>CM073003.1:85336583-85936583 GCA_037038555.1 Rhynchonycteris naso
GTGACATAGAAGAGAGGCAACTAGAGGTACTACAGAGAGAAGACGAGAGAGACTCACAAATTTTATAAAAATGAGAAATTCCTACAGGAATTGTCTGACTCTATCAAAAAGAACAACATAAGAATAATAGGTATATCAGAAGGGGAAGAGAGAGAAAATGGAATGGAGAACATATTCAAACAAATAATAGATGAAAACTTTCCAAGCATGTGGAAAGAACTAAAGCCCCAAATTCAAGAAGTAAACAGAACACCGAGTTATCTTAACCCTAACAAACCTA
This sequence comes from Rhynchonycteris naso, assembly GCA_037038555.1. Classification (NCBI taxonomy): domain Eukaryota; kingdom Metazoa; phylum Chordata; class Mammalia; order Chiroptera; family Emballonuridae; genus Rhynchonycteris; species Rhynchonycteris naso. The sequence continues at coordinate 85,336,864 of CM073003.1, forward strand.
CTCCAAGGCACATCATAATGAAATTTGCACAAACCAATGACAAAGACAAAATTCTCAAGGCAGCCAGGGGAAAGAAGAATACAACATATAAAGAAAGGCCCATTACATTATCATCAGATTTCTCAGCAGAAACTCTATAAGCTAAAAGAGAGTAAAACCGAATATTTAAAGTTTTGAAAGAGAGGAACTTCCAGCCAAGAATACTATACCCATCAAAGCTATCCTTCAAATACAAAGGAGAAATAAAAAAATTCACAGATACAGAAAAGATGAGAAAATTTATCACCAGAAAACCCCCACTTCTGGAAATACTAAAGAGGGCTTTCTGACCAGACAGAAACACACACAAAAAATAAATACAAGTAAAAGCTCCATCAACATTGCAATAAAAACAAGATTAATTTGTGACAAAGAAACAAAGTGGGAAGAGAACCAAGATTAACAGTAGCAAAGGAGAATGGAGTGCAGAAGCACTTATGAGATAATGTACTACAATGAAAATGATATGTATGCTTTCTATTACTTAATGGTAACCACTGCTGATAAAAACCAACACAGAGGTATATTGCTTGAAAAAAGAAGTAACAGAAAAATAGTATGAATTACAACCAAACAAAAACAAACGATAAAAAAAATAAGAGAAGAACCAAACAAGATACAAAACTATCAGAAAATAATATATAAAATGACAATAGGAAACCCACAAATGTTAGTAATTACATTAAACATAAATGGATTGAACTCACCAATAAAAAGACACAGAGTAGCCGAATGGATTAAAAAAGAAAGTCCAACTGTATGCTGCCTACAAGAAACACATCTAAGCTACAAGGATAAAAACAAATTCAAAGTGAAAGGTTGGAAAACAATACTCCAAGCAAATAACATTCAAAAAAAAGCAGCTGTAGCAATACTCATATCTAACAATGTTGACTACAAAGGTAATCAAAGACAGCAAAGGTAATCAAAGACAAAAACAGTCATTTTATAATAATAAATGGGACATTGAATCAAGAAGACATAACACTTCTTAATATATATGCACAAAATCAAGGAGCACCAAAATATATAAAACAGAGTACTGACTGACCTAAAAATAAAAACTGACAAAAATAGAATCATATTTGGAGACCTCAATACACGGCTGACACCTCTAGATCGTTCATCCAAACAGAAAATCAATAAAAAAAAAATATTAGCCTTAAATGAAACACTAGAACAATTGGGTATCATAGATATCTACAGGACATTTCATCCCAAAGTGCCAGAGTATACATTTTTCTCTAGTGTACGTGGAACATTCTCAAGAATTGACCATATGTTGGGCCACAGAAATAACATCAACAAATTCAGAAAGATTGAAATTATACCAAGCATATTTTCTGATCATAAAACCTTGAAACTAGAATTCAACTAAAAAAAAAAAGAAGTAAACAAACCCACAAAAATGTGAAAACTAAACAACATACTTTTTAAAAATGAGTGGGTCAAAGAAGAAATAAGCACAAAGATCAAAAGATACATACAGGCAAACAAAAATAACAATACAACATATCAGAATCTCTGGGATGCAGCAAAAGCAGTAATAAGAGGGAAGTTCATATCACTACAAGCCTATATGAACAAACAAGAGAAAGCCCAAGTAAACCACTTAATTTCACATCTTAAGGAACTAGAAAAAGAACAAAGACAACCCAAAACCAACTGAAGAAAAGAAATAATGAAAATCAGAGAGGAAATAAACAAAATAGAGAACAGAAAAACAATAAAAAAAATAATAAAACCAAGAGCTGGTTTTTCGAAAAGATCAACAAAATTGACAAACCCTTGGCAAGACTCACCAAGGAAAAAAGAGAAAGAACTCATATAAACAAAATCCAAAATAAAGGAGGAGAAATCACCATAGATATCATATACAAAGAATTATTGTAGAATACTAAGAAAAACTATATGCCACCAAATTTAACAATCTAGAAGAAATGGATAAATCTCTAGAACAATACAATCTTCATAGACTGAGCCATGAAGAAGCAGAAAGCCTAAACAGACCCATAAGCAGGGAGGAAATAGAAACAACTATTAAATACCTCCTCAAAAATTGAAGTCCAGGGCCAGACGGCTATACTAGTGAATTCTATCAAACATTCAAAGAAGACTTGGTTCCTATTCTACTCAAAGTCTTCCAGAAAATTAAAGAAGAAGCAATACTGCCAAACACATTTTATGAGGCCAATATAACCCTCATACCAAAATCTGGCAAGGACAACACAAAAAAAGAAAACTGCAGACCAATATCTCTAATGAATACAGATGCTAAAATACTAAACAAAATACTAGCAAATCGAATACAGCACATTAAAAAAATAATTCATCATGATCAAGTGAAATTCATTCCAGAATCACAAAGATGGTTTAACATACGTAAAATGGTTAACACATATATACCATATCAACAACAAAAAGAACAAAAACCATATGGTTTTACCAATAGATGCAGAAAGGCATTAAGTAAAATACAACATCATTTTATGTTTAAAACACTTAACAAAATGGGTATAAAAGGAAAATATCTCAACATAATAAAGGCCATCTATGATAAACCATCAGCTAACATCATATTAAATGGCAAAAAACTGAGGACTTTTTCCCTAAAATCAGGAACAAGACAAGGTTGCCCACTCTCTCCACTCTTATTCAACGTAGTGCTGGAAGTTCTAGCCAGAGCAATCAGACAAGACAAAGAAATTAAAAGCATTCATATTGGGAAAGAAGAAACAAATGTTTCACTTTTAGAAGATGATATGATCCTGTACATCAAAAACCCCAAAGACTCCACAAAAAAACTACTAGATACAATAAACCAATACGGTAAGGTTGCAGGGTACAAAATTAATATACAAAAGTCCATTGCCTTCCTATATGCCAACAATGAAACAGAAAACAAGCTCAAAAAAACAATACCCTTCATGGTTGCAACAACAAAAAAATAAAATACCTAGGAATAAACATAACAAAGAATGTAATAGATTTATATAAGGAAAACTACAAAACCTTGTTAAGAGAAATCAAAAAAGATATAATGAAATTGAAAAATATTTTTTGTTCTTGGATAGGAAGAATAAATATAGTCAAAGTGACTATATTACCCAAACCATTATACAAATTAAATGCAATTCCCATCAAAATTCCAATGTCATTTTTTAAAGAAATGGAACAAAAAATCATCAGATTTATATGGAACTATAAAAAAACCCAAATAGCCAAAGTAATCCTAAGGAAAAAGAACAAAGCATTACAATACCTGACTTCAAATTATATTATAAGGTCACGATAATCAAAACAGCATGGTATTGGCAGAAAAATAGACACTGAGACCAATTGAACAGAATAGAAAACTCAGAAATAAAACCACATTTATATGGTCAAATAATTTTTGATAAAGGGGCAAAAAATGCACAATGGAGAAAAGAAAGCCTCTTCAACAAAACGGTGCTGGGAAAACTGGAAAGCTACATGCAAAAGAATGAAACTCGACTACAGTTTGTCTCCTGGTACTAAAATTAATTCAAAATGGATCAAAGACCTAAATATAAGACCTGAAACATTAAATTACATAGAAGAAAACATAGGTACTAAACTCATGGACCTTGGTTATAAAGAGCACTTTATGAATTTGACTCCAAAGGCAAGGGAAGTGAAGGCAAAGATAAATGAGTGGGACTACATCAGAAAGAAGCTTTTGCACAGCAAAAGAAACTGACAACAAAACAAACAGACAACTAAATGGGAGATGATATTTTCAAAGAACAGCACAGATACGGGCCTAATATCTAAAATATACAAAGAACTCACAAAACTCAACAACAAACAAACAATCCAATAAAAATATGGGAAGAGGACATGAACAGACACTTCCCCCAGGAAGAAATACAAATGGCCAACAGATATATGAAAAGATGCTCATCTTCACTAGCTATTAAAGAAATGCAAATCAAAACTATAATGAGATACCACCTCACACCTGTTAGATTAGCTATTATCAACAAGACAGGTAATAACAAGTGTTGGAGAGGCTGTGGAGAAAAAGGAACCCTCATCCACTGTTGGTGGGAATGTTTAGTAGTACAAACATTATGGAAGAAAGTATGGTGGTTCCTCAAAAAATTAAAAATAGAACTATCATATGACCCAGCAATCTCTTTACTGGGAATATACCTCCATAACTCTAAAACATTGGTACGTAAAGACACATGCAGCCCCATGTTCATTGCAGCATTGTTCACAGTGGCCAAGACATGGAAACAGTCAAAAAGCCCTTCAATGGATAATTGGATTAAAAAGATGTGGTACATATATACTATGGAATACTACTCAGCCATAAGAAATGATGACATCTGATCATTTACAACAACAGGAATGGACCTTGATAACATTATATTGAGTAAAATAAGTAAATCAGAAAAAACTAAGAACTATGATTCCATACAGGGGTGGGACATAAAAATGAGGCTCAGCGACATGGACAAGAGTGTGGTGGTTACCGGGGATGAGGAGAGGAAGGGAGGGGGTGGGGGGAGAGGAGGGACACAAGGAAAACTAGATAGAAGTTGACAGAAGACTATATGACTTTGGGTGATTAATATGCAACATAATCAAATGTCAAAATAACCTGGAGATGTTTTCTCTGAACCTATGTACCCTGATTGATTAATGTCACCCCATTAAAACTAATAATAAAAAAAAGATAGCCAATCGCATTGTGTTGTAAATGCAGAAGAGGAAGGAGACTTGGATTCTCTGACCTTCCCCCATACCTATGGGGAAATGGTTGAATAACTAGCCAGGTGTAGGGAGAGTAAGATTAAATTAAACTTTTTTTTATACTAATGGACCATTTATAGGCACCTGTTCCCATGAAAACCACCTGTCCTCTCCTGAAAGCATGTAGTTAACGTATGTATCTCTGGACAAAGGAATAGCAAATGAACACTAGAAATTATAGAAATGTCTTTTAGTATGTAAAGTGACATTTTTACCATTATGTTGCCTTGTAAGTTTTAATGTAGAAACGTTTTTTATGAATCCTATAGACAGATGTTATAACTTGCTAATGAATTGTGTACCATCCCTCCTTCCTTCATTCTTTCCCAAAACCTGGATAGGTGAAAACAAAAGTTATAGGCTGACACCATGATGTCACGTTTTTTCCCCACCCATGTATAATTAACGGTATATAACCAACCCCTAGAACAGTGGTTCTTAACCTGGGTTCTATCAAACCCTAGGGGTTCGATGAGTTGGTCTCAGGGGTTCGGAGAAGCCTCTGCTGCAGAGGCCAGAATAAAGTAATACCGTAATTTGTTGTGAGTTCATGCACTTTGTTGGTTTTGTTCTTTGAGCAAGGTGATGTTCATGCATGGCTCATTTTGTGCACCAGTAAAAAAACATATACTTATGTCTTGAATTTGGGAAAAAATCATATTTTATTTATCACTAAAGAAGGGTTCAGTGAATGCACATATGAAACTGGTGGGTTCAGTACCTCAAAAAAGGTTAAGAACCACTGCCCTAGAATATCATGACACACAATTTGGGACTCACCTTGTGTAAGATATATGCGGTCAGCATATTTAATAAATTTCCTCCATTAATAAATCTTTTCAAAAACTTATTTGGACTACATGCCTGTACGAAAACCTGCAGAATTGTGGATTGGGTACTTTATAATATTTGGTGCCCACGTGGGGCCTACAGTGTATCGCATCACCAGGTTGAGGCACCCTGAATTGACTGGTCTATCCGGGAGGCTGCCTGGTCCCACTTAAGTCCTGAGGAGAGTCGTGGCACCTGAAATGTTTTCGGGGCTCCCTGTCTTCCTGTGGGTCCAGACAATTCCCCGGTAGACACCCCCAGATCCCAAATTCGACAATTTGGACTGTTTGGCAGAGAACTCGAGGAGGTAAGTAAAACAACTCTTTTTGCTTTACTGAATTGTCTAGTTTTCCTCTGACTCTTGCTTTCGCTTTTCTGTCTGAGACTGATACTGGTCAAATTTGTCTGGGACTAGAATGTAGGTAATTTGAGGGCTTCACTGAGTTGTGACTCCGAAGTTGTGACTCTGGTGATGTAAGTAGGGCCTTCAAAGCTGCTTTGCTGAGTTGAAATTCCGAAAATTGTAGGTAAGGTAGATCTTTTGTTTTGCTGAGTTGTAGCTCTGGAAATTTTAGGTAAAGCAAAGCTGTTTTTTTACTGAGTTGTAACTCCAGAGGGGTGTAGGTAAAGCAGATTGTGTCGCTGAGTTGTAACTTCGGAAGTATGTGGGTAAAGCCAGCTTTCTAGCATTACTGAGTTGAATGTAGGCCCGTTTTGGACTCTCCAAAGACCGATATGTCAGTAGGAGATCCTTTGATCTTAATTAGGATTCTCTGGGATGCATTTAGTTGTACTCTGGCTGGAAAGATGATTAGTAGAAGTTGAAGTGACCGGGTCCATCAGCTTCTATTGCGATTTTGTGTTTGTACCTTTATATATTTCTTGAGAAAGATAATTAAAGGGAACTGAGTAGAGACCCTGAACTTCCAGAGGCAGCTAGTTGTGTTATGCTCTCAAAGAAAAATCTGAGTTGAGACACCTTAGTATTTATTGAAATCTCATTCTTCCTTGTTCTCCTTACTTTTGTCTAAAAAAAAAAAAATTCCTGGGTTTAAAGTCTAAAGTCCTTGCAGGACGCAGCCTGAGTACACCTGAGAGGCCACGAAGGGGAGCCCTTCCCTCATTTATAAAAGCACGCTCATGTGTGTTTGTATATAAGTCCTTTGTTTAATGTCTAAATGTGTGTTTTAAAGCCCGGCTTCAGTCTTTTGTGTTAAAACTGGAAGCTTCTGACTGAAAAGCAATCTTAAGTGGAGAATCATTGTCCTCTTTTTGTTCTCAAATTAGCTTTGGGCACCGTTAGGTTTCTCCTCTAAAAAATTATTCTCACCTGAGCAGGCAGTGGTGCAGTGGATAAAGCATTGAACTGGGATGCAGAAAACCCAGGTTCAAGACCCTGAGGTCGCCAGCTTGAGCGTGGGCCCATCTGGCTTGAGCAAAAAGCTCACCAGCTTGGACCCAAGGTCGCTGGCTCCAGCAAGGGGTTACTCGGTCTGCTGAAGGCCCGCGGTCAAGGCACATATGAGAAAGCAATCAATGAACAACTAAGGTGTCGCAACAAAAAACTGATGATTGATGCTTCTCATCTCTCTTTGTTTCTGTCTGTCCCTATCTATCTCTCTCTCTGACTCTCTCTGTTCCTGTAAAAAAAATAAATTTAAAAAAATCATTCTTTTCAGTTGGCTTCTTCACCTTGTCTTGTATAATAATTAATATCTCTATAGTCAAACATCCTCTTATTCTGGGTGCTAGTTAATTATCTTTTTGTTTTATTGGTGTACTAATTTCTGGATTTTCTAAAGTAGTCTTAATTCTGTAATTGGTAGTCTTAGTTATTAAATATGGGAGGAGGGCCAGTTCACAGAAGACCCCTTTAGGTTGTCTTCTAAAGCACTTTCAAGAGGCTTATGGAGACAACTGTGGGTACGGAATTAAATGGTGTAAGAGAAGGCTTCACACTCTCTGTGAATCAGAATGGCCTGCTTTCGGGGTTAAGTGGCTGAAAGCTGGGACTTTTCATCTCCAGATATTAAAAGCAGTCTGGGATTTAGTAACTGGGAATCCAGGCTATCCCAATCAGTTTCCATACATTGATCAATGGCTAGATTTAACATTAAAACCGCCACAATGACTAAAAGCTTGCTCGATGCAGAGAGGGTGCCACGTCTTCCTGGTCATGACAGATTTGAGTCAAAAGCAAGAAGGAAATATAAGGAGTGCTGCAGGACCTCCTGTTCTCACAGAGTCTTCTGAGGAAACTGAGTTGCCACCCTCCTGTAGGTCAAAAACTAGAGCCCATGGGCCTACACAGCAGCTACAGGAGGAGGCTATGACTTCCACTTCTACATCCCCTCCCCACACTCGGAGTGGATCGGGGTATGGGCAGGGAAGGGATCCTATCTTGGCACTCAAGAAAGCCCCACTTCCCTCTCTCTCTCTGGACTCACAAGTCAAAACAGGCTGGGGGACGGAGCAGGAGGGGCGGGAGGGCTGAAAACCTCTTCCCCAGCAAAAAATAGCAAACAATGGACCCTCCCAAGCAGGCAGGCAATCTGCAATTTGCCACCTGCTGCCCTGAGGGTAAGCATCCACAGCCTTCCATAGACTGTACATACATGGTGCTGCCCCATGCTCAGGCAAAATACAAGTGAGCAAGCCTAACACACTTGTTAAACACTTGTTTGCCCAGCACTGACCTCAGGGTAGGTCAGTATTTTCTGCTAATATTTTTTATTTTCCAATTATAGAAATATTTTGCATTGGTTTATCCCGAATCCCGTCTTGCCTGCAACTTTTGGTTTAAAGAGGAAAGCATCCTGCCAGGTCTCTGGGCTTGGAAGACAGTATTGGGTGTGGGCTTCTACTGAGCAGAAGAAGGTTTCAGGCTCCAAAGCCAGGAGAATCCCTCCACCCAGCTGACAGGGAGGAGCATCATGTCCAACAGAGTGGCTGAGCTTTCCTGTCCATGTGCCTGGTGTCTACTGTAAACCTGCCCCTTGGCGGTAAGCACAGGCAGGCAGCCGACCAGCACAAACTTGGCTGTGCTTCCCCCGGTCTGCATTCTGCCTGCAATCTTTCCTGCCTGTTCTTGTCTCATACCAACTCCCTTTTTTAGTCATTATTTCTTTCTAGGTTCATAGGGTTCTGATGGGACCATGAGCCACAGTAACCCCCCCCACACACACAAACACACACACACATGTACACAGATATGTGCACATGACAACAGGAGGGCCCATGTGAGGCTTTGCCTGGAATCCCCAGCAATTAGGTCGTGATCAGTTCCTATATGACCCCAGGACATTTCCCATGCACTTCAAAACAAATATACCCGATTATCAGCTCTTTGACCTTGAGCAAGTTATTTGCCCTCTACCATCTGTTCCACCACCCATGAAGTGGGAGAGTAAAGCTCTCTACCAGCACAGGTGTGACAATGAGCAAAGCCTTGGCCTAGGCGTGACTGCTGCTTACCACCCATGTCCTCATCCCCTTCTTCCTGTATCCTGTCCTCTCAGGTGATCCCAGCCAAGCACACCACTAAGCTGCCCTTTCTCTTCCCTGCTAGGACAGGTCTGCAAAGTGCCCTTGGCAATCTGGAACTAAAGAGTAATAATTGAACCTATCCTAGAAGCTCTACTTTCTGTGTTTATCTCTTAAGATTGGAAAGAAATAAAGATGCTAGCTACCTTTGTTACTGTTTGTACCACCTATTTTACCAGAAGCTTGTGCTGCTGGTTTTACTAGTCCTTGCAAACCTTTCATTATTAAACACCAGGTATCTAAGGAACTTGCCATGAGAAGCCTTGCGCTGGACTGGCACTCTGCCTGTCCTCTGGTTGTTATGAGAGCTATGGGAGACGGCAGGAGAAACTCCTCTGAATTCACTGACGAACAAGAAGAGAAAGGAGGGTACCACCATCGGGGAAGGAGAAGAGCTGCCCGGGCTCTAAAATCCAAGTGAAGAAGATCTTAGGTTTGCTCAGTCCTAGCAGAATTCATCATTGGCCACTCCAACTTCCTGGAAAAAGCAGCTGGTCTGCACTGGCTCTTTCCTTCCTCGGTGTGGCACAGAGGAAAGCCCCATGGCCGCTTCAGCTTTGCACATGTGTTTCGCCTGAACAGTAAGTCTGAAGCTTTCATTGAAATCATGTTTTCCCATGGCCAGTCATGACTTGTTTATCCCTGAAGTCCCTGCCACATGCCAAGCAGTGAGGACACTCATATAAGGCATCAATCAGGTTTTATCTTATTAGTGCAGCCCAGCAAACAAAGATCTTGTGTGTAGTGGTTTGTACGGCCTGTGCAGAACTGCAGCCTGAGTAACAAACACACCTCCGTCCTGAGGCCCCAGCTGGTTGTTGAATAACCTGACCTTCTGACCTGGCCTATTTTGGGCTTTCTGGTTCTTATTTATGATGGTCATGTTCCCATGTACTTTTTTTTTTTTTTTTTTTTTTACAAGATTTCAGTCCCAAAGACATCATTTCTGCTAGCACAGTGTCAGGCACAGGTGGTCTCAATTAGAGTTTCTCCCAATGTGCATTTAGTAGAAGGACTTCTAGAGGACAGGATGTCAGCATCAGGTCACTGTAACTTAGACTATGAATGTCATACTTAATGTGTCCCTTCTCTTTTTCTACTCTGCTGTTGCCTTTGAACAAGATCATCTGATCTGTCCTTTGGCTTTCTGTCTATGAGTTTAACTACTTTAGGTACATCATATATGTGTTACTGTACAATATTTGTCTTTTTGTGACTGGCTTGTTTCACTTAGCATGATGTTTATCCTCAAAGTTAATCTATGTTGTAGCATATGTCAGAAATTCCATTTTTAAGGCTCAATAATATTCTATTTTATACCACATTTTATTTTTTTCATTCAGCTATTGATGAACTCTCAAGTGCTTATATCTCTTGGCTGTTGTGAATGATGCTGCTATCAACATGGATATTCAAATGTGTCTTTGGGACTGCTCTCATTCGGTTATTTTGGAGATATACTCAGCAATAGGATTGCTGGATCATATATATGGTAATATTATTTTTAATATTTTGAGGGACGTTCGTATTCTTTTTCATGACAGTTGTGCCATTTTTAAATTTCTACAAACAGTGCCGAAAGTTCCAATTTCTCCATATTCTCACCAAACTATTTTTATAGTAGCCATCTTAATGGATATGAGGTGATAGCTCATTATGATTTTTGACTTGTATTTCCCTCAGGATTAGTGATGTTGGACATCTTTTCATGGGCTTATTGGCCATCTGTGTCTTCTTTGTCAAACTATTGTAGTCCTTTGCTCATATTTTAACTGGGTTATTTTTTGTTGTTGTTATTCTCCATAGATACTGAATATAAGTCCTTAGAAAGCACAGAATTTGCATACGTACTGCCTTCCCTAGATGGCCTTTTCAGACTGCTGTGTTCATTGATGTGGTTTTTACCTTTGTTGTCACGCTTTTGGTGTCTTGTTCAAAAAGCCATTGCCAAATCTGTTGGTATAAAACTTACCCTCAGTGTTTCCTTTTAATTCATTTTAATTTTTGTGTATGTTATAAGATAAAGGTCTGCTATGGTCTCAGTGTTTGTGACCCTCCCCTAAATGGATACATTAAAATCCCAATGCACCTTGGGGTGGTGTTGGTAGGTGAGGCCTTTGTGAAATGATTAAGTTATAAGGACAGGACCCTCATGAATGGAATCAGTACTTCGAAACAAGAGCTTCAAACAGATCTCCTGTTTCCTCCACCATGCACAGGCCCAGCCTCCAGCACAGGGGTCGAGAACCTTTTTGGCTGAGAGAGCCATGAACGCCACATATTTTAAAATGTAATTCCATGAGAGCCATACAATATGTTTAACACTAAATAATAGTAGATGTGTGCATTTTATGTAAGACCAACACTTTTAAAGTACAGCAAGTGTCAGAATTCTTTTTAATAACATTGTTAATGCTGTTGCTAACCAGTGATGAATAAAGTACTTCTTACCATTAATGCAACTTCTGGTGCTGCATAGTTTTGCTGATAGCTTTGTAGTCTGGTTGATATGTGGTGAGGTTAAGCTTCATGCAGACTTCCATCCATTACACGTGATTGTAGGTTGGTCTTAACATTCTGTAGATGTGAGAAAGACTGCTCACATGCATATGTAGAGCCAAACATTGTCAGTACAGCAATACTCACATGCTGCAGTGTATGGTATGTGAGGGGAAGCACGTTACAAATTTTGACAATCAGCTGGTCCACGGGTTGAAGTATTTTTCATTTCTCCTCACTTGTGTTTGCTCGCCAACTCTGCTTGCTGTCATGCAAGTCTTTCCAAATTTTCATTCATTGACTTGAACTTATTCACCCACATGTGTGAGGCCTTCAGATCAGCAGCTTGTAGCTCAAATTTCTGACGGAGACACCGGGGATGTAACTCAGGTCGGCATGGTCCACTGCACACTCATGTGGATGGGTGATGAACTTAAAAAGAAGAGTGCGTTCACGAAATTCTCCAAAGAGTGCTTTGAATGACTGCAGGAGATTAGATGTGAAGCCCACTAGCTGCTGGAGATCAAGATGTTGAGCAGGGTCACTTGCTGTTGCATCTGTAAACTCTCCCAGTTTTTCAAAGTGTAGTAAATGACCTTTTTCAATGTTGGCAATGAAGAGTTTCAGCTTGTTTTCAAATGCAAACACTGCTTGTTGAAGGAATAAGACTGTATTTCCAATGCCTTGCATTTTCACATTGAGCTGGTTCAGATGTTCAGTCATGTCCATTAGATAGTAGAAATTCAGGAGCCACTCAGTGTTAGCTAACTCAGGATGCTAGATGTTTTTCATTTCAAGCAAAGTCCAAATTTTGCTCAGACAAGCCTCAAAATGCCTGAGCACCTTCCCTCTTGAAAACCAAGGCACATTGCTGTGCAGAAGCAGACCAGGATAATTATTCCCAACTTCATCCAGCAGTGTTTTAAACGGGCGATCATTTAAAGCTCGGGTAACAATAAAGTTAACCACCCGAATGACCAGCGACATCACCTCACCAAGCTGCTTGCCACACATCTGAGCACAAAGTGCCTCCTGATGTAGGATGCAGTAAAAACTTAGGATGGGTCTCTTTTCATGTTCATGAAGAAGTGCTATGAATCCTCTGTATTTTCCCACCATGCACAGAACACCATCAGTACACACCAAAATAAGTTTATCCATCTGTAGATTTTTTTCTGTAGCAAACTCAGTGAAAGAGTTGAATAAATCCTCCCCTCTTGTTGTCTCTTTCATAGGAAAAACAGCAAGACTTTCCTCACGTAGTGTGTTACCGACAGCATATCTTGCAATCACGCTGAACTGGGATAAATGGCTTATGTCTGTTGACTCATCCAAAGCGAGAGAAAAGAATGGTGCTACATTTATATCCTTCACTTGTGTTGCCTCAGTTTGATTTGCCATCATGATGGTATGATCGTGAACAGTTCTTGCTGACATAAGCATGTCTTTTGTTTGATTATCTTGTCTTTATCTGAAAAGTCATCAAAAAGTTCATTGGCAACATCAAGCATGAATGTTTTGGCATACTCCCCATCTCTGAATGGCTTTCCATTTCTCACAATTGCTAAAGCACCAGCAAAACTAGCCAAATTCCAGTCACCTTGTTGGGTCCAAACACGGAGTTGCTGCTGACTAGCTTGCATTCTGCACAGTAGTTCTTGACATGCTTTCTTCCTGCTGTCCCCCACTGGATATTTTGATGCAAATGTAGTATGGCGTGTGTCGAAGTGCCGCTTTATATTTGACTGTTTCATCAATGCAATTTTATCATTGCATATTAGACACACTGCAGAACCTGCTCTCTCCACAAAGGCAAATCCCTCTCTCCATTCCTGCTGAGAAGTACAATACTCCTCATCTTTTTTTCTTTTAGCAATCTTCTTCATCAAAAGGGTTTCTGCAATTAGCTAGCTGACTACTTGATTAAAAGGAGGGAAGTTTACTTCCTAACCTCACAATGACCCGTGTACATTACACATTATTCAATAAAAATTTGGTGTTGTCCCAGAGGACAGCTGTGATTAGCTTTAGCCACCCACAACCATGAACATGAGCGGTAGGAAATGAATGGATTGAAATACATGAAAATGTTTTATATTTTTAACCTTATTATTTTTATTAAATATTTGTCTGCAAGCCAGTTGCAGCCATCAAAAGAACCATGTCTGGCTTACGAGCCATAGGTTCTTGACCTCTGCTCCAGCAGGAAGAGAGCATCACCATAAGGCAAGCATCTGGCACCTTGATCTTGAACTTCCCAGCCTCCAGAACTGTGAGAAATAAATTTCTGCTATTTATAAGCTACCCACTTTATGATATTTTGTTATAGCAGCCTAAATAGACTAAGACATGATTCATCTTGATTCTTTTACATGTGGATATTTAGCCTTTTCCCACTGAGTGATCCTGTTGAAAATCATTTGACCATTGGCCCTGGCCAGGAGCTAGGTTGGTTAGAGCGTCATCCTGATACACCAATGTTGCAGGTTTGATTCACACTTAGGCATGGTGACCAGACATCCCGCTTTTGGTGGGACAGTCCCGATTTTTAACAATTTGTTCACCGTCCTGCGGGGTTTTAAAAAAGTCCCGATTTTAAAAAATATATTACAATACTATTTTTGCATTCTATAAAAAAATTTTTTTGCTCCATATAGACCAAATTTTTAATCAAGAACACCCCCCCCCCCCATCAATGATGTCCTGCTTTACCAATTTTAAAATCTTGTCACCTTATCCTAAGTTAGGGCACATACAAAAAGCAACCAATGAATGCACATTTAAGTGGAACAACAAATCAATATTTCTCTTTTTCTTCTCCTTTCTTCTTCTCTCCCTTCCTCTTCCTCTCCCTTTCTCTCAAATTAGTAAATAAAAATCATTTGGCTATACAATTTATTTCTGGGCTCTCCATTCTATTACATTGGTCTGTACGTCTACCTTTATGCAAGTATCATAGTTTTAATTACAGTAGATTTATAATAAGTTTTGAACTCTGATACCTCCAACTTTGTTCTTCTTTTTCAAGATTATTATGGCTCTTCAAGATCCCTTGAGATTCCATATAAGTGACAGGATGTATTATTCTATATATGCATAAAAAACCTTTGGGATTTTGATAGAGATTGCATTAAGTCTGTGGACAACCTTGGAAGGTGCTGACGTCTTAACAATATTAATTCTTTCAAACAGAGGTAGATTAAGGTCGGTTGAGGCCCTGGAAAAATAAAAAAAAAATATTGGGCCCCTTACATTAGAAAAAAGTGTAAAAATGGGGTTTTGGGGACCTTCAGAAGTCGGGGTCCTGGGCATGTGCCTCGTATACCCGCCATTAAATTCTCCTCTGCTTTCAACTCATGAACACATGTCTTTCTATTTATTTGTATCTTTAATTTATTTCACTAATATTCTGTAGTTTGCAGTGGACAAGTCTTTTTTCTCCTTAAAATTATTCCTAAATATTGTATCCTTTATGATGCCATTATAAATATATTTGTCAATGTATTTACAATAATTTGTAAATATATTTCCTTTTCACATTGCTCATTTGTTAGTGTACCAGAACCTCTGATTTTTGTGTTGATTTTGTATCTTGTAGCTTTGCTGAATTCATTTGTTAGTTCTGTGTGTGGGTGCCTGTGTGTGTTTAAGTATGCAATCTTGAAGGCTTTCATATGTCAGATCATGGTTGTGAACAAAAACACTTTTACTTCTTCCTTTTTAATTTGAATTCCTTTTATTTCTTTTTGACTAACTACTCTGGATAGGAGGACTTCCAGTATTTATTATTTTTATTTATTTTAATTTATTGTGTAATATGGATTCAAGTGTTACACTCAATATAACACCCTCACCCACTACCTAATATCCCCCATTACACCTCCATAGCCCCCCTTCTCTTTACTCCCTCCTTCCATTTCCTCTGGGATTTGCTGACCTCTTATCTGTATCTATGTCTTATGTATATTTAATTTCACTAATCCCTTCACTTTCTCTGATCCCATCCCCTCTCACCCCTTCTCTCTGACAGCTGTCCCTCTGCTCCCTGTGAACCCCTGTCTCTGTTCCTGTGAACCACTGTCTCTGTTCCGTTCCTCAGTTCACTTTGTTAATTAGATTCTACCTATACGTGAGATCATATGATATTTGTCTTTCTCTGCCTGGTTTATTTCACTTGGCATAATAACCTCCAGGTCCAGCCATGCCATCGCAAAAGGTAAGATTTTCTTCTTTTTCAAAGCCAAGGAGTATTCACTGTGTATATGTGTCACTGCTTTTTAATCCACTTGTCCAGTGACAGACACTTGGGCTATTTCCAGAACTTGGCTGCAATAAACATAGGGATGCATATCTTCTTTTGAATCGGTGTTTTGGTGTTCTTAGGATATATTCCTAAAAGTGGGATAGCCGAGTTAAAAGGCAGTTCCATTTTTAATTTTTCAAGGAAACATCAAGTTCTTCACAGTAACTGCACAAGTCTGCATTCCCACCCGCAGTGCAGGAGGGTTCCACATCCTTGCCAGCACTTATTGAATGTTGATTTGTTAATGAGCACTGTTCTGATAGGTGTGAAGTGGTATCTCATTGTGGTTTTAATTTGCATTTCTCTGATGGTTAGTGACTTTGAACATATTTTCATATGCTTATTGGCTATCTGTATGTCCTCTTTGCAAAAGTGCCTATTCAGTTCCTTTGACCACTTTTTATTTGGATTGTTTACCTTCCTGGTGTTGAGTTTTAGAAGTTCTTTATAAATTTTATTAACCCTTATCAGACATGTTGGTGAATATGTTCTCCCATTGTGTAGGAAGGTTATTTTTTTTATTTTCTTAATGGTGTCTTCTGCTATGCAAAAGCTTTTTAGTTTGATATAGTCCTATTTGTTCATTTTGTCCTTTATTTCACTTGCCTGTGGAGATAAATTGGCAAAAATATTGCTATGAGAGATATTGGAGAGTTTACTGCTTATGTTTTCTTCCAAGATGTTTATGGTTTCATGACTTACATTTAAGTCTTTTATCCATTTTTTTATCTTTGCAAATGGTGTAAGTTGGTGGTCTCATTTTGTTTTTTTTGCATGTACCTCTTGAATTTTTCCAATACCACTTATTAAAGAGACTGTCTTTACTCCATTGTATGCTCTTACCTCCTTTGTCAAATATCAATTGACCATAAAGGTGTGGGATTATTTATGGGTTCTCTGTTCTGGTTCCATTGTTCTATATGGCTGTTATTATGCCAGTACCAAGCTGTTTTGATTACAATAGCCTTGAAGTATAACTTGATATCAGGAAGTGTAATACCTCCCACTTTATTCTTTATTTTCAAGATTGCTGAGGCTATACAGGTTCTGTCTTGGTTCCATATAAATTTTTGAAATATTTGTTCTGTATCTTTGAAGTATGTCACTGGTATTTTAATAGGAATTGCATTGAATTTACAGATTGCTTTGGGTAGTATAGACATTTTAATATTTATTCTTTCTATCCATGAACACAGTATATGCTTCCACTTGTTTGTATCTTCCTTGATTTCTTTTTTCAATGTCTTATAATTTTCTGAAGATAAATATTTTACTTCCTTGGTTAAATTTATTTTGAGGTACTTTGTTTTTGGTTGTTGCAATAGTAAAAGAGATTGTTTCCTTAATTTGTCTTTCTGACAGTTTGTTATTGATGTCTAAAAATGCCACTGATTTCTGAGTATTAATTTTATATCCTGCTACCTTGCCCAATTCTCTTACAGTTCTAGTAGTTTATTGACTGAGACTTTAAGGGTTTTCTGTGTACAGTATCATGTCATCAGCAAATAATGATACTTTTACTTCTTCTTTTCCAATTTGGATGCATTTTATTTCTTCTTGTTGTCTGATTGCTGTGGTTAGGACTTCCAGAACTATGTTGAATAAGAGTGGTAAAAGGGGGCACAACTGCCTTGTTCCCTATCTTAAGGGGATTGATTTTAATTGTTGTCCATTGAGTATGATGTTGGGTATCAGTTTGTCATAGATGGCCTTTATTCCTTAATTTTTTTATTTTTTACAGGACAGAGAGAGAGTCAGAGAAAGGGATAGATAGGGACAGACAGACAGGAACGAAGAAAGGTGAGAAGCATCAATCATTAGTTTTTTGTTGCTGTTGCGACACCTTAGTTGTTCATTGATTGCTTTCTCACATGTGCCTTGACCACGGGCCTTCAGCTGACCGAGCCACCCCTTGCTGGAGCCAGCGACCTTGGGTCCAAGCTGACGAGCTTTTGCTCAAGCCAGATGGGCCCGTGCTCAAGCTGGCGAGCTCAGGGTCTCAAACCTGGGTCTTCTGCATCCCAGTCTGACGCTCTATCCACTGCGCCACCGCCTGGTCAGGCGCGGCATATAGATCTTCATAGTATTTTCTTACAATCCTTTGTATTTCTGCAGTGTCAGCTGTTACTTCTCCACTTTCATTTCTAATTTTATTTATTTAAGTCCTCCCTCTTTTTTCCTTGATGAGTCTGGTTAAAGGTTTGTCAATCTTGCTTATCTTTTCAAAGAACCAGCTCTTGGTTTCATTGATCTTTTTATGGTTTTTTCTTTTTTTTTTTTTTTAGTCTGTATGTCCTTTATTTCTGCTCTGCTCTTTATTATTTCCTTCCTTCTGCTTCCTCTGAGGTTTATTTTTGTTCTTTCTCTAGTTCTTTTATGTGCAGGGTTAAGTAGTTTACTTTAGCTTTTTCTTGCTTTTTAAGTTATGCCTCTAATGCTATAAACTTCCCTCTCGGGACTGCTTTTGCAGTGTCCCATAGATTTTGGGTTGTTGTATGTTCGTTTTCATTTGTTTCAAAGAATCTTTTTATTTCTTCCTTGATCTCACTGTTAACCTATTCATTATTTAATAGCATGCTATTTAGCCTCCAAGTGTTTGAAAGTTTTTCAGTTTTTCTCTTGTAGTTTATTTATAGTTTCATGCCATTGTGATCAGAGATGTTTAATATGGTTTCAATCTTAAATTTATTGAAACTTGTTTTGTGTTCTAACATATGGTCTATCCTAGAGAATGTACTATGAGCACGTGAAAAACATGAATATTCTGCTGCTTTGGGGTGAAATGTTCTGAAGATGTAAATTAAATCCAGTTGTTCTAGTGTGTCATTAAGGCCGCTGTTTCTTTGTTAATTTTCTGCCTGGAGAATGTATCCTGTGATGTTAGTGGGGTATTAAAATCCCCTAGTACTCTAGTATTGCTATTGATCTTGCCCTTTATGTCCATCAAAATCTGCTTTATATATTTAGGTCTTTGTATATTAGGTGCATTAATATTTACAAAGGTTATATCCTCCTTTTAAATTGCTCTCTTTATCATTATGTAGTGACCTTCTTTATCTCTGTTTTAAAACCTGTTTTGTCAGATATAAGTATTGCTACCCAGCTTTTTATTTTTAACTTTCATTTGCATGAAATACTTTTTTCCATCCCTTCACTTTCGGTCTCTGTGTATCTTCTGTTTTGAATGGGTCTCTTGTAGACAACATACGTTTGGGTCCTGTTTTCTTATCCATGCAGCTACGCTATGTCTTTTTTTTTTTTTTTTTTTTTTACAGAGACAGACAGAGAGTCAGAGAGAGGGATAGATAGGGACAAACAGACAGAAACGGAGAGAGGTGAGAAGCATCAATCATCAGTTTTTTGTTGCCATTGCGACATCTTAGTTGTTCATTGATTGCTTTCTCATACGTGCCTTGACCACGGGCCTTCAGCAGACCGAGTGACCCCTTGCTGGGGCCAGCGACCTTGGGTCCAAGCTGGTGAGCTTTGGCTCAAACCAGATGTGCCCACGCTTAAGCTGGCGACCTCAGGGTCTCAAACCTGGGTCCTCCACATCCCAGTCCGACGCTCTATCCACTGTGCCATCGGCTGGTCAGCACCCTATGTCTTTTGATTGAAGCACTTAATCCATTTACATTTAAGGTTATTATTGATATATACTTGTTTGTTGCCTGTTTATTCTTAAAATCTACAGTCCTCTTTCTCTTGATTTCTTTTTTACTTTGCTCTTTTTGTAGCAGGCCCCTTAACATTCTTTGTAGTACTAGTTTGGTTGTAATGAATTGAGTCTTTTTTGTCTGAAAAACATTTTATTTCTCCTTCCGTTTTAAATGATAGCCTTGCTGGATAAAGTAGCTTTGGTTGTATGTTCTTGTTTTGCATCACTTTGAATATTTGTTGCCAATTTCTTCTGGCCTCAAGTGTTTCTGTTGAGAAGTTGGATGTCATCCTTGTGGGGGCTCCTCTGTTGGCAATTAACTGCTTTTCTCCTGCAGCTTTTAGTATTCTTTTTTGGTCACTTAACTTTGCCATTTTTATTACTTTGTGTCTTTTTATAGGCCTCCTTGGATTTATCTTTAATAGGACTTTGTGCTTTTTAAACTTCGGTGATTTTTTTCCTTCATCAATTTAGGGAAATTTTCAGCTATGATTTTTTTCAAACAGGTTTCTAGCACTTGTTTGTTCTCTTCTCCTTTAGGAACCCCTATGATGCGGATCTTGTTTCTTCAGTCTTTTTGAGGTTCTTTTCATTTTGTTGCTCTGCTTCTGTGCTTATGTTTATCTTGTCCTCCAAATCCCTGATTCAATCCTCTGCTTCATCCAGCCTGCTGTTGATCCCTTCTAGTGAAGTCTTTATTTCTGATAATGTATTGGTCATTTCTGACTGGTTCTTTTTTCTGGTGATTTCTCTTGATTCATTTGGGTCATATTTTGTTGTCTGTCCATTTTGTCTGTGTATTTGGTAGCACTATCTGACTTTAAAATTTGTTTTGGTGTCTTTACGAAGAAGATGGGCTTGGTGGTACTGATCTCCAGGCCACCCGATTTCTTTACTTCTTTTTGTGTGTGTGTGTGATAAAGACAGAGACAGAGAGAGAGACAGACAGACAGACAGATAGGAAGGGAGGGAGAGAGATGAGAAGCATCAACTCTTCATTGCAGCATCTTAGTTGTTCATTGATTGCTTTCTCATATGTGTCTTGACCAGGAGGCTACAGCAGACCAAGTGACTCCTTGCTCGAGCCAGCAACCTTGGGTTCAAGCTGGTGAGCCTTGCTCAAACCAGATGAGTCCATGCTCAAGCCAGTGACCTCAGGGTTTCAAACCTTGGTTCTCTGCATCCCAGTCCAATGCTCTATCCATTGCGCCACTGCCTGGTTGGGATAGGAATGCTTCTTGAGGGTGATATTTTTCCTCCTGTTGCATATGAGTATTGAACACATCTGGTCCTTTAGTAGGTGAGGTTATCCTTTAAAGTTGTTTGGCTCTAAGGGTCAACCTTGATCATGTGTATTAGACACTGTGCAGTATCTGTCCTGTTGGGTGTATTTATTCTCCAGAGTATCTGGTGCCTGCTGGACTACTCCTTTGTGCATGTTGCTTGTGTAATTAGCTGAGTCTAGTGTTGGTGCTGTCTTCCACTCACTACTGGTTGTTTTGGTTCTAGGTTGTTTGGGTTGGTGTCAGCCATTGTTTGTAACCTGCCATTGACTACCTGTCTGGAGCTACTGCTCTGTTTGCTGTGTCTTTGTTTCCTGTGCCTGGGTAGTGTGGAAGGGACCAGCCTGTGTATAAGAATCATCTTCTTCCTGCTTAGAGATGACAGCAGCTCCATAAAAGCCCCAGACTCTGTAAGACTGGCCTCCACTTTTCAGCTGCTCCACCTCCTCTTGTAGCTGCCTGGTCTTCCCATAGAGTCTTCCATAGAAAGCCTGTAGTGTGGGCTCAGATTGGCCTCACTCGACCAACCCCTCTACAGGTTGAAAGCTTGGTAGGTTAGGGTAGCTGAGGTTGGAAATAAATACAACATTACCGGGACCCCCTACTTCAGGGGTTTCTCAGTCATGAGCTCAGTATGGGGAAAGTGGCCCCATACTCCAGAGCCTAATCCCTCAGCCACTGCTGGATACTCAAACATTTTATTTCTTCTCAGCAAGGTGTGCAGCAGATTTAGATAGAGTGGGGCTGACAGTCCCTTCTGCAGAAGTTCTTACAGCCAGTGAGACCCTGGTCTCATGAAGAAAGACTGAGAGAGTCCTCTCCTGGCATTGACTGTATCCCCCCAGGGTGGCTAAGCCCCTCGACCAGACTCAACAATAGGCTCGCAGAGACCCACACTTTAAATGTCCATGCTCCAAGCCTCTCTCCCTTCTCCCTGTAGAATCTAGCCCAGCAGGGTAGGATATCCAGTCCCCGGGCCAGCTCGCTGTGAAGTTCCACCCTGTCCAATGCTGGTGCTGACCACAGAGAGCAGAACTTGCCTCAGCTGGGCCAGATGTGAGAAACCCTTCCTTAGGATGGCACTCTAGAAAGGGTTGTTAGGTCCTGAACCAATGCTGTCTGTAGCTGGCCACTGGATGTGCCAGCCCTGAGTCTCCCTAGCAGGAATCCAGTGCAGACCAATGGGAACACTGCACGTGACTGGCTCTCAACAACCTTCTTGGAGCTACAAGCAATCCAGAGTTTGTGGCAACCTCTGCTGGGCCCAGAAGCACATGGAAATACCAAGTTGCATGCCTAGGCTGGCTTTTACCCACAGTGGGCCTGAGAGAAGGTCCACTTAAAAGGCCTAGGTTCCCTGAGTCCCACCTCCTGCAGCCTCTGCCTGCTGGCTGCTTGTTGGGCTTGACCACTGAAATAAAGCTGCTGGTGGAGACTAGAGCCTGCAGCAATTCAGGGATTAAGAAGGTTGGTGGGTGTGGCTTGGCCCGAATCAGTCTGCTCAGATTTTTATCACAGACCTCAGTAGGGTGTGGCCCCAGGAATCCAGTGGGTATGGCCTCTAAGACCCAGAGATGTGGTCTGCTTGCAGTCTGGACAGTTTCTACTGAGTCTCCCATGAGGCAGAAGCACCAGTCATAGTCTTGGGAGAGTGCAGGGGAAAGGTTTAGCCTCAACGCTAGAAAACTGAGTCCCTGACAGGTCCCCTGCTTCCTGGCTTCCTTCTTGGAATGACCTAGTCTCCATGGGGCGGGGGGCAGAAGAGACTCCCAAGGGTGGGGCAGTTGCTTTTCCCCAGGCTGATACAACAAGGAGACTGCTCCACTCAAGAAAGATGGCGACTGCAGTATTGGAGAATGACTCAGCACAGGGGTTCCAATGGCTGTCCCCTAAGGTGTCTCTGCCTGGGCCACCAACTTCACACTCTCCTGGCGCTACTCTAGTCCTTTCAGCCCTCCGTCTGCAGGAGCCCTGGGTAAGTGGCTGTGAACAAGACTTCTTGCACTGGCCTGTTAAGACAGAGTCTGTATCTCCAAGAGTTTTGTCTCTTTCTCAGACAGAAACCTCAGCTCTTTTCACCACCAAATGCTGTGTGGGAACCTCTTCTAGGCCCTGGGGCTTCAGGCTGGGACACCCAGCCTGGGGCTTAGGACCCTCCCCTCTCAGGATGAACCTCCCCACCATGAGAGTCCCTCCTGACCCTCAGCCACCGCTGGCTCCTGAGAGCAGGGAAGCCCTTTTTATGTCTCCATCCTTCCTACCAGTCTCAATGTAGCTTCTTCTGTGATCCTTGGTTATAGACTCCTCTTCATTTAGTCCCAAGTTTATTTTTCAAGTTGATTGCTCTTAAATTAAGTTGTAATCCAATTTGGTCCTGGGAGGTGGCAATTGGAACGTCCACCTACTCTGTCATCATCTTGGAATCTCCTCCAGTATTTTTTGTTTTATAATTTCTATCCATGTTGATATTCTCATTTTGAAGAAATCATTTTCCTTGATTTTGTTTAGCCTGTCCCATGTTCTCATCTAGCTCACTGAGCATATTTAAGACAGTTGCTTTAAATTCTTTATCAAGTCAGAGGTCTCTGGTTAAGCTTGGTTTTTGGTAATTTTGATCCTTTAAATGAGCCATGGTTTGTTTCTTTGTATGCTCTGAGACCTTTTATAAGATTTAGGTATTTGAAACAATAGTTCCCACCCAGTCATTAAACTGAGTGGCTTTATGCAGAGGGGACTGAGCCAACTTAAAGGCTTGTGGTCCTCTCAACCTTTTTTCTGGGTGTGCATCTTCCCTGGGACTGCATGTGTGTTTTTATTTCCAGTTCCCACAAATTCAGCTGCTTTTAAACGTCTTTAAGAATTGCATTCTGGCTTTTTCTCAGAAGCCTTGAGTTTCTGTTGTTTTCTTCTGCCTGATCCCACCCCCAGGCCCTGCAGGTCTACAGCCCACCTACAATCTTAACATGCTGCCACACTACTTGCGGTTTCAGCAGCCTCCAACCTGGCTTCCAGATTATGCCAATGTTCCAATTACTGAGTCAGGCAGCACAAACCACTCCACGGTCACTTGGAGAGTGGCTTTTCTTGTTTACACATTTTACTTGGTTGTTGCAGCTTCTTGACTGGTTTGTAGAGTTCTCACAAAGCTCTTTTGGCTCATAGATTACTATTTATTGGGTTTCTGTGGGAATAGGACCCTGGAGCTTACTAGACAGCTATCTTGTTGTCTCCTAATATTTCTTGTTTAACATGTTATTTTGTTTTATACTATTATGAAATTCTAGCATTATAAATACTAGACTCTTAAATAAAGAATGAGACTCGTAAAAGCATTTAAAAGCAGCTGAATTTGTGGGAACTGGAAATAGAAGTCCGAACAGGACAGACAAGCATCATATGAAAAATACCCATTACCCATTGTTCATACTCTATCCCTACTTCTAAGGACCTATAGTTATTTGCATTTTGCGTTCTCTGAGGGTTTTCTACTGAACTTTAAATAATGTAGACATACTTTCATTTGATTCCCCAACTTTGAATTGTAAAAACTTCATATCATGAAAGATGAAGCTTCTTTTAAGAGTCTTTCCTTCAAAGTACTTATGGTTAAATTTTTACATTTAAGTTTCTGTTGTGTATGCCTGTACATACAGTACTTTATGAACTACCAGTTGGTATACAGATCAGCACTTATACTCTCAACTGATTTTCTGCTATACCATCTTCTGACTTTTGTCAACTTTCCTAAAATTTACATTGTTCTTTGACTATGATTCACTGTACAACCAAAATGTTGTAAGCTCTTAAAGAAATACCAATTGTCACTAAAACTGCCTCTTAAATAACTTTTATTACATTTCATTCAAACCATATTTATCATTTTATTTGCATAGCTGACCCTGTTCTAGGCACTTGGGGTACATCCATCAGTCCTTGAAAACCATGTCTTATCTTTAGTTTACACGTTTTTGGTTTATACTAGAATGTCTGGAATTCTTTCCTTTGTGCTTGTTGACATTTAGAACATGTTTTGTCACTGGATTACTGTGACCTTTTCAGGCTCAACATCACCATCTCAGCATGGTGATATTGTAAGTGTAACTCCTCTTGCATACCCAGCTGTTTTCCAAGAGCACCCATACCACTGGGATGCAAGCTTTCTGGGGACAGGGACTGTGGTTGCTGCAGTGGGCACAGTGCTCAGTAAAAGTTTTGAATGTATGAGTATTCCAGCTGTTCAATGGAGAATCCATTTGATTGTGCTTCTTGTAACCAGTTTCCTTACAATCTCGTTTGCTCTCATTTGTGTAGATTGTGTTCTAGGTTGGCTTCAGACCTAGAAATCCTGAGACTTATTTGAATTACACAACTAATCATTTCTGTGAAGCATAATCTCAGGTGTTCTTAGGCAGCTGGTCTGAGTGTCCTTTGGCACCTCCCTTCCTTGAGTCTGGCTGTAACTAGAACACCAGTTTAAACAAAATTCTCTCAGAAGTTTGAGGAGTGCTCTTTGTTCTAGACCTCCCTGTGCTGCCTAGGAGTCTGGTAATTCTCAGAGGGAGGACAATCAGAGAAACAGTCATCTCCTGGGCCTGTATGCAGGGGTCTTCATAACAGAAGGTGGATTGAAGACTGTGAAGTGTGAAAGTATAAATGCAAAAAACAATTTATTGAAATTTCAAAACACAATGAGATTTTTTCAGAGCATTTTCCTTGCTTTTTTTAATTTATTTTAGAGAGGAGACACAGAGTGAGAGAGAGAGAGAGAGAGAAAGAGAGAAAGGGGGGAGGAGCTAGAAGCATCAACTCCCATATGTGCCTTGACCAGGCCAGTGCAGGGTTTTGAACTGGCGACCTCAGTGTTCCCAGGTCGACGCTTTATCCACTGCGCCACCACAGGTCAGGCCTTGCTTTGTTTTTGTAAAAGCAACTTTCTTCACGTTTTAGCAAATTCCTATTGCAGGTTCAACCACTGGAATCCTCAATCTTTGTCAATTTTCCATCCCTCATAACTTACCAGAGTGATTTTTTTGTGAAATGTCTCCGTGTTGTGTTAGTGTCTGTCCCTCAGGAAGGGTAGTGAGAAAGGGTTGCTTGTTCCTAAGTGTACTGTGGGCCTGGGCACTCTGGGGCCTTAGCACTGGGGCACTAATGTTGGTTGTGGCCACATCTACAAGGGACCCACTCATTTGTATCCTTTGTGCTCTAATCTACATGTTTCCACCCCCCAGAATTCATTTTGAAATTCTAATCCCCAAAGATGGTATTGAGAAGTACTTCAGCTAAGAGGGTGTCACTCATGATGGGACTGGTGCCTTATTCCATTCCTTCCACCCTGAAGTTGAGGTCTGCGGCTTTACCTAACCATGCTGGCACCCACATTTCAAATTTCTGCCACCCCAAACCATGAGAAATAACTTTGTTTATAAGCTGCCCAGTCTGGGGTACTTTAACAACCTGAACAGAGTAACACACTGTTCAAGCAGCAAACATTAAAGCAAAACCTACACACATTTGTGAAAATGTTTTTTGGGACAAGCTGAAAGATATAGAAAACTGGAGAGAGGTTCAGTGCAGAGACCGAGCTTTTTTCGGTTGTTGACACTTAGAGAACATGTTTTGTCGCCGTATTACTATGATGCCCCAAGTAGGGAGCCCTGAGCCTGGTGACAGGGCCAAAAGCAGTGATTTCTTACCTGCTCTTTAGGCTATTTCTGAAAAGTGAAAATGACTTTTAAAGAAACCCAAAAAGCAACTCAACTGTTTTTCTGACACTGCCAAAGTATGGTGCACATGATAGCTAGAGTGCACCATGCACCCTGGGGCCTCCTGGCACAGAATGAGGGTCTGAGGTGAAGGATTCAGTCCAAACATTTCAAAGGCACATACAAAGGGTGAATGTTTAGATGCATGAAATGAAGAACTTAAGGGTGAAGCTCTGAAGATTTTTATTTTTGTGACAGAGACAGAGAGAAGGAAGACAAGCCAAAAAGGGAGAGATAAGCGTCAATGCTTCATTGCAGCATCTTAGTCGTTCATTGACTGCTTTCTCTTATGTATGTGCCTTGACCAGGGGCCTACAGCAGACCAAGTGATCCCTTGCTCAGGCCAGCGACCTTGGATTCAAGATGGTGAGCTTTGCTCAAACCAGATGAGCCCGCGTTCAAACCGGCGACCTTGGGGTTTCAAACCTGGGTCCTCCATGTCTCCGTCCGACACTTTATGTACTGCGCCATCGCCAGGTCAGGCTGAAGTTCTGAAGATTTTAAAGAAGTATTTCATTTGCTGCTCCTTCACAAAGAAAAATAAAAACCTGTGTCTAGGTCTCCTTGCTGGGACCACGACAGCTATCCACCTGTCTAAAGCTACTGGACACATGGGAGGTGGTGAGTTGTGAAAGCTTTAGTGAAGTGGGGCTTTGAACCAGATACTAGCTTTACTCTCCTGCTCTTACCTTCCAGCGGAACTGACACATCCTTCTTCAATACCAAGGTCACCACTCTCAGCAACTACTGAGGTCTCCGGCCAAACATCTGGATCTTCTAATTCAGGAAGTAACCTTTTCAAGTAAAAGTATTTTTCTTCTAGGCATCAAAGGCAAGCCAGGTAGAAAATGTTTAAGATGATAAGGTTAAGATGCAGGTAAAGATCAATAGGGGCCCAGAGGTTGCATGTATCTGGTAGAAAGCACTTTTAAAACAAAACTGCAGTCTTGGGAACATCAGAAAATCTAAAGGTTAAAGTGCCAAAATATAAAAAGTCAGACGCATCATTAAATGGTTTCGGTCTCTCACTGGATCATCTGGAGGGAGACGGTGAACAATTTCAATTGTCTGGTTTCCAGTGCACCCACCCAGGAGGACAGGCTTCCCTTCTTGTCTTTATTATCAGTGTGGTAGACGTTTGCGTTTTCATCAGTTGTCAGCGAATTCCAGACTATCTCTGACACTATCTTAGGGCCTACTTTTTGTGCTTACCTGATGAGCCCTTCTTCCACATTTTATGCAGGCCACTGGAAAACATGTGCTGTCCAGAACAGAGCTCCCAATACACAAATAGTAGTTTCTTCAGGTATTTCTTTCCTTCCTAATCAGGACAATCAAGTGTTTTACTAACTTAGAAAGAATGTTACCTTAACCCAATATCCTTTCAGAGTCTTTGGCCATGAGGACAAAAATTATGAAAAAATTATGAAATACTCTCTTCTAATATTTTTCTCATCAGTTTTTCTATTTTAGAGTATTATCTGGCAATTATCATGACACAGCTGAAACCCTCCTGGACTGGTCTCAGAATCTGACCACTCTAACAGGATGTACTTGATGAATATATAGATTCTCTTTGTTCTGACACAAGGGTTTCTCAGGTGTGGCCACTATGACACTTGGGGCTGGATAAACCTCTGTCGCAGAGGTTGTCCTGTGTGCCACGGGTATTTAGCAGCTCCCTGGTTTCTACCCCCGCCAGGTGTCAGCTCCTCTTCCTCAAGTTATGACAACCAACAGTATCTCCAGACACTGTCAAATGTTCCCTGGGGACAAAACTGCCCTAATGGGGAACCACTGTCCTAAACTATTTTAGGAGTGAACTTGAACCTGCCCAAACTTTCTGTGATGATGGAAATGTTCCATAACTGTCTAATATGATGTCTGTCAGCTACATGAAGCTATTAAGCACTTGCAATGTGGTAGTATGGCTAAAAACCAGAATTCTTAACTTTAAACTTACTTAAATACTATATACACTGTGAGAACAAAATGCTTCAGCATGAGAAACTGAGGAGGTATTTGACTCATTTGTTTAAAATCATTTGTGATGTTAGTAGGCAATGAAAATTTGGAGAAAGGGGATATTTAAATAACAAGTCTTACTTCCAAACATCTAAGGTTCATTTTGACTAGGCATTTGTTAAATTATAAATTTAAAGTTTACAAGTTTAGAAATTTAAATACTCTTTTAAAGAGAAAACTGATAAATTATTTCTTCATGACCTGAGTCAACTGAAAATATAAGAATGCTAGAAGGGTGCTCTAAGTTAATTCCGGTAAATAATTCCTTGAAAGAAATAAACTAAACTGAAAGAAGGAACCAATCCAGGATTGAAAGAAAACATTTATTGAATCAGTACTTTCTTTTTAATATCTACAAGCGAACACTGAACTCACTTTATTCATGAATGAACACCATGTACAAAAAAAAAAGTAAGCTTATATTATAAAAATATGTCAATTTTATCTTTTGGGTGCTGAGAGAAGTCATTTTAAACAAAATCAAGGCAAACTTGCTCTCTATAATGAAATGCTATAATTTAATAACAAAAGAAAAGCTAATATACTCTCTATGCTTAAAGGCCCACCAGAGCGTCTCCACTGTATGCTCATCACACCCAGATCACAACTAAGCACCTGCTTTACAGAATGTAGGTCACTGATAACAGAATCTAGAACACTAGTTAAACCTTCATTCAGCTTCCCTTGCTTAAGAGTTACCAGCATGTATTTCAACACAGTACTAAGAGTCTATTCTATTTATTTCATGAGCTTCAATTTTAAAGCGAGATACACTGGAACCAGATGACCTCCCAGCATTTACAGTCCCACCAATGAACGTGGGCAAGCTGCCTGCTCCACACTCGCAGTATCTCCACACCTTCTAAAAGATCTGTCCCAGGTTAATGTCTTAGACTTTTTGGTAATTTTCTTCTTGAATTTATTGGCACCTTTCTTAGCACGTGCCTCTGTGCAGGGTGGCAACCTTGCCTGAGACGCTGGCAGCACATCCGAGAGCTTGGCATGGAGACTCGCTCCCGTGCACCGGGTATTTGGTCCATGAGAAGCAGAAAAGATAGCAATTGGAAAATCTATTCAAATCAGGAAAAAGGGATCATGGTTCCCTGTATTGTTGTTCCAGGAGTTACATGACAAGTATAAAAATTGTACTCATTTTTAGAGTCAAAGTAGACTAAATGGCACCAATGCTGATGAAGTCAAGAAAATCCAGTCCATCTTTTTAAGACCTGGCACACAGCAGTGCCCCTTGCTCTCTGGTAAATTCCAGAAAGCAAGAGCCACACAGTGAACTAAGACACCAGATGAATTCAAGTTTAGAAGTCATTAAACAAACTGAACACCGCCTGATTTTGCTACCATGCATACTGGTTTTCCCTGACAAGCCCTCTGTTGGAGGCCGACACTGAGGAAGGCTCTGTGTGCAGCAGGGAGGCCCGAGGGAACGGAGCCTGTGCCACACAAGCCGGACCCCAGAGACCTGGGGAGAAGTGCTCTCACGCTCTGCCTGCAAGAACAGTATTTATTCAGTTTCCTTTTCACAGGAACTTGGGAGTAAGAAGAGGGGAGAGAAATTAAAAAATAAAATGATCACTTTCAATGACCTCATTCCTTAGTTTTCAATGAAGTCCCGTTTGTTGCATGAAATGTTTACCCAACCACATGTAGTTAGCTAGGGCTAAACTGGACAAGGGTATACATTTTAATAAGAATACAAACTACACACTGGCCAAATGCCACACCCTTATGGAGAAGGAGAAGCACTTACGGATATATCTGAAATGCAGTTTGAAGGATAAACATATTGTGGAACTGACACAAAGATTTTCTCACCACGTCCACACAGTTACCAGTGGACTGGTTCAACGGCAACCCCCACTGCCCAAAGTAGGCAGACCAGGAAGGCAGGCCACTGACTCGGAGTGTGCCGCTAGCAGGAGTGGCCACAATTCAACAAACTGCTTCTGGACACCATAACATTGAACATAAAACAAGTAAAACAGTGTGAGTGCTCAGAGAAATGAACGACTCCTCCCTGCAGACCAGACGGGAAGGGGCATTCCCACAACAGGACAGGCAGACACACAGCCAAGCCCGCTCACACTCAGGGGTCCTCGCACTCAAATAAATACAGTGAACATTTACAACAGAACGAAGACCTTAGTAATGCAAACTTCCTGTTACTATAATTCTAACTAAACAGACCAAAAAGTCCCGTTTCTAATAAGCTGCAGTTTCCTTTGTGTGGACCCGGT
Organism: Rhynchonycteris naso; assembly: GCA_037038555.1. NCBI lineage: Eukaryota > Metazoa > Chordata > Mammalia > Chiroptera > Emballonuridae > Rhynchonycteris > Rhynchonycteris naso. Next base: position 85,367,844 of record CM073003.1, read on the forward strand.
GACTGGGCACTGCAGCTACCATCTCTATAGCAGCAGTCTCAGCGGCCCGCAGGCAGCACTTCATAAAGCATGCAGACATCTACTCTGCTGAAGTTTCTACTGAATAAAACTGACCATTGTGCTTGTAGGTCTCACACCTCCCAAATATACATAAATGGTGACCAATTAAGAAATAATAGCAGGTCCGTGGTTACCAATAAAATCATAAGGCAGGTGGAAAAAGAAATGTTTGAAATGGAAAAAAAAAAGGAAAATAGTGCTAGCATTCACGAAAAAGATCATGCTAAGATCAGATCCATGTTGATAAAAATTGAAATTTAAGCCACAATCTAAAGAACTCTGTTCATGAGTCCAAAGGCATGTGTGCCCATGAAGGAAATGCAGGGCGTCCACGGTAGCTTCCTTGGCGAACAGGAGCATCTCACTGGAGGACTCACACCAGGATGGGTAAGACGCCGTCACACTTCTTTTTTGTAATTGAAAAGAAAAGAAAAGCAATCATGACAAAAAAATTAAAGAACAATGAAAAGAGAAAACAGACATTCACAATGACCTATAAAACCAAAAGAAAAATCCAAATTATTTTTACATTCTAGGGGTTCATCCTTTTTAAAAACTGTTAATGAAAGATTTATCAAGAGCATAGTGTTAAATATAAAATTACTTCACTACACATGGAATCCTGCACAGTATCAATACCCAAATTAATAAAGGACACAAAAGTGCCATCTTGTCACTAGAATCTCAGTAAAAGCCTCCGGAGCAGATGTCTTAATTCATCTAAAGTTCTTCCCAAGGAAAAAAAAGCAACCAAAAGCTGATACTCAAACTGCAGGAGTGCCCAGGACTCTCACTTGAGACAGCCAGGTAAAATATTTTTGCCTTTTGTTCACAATTTTTTAAAAAAGGACAAAATATAGCTGACCCTTGAACAAAGCAGGGTTGGGAACACTGACTTCTACACTCCCTATACCCTCACACGGTCGAAAAATGATGTATAACTTTGACTCCTCCAAGACTCCACTACCAGCCTGCTGTGGACCAGAAGCCTTAGCGGTAACAGCTGACTGATGCATACTTTGTGTCTGTATTATTACAGCATGGGGCAACAAAAGGAGGGTCACAGTTGTTCGTATGGTTCCTGTACTCACAACTGTAAACCTCCTTTCACTCCACCCTATAGATACTGTATTCTTACAGTAAAGTTAGCTAGAGAAAAGAACATAATGAAGAGAAAATACATTTAAAGTATTGACTGAAAAATATTCTGGCACAGTGGTCCCACACAGTTCAAACCCATGTTGTTCAAGGGTCAAGACTTAATGACAGCTGCGCCTTGAGCGGACGTGGCACATCTGAGCTGGAGGTACTTACTGGAGGGGCTATCCCGCCTTCGTGTCCACCAGCTGCATCTGCACCCCAGCGGACATGGCTCCCCCGTAACCGCCCTTGGACTGCATCTGGTTCTGGATGGAGCTAACCTACACCAGACAAGAATGGCACAGAGGTCAGGAGCTAATATCAATGCAACTAAGTGATTTCTTGCCTCAACATTTTGGCTACTATTTTCAGAAGGGCACTTTTTATAGAAAAAAAGTAAGATTTTTAAAGACATAAAATTTTAGAATAAAATAAAAATTCTGAAGACTTACAATTTTTCTAATTTTGAAGGCAAATAATGAGGCTACTACTTAAAGCAGTTTCTTGCCACAACTCCCTCTCCCCTGTGTTGCCTACTTCCCCAATACAAAAAATCATTTTTGTCATTAACCAGACACTTGGTAACATTTCAAAAGAAGTCAAAAGTATACAAATCTACTTTCAGTTCCTCAAATATCTTAATTTACATACACTTCATATATATGATCACTTCAATTACTTATAATAGAGTCAGAAACAAAAACAAGTTTAAATAAAATTGAACCAGCCAAAGATAATTTTTACAAGTCCATGTGATAAGGTTACATACTTGATATATTCTTAAAATAGTCTGATAAACTAAAGAGAGTCTAAGCATCAAAGACTTGAACTCTAGTCTAGATTTATCTATTACTCTGGCAACTCTGGGTAAACTCTTGATCCTCTATCAATATCAAGCTTCTTACTGGTAAATGCTTTACACAAAGTCTCTCCCCAATCCCAGTGCTGGGCTATTTCCTAATAGATTGAGAGGCATAAACATGGGGTATTTCCCCCTCTGCTGTGACGTGCTCAGAGCTACAACACTCCTTTGTCTCGCCAACAGTGATAAGGGGCAGCCTGGAAGGAGAGTGAGAACTGGGCAGGACTACTAGAAAACCAAGCCACAGGAGGTGAGGGCCTAGCTGTCAAGAGTCCCAGCACCTTCCATAAGTCAGCTTTTATATACTTTTCACAAAAATTAGGGGATATTTTAAAATGAATATGAAGCAATAAAATAGATATTTTAGGTCTATTTAAAAATAATATATTTTTGCAGGATGCCAAAAGTAAATTCTTTAATTTCAAACTAAAGGATGTGGGCTGACTGTATAGGGTGACTGCGGTCATTATAGTATATTAACACAGTAGAACTCAACTATGAAAAGAGTCACAGAAAACGTTTCTAGCAAGAACTTAGTATGAAAGGTGGTCTTGGGAAGCAGTGTATTGAGGGGAAGCAACCGTAAGTCATCAAACTACCCAATAACCCAGTGTGGCGTGGCTGGTTCCTATGCATCGAGCCAGGGACCTAACACTAGCTGCGCAGTTATTAAGATGGACTGACTTACTTCCTTGGATGAACAGCATGTCTATTTGTGGTTTTGTCTTATGTGCACTATTACTGGACAGAACAGAATTTTCTCAACAAATCAGGCTTCTACAAATTAGAACTATCCTGATAGTTGGGAAACAGATTTCACAACACCCAGTCCAACAAGAACTCGGAGCTGAGGGCCTGTATATGGCTTTAAGGACAGCAACAAACTAATATAAGCAATGACTATGAAAAGCTTATTTAGTTCTAAAAGAGCTAAAATAATTCATAAAATTTTTACTTCAGTAAGCAGAGAAGGCTTCCTGAAGGCTGCAGCAAGCCTCCTGAGGGCCTGTGGCCTCGTGCAGGGAGCGAGATGTGGGAGCTGTGCAAGAGCCTGTCCGAGTTCTACCTACAGCGAGCACACACATCATTACAGGCCTTTCCAGAGACAAAATGCGGGTAGGAATCTTAAAGGAAGTTCTGAACTGTGAATAAGTAAGACTTGAAATGTAAATGCCATCTACTAAACATCTAATTTGTCCTATATAGTTAGTTTTTAAAAACCTGAACTGGAGAGGATATTTTGTCGATAAGAAAGATGCTAACAATCATCACATACATTAAGTCTGAAACCATACATTATATGTCTCCGTGCTAAAAGTCACAGGGTCCCATGTAGTGTTTCACGTCATGTGGATGCAGCATTACACTCTGACAGCAACCTGCCACTTCTTATAGAGGAGTGAAACAAAGCACTTTTCCTACAGATTTAAAACAAACCAGCTGCTTCTGTCATCAAAGGTGCAGATGTCACTACTTTGTTCACCCAGTAACTGAACTGACAGACTTGTTTGCTGTTTCCAAGATACTCACCTATTTTAATAGCCTCTGTTCTTTTAAGCCTTTTGTTAATGCTGCCCAGTGAGTGAGTGTATACAAGGTATGACTTTGTGTTTATAAAGCCTACAGACTTTCCAGCTCTAAACAATTTAGGGCTCATTTACACATCCGTTTACCTTAAAGAGGTTTCTCCATACTTAGTGGCTGTCTCAGAGCAAAAGTGAGGCAGAGCCCCAATTTATAAAAAACAAAACAAAAACAACTCATTTGGTAGTGCTTCATCATACTTCACTCTATTTTTCTCTTACATAAAATCAACCAATAAAAAAGTTTAGCTGATAAAATTTAAAGTCTAATGTGAAATTTGCTGGAATCCCTGTAAAAGACAGCAAATAGGTCTCTTTTTTTTACTTCTGGTTCTTCCTAGCTTCCTGCCAAATCCTTTAAAGTATATATTCAGGGAAAGGTTGCTATGAAGAGTTCAGCACCTGAAAGAGAAATAAGCACCTAACTTGGCAAATCAGGTGTGCAATTAATTTCTCATTTGTTCATTTTATCCTCTTCTATGCTGTCATTATGTATTTATAATCAATGTCTACAAAGTCATCTAGCACAGTATAACATTACAAACACATACACACCTGTGACACACCCCAAAGGCCTTATCTGCATGTCCACCAACATACTTACTGAATTCATTCCACTGAACAGGTCTCCTGAGCCTACATGAGCCGTGTGCACAAAGTTCGTTGGCTCTCCAATCATACTTCGGTCAATCCGACGACGCCTTTTCTAAAATATGAGAACAATGTGTTGAAAATGATCTTGTTAACAAAAATCTTATTCTGATGGATGTACTGTATATACTATGGATGAATGACTTTAATAATATAAATTTTCCCAGGACACAAAAATACCTGAATCTTGGACTACCACAATTACTTCTTATGAGAAAATCCTCAAGAGAATATATGCACAAAAATTGGTAAAGCAAAATAATAGGTTATTATTTAGAACTTAAAATAAATGATTTGTTCTAGCTTTGGCCATCACCATATTAGTATTAATCACCATTTAAGTTTTGTTGTTTTTTTAAAAAATGAGACAAACATAAAATTATCATCAGTAACCATTATTGCTAGCAAAGAATACATTGTGATTTGAGGACAACAGTCTGTATTGTCCTTGCTCTGGCTACAACTTGTCAGTGATGGGAGACAGGGCCGGTTTCCAAGACTCCTAGACACCGGAATGCACGGCCCACCCTGTTCACTTCCCTTTCAGCAGGGTCGTCCTGGAACTGCAGTACCTCAAAACTAAGGTAAGTTATGTATGAAACTATGCATTACATTGCCTTTGAACATACTTTGTTTGTGTCTCCTGAAGTGTTGGTAAGAGCCTGATAAATCCTGAAAACTTATCCAGACAGACTGAAGAGACAGCTTCTCAGGATGAGCACATGGTTCTACAAAGCCACCAAAGCAAAAAGCTCACGCATTAATTTTAGAAGCGAGTATATACTGTTTACTGTCTTCTAGCTCTTGTTGCTGTAGCTCAGAATCCCAAATGGTGCCTGCCAGACTGTCTTCCCAGAGACTTCCTGATGTGCACAGGGACATGACTCAGCCTGAGGATCTTCTAAAGCAGGTGAGGGCGTATTTCAAAGAATAAGTTTCATTTCCAGGCGCCAGGAGCCTGATGCTCACTTCCCTGTGAGCACAGAGAAGAGTCTCTTTCTTCAGAAGTGGGGTTGGGGCTCAGTAGGAGGCTGCACACAGCCACTTCTCCTTCAGCAGTTTACTCTAACCACTCTGTTATGGCAGGAGGATGCCGAGTCACCACAGTGTAGCTGGGCCTCCACCCATCTCACCCTGAAATCTTTCTTGAAAGAATGAATGAATGGATGGGACTGTGAATGGATATGCTTGTGAAAGAGGCGTATCAATAAATATTTATAAATAATAAACGTTCTTAATACTGAGGATGTTTCAAAAGCCGGTGACAGAACTGATTCAAGAGACTGCTCACAGACAACTAAGGACAGACAACTTCAATGTGTGTCATCATGATTATGATACAGATCACTGGGTTAGGTATCGTATTTTCTCATGTATAAAGTGCTCCCATGTATAAGATGCACCTTAATTTTGGGGCCCAAAATTTGAAAAAAAAATGTATTACATAAATTTATTGAATTAAAGTTTTATTCATCATAAAATTCAGGCAATTCCTCATCACTGTCAAAACTACCATGCATTAGTTTGTCCTCTTCTGTGTCTGATGATGAATCACTGTCTTCATATATTGCCTCATCCTCAGTTCCATCTATGGCATTTATTTAAAATGTCACGCCTCTTAAATGACTTGAAAACCACTGTATAAGACGCACCTAGTTTTGAGACCCCAAATTTCAAATTTTGCATCTTACACATGGGGAAATACAGTAATTAATTTATAAATCTGAAAATAGTATTTTTTGAAAACATTTTATTGATTGCTTTTAGAGAGAGGAGCGGGAGAGAGAACTGTGGGGAAGAGTGGGAAGCATCAACTTGTAGTAGTTGCTTCTCATATGTGCCTTGACCAGGCATGCCTGGGATTTCGAACCAGCAACCTCACCATTCCAAGTCAATGTTTTATCCATTGCACCACCAATGATCAGGCTGAAAAAGGTATTTTTAAACTTGAACTTGATTGAGTTGGGAGATAAGACTGGAGGTAAAGAAAAATAAAGGGTCATCAGCATTACAAGGTGACAGAGAAGGTCGAAAGGACGGGACCAGACAGGCTGAGGTATCCCTAGACTTCTATTAAACCTTTTTGAATGAATCAAAAACCTAGATACTAATTATAATTAAACAGTTTAAATACACACATGTGCTGTTTCCCCCTGCACATGCAAACTGTTGGTGTGCTGTATTAAGAATGCAAGGGAGACAAAAGTTAATCATGGGCAAGCCAGGGGAATTCCAGACTCGCCTCTGCAGACAAAAACAGGAAGAGGCACTTCGTGTGATCGCGCTGTTGTCAGGAGCAGCGTCACCGACTTTCCTGGAAACAGACTTTATTCTTCATAGGAAACTTTATTGAACCTGTCAACCGTGTGAATAATTCTTGCCATCCTTAAAATATTAACTCTTATTCTGCATAGAGTCAGGAACTGAAGGCACACAAAAATGAACAGTCATGTTAGGGTAGGGGGGACTAGGGAAAATGTCTCTTCCTCCCACAACTAAAAACCTGGAGTAGATGCAAAATAGGAGAGGAATTAAAAAGTGTGAACATGTCTGCATCCTCATGCGAACAATGAGGAAATTTAAAAACTGGGTATTACATGAACTATTAATATATGTACACCACAATATGGATGGATCTCAACAATGCTGAGTGAGGTGACACAAACAGGCACACACTACATGTAACTAACTCCGTTTATAGAAAATGCAAACTAGTGCAGTGAGAGCAGGCATGTCAGTGGCTGCCTGGGGCGGCGGAAGGGTTGAGGAGCAGGGATTACAGCACTAGCTGAAAACTGGAGGTGAAGGCAAATGTCCACTATCTCAATTGTGGTGGCGGCTTCATGCACTTATGGTCCAAACTTATCAATTTGTACACTTTAAATGTGCCATTTATTATATGTTAAAAATTATGCCTCATTAAAGCTATTTAAATCTTAAGAGATATATACTGAAACATTTTTGGATAAAATGTGATGTCTGGATGTGCTTTAAATTCTCAAATGGGATTGGGGGTGAAACAAGATGGGCCCACTGTTAAGGACTAAAGCTAGTGCTACATCCATCTGGGTGGGGAGGGGCAGTTCTCTACCCTCCCTTTGTGTATATTTAATAATTTTCCTAGTAAGATTCTTAACAGACATGTTAGTTTATTTTCCTCCTACTCTTCAAATTTTACATAAAAATGTATGTATTGTGTACTAGAAAAAATGGTGTGGCACAAGTATGAAAAATAAACATTTAATTTCATGTCCCATTTCTATCAGAACTTAATCTTGTCCTTATTCTTCCTAATGCCTAACAATTCTAAAATTCTCTACTCACTTCCAGTTCTCCCAAAACTATTAGAAGATATACTTTAAGATTTTTTGAATACTGCAGAGCTACCAAATAACATAAAGCTAGCTCCCGTCTCAAGTTGGTTTATATATTCAGTCATGAAGTCATATTACAAGTCCCTATTTTGAAAATGAACCCAAATACAACAAAAGTGCCTTAAACCAGTGGTTTTCAACCTTTTCACACTTTGGGACCGGTGAAAATGGGAGAATCATTTTGGGGGCCGCTAAGGCAGAAATCATCACACTGCGCATAAGCAAATTTGACGAAGACTACTGGGTCTATAATTTTCATACAACATCAGGTGGTTAATTCATGGACCAGCACAGAATTCCTGCGGACCAGTCCACAGGCTGGCAGTTGAAAATCAGTGCTTAAAGCATAAGGTCGGGGCAAGGTGTTCAGTGTGTTCAGAGGTCCCACTCCATTTCTCCCGTCTTCTCAGCTCTGCCTGCCGCCCTCCTCATGTGAGCTGGAGTCTCAGGCTGGTCACAGCACAGCCCCCACACTCTAGGCTTTCCAGCTGCGTGTAATGACACGCAGAGGAATAGCTCTATTAAAAAAGAAGGCAGGTGCCTGATCAGGCGGTGGTGCAGTGGATAGAGCATCGGACTGGGATGCGGAAGACCCAGGTTCGAGACCCCAAGCTCGCCAGCTTGAGCGTGGGCCCATCTGGCTTGAGCAAGGAGCTCGCCAGTTTGAACCCAAGGTCGCTGGCTCCAGCAAGGGGTGGCTTGGTCTGCTGAAGGCCCGCAGTCAAGGCACATGTGAGAAAGCAATCAATGAACAACTAGGGGTGTCGCAACGGCAATGAAAAACTAATGATTGATGCTTCTCACCTCTCTCCGTTCCTGTCTGTCTGTCCCTATCTATCCCTCTCTCTGTTCCTCTCAAAAAAAAAAAAAAAGAAGGCAGGTTCCCCTTGAGTCTCCACCGAACTTCCTTTGGCTCCGAGTTCAATGCCTGGTCTTTAATCAACCCTTCTCACTCGCAGTGTCTTACTTGGTCTAAATTCCTGAACCCAATCATTGCACTGGGAGAGGAGACTCCCATGTGGGCAGAGCCTAATCAGGGGTCACCATGAGCAAGAGGGCCCTCTGCTTGAACCTTCTGGCTCCTATAAAACGGGAGGGGAAAGTACAGAATGTATCCTATGGTTATAATAGTGCCTATCAAGGCAACTACTGTGAAATTTAAAAATTACTACACAAATATTTTTAAAACTTGGAATGTAAAATTCAGAGAAAGGCTTATTTTGTGGTTATTCTTCCAATAAATATTTCTCTGATTTCCCATTACTTTCTCTGCTTTTGTTTCTCTGGCACAAGCTGATTCTCCAGGATGTCCTGGGTCCCTTTTTCTTACCTCGCCCCTGTCTTCACTTAACTCCATGCTGATGAGACTAGTAATTCTATTTTCTCTTTTCTGGGCTTTAGACTATACATTCAAGTGCATATTGGACATTACCATGTGACTGTTGAGAGGAGACTCAAATTTCCTATGTACAAAACTGACACATAATCTTTTTTCTGTAACCTTTCCTCCTCTTGATTCTCTGTTTTGGTGAACACTTCTCTGTTTCAAGCTGCCCCGCACTCTTCCTCCTCCCTCAGACTAGCTCATCAAGTCAGCATTACATCCTGTGAATCCACCCTTCACCCTCCCCATCGCATGGCACTCCTGCAGCCTGTCAGTCCCGTCGCTTTCACCCCGGTCTCTGCAATGGCCCCTAGTTAACTGCTTCCACGTTTACAACCCTCTCACCCTGTTGCCTACATGTACCTTTCTAAAGTACAAAACTGATGATATGTCACTCACCCATTTAAAAATTCTCAATGGCTTCCCAAAACTTGGTAATAAATTTGAATTGCCAAAGCCTATGAAGTCCTGTTTATTGCTCCAACCTCATCTTTACTACTCCCTTCCCTGCACACTAAGCTTTCATCTGCGACTTGCAGTTCCCCAAATACGCTCCCGTCTCTGCCTTCTACCTGGAAGACTCTCCCATTGCTCCTCAGTCTGCCTCAGGCCTGCCTTCTCTGCACCCTCTGGTCCAGGGGAGGTGCTCCTTCTCTGTGCCCCCAGAGTACCTCCACTCACCTCCACCACAGTACAAGTTCTAGCTCCCTGGGTGGTGGCCCAACTGCACCATGGTGACTCTCAACATCTTCCTGCCATAAGAGAGCAGTTAGAGTAAATTACTGGACAGAAGGTGTGCTCCTACAGAGAGGACACAAAACGTAAAGCCACCAGGGAACATGTCTGGCTCATAGCAATTCATCAACAAGCTTTTAGGACTTAATTTTTCAAACACATTTTTTGCAGTAATATAAATAGTTTATCTCCCTCACATTTTTTAAAATAATGAATGAGTACAGCTACTAGAAAAACAATGATTGACCCATCACTTAAAAGTTAAAACTTCCTTGGCCTCGGCCAATTGGCTCAGTGGTAGAGCATCAGCCCGGCATGTGGAAGTCCTGGGTTCAATTCCCGGTCAGGGCCCACAGGAGAAGCACCCATCTGCTTCTCCACCCTTCTCCTTCTCCTTTCTCTCTGTGTCTCTCTTCCCCTCCTGCAGCCAAGCCTCCACTGGAGCAAAGCTGGCCCGAGCACTGAGGACGGCTCCATGGCCTCTGCCGCAGGCATTAGAATGGCTGTTATAATGGAACAACACCCCAGATGAGCATCGCCCCCTAGTGGGCATGCTGGGTGGATCCCGGTAGGGTGCATGTGGGAGCCTTTCTCTCTGCCTCCATTTCTTACTTCAGAAACAAACAAAAAACCCCAGAAAGTTAAAACTTCCTCTAAGACTACTCTCTGGGCTGCTTAGTGTGCAAACACATGTCATTAAGGAGCAAATGGAGACCAGGTACCCCCAGGTAGCAGAAAGGCACAGAGGGAAGTATCTTGAGACATGGACAGAGAGTAATGAAGAATCAATGTGCCTGCCATCTGGAGGAGTGGCAGAGAGGTGGCACATTGTAGCTAGAAGATAGCCGTCCCTGTCCTCATGTGGCCTAAGCTACTGAATGATTGAAAAGAAACACATGCTACTGGCTCTACGCTGTGACCTGGATAAAACCCACTGAGTTGTGAAATCAAATCCTCCTTCTGTGAATTATATCACATAGGCCCACAATTCCAACCTTGTGCCCAGTACCCCAGGAAACACCCAAGGACACCGCCACAGGGTATTTTCAATTTGAGGGATATGTAATGATACCAACATATGTATGGTACTGTATAAACCACTAACCTGAGATAATTACAGATTTCAACATTAGAGAACACACTCTTCAAAAGAGTATCTTTGTGAAGCAGTATTTTCACTAGTTGCTACAAAAAAAGAAAAGAAAAACAAAACAAAACAAAAAACAAAACAAAACCCAAGAGTTATACAAAGCCAGTATGGAACTAGAAAAGAAGGTGGTGGTAGTTATTCTGGTTATACCTAACAGCCACACACATCCCATAAGTAATTATAGTTAAGAATAAAAAATTTTATTTTTTAATTTATGTGTATTATTTTTTAAATGGTGACTAAGTTGTTAGAACAAAGTTGCTTGTACCAAACTAGTTAAATAAATCTGTAGAGTATTTCTCTTGGCCTTTGAGTGCCATGAAAAAATTACTCAAGTGTTTAGGACACCAAAACCAGAAAGTCTGGGAGCCTACAAAATAATTTTTAACAAGTACTGACAATATGACTATGTACCAGGCATTTTGAAAACAAATGGGAACTTTCCAATGATACCATTAACAGTGATTCCAAGTGTCTAAGCACTTTCTAGTTGCCTACTATCCATTCAGTAATTATAATGGGAAGGGGGGGACTAACTAAAGTTGTAATAATACAGTTAGCCCTTGAACAATGAAGGGATTAGCTTAAGGGACTTATGGGTAAACAACAAGCTGACCAATATCACATTACAGGGGTATCAGAAAGAAAACAGAGAGACCAGGGCAGAAAGCTTATTTGAAAAAATACTGGCTGAAAAATTCCCAACCCTGGTGAAACATGTCCAGATCCCAGAAGCCCAGTGAGTTCCAAATAAGATAAATACAAAAGGCCCACAGTGAGACACATTATAATTAAACTGACAAAACTTAAAGACAAGGAGAGACTTAAAATCAGCAAAAGAAAAATAAGGGAAAACCACCAAAAAGACTGGATCAGCAGATTTTTAAGCAGACTCATTACAGGCTAAAGGGAGTACATAATATATTCTAGATGCTAAAAGGGAGGGAAGGGAGAACCTGCCAACCAAGAATACTATAACCAGAAAAGCTGTCTTTCAAAATTGGAAGACTTTCCCAGACAAGCAAAAGCTGAAAGAATTCATCATCTCCAAATAGGCTGTACAAAAATGTTAAAGGGAATTTCAAGATGAAATTAAGAGATGCTAATTAGTAACAGGAAACATGAATACATCAATCTCCCTAGTAAAGGCAAAAATAAGAGTAGATAATTTCAGGATACTCTAATGCTGTAACAGTGGTGGGTAAATCAATAGATTTATACTTATAAATTTATACATTCAGTTTAAAAGTTAAAAGACAAAAGTAGTAAAAATTACTATAACTATAATAATTTATTAATGGATAAACAAGGTAAACAGATATAAACTGTGACAGTAAAACTGTAAAGCTTTATTATGCATTCCAACTTCTGTTATCACCAATTTAAAATAGACTGTTATGTTTTATATAAGCTTTATGGTAACCACAAAGAAAAAACCTATATAGACACAAAAAAATAAAGAGAAAGGAATCTAAGTACACTAGTACAGAAAACAGTCAAATCACAAAAGAAAAGACAAACAAAAAGGGAACCAAGAAATTATAAAACAACCAGAAAGCAAATACAACATGGCAACCATTAAATCCACACCTATCAATAATTACTTTAAATGTAAATGGACTAAATTCTGCAGTGAAGAACTGGCTGAATAGACAAAAAAAAAAAAAAAAAACACAACCCCAAAACCGAAACAAAAACAAGACCCAACTATATACTGACTACAAGAAAATCACTAAAATTAGAAGATACATACAGACTGCACTTGAAAAAAAGATATTTTCATGCAAATGGAAACCAAAAGAAAGCAGGGGAAGCTATACATATATCAAACAAAATAGTCTTTTTAAGACACAGAGTGTGATAACAGATAAATAAGGTCATTAATAATAAAAGGGTTAATCCAACAAAAGGATAGAATGCTTGTAAATATTTATATACCCAATATGAAGCATGTAAATATAAAAGCAAATATTAACAGATCTAAAGGGAGAAATAGACAACAATACAGTAATAGTAAGAGACTTCAATACTATATGTACTTTCAAAAACATCATTCAGACAGAAATTCAGTAAGAAAACTTTGGACTTAAATGACATTAGATCACATAAACTTAACAAACATCTATAGACTATTCCATCCAATAGCAGCAGAATACACATTATCTCAAGAGGAAACGGGCCTGACTAGGCGATGGGGCAGTGGATAGAGTGTTGGATTGGGATGCAGAGGACCCAAGTTTGAGACCTCAAGGTTGCCAGCTTGAGCGTGGGCTCATTTGGCTTGAGCAAAAAGCTCACCAGCTTGGACCCAAGGTCACTGGCTCGAGCAAGGGGTTACTTGGTCTGCTGAAGGCCCGCAGTCAAGGCACATGTGAGAAAGCAATCAATGAACAACTAAGGTGTCACAACGAAATACTGATGATTGATACTTCTCATCTCTCTCCATTCCTGTCTGTCTATCTCTGTCTATCCCTCTCTCTGTCCCTGCAAAAATTAAAAAAAAAAAAAGAGGAAATGGAACATTCTCCAAGATAGATCATACATTAGGCCACAAATAAATCTTAATACCTTTAAGAAGATGGAAATCCTACCAAGCATCTTTTCTGACCACAATGGTATGAAAGAAGAAATCAATTACAAAAAAAACTAGTTATGTTTTTCACGAATATGTGGAGCTTAAACAATATACTCTTTATTTCTCTGCTTTACTTATTGGAAGATTCCTTTCATTTGATTTTGTATTTTTCTGAAGTGAGAAGCAGGGAGGCAGAGACAGACTCCTGCATGCACCCAACTGGGATCCACCCTGCATGCCCACCAGGGGCGATGCTCTGCCCATCTGGGGCATTGCTCCATTGCAACCAGAGTCATTCTAGTACCTGAGGTGGAGGCCATGGAGCCGTCCTCAGTGCCCAGACCAACTTTACTCAAATGGAACCTTGGCTGTGGGAAGAGAAGAGAGAGATAGAAAGGAGAGGAGGAAGGGTGGAGAAGCAGATGGGCGCTTCTCCTGTGTGCCCGGGGCTGGGATTCAAACCAGGGACTTACACATGCTGGGCTGATACTCTACAACTGAACCAACTGTCCAGGGCCTGATTTTGTAATTTTTTAGAGAGACAGGAAAAAGAGAAGAAATGAGGGTAGAGGAAGAGAGTAGGGGAGGAGAGAAGGAGAGACGGAGAGGGGGAGGGAGTGAGGGGGAGAGGGAGAAGGAGAAGGGGAGAGAGAGAGAGAGAGTGAGAGAGAGAGAGAAAGGGAGAGAGAGAGAGAGACAGAGAGAGAGACAGAGAAAGGGAGAAAGGCACGGGAAGCATCAACTTATAGTACTACATTTCCCCATGTATAAGATGCACCATTTTTCGAAAAATTTGAGGTCTAAAACTGAATGTGTCTTATACAGTGGCTGTAGAAGTGTGGCATTCCAAATGCCATAGATCAGTGGTTCTTAACCCTTTTTGAGGTACCGAACCCACCCGTTTCATATGCACATTCACTGAACCCTTCTTTAGTGATAAAATATGATTTTTTTTCCAAATTCAAGACATAGGTATATGTTCTTTTACTGGTGCACAAAATGAGCCGTGCATGATCATCACCTTGCTCAAAGAACCAAACCAACAAAGTGCATGAACTCACAACAAATTACAGTATTACTTTATTCTGGCCTCTGCAGCAGAGGCTTCTCCGAACCCCTGAGACCAACTCATCGAACCCCTAGGGTTCGATAGAACCCAGGTTAAGAACCACTGCCATAGATAGAACTGAGGACGAGGCAATATATGAAGACAGTGATTCGTCATCAGACACAGGTGAGGACAAGCTAATGGATGGGAGTTTTGACAATGATGAGTTGTATGAATTTTATGATGAATAAAACTTGAGTTCAATAATTCATGTAATACATTCTTTTTTACATTTTAGACCCCAAAATTAAGGTGCATCTTATACATGGAAAAATACAGTAGTTGCTTCCTGTGTGTACCTTGACCAGTCAATCCCAGGGTTTTGAACTGGCGACCTCAGCATTCCAGGTCGACACTTTATCCACTGTCCCATCACAGGTCAGGCTTGGAAGATTTATCTTCCAGCACCTCTACTAGACTTCTTAACTTCAGCTCTTGTATAATTTCCAAACATTTTCTTCTTCTTTCTTCTTTCTTCCTTCTCCTTCTCCTCCTCCTCCTCTTCTTTTTTTTGAGAGAAAGGAAGAGAAATGAGAAGCATCAACTCGTAGTTGCAGCACCTTAGTTGTTCACTGATTGCTTCTCATAGGGGCTTTGACCAGGGGGCTCAAGCTGAGCCAACAGCCTTGGGCACCAAGCCAGTGACTATTGCCTGAGCAGGCAGGAGCACAGTGGATAGAGCGTTGAACTGAGATGCAGATAACCCAGGTTCGAAGCCCTGAGATCTCTGCCTTGAGTGTGGGCTCATCTGGCTTGAGCATGGGCTCACCAGCTTGAGTGCAAGCTTGCTGGCTTGAGCATGGGATCGTAAACATGACCCAATGGTCACTGGCTTAAGCAAGTGGTTACTCGGTCTGCTGTAGCACCCTGGTCAAGACACATATGAGAAAGCAGTCAATAAACAACTAAGGTGCCTCAACAAAGAATTGATGCTTCTCATCTCTCTCCCTTGCTGTCTGTTCCTATCTGTCCCTCTCTCTCACACACACACAAACACACACACAAAGTGACTATGGGGTCCTCTGGATGATCCCACACTCAAACCAGTGACCCCATCTCAAGCTGGTGTACTCAAGCTGGCAATTTGGGGGTTTAAAACCTGGGACCTCAGTGTCCCAGCTCAATGCTCAATCAACTGAACCACTACCAGTCAGGCCAAACACTGTCTTGTTGATTAGTTCTGACTCTCACTCCTTTATATGCACATTGTTCTTGTTTAATGATTCCAATATCTTTTTTTTTTCTTTTAGTGAGAGACAAAGACACAGGAAGGGAGAGAGATGAGAAGCATCAGCTTGTGGTTGTAGCATTTTAGTTATTTATTGATTGCTTCTCATACGTGTCTTGACTAGGGGGGCTCCAGCCGAACTAGTGACCCCTTGCTCAAACCAGAGACCTTGGGCTTAAACCAGTGATCTTTGGGTTCAAACCAGAAACCATGAATCATGTCTATGATCACATGCTTAAGCCAGTGAACTCAGGGTTTTGAACCTGGGGCCTCAACATCCTAAGTACTGCTCTATCCACTAAGACACCATTGGTCAGACAATGTTCCAGTATCTTAATCATCTGAGGAATATTCATGTTGTTTGATTTTAGTCCTTTTACATTCCCTGTTATCTATTTCCTCCAAGTTATTTTATTGAGTTAATTTCTTTTAGTTTTCTTTGTATCTGGTTGTAACAGTGAAATGCTCAGTCTCTCAGACTCCTTCTTGTTCAAGCCTGTGTTCCCATGGCCTTCAGGCTCCTTCTTTGCCTTAATATAGACACGCCAGTCATTAGAAGAATTCCACTTGTGGCTTGTTTCCCAAAAATAGCCCTTCCCACTTTCCCTTTCCTTGTCATAAAAGAAGCCTGAACTCTGTATTGCCTTAAGATAGAGCTGAGGTACAACTAGGCCTTCATCTTCTCAGTTAGGGTCTTCCTGATCAATAAACTTTTCCTTACTCCAGACTCTGACATTTTGCACTTTGGCCTTTGAAACACCAGGCACACGGACTTTGGACTGGTAACACAGTGATCATGGACTGCTCAAATGAGGCTTACATATGTGCATCAGGCATGCTGAATTGTGGGTTCATGGAAGGTGCTAAGGTGTAAACTGACTTGTTCCTTGGGGAGCCCACAACTGCAGATATCATCAGGTCATTTCAGTCCCTTCTCTGGAGCAGGATCTTTGAGGCCAGCCCAGGGCTGGAGCCTCACTGTGGGCATTCTAAGAGGGAGGACATACTTGCTTCTTGTCAAGGTCTCCTCTTCAGACAATTAAACAAAGAAAATCTCTCATCCAGGGTTATTTCCTCCATTCTTTTTTTCTTTGTGGGTTTTATCTTTTCATACACTTTTCTTTTTAATTCCTTCAATGTCACGTAAAGTGGGGTTTTAGGAGGGGGTGTTGTATATGTACTCAGTCCAATATTCTCTCCTAAATTAGACAACTGGGCCTCTCTTCCTGGTAACTGAGAAAAAAACAAAAACAACAACAAAACACCTCTGGTGAGAGGCCTACTCTTCAAGTTCTGAAGGTCCTGTTCATTTTAAATAAAGGCACTTGAAAATAACTGGTGATAAAAACAAAATACAGCCAAAAAATCATTATTTAAAAGGAGATAAAATGGTAATATATCAACTCAACATCATAAAAAGAGCACTTCCTATATGACCAGTACTAGCTAAGCACTTTACATAAATTACCTTATTTGATGTACTTAATCTATGAATCCTATGAGACAGGATTATTATTTTTTTTTTAATTTCTTTTTATTTATTTATTTTAGAGAGGAGACACGGAGTGAGAGTGAGAGAGAGAGAGAGAGAGAGAGGGAGAGAGGGAGGGAGAAAGGGGGGAGGAGCTAGAAGCATCAACTCCTATATGTGCCTTGACCAGACCAGTGCAGGGTTTTGAACTGGCGACCTCAGTGTTCCCAGGTCGACGTTTTATCCACTACGCCACCACATGTCAGGCTAGACAGGATTATTATTTCTATGTTTCTTATCATTGCTCTTATTTGAAAAGGTTTCATTAACCTACTCAAGGTCAAACGGTAACTAAGTATTGGAACAGAAATGCAAACCCTTACCTGAATAACACTAAACCCCGCAGAAAACCAGGTCTCACAAGAAGAAGAGAGAAAAGAGGTAAAAACTTTTGTGGTTTTTCATAACCATCCTTAACTTTGGGGATCCTCAATATGAGATCAATTTCCCATAGCTAAACACTATTGAAAGTACATTTATCTTAATTTTCTATAATTTTATGTTCTTAAGATAGGCAAGAAAACAGCATCTAGTAATTACTTTTCTTAGAGGACACTCTGTTTACTTATTCTGTGAATCAGAGTCATAGCTAACACTGTTTCCAGTATCTTAATGAAGGGTTAATATATCCATGTGTACATAACGGAGACATATAGTCATGTTCGCATGTGTTAAGATCCCACTGAGGACATTACACAACTGCTACCGAAGACCAAGAACAAATAAACCAAAATCCAAACCATCCAAAGCAGAGTAACGGGCGGCGGGGGGGGGGGGGGATAAAATGATAGGTATGCATATCATTAAGTCTATATATATGGAAGACCTGAATTAAAGTCTTTAAAAATGAGAGATAACATTTGGTGGCAGGGAGAGCCTTTTAAAATGTTAAAACTGCTAGTTTCACCATAACACATCAAAACTAGTGTTGTACACTTGTCTTATACTTCAATTTTATATCCAATAGGTATCATTTCCATTTGGGTAACTGTACTGAAACACAAAGTAGAAAAAAACCAGTCTTAAAATGCCAAGGCTCTGCCACTGGTCCTTTAGCCTTTGAGTAGTAAGTTTTTTGTTACCCTTTGAGTGAGGACGTTCACGAACGTTCGTACTACTCAAAGGGTTAGTCTTAAACTTAAGTTATTAGATAACTTTCTAATGTAGTTTCCAAATCTGCATGTGTGTGTGTATACACATGCATTTGACTAGATAGACAGATTTTGCTTAGATGCCTTTAAGAGCTTAAGTTTTATAACTGTATAAAAATTTTCAGTTCACAATGAAAAAAGAAAACAAACCACAAATAAAAACAAAACAAATAATGTCTCAATTGCTAAAATGGAATATAAAATAAGCATAAGAAACAGCTTTACAAGGAACTAAGAACTCAATTTACAAAAGCAAATGAAACATAAGCAACAGAAATAATTTAAAAAAATAATCAAAGAATTTATATTATGTACAAAGATGAAAAGAAACTAGGCCAACCGTTAAGAGTACATGGTCCTTTATGGAGATATAGCTTCTTAGAATCAGTCTTGGGTATGAGGGGGCCACTAATAAAATTCATACAAGTTTAAGGCAGAGAAAGATGAAAACACAATAGTTTTTACCATGTGTTTATATTACAGATGATCAGATTCTTAAGATGTATTTCTGAAAATGTTTAATATACCACAGATACCATAAAAATCAGTCCCAGATAATTATTAAAATACCACTATCCCATTAGGTCCCTGAAGTTATTTAAATTATAATTTCTTTTTAGTCACAGAATACATAAAATGTACATAAACATTTTATTCTTCTACAACAATGAATAGTTTATTACCTAAACTTTATCTACTTAGTACTGATTTTTTTCTTTTTCTTTTTTGATTTTTAAAATAATACAGTTTGAGTTCCTTAACAGTACTACTTTCTTTCCTATTTGTAATATAGGCCATGTGAGACCAGAACCCAATTCACACTAACTCTAAACAAATAGTTTTACTCCCCTTCATTCTTGCTGTTCCTCGGTTTATAAAACCCAAGTGTCCACAAAACAAAACAAAACTTGATGCTACTGGAATACTAGAAGCACCTTTATTTTATCCACTTTAAGGATTCACCATCTAATTAAAAGATGCACACTTTCATACCACTTACACAAATAACAGAATTTGTAATTAAAGACTGTGTTTTCTAAATAAACATAACAATTTCCCAGATGGGGTTAGACGACTTGCAAACAATAGACTTTTTAAGAAATGTTTAATTTTCCACATAAGCGGCCAGTTAATAGAAGCTCACACATGACCTCCTGGATGTGAAAAATTTTCTTTATGAACATAAGACAGTATTTTTTTAATGATCATAAAGAAAAAAATTTAATTGGGGCTTATTTGCCACCTATATATTTTTTAGTTATTTGACCACAATGTGGTTTTTCCCCTATTTATCCAAAAAGAAAAAACAAAGAATTTTCCCCCGGTTTCTTTTCTTTCCGGTGGTAATGATTTGTGTCACAGTAACTGCAGAGCTCCATGCTCTATCTAACTTGCTCATATTCACTGGTCTGTACTGTGGGGTATGCTCACCCAAGGGTGCTCAAAATAACCTGCTGGGATGTGAAAGGAAATACCAAGACTTCAGTTTTCATCTTTTTTTTTTTTTTAATTAAGCTCTACCATATTTAGTATACCGGTTGATATGAATGCCTGGTGGCTAATGACTGCATTTATTTACAATAGTTACTAGAAACAGTAAATAGTAGATTAATGCTTAACCACACTTGAAACTAACTACAAAAATGAAAGCTGCTACAGTATCATGTCCTAACTTAATCTGTTTCAATTTATCTAAATGTCTTTTTCTGTACTCTGAAATTATCTCATGCTAGTATATCAATGGAAAGGAACAAGAGTGGCAGAGTTGAACTGGAAAATTTTATTTCAAGAAATCTCTGATTTTCATATAATCCTTACACTCCCAACCCAAAAGTCCAAAGAGTCAGTTTACTTTTCACTCTTACAATATTAAAATGCAAGGTAATATACAAAGTCAAACCTCATAAAGATGCCATACTTTCCTCCCAGACAGATAAAAATCTAAAAGTCTGAAAATAACACACATTGATGAAAATATGGAGACACTCAAAACAACTGGTGGAAATGTAAATTGGTAATAGCAAATTTAAAACAATGTGCTCTGTAACAATGACTGTCCTTAGACTTTAGAGCCAGTAATTCCACCCCATCAGTATATGCCCTAGGAACTCAAGCTGTGTTCTACAGGCACTGCACACACACAAAGGCACCACAGAGCACTGCTCATAGCAGTACCATACTGTTAATATGGTACTCTAATAACCCACATTTTCAAAACTATAATGGATAAATACATCATGGTATAGTCATACAAAATATTCAAGAAAAATTAAAATGAAGTTCAGATACCTGGATCAACCTTATAAATTTAATATTGAATTAAAGAAAACACGAAAGGAATCCAGTAGAACTCCCTTCATTTAAAGTTAAAAACAGGTAAATAAAACTACTGTTTAGGAATATAGATGATAAAGTCATAAAATACAACAAGAAAGTGGTTACACAGACCCAGGGTAGCAGTAGCTCCAGGAGCTCAAGCTGTGGTGTACCTGCAGAGCTCACCTTGAGGCTTTTGTGGTATGGTCATGCCCCATTTCTTGATCTGAGTAATATCTGCTTCGTATGTAAAGTAAACATAAATTAACATTTTGGGTATATGATGGCATTTTGATTGTTAAATAAGAGTCCATCTTTTAGGGATAAATATTGACATTATTTATTGATAAAATGAAACAATGTTTGGGATTTTGCTTCAAAATAATACAGGAAAAGTAAAAAGGAATGGAATAAGGTAAACAAGATCAGATAAAATGACACTACTGAAACTGACAGGTTGGGTACACGGCATCTGAATTATTCTTTTTGCTGATGTCACATTTTAAGTAACTAAAATGGCACCAACCACATGGCTTGCTAAGAAATGGCTGGCTTCATCTTGAGGTATACAGTAATATACCAATCCAAATGTTAATCAACATTAGAAAAGCATTAAAGCAAATATGTCCTCTCTGAAATTTAGAAACTTATAAAAGCATTCTAGTTTCTGAAAATAAATGACTTTCTACTTCTTTCTTCCCCATTTCTCAACTTGAACTCATTCAGAATGCGATGGACACAAACTGACCAAGCCTTCCTGACTGGGCAGGGCACAATACAAGGGACAGGAACACCAGCCCTCCTCTACGCACCCTTATGCCAAGAGCCTGTCTGGTTTGTTTTCAGGCATGTACAGACAAATTCCAACTTTCTCCACAAAACATTAAGTACGCAGGGCACACTGTGCACCATGCCCCAAGCAGCTGACTATCTGTGAAGAAAGTTGGTGGCCTCTCCTGGGGCAGAGCTGGCAGGTCCAGAGTATAAAACAGGCTTAGAAATGTCCAGGTGTGGCAACACAGTTAAAACATTTGAATCAGTCCACTATAAAGCCTTTCTAAAAGTAGAGGTATTTTTAATTTCTCAACAGATAAAAATAATTTCCTATTTTATTAAGTAAATTCATTTGGCCTGACCAAGCGGTGGTGCAGCCAAGAGTGTTGGCCTGAGATGCTGAGGACTCAGGTTCAAAACCCCGATTTCAATTAATAATAAATAAATAAATAAGTAAATAAATAAAAAGCCCCGAGTTCCCAGCTTGAGTGAGGGGCCACTAGTGTGCGTGGAGGCCCCCAGTCATGGCACACATGAAAAGCAATCAATGAACAACTAAGGTGCCGCGACGACAAATTAATGCTTCTCATCTCATCTTTCTCCCATCCTGTCTGTTCCTCTTCCTCACTAATAAATAAATAAATAAATAAACAAACAAACAAACAAACAAACAAATAAATTCATCTGGTATGTGTTTTGAGATGACTATGGTTATATAATGTGATTTTGTGTGAAATTCAACAAATCAAGAACATGCATATTTATATTCCTAGAAAAAGAGGAAAAGATCACAGAGTTCTACAATATTCATACCTCATTAGGGTGTATGGAATAGGATTCCTGAAAACAGAAGTTCTAAATAAAATCTTTGCCATCTGAAGTCACTACAACATAGTACCTATGGGACTGCACCACACTTGAGCAAGCTCTCCTTCATTTTATTTAAATTTCCTAAAATCACAGAATGTACTCAGCTGAAGTTCTCTGTAGCCATAAGCCAGAGAATTGCAGCTTGGTCCTCTAGGCCTGCAGTAGTGGCTTTGATGCTTTAAGAACGTCTTATGCCTTCTAGCAATTCTTGTCTCCTGAGCACACGCCAGGCTGACCAGGACTCAGTGAGTGCAGGGAGGGAGAGTGGAGAGGATGGTCAGTCAGCCAGTGCGAACTCTCAGTCTGGGCACTCAGTAACCTGCAAACCACTGGGGAAAAGATATGTTTTCCAGTTGGGTTTTTGTTCAAAACCAATCAATACTTTCCCATTTCACAAAGAATAAAATCAAAAGTGTTCACAGCCTAGAAAGTGATACACAGTCTTGCTCTTAGCTACACCTTTGCCTCTTTCCTTGTCACTGTGCCCTTGGCTTACAGCCACTCTGCCTAGAGGCTCCTCTCACACATACAACTCTGTACATCCAGGGCCACTGAGCACTCTAGCCCTGACTACAATGCTCCTTCCACAGGTATCCGTGCCTCACTCCCTTAATCAGAGAGGCCGTCGCTGTACACCCCTAACCCCACCATTCCCCTCCATGTCCTTTTCCTGCTTTCCTCTTCCACAGAGCAGCTATCATTACCTCATACACATTTATTCACTAAGTGTCCGTGCCACTGGAGTGAAACCGTGATAGCAAAAACAATGTCTTTTGCTCACTGTTATTTCATCAGTACCCGGCCTACTATAAAAATATCAGTGTTATTGTATGCATTAATTATAGTGACTATACATATATATCTAATTAAAGTAATACATTTCAGAGCCAAACAGCATTATAAATTATAAGTACCATGTGGCAAAATATTAATCGGGGAAAGTATGTAATAGGAATAGAAAAGAAGGGGTGCAAATCAACATTCACTGTTCTTGAGGATACCTTAGAAGTTTATGATCCTTGATTGTGGTAGTTGGTAACGTGACTGTGTATATATGCCCTAACTCACCAGATATTATACACTAACCCTTTGAGTAGTTCTTTAAATGCTCGCTGAAAACCAGGAGTGAATTTTTTCAAAAAATAAAATTAGTTATAGTTACATTTTTATTAACTTAAAATGATGTCTGGCCTGACCTGTGGTGGCGCAGTGGATAAAGCGTCGACCTGGGAACACTGAGGTCGCCAGCTCAAAACCCTGCACTGGTCTGGTCAAGGCACATATGGGAGTTGATGCTTCCAGCTCCTCCCCCCTTTCTCTCTTTCTCTCTCTCTCACTCTGTGTCTCCTCTCTAAAATGAGTAAAATAAAAATAAAAAATAAAAAAAAAGATAAAAAAAATGATGTCTGATAACCAGTTTATGGAATAAGAACATACATTTTCTTTTTTTAATGTTGCCTTATACATTTTTAAAATAAAAAACTTTAGGGCTGGCAAGATGGCGATGGAGTAGGCGGATGTACCAACTTCTACCTCCCAGAACCAAAGTGGATTACAACTTAATTTTAAGAACCATCATCTGGAAAACCAACTTTGGACTAAACTAAGATGACTCTTTAACCAAGAAACACCAAAGAAGCCACACTGAGACTGGTAGGAAAAGCAGAAACGCGGAGAGGGCTGCCCAGCTCCCAGGAGCAAACGGCAGCCTGGAGGGACTCACTCAGAGGGAATTGAGTTTAGTGGAAAGGGGAGGGAGCTGGTCTTCAGGAACAAAGCCCCAGCCTGCAGCCCCAGAGCCTAGAACAGGCATAGGAAAAGTATATTTAGCTGTGAAACAAGCCAGAATACTGTTTTCGAGAAAGATTTCTCAGACCCAGGATTCTTCTTAAAGGGACAGTGCCGAAAACCTCTTTCACAACCACTCACCGGGGACTCTGGGGGACTGGGAGAGATGAGAGGACCAGAGGAGCAGGAAGAGAGTATAATCTGGGAGGACAGGGAGAAACACCTTGAGGGAAGGACAGCTACCCTAACACCTGGCCTGAGTCACTCCCCAAATCTAAAGTAAATATTTTTACTGGAACCAGCAATACCAGCAAAGGGAAGCAGGCCACCAGCCAAAAAGAAGCTCTCCTGCTGCACTCAGAGCAGAGTCACTTAGAAGCAGGGAGCCATCAGGGATACAGTATTGAGTGCGAAGGTCTAAGCTGCATTGCCCCTCCCCACACACACACACACTGCTGAGTGTTCGCCAGAGGGTGGGCGGCGGCAGACACGGAAGCACAGTCCCATCAGGAGAGGCAGACACCCGGGCTGTGGCACAGGTGCAAGTAAAGTCCTGCCCACAGGGCGGAAGCTGGGGCCACCTGTGACAGAGGCCTGGCGCAAACACAGTCCCTCCTGGCGGGGGCAGAGACTGAGGGCGGGCGGCCACAGCGGCAGAAGGGGCGCACGAAAGCAGTCCGACCTGCAGCTGTAGGCCAGGCAAGCAAGAGTCAGTCCCGCCCACAGGGGCAAGGTGAAAGCTGGGGAACCGGCTGAGACTAACAGCTGAGGGCAGGTGCACAGGCTGGGGTCAGGGCAAAGGCTGAGGCAAGTCAAGGCTTGTAGCCCAGGCACGCGAACACAGTCCTACCCGCAGAGGTGAGGCGGAAACCACAGTGGCTGTGGTAGCAGGCCAATGCTGGCAACGCCCATACCTGAACGCATGAGGCGGCAGCAGAGGGGGTGGAGGGCCTGCAGACAGACCACACCTAGGGAACACAAATGCCACACCCATCGGTCTCCTGTGCCCACACCCTTCATATACAGAGAAAAAATGGGAAGGCAGAAAATGCAACCCAAATGAATCAAGAGAAATTCCCAGAAAAGGACTTGAATGAGTCAGAAATAACTAAACTACCAGATGCAGAGTTCAAAATAATGATTGTTAGGATGCTCAAAGATCTTAGAGCAACAATGGATGGACATAACAAGAACCTAAATAAAGAGACAGCAAGTATAAAAAAGGACATTCAAATAGTAAAATAAAAATCAGTCAAAAATGACAAATACAGTATCAGAAATGAAGACCACACTGGAAGAAATTAAAAGCAGGATGGATAAAGCTGAGGTTCGAATCAGCGAGTTAGAGAAAAAGATAAACGAAAGCACAGAAGCAGAGCAGCAAAAAGAAGAGGCTCAAAAAGTCTGAGGAAACTCTAAGAGAGTTCTGTGACAACATGAAGAGAAATAACATCTGCATCATAAGTGTTCCTGAAAGAGAAGAGAATGAGCAAGGAATAGAAAATCTGATTGAAGAAATCATTGCTGAAAATTTCCCTAAATTGATGAAGGAAAAGTCACACAGGTTCAAGAAGCACAGCATTCCATTAAGGATGAACCCAAAAAGGCCAACACCAAAGCACATCATAATTAAAATACAAAACTTAAGAGATAAAGAAAAAATACTAAAAGCTGTAAGAAAAAAGCAGTCTATTACCTAAAAAGGAGCCCCCATAAGGATGACATCTGACTTCTCAACAGAAATATTAGACAATGGCAAGAAATATTCAAAGTAATGCAGAACAAGAGCTTACAACCAAGACTTCTCTATCCAGCAAGGCTATCATTTAAAATTGAAGTAAAAATAAAAAGCTTCCCAGACAAAAAAAAAACAAAACTCAAGGAATTCACTACAACAAAACCAATGCTACAAAAAATATTAAGGGGCCTGTTGTAAACAGATCAAAGGGGAAAACAAATCTAGTAAAAGGGAAAGGTAGATTTAAAGAATAAAATGGCAATAAACAACTACAGATCAATAATAACCCTAAATGTAAATGGATTAAATGCTCCAATCAAAAGGCATAGGGTAGCTGCGTGGATAAGAAAACAGGACCCATACATATGCTGTCTACATATAGACTGAAAATAAAGGCATGGAAAAATATTTCATGCAAATGGAAATGAAAAGAGAGCTGGGGTAGCAATACTTATATCAGACAAAATAGACTTTACAACAAAGGCTACAGTAAGGGATGAAGAGGGTCACTACGTAATGATAAAGGGAGCAATCCAACAGGAAGATATAACCATTGTAAATACCTACGCACCTAATATAGGAGCACCTAAATATATAAAGCAGATTTTGATGGGCATAAAAGGCAACATCAACAGCAATACTATAATTGTAGGCGATTTCAATACCCCGCTAACATCACTGGATAGATCCTCAAGAAAGAAAATTAACAAAGAAACAGATTTAAAGGACACACTAGATCAGTGGAAGTCAACGTGGTCCATACTGCCCACTAGTGGGTGTTCCAGCTTTCATGGTGGGTGGTAGCGGAGCAACCCAACAGCAGCCGCAATTACATAGATTTAACTATAGCAAGTTGCTTTATAAAGATTTATTCTGCCAAACTTAGCAAAAATCCTACATAAAGTACTTGGTAAGTAATTATTATGATATGCTTTCATTTGCTGTAACTCTGCTTTATAATTTTTTTTTTATTTATTCATTTTTTTAGAGAAGAGAGAGAAAGGAATAGAGGGGGAGGGGGGGAGGAGCAGGAAGCATCAACTCCCATATGTGCCTCGACCAGGCAAGACCAAGGTTTTGAACCGGCGACCTCAGTGTTTCCAGGTCAACACTTTATCCACTGCACCACCACAGGTCAGGCTCTGCTTTATAAATTTTATAACGTAAAGTTACTTCCCTATTTTATAAATCACCATTACTGTGGAACCAGTGAGTGGTTAGAAAATTTTACTAACAGAGATACAAAAGTGGACTTTATATGATAATAATTACTTACCAAGTACTTTATGTCAGATTTTCGCTAAGTTAGGCAGAATAAATCTTTATAAAACAACTTTCAGTGGTTCTTAACCTGGGTTCTATTGAACCCTAGGGGTTAGATGAGTAGGTCTCAGGGGTTGGGGAAAGCCTCTGCCGCGGAGGTAAAGACACACTTGTGTAAAGTCGTGATGACACGCCCTGCTTGGCCATCACTTGCTGCAGAGGATCACATTATATTGCTTGACATGCCCTGCTTGGCCATCACTCGCTTGCAGAGGATCAAGTTACATTGTTGCGGGGAATTTAGTGTGCGCAGTAGTCAACGGCTGTCGTAGTTGTTTGTTGTGTGGTTTCTTTCTTAATATTTTAATCCATACTAAATATGTCGAGCAAAAAAAGAAAGTGGTCGGACGAATATGCACAACATGGATTCACATGTATCACAGAATGGGATGGGAGTCAGCGTCCTATCTGCATGATATGCAATGCCAAGTTGAGCAACTCTAGTCTCACACCAGCAAAACTAAATTTGGAGAAAAAAAATCATATTTTATTTATCACTAAAGAAGGGTTCGGTGAATGCGCATATGAAACTGGTGGGTTCGGTACCTCAAAAAAGGTTAAGAACCACTGCTATAGTTAAATCTATGTAATCGCAGTACCGTTTAGTTGCTCTGCTACCGCCCACCATGAAAGCTAGAACGCCTACTAGTGGGCAGTACGGACCAGGTTGACTACCACTGCAAAAGTGGGTGGTTTTTATAAAAAGCTTGACAACCCCTGGACTAAATCAATTGGATTTAATAGATATCTTCAGAACCTTTCAACCTAAAGCAGTAGAATATACATTCTTTTCAAATGCTCATGGTACATTCTCTAGGATAGACCACATGCTAAAACACAAAATGAGTCTCAACAAATTTTAAAAGATTGAAATCATATCAAGCATCTTCTCGGATCACAATGGCATGAAACTAGAAATCAACTGCAATAGAAAAACTGAAAAACAAACACTTGGAAACTAAATACCATGTTATTAAATAACGAATGGGTTAACAATGAGATCAGGGAAGAAATAAAAAATTTCCTTGAAACAAATGAAAACGAACATATAATAACTCAAATTTATGGGACAGAGTAAAAGCAGTCCTGAGAGGGAAGTTCATAGCACGACAGGCAAACTTTAAGAAGCTAGAAAAAGCTCAAATAAACAATTTAACCCTGCATCTAAAAGAACTAGAAAAAGAACAGCAAATAAAACCAAGAGGAAGTAGAAGGAAGGAAATAATAAAGATCAGAGCAGAAATAAATGATATATAGGCTTTAAAAAACTCAATACAAATGATCAATGAAACCAAGAGCTGGTTCTTTGAAAATGTAAACAGAATTGATGAACCTTTAACCAGACACACCAAGAAAAAGAGAGAGAGGACTCAAATAAATAAAATTAGAAATGAGAGAGGAGAGGTAACAACTGACACAGCAGAAATACAAAGGATTTTAAGAAAATACTATGAAGAACTGTATGCCATAAAATTAGACAACCTGGGTGAAATGGACAAATTCCTCGAAACATATAATCTTTCAAAAATCAATATAGAAGAATCAGAAAACCTAAACAGACCGATTTTATCAAGAGACTGAAATAGTTATTAAAACACTCCCAACAAGCAAAAGTCCTGAGCCAGATGGATTCACCAGCGAATTTTACCAAACATTCAAAGAAGAACTAACTACTATCCTTCTCAAGCTATTTCAAAAAATTCAAGAGGAGGAAGATGGGAAGACTTCCAAACTCCTTTTATGAGGCAAGCATAATACTGATCCCAAAACCAGGCAAAGACACTACAAAGAAAGAAAACTATAGACCAATATCCCTGATGAACTTAGATGCTAAAATTCTCAACAAAATATTAGCAAACCAGATCCAGCAATACATGAAAAAATCATACCTCATGATCAGGTGGGATTAATTCTACGGAGAAAAGGCTGGTATAATATCTGCAAATCAATCGATGTGACTCAACACATAAACAAAAAAAAAGGATAAAAATCGCATGATAATATCAACAGATGCAGAAAAAGCATTTGAAAAAACCCAGCACTCATTTATGATCAAAACTCTCAGCAAGGTGGGGATACAGGTATCATACCACAACATGATATAGGCCATCTATGACAAACCCAAAGCCAACATCATAATCAATGGGAAAAAACTAAAAGAAATCCCCTTAAGTTCAGGAACAAGGCTGGGGTGCCCTTCACCACTCTTATTCAACATAGTTCTAGAAGTCCTAGCCAAGAAGGGATAGAAGGCATCCAAATTTGAAAAGAAGAAGTAAAACTATCATTATTTGTTGATAATATGATACTGTACAAAGAAAACCCTGAAATCTCAGTCAAATAACTATTGGACCTGATAAATGAATTCAGCAAGGTGGCAGGATATAAAATCAATATTCAGAAATCAGTGGCATTTTTATACACCAACAATGAACTGTCTGAAAGAGAATTAAGAAAACAATCCCCTTCACTATTGCAATAAAAAAAAATAATAATAAAGTACGTACCTAGGAGTAAATTCAACTGGAAGTTAAAGACTTGTACTTGGAAAATTATAAAACATTGTTAAAGGAAATCAAGGAAGATACAAACAAAATGGAAGCATATACTGTGTTCATGGATATAAAGAATAAACATCATTAAAATGTCTATATTACCCAAAGTAATCTATAAATTCAATGCAGTTCCTATTAAAATACCAATGACATACTTCAAAGATATAGAATATTCCAAAAATTTATGTGGAACCAAAAAAAGAACACGAATAGCCTCAGCAATTTTGAAAAAGAAGAAAAAATGGGAAGTATCACACTTCCTGATATCAAGTTATATTACAAGGTCATTGTACTCAAAACAGCTTGGTATTGGCATGAGAACAGGCATACAGATCAATGGAACAGAACAGAGAACCCAGAAATAAATTCACACCTATATGGACAATTGATATTTGACAAAGGAGGTAAGAGCATACAGTGGAGTAAAGACAGTCTCTTACAAATGGTGTCGGAAAAATTGGACAGAAACTTGCAAAGAAATGAAACTAGATCACCAACGCACACCACTCACAAAAGTAAACTCAAAATGGATAAAAGACTTAAATGTAAGTCGTAAAACCATATACATCTTGGCAGAAAACATGGGCAGTAATCTCTCCAATATCTGTCATAGCAATATTTTTGCTGATTTATTTCCACGGGCAAGTGAAATAAAGAACAGGATTGAACAAATGGGACTATATGAAACTAAAAAGCTTTTGCACAACAAAAGACCACTGTTAACAAAATAAAAAGACAACCCACCAAATGGGAGAATATATTCGCCAATACGTCTGATAAGGGGTTAATAACCAAAATTTATAAAGAACTTGTAAAACTCCACACCAGGAAGATAAACAATACAATCAAAAAATGAGCAAAAAGTAATGAATAGACACTTCTCCAAAGAGGACATACAGATGGCCAATAGGCAGATGAAAAAATGTTCAAAATCACTAATTATTAGGAAAATGCAAATTAAAACCACAATGAGATACCACCTCACAGCTGTCAGAATGGCGCTTATTAACAAAACAACACAGAATAAGTGCTGGTGAGGATGTGGAGAAAAGGGAACCCTCCTGCACTGCTGGTGGGAATGTAGACTTCTGCAGCCACTGTGGAAAACAGTATGGAGATTCCTGAAAAAATTAAAAATAGAACTGCCCTTTGACTCAGCCATCCCACTTTTAGGAATATATCCTATGAATACCTAATCACTGATTTAAAAGAACAAATGCACCCCCATATTTATGGCAGTATTGTTCACAATAGCCAAGATCTGGAAACAGCTCAAGTGTCCATCAGTGGACGAGTGGATTAAAAAGCAGTGGTACATATACACAATGGAATACTATGCAGCCATGAGGAATAAGAAAATCTTACCTTTTGTGACAACATGAATGAACCTGGAAACTGTTACGCTAAAATGAAATAAGTCAGGCAGAGAAAGAAAAATACCGTATGACCTCACTCATTGTTCAAATACCAATGAACAATGTGAATTAAGCAAGGGACCAGAGGGAAAGCAGTCAGAGGGGAAGTAGAAGAGAAGATGGGATCAGAGAAGGGAAAGAGATTAATGAAATTATATATCCAAAACACAGCATTATAGATAACAGGACAGCAAATCCTGGAGGAAAAGGGGGAAGGCATAGGGGGGACCGAGGGGGAAATAAGGGGGCGGGGAGATATATTTGGTGGGACACTTGAATCTATGTAAACACAAATTAAAATCATAAATAAAAAATTTTTAAAAATTTTGTACAATTGTACTCTGGATGATCAGGAGGCAAGAGAATGTACATGAATGTTCATACTATTTAAAGGGTTAAGTATGTGCAGTTTTTTTTCTATACCAACTATACTCAATAGAGCTGGGGGAAAGAAAGAAGCCTACCAGTATATATCAATGCACAAGTCTTTGCAATTTTTAAAAATTAAGTTGCAAAGCACTAGTCAATTTTAAATTTACAACCTTAGCTATATCTAGCAACAGCAACTAGAGCATTTATACTACCATTAATTAAAAAGGTTTGAATTACCACGGCTCAAAAAAATGAGAACTGGTCCTGGTCAGTTGGTTCCCTGGATTCAGCACTGGCCTGGCGTGCAAGAATTCCAAGTTAGATCCCAGATTGGGGCACACATGAAAAACAACCATCTGCTTCTCCTCCCTTTCCTCTCCTCTTTCTCTCCCTTTTCCCCTCCCACAGTCAGTGGCTCAGTTGATTCGAGCGTTCGAGCGTCTGAGCATCCATCCCAGACAGGGTTTGCCGGGTGGACCATTTAGGGCGTATGCGGAAGTCTTTCTATCTCCCTTACTCTCACCTTATAAAAAGGGAAACTGTATGATATTTTGATTGTACTGTGCTAAAATGAAGTAGTAGGAAGAAAAAGTATGATTGTGATGCTACTACACAGAAAAATGCAGTCTATGTTCTTCCCCGTATCGGGCTGTTCCTTTCTCCCACGCAGAATGTGCAAGAGCAGGGTAGGAAGGGTCGTGTGGGAGAGGTGGCATGCACGCTTACTCCGGTAAACACTTCAGACAACTTTAGAGATGACCACGCAGCTTTCAACTAAGGCACTCCTGATCCAGCCTCACAGAACAGCAAGGGTATGTTTCTGTAGACTGTAAACCATGTATAACTAACTGTTAGTGCAGCCAGCAGATGCAGGCACACAAGGTACTCTTCCACTGCAGTAACCATACTGTCCCAATGTTAAGTGTTGTGCCACATTGCTCAACAGGTCTGAAAGACTTAAGAGATCAGATGCTCATGGAATTCCTGTGGACAAGTTCACACAAATATGGATTATTAAACAGTAACACAATACTGACATGTTATATGTGTGAAAAAAACTCAAGTTGCATATCCTCTGTGCAGGAGACAATGTATTTCCAATGTCTCATAATTTCATGGCTGTATGCTCCTGATACTTAAATTTCTAATCTAAGTCTTTCTATTTTAGCAATATATTTATAAGTGTATCTATATCACATACAGGAATAGGACTCAATTTGTTATATACATTATGAATACCAGAAATAAAGACTCAATCTTAAAAAAAACCATGGCAATATGATTTCTGGTTTGTGGTCTGGCATGTAAGAGCCTGGAAAGTGTCATACCCATCCACACAACAAGAAAACGTTGAACAAAGTGAAAACCAACAACTCTTCTTAGATCCATTCGAGAACTGAGATCACAGAAAGAACCACGGTCCCCCAAACTGGAGACAGCCAGATACAGAAAATCCCAAGTTAACCATGAGGAGAAACCTCCAGGGTATCCAGGATGAGAGAAGGAAAACCTCACCTGTAACTGATGAACTGCTGGAGGATTAGTGTAGACAAGTCTAAGAGTTATAAATCCAGGGGGCCCAGTCGTGGGGGACTGTCACACTTCTGTGAATCTGACTCTAGGAACTCTACCCATATTTTCAAAGGGCAGATCAGAGAAAAATCTCCTTGTGTTTTTCAGCAAAGAATGCAAAATAGCAGCCATTTTTAAGTAAGCCAGGGCATTCAGTTCTTAATAAAGCCTATCATAAACAGAAACTATTTTACCAGAGACTAATCAACTGGGATTTTACCAGAAGCCAATCAGCTTTGGGAAGAGAATTATCTAACCCTAACCCCCACTAGCCTTCCAAATAGGAAAAGAGAAATACCCAACTCCAGTCCCCTCTAGCCTTTTTACTTGAACTACTAGTAAAAACCAAAACAGAACTAAGAGGTACCTGTGTACATCACAGCCAAGGGACAGAGGCCCACTGACACTGAACCCTAACCACATCAGTGTATAAAGCTGCCCAAGGCCCCCACCTTACCACCACATCCATACAGGTCTGTTATATAACAGGAGAATATTTAAGAAGTCTCTGGGGAAACCCAAAGACAAAAACAAGGACACTGAAGGAAATTTTATACTCTGACATCTATAGCTACAGCAAACAGCATGGCCTAACCCCTATCCTGATAAACAAAACTTCATAACTAAGGCCAGTTCCTTTGTCCAGTATTATCATGTCTGACTTTCAACAAAAAATTACAAGTTATATTAAAAGTAATATGGTAACATAACTCAAGTATTCTATCATCTTTAAAAAATGTTGAAAATGGGCCCTGGCTGGTTGGCTCAGCAGTAGAGCATCAGCCCCGCACATGGAAGTCCCAGGTTTTATTCCCAGCTAGGGCAAACAGGAAAAGCGCCCATCTGTTTCTCCAATCTTCCCCTTCTCGTTCCTCTCTCTCTGTCTCTTCTCCTCCCACAGCCAAGGCTCCATTGGAGCAAAGCTGGCCCGGGCGCTGAGGACGGCTCCGTGGCCTATGCCTCCCGCAGCAATGGAGCAATGTCCCAGATGGGCAGAGCACCACCCCCTGGTGGGCATGCCAGGTGGATCCTGGTCGGGCGCATGCGGGAGTCTGTATGACTGCCTCCCCACTTCTAACTTCAGAAAAATACAAAACACAAAAAAAAGGAAAGTTGAAAATGTAATCCTTGGTAATATTATAGGTAGCAAGTTATACACAATAATTTAAAGTATAGGTAAGCATATAATCACTAAAATATACATTCATTTTATGCCTCAGTAAATTATAACCTATCCCTTTAAAGTCAGAAGCAGCAAGGATACTCAACCCTCACTGACATTATTCAACATTACACTGGTGGTCTTAGTGCTATAAGATACCAACAAAACAAAAGGTCTATATATCAGAAACAAAAATGTCACTATATGGACATATTTAGAAAATATAAAGTGTTCAGTAAGGTGTATGGATAAAAAATTAGTGTATAAAATTATTAGTGTCCTATATATTAATAAAATCCAATTAGGAAATATAATAGACAAAATTTCATGCAGAATAGTAATATAAATCCATAAAATACCTAGAACACATCTAAAAACTATGAAAAACTTAATGAAATTTTTAAGCTTCACTAAAAGAATGTGAAAAGGTCTATATAGATGAAGCCATGACTTTTCTCAATAAGATTATTCAATTTTAAAGATGTCAATTCTCATCTAATTAAACCAAATTTAATGCAATCCTAAAGGAAATACCTATAAAAGTATGCATTATGAAATCTCTCATGTGAAGAAAAACATGAAAAAATTAAGGGCCTGTAAAACAGACCAGCTTAAAAAATAAGACATTACCAATTCAGCTGAAAAAATCTATGAAAGAGATTTCGTCTATGAAACCGCAAAGTACAGTAAGTAAAAGCAGCAAACCGAACAGTATGGCCATGGCACAGGTGGAAACACATGGACCAGAAGAATAAAAGAGATGTCAGAAATGGACTCAAATATATAAAAGTGCAGTACATAATAAAGATGACATTTCAAATCACTAATAAAAATACTGGCTAGTCAATGAACTGTTTTTAAACAGCTGATTAGCATAAAAGAATAGTTAACCCTCCTACCTCATACCAAACAAATCAATCAATCTTCCATACTTCATGATCAAGGAGCTAAATGTAAAAACCAAAATTATAAAAGCAGTAAGCGACAAGATGGTAGAAAAGTGGTACCAGGATTTGCATCCCACCCCAAGCACCACAGGGGCGGAATCAGCAACTAGTTAGAACTCTGGAGTCTGTTCAAGGCCAACTTCCAGGGAAGTCTCAGAAGGGAAACCAGATCACTTCAGTTGGTGTCAGTCACCCACCAGCTGACGTTTGCTGTGTTCCCAGGGCACCTTGCACAAAGCTTAGGGTAGCCAGAGTGGGCAACAAGGACCTGGTCCTCCAAAAATATCTGCTTCTGATCACAGAAGAGCAGGCAGGCAGGCAGGCAGGCAGGCAGGCACTGTCTGTCCACATCTCCACACTGCTGCAAGCTGCTCCTCATTAGGCTGCAGTGACTTCCAGGGGATTTTAAAAGCCAGCATCTATTCTTCTCCTCCCCCCACCTTTCATTTTTCATTTTCCCCCTCCTTTTGGGAGCTAGACATAACAGATGAGAAATTCAAAAACAACTGTATATGTAAGGAAAATTAGAAAATGACCATGCATGCTCAGGGAAAAGTTAGGAAAAGACCTGAGAAGACCTTAAGATTATATATCTCATGCTGCCTTTTTATAGTGTTACAAACCAACCAACCAAACAAAGATCACTAATTCAGCCAGCCAGCACATAATAGATTCTCCAAGGTATTAGATTTGATCTTGAAGATACAAAGTAAATATGGCAAGGGCCAGTAAAGCATTAAAAGTGTGGTGGAGAGACAGGAGAACAATTATTCACTATGCAGGAAGTGCCATGCTATAACAGAGAAGTGAACTAAATGGCTGCTGGGAACACAGATGAGTACCCGGTAAGTCAGGAGAGAGTTAGGGAAGATGCAGAGGTGACTGTTGATCTAAACCCACAGAAAACTGGAGGTTAGAGGGCCGGAGGCCAGAGGAGGCAGAAGTACCAATATGTGCATAGTTCAGGAAGCACACAGAGGTGGGGCGTGGACCAAGAAGTCAGCCAAGACCACTTACTATTTAAATGTGACTTTGGGCAAAAAACTAAGTCTATTTCAAATGAAAAAGAAATTATCACAGTATCTTCCTCTTAGGGTTGCTGTGAGAAAAATGAGATGGTAAGCTGCAAAGAATGTGAGTGCCCTCGGGCCTGGCTGTCACCTTCCCACCCTTTCCAAAGCCCAATGGGCTGTTTCACCTCAGGTGTGGTCTCCCTGTTCCTTCTCAGAAGCCACCTACGTGGTAGAAGACCACAACCTTCTCAGTCATGCAAAGTGGTCTAGTCCAGTTCTTGACAGATAGTATTTACTGGAAAAAAATTAATTTTTTTCCCTTTCTTTTTTTAAACCAGATGTCCAGAGTTCCACTGAACTATTCTGTGACACTCCCTAGAGCCGCCCTGCAGTGGGGTAGTGGGTGCCCAGGCACAGGCTCAGCATGGCACCAAGGGCACGCCCCAGAGCACACCCAGGCTGTCCACACTGACCCATACTTACGGGCTGTGGCTGCTCCGCAATGCAGCAGTTGAAACATAACCAGAATTCACTCATGCTTACAGTCCAAAGTGTGAAAGAGCACCAAGGAAGTTTCCAAATCTCCACTCGGGACGCTTCAGAAAGCACACTTCTCGGTACAATGGATGTCCGATGATATAAAAATAATTCTACTACTTCTCCGATTTTGTTCCTGGAAGTATCTTATACTGGCAATGTAATAAAGAAAAAGACAGAATGTTTCCTTTCTTTGCTTGTTACAGAGATTCGTTTCTGAACCACCAGGAAGGTATAAATGTTATCTTGACTCAGGTAGTCTAGAAAAAAAAAGTAAAAGAAAAGAAGTTACTTTATTTATCTCTAGAAGCTTTTACTTCTTAAATCTGTGATAAAATTAAGAATAAATTTCCCCCAAAAAGTAAACACTGAACAAAAGTTGAAATTTAAATTTTTTCATGTCTCCTTTGAGTATCAGGTGTTAGGGGTGGCAGTGAAAGATGGGAACCCCTGCTTCTCAGAGCATTTTATTTAATGACTATAAAAGTATAAATTATTTTAAATCACTAATTCGAACACCATGATTACCATACAATAGTCTCTAATTCCAAAAAGAACAATCATTTTCATAATGGTTTCTTCAACTGAGTCCTTTGTTCTCAAAAACAACGCATATAGTACAGGCATAATAATAAACTCAATAATTACAGACAAAATTATCATATTCTCCATTAAAATTAAAATTGTGCATGAAAGATGGAGGGGTATTAGGTCAGGCTTCACTCTGAATCAAAACATTAGTCCCCCCCACCCCACCCCCGCCACCCCACCAGAACTAGCATCAGTTAAAACACTTTACATCCAAGGTGGACAACCAAGCTGCATCAATCAGAATCCATGTGAGGCACTCTCCTATCTGGAGATGAACAGGATGAACCTATCTTTTCTTCTTGACTGACAAGTTCTAGACTTGAACACTGACCTTAGCCATGTTCCACATTTCAAGCAGAAGAAGGTTCTGAGATTGTAATGCTGACAAGCAGCAACAAGAGAAAGGGAGGAAGTCTAGTTCCAGTCATTCCTAAGACCAGTTTGACCCATACACCTGAGGTTTGGTTTTGTGAAGCAAGTTGTCCTTCTTTAGCCCGACGCAGGTTTGTATTACCTGTGGGCTACTACAACCCTCAAGTGAAAATGCCCAGGACACAGCTGAATATATAGCTCTGAAGCCAAGATTCCTAAAATCACCAGCAGATTATAGTTGAACCAATGAATGCCAAATTCTAGGGAAAACAGTATCATGAGAAGCAAAAAGACACAAAGCAGCAGCAGCATTTAAAAGATGGGCAGAGAAAGAGAAGTCTGCAAAGGAGGATGGGGTGCTATCAAAAAGAGAAGGAACCGCAGCCAGTGCAGAGTCACTGGAGCCTCTGTAAGGAGGATGTGGGTAACAGTATTAAGCGCCAGTTACAGACAGCAGAGACTGAGAACCATCCATTCGAATGATACCTGGTGGCCTGGCTACGGCAGTTTTAGTGAAGAAGCCTGAGTAGAAACCAGTTTACAGAAAGTTGAGAACTAAGTGACAGGAGAGAAGCGGAGTTCAACATGTGTAGAAAAGTATCTGCAAGAATTCTGGATGTTAAATTTTTAAAGATAAGGCAGGGCCCTAGATGGCTGCTCAGTGAGGAGTGTCAGCCCAGCATGCAGACATCCGGGTTTGATCCCTGATCAAGGCACACATGAGAAGTGACTGCTGCCTAACCTGTGGCATCATAGTGGATAGATAAATCACCAACTTGGAATGCTGAGGTCGCCAGTTCGAAACCCTGGGCTTGCCTGTTCAAGGAACATGTGGGAGTTGATGCTTCCTGCTCCCCCTCCCCTTCTCTCTCTCTCTCTCTCTCAAATTAATAAAATCTTAAAGAGAGAGAGAAGCAACTGTCTGCTTCTCTTCCTTCCCTCTCCTCTCCCTCTTCCCCTCTCGTAACCAGCAGCTCAACTGGTTTGAGTCTCTGCCCAAGGCTCTAAGGATAGCTCAGTTTATTTGAACATTGGCCCCAGACGGGGGTTGATGGGTGGCTCCCAGTAGGGGTGCATGTGGGAGTCTATCTCCTTTGTTCTCACTTAAAAAGGTAAAATAATAACAGTAATAATAATAAGGTAGTTAAGTATAGGAAATAAAAATAAAAGCCATCCTTGACATGAAAAGATCAAAGACCAAAGATGTATTAATTTGATTATTCAAAGTTAATATTTTTGCTCATATATTTGTCAACTTTAGAAAGAGATCTCATTCATTTATAGCTATGCCAACTATAATCAATAACATGTATTACAGGATCATAGAACCCTGAGCATTAAGTGAAATGTAATTCCTCATTTTTGCTTTCCCCAAATCCATGACTACACTTGGTGAGACAGGAATGACAGTTGTTTGTATAGAGGAAGATCTTCAGTGAAGATAAGTGCATAAATGCTCAACATCACAAACATAGGTAGTAATAAAACATGAATCTGGAATCCTGATTCCACAAAGTCCAACAGACCAGTTCTCTAACTACATGACAATGACATATGTTCAAGGAGTAAAATCAGAAGGAAGAAAACTCACATTCTTGCCACAGTTAAAATTCAGAACCTGGGATACTTATTTTCAAGCCGGATGAACATTCTTCGTCTCACCTAAACTCCAAAACAAGGAATTGGTTTTATCCACTTTATTGGGTAAATACTGTAAAAGTTTGTAAGCTTAAAAGTACAGTATGTTTTATGTATTCCTTCCTTGCAAGAATATAAGAGCAAAGGGCTCAACTGACAGTGTCATGAACATTATTTCACTGTTGCTATTTAACAAGTTTAATTCCACCCTGAATCAAAGACCTTGGTCATTAAGAATTCATTGTGAAATGAAATCTCCTTTAACCAATTTGATAAGAATATACTTTTGTCTGAAACTGAAACTACTTTATATTCACCACAGCTGTAGCACATACAGATATAGAGCTATTCTGTTTTCTAGTCTATTTATTTGAAATCTGATGTTTTAAAGTATATTGTTTGATTTATTTCATATTTTCTCATCTACATATAGAGCTAGGCAATTTCCTTTTAATTTATAATTTATCTTTGCCAGAAACCACCTTCAAATATTAATTTTATATTGGAAGATATATATTTTTCAAAATATATATTCCTTCTATTTGATACTTAAAATTAATAAATGGCTCCCTAATTTATAATCCATAATACTTTACCATATCACATTTCTCCAAATTCAAATTCCTTCCCAATTAAAGCCATTCTTTATTTTGAGAATTTAAAAATATATATTTTCCTATCCCATGTACTATATGAAAATGACATTCAGAGTATTTCCCCTTTCTAAGGTATTGATTTTAGAGAGAGAAAGGAAAGGGAAGGAGAGAGGGAGGGGAGAAGCAGAGGAGAAAGAGAAAGAGAAAAACACAGTTGTTTCACTTATTTCTATATTCATTGGTTGAGTCTTGTATGTGCCCTGACCAGGGAGGGAACCCACAACCCTGGTATAATCGGGACAATGCTCCAACCAACTGAGCTACCCGGCCAGGGTCTTATGTCCTCTTTCATAATGTTCAGTGTAAAAATAACTGTTTGAAGTACAATAATTTGTGCTTCTATTTTCATAGATGAGGCAGAAAGGATATACAGCTTTACTTAAGTATTTTCACCTAGAAAACAGATCTGCCGCAGTATATATTCAAACCAAGGGGATGCTTGCAACTCCACAGGTTTTTATTAAGTAAATATATAAATCTTAAAATGTTTTAGACATGCCTTAGAATGTCATACCAATACATTTTCCATCTTTTCTTTTCTTTATTAAATGAGAGATAGGAAAGCAGAGACAGACTCCTGCACACACCCTGACTGGGGTCCACCAATCAAGCCCCCTACCCAGTGATGCTCTGCCCATCTGGGGCCACTACTGTTGCTTGGCAACAGGCAACAGAGCTATTTTTAGTGCCTAAGATGAGCCCATGGAGCCATCCTCAGTGTCCCAGCCAACATGCTCAAACCATTTGAGTCATGGCTGCCGGAGGAGAAGAGAGAGAGAGAGAGAGAGAAAGTAGGAGGAGTGGAGAAGCAGATGGTTACTTCTCCTGTGTGCCCTGACCAGAAATCAAACTCCGGACTTCCACATGCTGGGCAATGCTCTACTGCTGAGCCAACCAGCCAGGGCCACTCTTGATTTTCTAAACAAACTTCCTTTTTAGAATTTTTCTTTCAAAACTGTATATACTTAAAACATTTATATATAAACACCTTTAGAGAAGTATTGAATTTGTCACAAAAAATTTCAACACTGCCACTGACAATATACTAATGTTACTTTCACTTCAGCTGAAAGTTGCTTAAAATATGTCTATTCTGAAAACTTTATACTGTTTTAAGACAACAAAAGGAGTGTTACTTTGCAACAACATTAACATGTGAACTTGGCTTTACACACAGCTCAGCACATTCCGCACATAAATAACAGCAGCGCAGACTGGTCTACAGCAACAGAGTTATTTCACCAACTCACAGATTTTAGAAAAGCTTGTGGTGTGTGTGTGTGTGTGTGTGTGTGTGTGTGTGTGTGTGTGTGTCAGAGACAAAGACAGAGAGAGGGACAGATAGGAAGGGAGAGAGAGATGAGAAGCATCAATACTTTGTTGCAACTCCTTAGTCTTTTAAGAAAGACTTAAACTTTTAAGAAACCTTAGTTGTTCATTGACTGCTTTCATTTATGTGCCTTGGCAGGGGGAGCTACAGCAGAGCGAGTGAATCCTTGCTCAAGCCAGCAACCCTGCGCTCAAGCTAGTGAGCCCATGCTCAAGCCTGATGAGCCTTGGGGCTTCAAACCTGGGTCCTCCATGTCCCATTCCAATGTTCTATCCACTGTGCCACTGCCTGGTTAAGGCTAGAAAAGCTTGGCATGAGTTATCAATCCACTTAGTGATTGGCAGAGCTTCCTTGAACTAAAAGCTCACCCTCTTGACTTTTAAATACCATGAGTAAAAAAGTGTAGTAGTAGTATCTCGTGTCAAAAATACTAGTCACCATCAGCTACTTCCTCACCTTCTGCACCTAAATCAAATGCTTCAGATATCAGCTATTTTACCTGTGCAGAGAATTGTGTTGCTGACCATAAAAGAATTCAGGTGAGATATTAAGCATACTCAGTTTGTTTGAAGCAGAATCAAAGCTTAGAATTTATACTATGAAATAAAAGATGTGGCAACTATCAGACTGCATTAATTTTTAGAAATTAAGCTTGGGCATATGACAAGCTCTATCACCAGTTATAAAATGCAATGCTACACTACCAATGTCATAGGTTTTGAAATGAGAACCAACTTAGATGACATACTACATGAAGGCATTGTATGTATTATAAAGAGTTACAGTGATATGGTTTTATTACCAAAATTAAAATAGCAAAGAGAAGAATGAAGTAGCAAGAACAAATAATTTGTAGTAGCTGCAAACTTTTAATAAACCTAGAAAAAAATATTATGAAAAAATAAATTGTGGTGTATTAAAAAATATACAAATGAATACTACACAGAATGGAAATAAACTGTAGCTTCATGAAACATTTTGGATAATTCTCACTGCTATGATATTGAGGGTAAGAAGCAAAGCACAAAATAATATACATGAAATGGTTTCACTTGTATGAATCTCAAAAACTAATTAAACTAAACAATTTTCTTTAAAGGTACACTCACAGGTAAAGCAAGAAAATGATTATAATACAAGTCAAAAGAGTGGCTACCTCGAGCGCTGCAGGCAGGGACTGAGCAGAGGAAGAGATATGTGAGGGCTCCTGGAGTGCTGACAATATTCCACCTCTTGACCTGGTACAGGTACTTACTTTGCAATTATTTATTAAATAGTACATTTATGGTTTATGCCAGCGATTTTCAACCCTTTTCATCTCATGGCACACATAAACTAATTACTAAAATCCTGCAGTACTCCAAAAAGATATATATTTTGCCAATCTGACAGAAATATAGGTACAATTTTGATTCATTCACACTGGATGGTTATTGTTGTGTAGGCTGTTATCAACTAAATACAATAGTTAGGTATTGCATGCTTTTAGAATTCTTTCAGGACACCAGTTGAAAATCACTATTATATGCAATTTTCTATAGATTTGTTAATATCAATTTATATGAAACAATACAAGTAAAAGAAGCAAATACTAATAATCTCCAGTTGATAACAGTAAAGTAATGAAGATCAGAGCTGGAAATGTACAATACAGAACCAAGTAAAAATGAACATTCTTGCTAGAGACTGTGCAAGACTTGGTAAAATTACTGCAGTTGGAGGTGAGGAAAGAGGCTGAACTCTGAAGAGGTTTCTGCCAGAAATACAAAAATTACTCATCAACAACCAAGTTTGAATTATCAATAAGGCTTATTCATAGCTCCATTAGCATTTAGTCTAGCCCAATCTAGTTAAAATGGTTCTTTGATATTGATTTGCACAAGATCCTATTGGAGAAAAAAACAACCATTTTAAGAACAGCTTTCAAACTATATACTTATCATAGATCTATTTTTCTGTGGCTAATCCAAGTTCAAATGCAACATTTTTCCCTGAATTCATTTATAGAAAGTACACATAGGGGTACATGTACTATTAAAATAAATGGGGTAATTGTTTTCTTCTGTTTAAAATAATTGATAACAGTTTTGTCTTTCCTATCATTTCACGTAATTGTGATCATATGTCATGTACTTTTTAAAGATCTGGCTTCTTTCATTCAGTATGTTTTTGACATCTATCTGTGCTGCCCATATTAGTTCATTCTTTTGTTGTTAAGTAGATTTCCACTGTATAGATAAAATTTGTTCAACCATTCATTTGCTGATGGGTATTTACTATCTTCTCAACTTATGGCTCTTACAAATAAAGCTGGTATAAACTTTCATGTACAAGTGTTTGTGTGAACAGAAATTTTCACTTATCCTAAGTAAATATTTAGAACTACTAGGTCATATTATAGCTATAATTTTAACTTTATATAAAGAAACTGTGCACCAGTTTCCAAAGCAGTTGTATACCATTTTGATTTTGTGCCAACAGTTGTTCCACATCCTACCAAAACTTGGTATCACCAGTCTTTTCAATTTTAGTTTTCCACTAAGTATGAAGAATTATTTTCTGTGGTTTTAATTTTCACTTTCCTGATAACTAATGATAGTTGGTTCATATGCTTGATGACCATATATATTTTTTGGTTAAGTATGTTCCCATCTTTTGCCTATTTTTAATTTAGCTGTTTTATTCAGCTGTGTTCTTTATATATTCTAGATACAGCCCTTTGTCCATTATATGCATTGTAGTTTTTTTTCCTGGTATTTGTTTTTCCTTTTCTTAATAGTATCTTTCAAAGAGTTTTGGTTTTCTAATGTGATAAAGTCTAGTTTATCAATTTCATCTTTTATATTTGTGCTTTTTGTATTCTAAGAAAATTTTGCCTATCTACAAAAT
The DNA here is from genome assembly GCA_037038555.1 of Rhynchonycteris naso. Classification (NCBI taxonomy): domain Eukaryota; kingdom Metazoa; phylum Chordata; class Mammalia; order Chiroptera; family Emballonuridae; genus Rhynchonycteris; species Rhynchonycteris naso. The sequence goes on from CM073003.1 coordinate 85,412,234, forward strand.
ATAAAGATTTTCTCCTATTTCTTTCTCTATAACTTCTAGCTTTTACTATTAGGGCTACAATCCATTTTTAGTTATTTAAATATTTTTGGTGATATAAAGGACAAAGGTTACTTTATTGACATGAATATCCAGTAGTTCCAGTTACTGTTTTGAAGGATATCTATTATCTATTGAACTGATTTGGCACTTTTATTAAAAATCAAAAGGACTTGAGAAAGCAATCAATGAACAACTAAGGTGCTGCAACAAAGCTTCTCATCTCTCTCCCTTCCAGTCTGACATCTGTCCCTACCTCCCTCTCTCTCGCAAAAAAAAGAAAAGAAAATCAAATGGCCTGACCTGTGGTGGCACAGTGGGTAAAGCGTCACCCTGAAATGCTGAGGTTGCAGGTTCAAAGTCCCCAGCTTGCCTGGTGAAGGCACATATGAGAAATAACTACGAGTTGATGCTTCCCCTCTACACACTAACCCCCTTCTCTGTCTCCTCTCTTAAAAGTGAATAAATAAATAAATAACCAAATCAAAAATAAATAAATAATCAAATGGCTGTGCGAGTGTGGGTCCATTTCTAAGCTGTGCATTTGGTCTGCCCCGTGCCTATGCCAGTACCATCTGTCTTGACTGCTGTAGTTTCATACTAAGACTTGAAGTTGGTAGTGATGACTTCCAAATTATTCAAGACTGGTTTGGATTATTTGGGTTCTTTGCATTTTCATCTACATTATGAAATCATTTTGCCAATTTCTGCCAAAAAAATAAAAAGTCTCCTATGATTAGGACTAGGATTGCATTTATTCTAACGATTATTTGGAGAGTGTTCTGTAATGTTCTAATCAACATGACACATCCAGTATTTTGTTGTTTTCCAGTGTACAGTCTTGCATGTAATTTGTTGCATCACTTTTGTTTTTTAACTCTGTTCACAACTATCATATGAAAGCTAAAGTCCTATGTATGGTGATCAAATGTCAACTTTTATCACAGATTAGGGATATATCTTACTTAAGGTTTTCTTTCTCTATGTCAAGATTATAAACCTATCATCCCATAGTTTCATTTAGATTTACTTTTATACAAACTAACTGGGACATTAACAGTTTATAGGTACAGGTAGAGAATGTTTATAGTCTACTCAGGCTTTTTCTTTCTGATATCTTCCTTTTCCTTTTTTTATTAAATCTCAAGTATTTAAAAAAAAAGAGGCCCTAGCCTATGGCTCAGTGGACAGATCACTGGTCCAGCGTATGGATATCCCAGATTCGATTCTTGATCAGGACACACAGCAGAGGCTACCATCATCTTCTCTCCCCCTCCTCCTCGTTCGCTCCATCTTCCCCTCCCACAGCCAGTAGCTCAATAGGTTCTAGAGTAGGCCTCAGGTGCTGAGGATAGCTCAGTTAGTCCAGGTGTGTCGGCCTCAGGAGCTAAAAATAGCTCGGTACTTGAGCTTTATCGGCCCCAGATGGGTTGTCAGGTGATCCTGGTCAGAGTGCCTGTGGGAGTGTGTCTATCTCCCCTCCTCTCACTTAAAAAAATAAACAAATTATTATTTTTTCTCTTTTTATGACCCAGTTTCAACCTTTTTTTTTTTTTTTTTTAAATTGAGAGGCAGGGAGGCAGACAGTTGCCTGCATGCGCCCTGACTGGGATCCACCAGGCAAGCCCCCTTTGAGGTGATGCTTTGCCCATCTGGGGCACTGCTCCATTGCTTGAGCAACCAAGCTATTTTAGTACCTGAGATGAGGACATGGAGCCATCCTCAGCACCCGGGGCCAACTTGCTAGAACCATTTGAGTCATGGCTGCAGGAGAAGAAATGAGAGAGAGAGAAAGAGAAGTGGAGAGGGGGAGGGGTGGAGAAGTAGATGGTCACTTCTCCTGTGTACGCCCTGACTGGAAATCAAACCCAGGACTTTCACACGCCAGGCCAATGCTCTACCAACTGGCCAGGGCTTTTATTTTTAATTAAATGTATTAGGATAACACTGGTTAAACACATAAATTTTAGGTATACAACTTTATAATATGACATCTGTATATACTCTACTGTGTGCTCACCACCAAAGTCTAGTCTCTCCGTCACGCTGTACTTGACCCTTTTACTCTCTCCTCCCACCCTTGTTCCCTTCTAGTAACCACCAATCTGCTGCCTGTACCTAGAGTTGGCTTCTTTTGTGTTGTCTTTGATAGTCTGTTGCTTTTTCTTCTGTATTCCAAATATGAGTAAGGTCATATATACTGCTCACAAAAATTAGAGGATATTTCAAAACGAGTATGAAGTGATTAAAAAAAAGAAGCATTTGATTCTTTTTTTATTAAACAAGGACATCAGAAAAGCAAATGACAAGTCAAAGATAGTTGTTCAATTATGCAAATGAGATGCAAACCCAACTTTTATTTCCTTAGTGAAAATGCACTATACAAAATGCTGAAAGTACTAGAGTATTGGCAGTATCCCCTAATTTTTGTGAGCAGTGTAGTTCTTGTCCTTTTCCATCTGAATTATTTCACTTAGCATAATATTCTTTTAATCTACTCATGTTATTGCAAATGGCAATATTTCATCTTCTTATGGCTGAGTAGTATTCTACTATATACATGTACCACAGCTTCTTTATTCAACCATCCATCAAAGGACAGTTGGGTTGTTTCCATATCTTGGCTACTATAAATAATGCTTATTGCTATTTCTGAAGTTATCAATTTTTAGATAAACTGATTTATTAAAATAGATGAGGCTGTGTCTCCATGTCAACATAACCTCCTACCCTCATCATCATCATCGCTACTATATAATTTTTGGTTGAATCAATATTCAACATTTATTGTTGTCACTGGTGATACAAGTAATATATACTAGAATTGATTATCCTTTCTTATATATCTTACGTTTTCCTTGAGGTTAATAATTGCTGAGACTAACTAGTGGTGACGCAGTGGATAAAGCATGGACCCGAAACGCTGAGGTTGTCAGTTTGAAACCCCAAGGTCACTGGCTTGATCAGAGGATCATCCACATGATCCCAAAGCTCGCTAGCTTGAGCCCAAAGGTCACTGCCTCATCTCTTCTGAAGGCATGTAGAGAAACAATCAATGTACAACTAAAGTGAAAGTAACTGCATTACTCCCTCTCTCACCCTTCCTGTCTCTTTCTTGCCCTCTCTCTCTGGGAAAAAAACAAAAAGTGAGATTTCTATTAGCTCAGCTTTCCCATCAACCTATATCAGAACTGTAAAATACTTTAATTAGATCTATTAAAGACTTATAATTCCCAAATACTTAAACATATATATAGGTGTACTTCTTCAAATATTTTTGGTTTCTTCACATAATCATCTGGCTTCTTGTTTCAATCCTGACTCACTGCTCTCTAGACATGTGCCCTCGGTTCCTTCCCTACACTGATGCCCTGTTTCTTAGAACTATCATTTCTTTTTTCTTCATCCTTAGTTTATTTTGTAAAATGATATACTCCAGTAGTGTCTTAAGACAGGATACCTGGAAGGAAAATAATTTAAATCCGTGCATTTGCCATCTGATCATTTGGTTGAATATAGAATACAAGTTAAAGATCTTTTCTTCAGGATTTGAAAGGCATTGTTACAGTCTACTATCTTCCAGAGTTACTCCTGACAAGCCTGGTGACATTCTAAAGTTCTCTACTTTGTAGGTGATATGCTTCTCTCTTCTCTGAAAGGTTTAAAGGTTTTCTCTTTACTATTAAAATTTTCAAATTTCATGAAATGCAACTTAGTTTGGGCCTTTTTCATTCATTGTGCGGGGACTAGATGAGCCCTTTCAAACTGGAGAATGATGGCCAGTAGTTCAGAAAAATATTAGTACCTATATCACTATGTTGCTGTGAGAATTAAACAAAATATTTCTACTCGGTAGATGTAAGTGTACAATGATGTTGATGATTAATATTTATCCACAATTAACAACTTCTTTGATCACCATTGTTTCCTACCTCTCAATCCTCCCTTTAAAGTTCAACTTCCTTCATTATAAAGTATATACTTTAAGAGTTTTTTCAACAGTATACACTTTTTAGTAGTCATTTGCAAGTAGTTTCTGTTTGTTTCTCTTAAAACTGTAGGGGTTTTATATTAATTTTAAAATAATTTACTTACAGAAGAGTTGCTAATATAGAATGAAAATCTCACAGGTATCCTTCACTTAGATACACTGTTAGCACATGCCTAGATTTTGGCCTTATTCTTGCATGACAGTTCAACTAAGTATAGAATCCCTGTTGACAGTACTTTCCAGTCCTTTGCAGATGTTATTCTGACCTCTATTTCGGCTGCTGAGAAGTTAACTATCAATCTAATTTTTGTTCTTTGACTGTAAATTTCTTTTTTATATATGGAAGCTTTGAAAGTTGTCTTTAAATTTGACTCCAGTTTCACTGACTCTCTAGTTTCAGATTCACTTCTATTTATTTAGGATTTCTTCACTTGTTTCTACTCTGCTATTTTACTTTCACTATCAACATTTTCCCCCAACTATTAACTTTTATTTCAATAATCATAATTTTTACCTTAATAAATTCTATTTGGTTCTTTTACAAATTCACTTACTTTGGTGTCTTAAGTCTTTTTCATTTAGACACTTCATTTATTAGCAAGAGGAGAGAGAGAGACACAGACAGGCAGGAAGGAAAAGAAATGAAAAGCATCAATTATTCGTTGGAACACCTTAGTTGTTCATTGCTTGCTTTGGGCAGCGGGGGATAGGGGCTACAGCTTGAGCCCCCTCAAGTCAACGACCTTTGGGCTCAAGCCAGCAACCTCAGGGTTTCAAACCTGGGTCCTCTGTGTTCCAGGCTGACACTCTATCCACTGCACCACTGCCTGGTCAGGCTAACCACTTTAAATAGACTTAATTTCTAGTATTTTTCTGATTACTGCTAAATCAAATCTTAATCTTCTAATTAGCTTTACTGGATCATCTGCTCTCACTCATGCTGAACTGTTTCTTTGTAAATTTCTTATGATAATTTCATCTTGATTGAGAGGTTGTTTCTCCTGTAAAAGTCCAGTGCTCCCTTGTTGAGGAAGAATCCCCAATAAGCAGTTTGCATTTACTAATGCTCAGACACCCACAAAGTAAAATTCACAAATTCAAGCTAAGTTTTCATTTAATTCCTTGTCTTAGATTCTCATACCACATGGAGAATACACATTTATACTGCACATTGGTATGTAGGTGTAAGCTTGCAGAGACAGAATAGCGAAGTGGTTTAGAACACAGACTGCACTAGTCAGCCTAAGTTTGAATCCTGGTATTCCCACTCATTAGCTATAAGATCTTGGACAGACTACTTCACCTCTGGGTGTCACACTTTGCTGTTTTATAAAATGGAGTTTATAATTGTATCAACTTCAAAGGTTTACATGAGGATTAAATGAGCAATCTTAAATTGCTTAGAATAGTGCTGGGCACCCAAGTTTAAATAAACATTAATACTTTGTTACTATGATCATCACCATCATTATTATAGGGTATTTTTTCTCTCCACCCAGAGAAGTGAGCAGAAACAAGCTTCCTTGATGCTCATTTGTGCAAGTGGACAAAAATTTTTATAGTCAGTCTCCCTTTCTTAGATGGAATAGCACACATACAAAAATACATGAATCTGTTTATGATTTATGTTAAAAGGGAAAGTGAAATAGGAGAAGTATTAAGGTACAGTAAAAATAACAAAACTTATTCAAACCAATTAAATAAATCCCTTTGACAATAATGGCATATTTTCCTCAAAAGCAAATATAAATGTATATATGCATAAATTTATGTCTATCTGTTGGTCAAATAAGTTTTTAAATATGACATATATGTTTGCTCGCTTTGGGTGTGGGAGACAGGCTGTAAGCTGAAAAAGTCATTACAGCCTAAGGCTTAGTTTTAAAACTAAGCTTTTCCCACACCCTTGACTACTACTACATGACAAGAGGGTGATGCACTCTTACAAGGAATCCCATTTATGCCTCATATAAGTGACTTTGTATCAGAGACTTCCTTATTTGTATATTGGATTAAAGGTTTGGATTTCTACACTATAAAATGGGGCAGACCGGGAGCTTGCTCTCTCTCGGTTCCTGAGATTAGCATTAGAGAGGAGAGCAGAGAAAGGCCACGTGGAGGAGAGGAGAAGCAGACAAGATGGCGGAGTGCTGAAGGGGAAGTCAGTGTGTGCAGAGTTTGTGCAGAGAGAAGGAGATGGGGAACAGAGGTGAATAAGACTGGTGAGGTACAAACCTTTGATCCTAGAAAAACTTGGATAAGTCAGTGGCTTTGTGAGCCCTAAATGGAAAGGGAAGTGTTTTCCCACTGTATGTATTTCTTGCCCGCCAGGTGCAAGTTAGGATTAAAGCTAATGGCCCACCAGTTCTTGGCTCTGTTGTTTCATTACCGTCTGTCCGAATCAAATGCGAACCTACATGGGCCAGGCGGCTGTGATGGTAGCCGCAGCTACTGGCCATACACTATCCATATAGTAAGAATAACAATATAGATGACTTTAAATGGATAGCTGAAAATAATTCTAATTTAGTTCAGCTATCAGATATAATTATAAAAAAAAAATGAAGCATTCATACAATAAATTGCATTTAGTCAGGTTTTCTCTTAGTCTGGAAGGCCCTGGGTATCAAAGGATTAAACTTTTAGAAGGGAATGCTTGCTCAATACCTAGTTACTGACTGAACTGGCTGCCAAGTCTGTTTTGCAAAAGAAAAGATGAAGAGAAGTAATTAAAAGGCTTAAAGAATGAGAGCATGTGTAATTCATGCTTCTCAGTTAGGGCTGGAATCTCCCCTATCAATCTCTTGGGGATGTGAAAGTCAACTGAAGACAAACACAAACCATTTAGCTGGGTGTAGAGCCCGGCACAGCGGACACCGGCTTTGCTACTGTGTTCCAGATGGATCCCCAGAGAGGAAAATGATCACTGTGATTTACATCTGATTACTATCTGCTTAGTTACAACTTCTCCAGGACTTTTTGTTAACTTGATATTTTCTCCAAACAAATGAGGTACCTTTAGCTGCCACTAATTTTTTGGCTGGGAGAAACTTTTACAAGATTAATTCGCTATAACAGAATTATGCCATATTCTTTAAAGAGTTTTAGTTGTTGGAAATTTCTCCTCCTCAACACTGCCACAAAAATTACCATCAAATTGTATTACCAAAGTGCCAAGTATCGTATCTGGCAGAAGGTAAGAGATGACTTCTGTCATTAGGTTATCAAGTCTTCCTCTCAAGTCAAACATCAAACAATACTGACAAGTCTCTACTACCTGACATAAAATGTCCTTTAAGTTTCAAATGATCCAAAGATTTTCCTGTGAGACTATTAATACCTAGAGAAAAGACTTTGGCTCCAAGAATACATATGCAAACAATATTTTAAGTTCCATATGGAAGTAATGAGCACAAACAATAAAGCTTGCATTTTACTTATATTTCTCATCATTAGTAAATTAAACAATAATACCTGTGACAAATTAACTGGACCACATTGATCAATATCATCCTATTAAATTAAATTTCTAAATAAAATAAAAAGAAAATAATTTTAAAGGAAAAGTTAATTTGGAATTTTTATGAAATGATAAAGTTATGATCTGCATTGCAGACCAACAGAGTGTCTAGACAATATGGAATAGTTAAAAGGCTTTGTGTGTGTGTGTGTGTGTGACAGGAAGCATCAATGTGACAGAGATGAGAAACAGCAATTCTTCATTGTGGCACCTTAGTTGCTCCCTTACTGTTTCTCACATGTGCCCTTACTGGGGGTGGGGTGGGGAGATACAGCAGAGTGAGTGAACCCTTGGCTCAAGCCAGCGACCTTGGGCTCAAGCCAGTGATGCCTCGCTCAAGCTGAGGAACCTGTGCTCAAGCCTGTGACCTCAAGGCTTCGAACTTGGGTCCATGTCCCAGTCCGACACACTCTATCCACTGCACCACCGCCTGGTGAGGCAGAGTTAAAAAGCTTTGAAAGCATTTATAGACTTGACTATGAACCAGTCAGGGCTGTGACAAGTGTTAATGAAAAAGGTAAAAGAATATATGAAATTCCAGTTGGTAGTTAAAAGCTATTGCCCTTTTCAGTTATTTAGAGAAAACAGCGGGAAAAAAATACTTTACCATTACCATTTATCTTCCAGCCCCAGAATAAAATTTAGTATATTTCTATAAATAATGTTGGCTGTTTATATGTAAACATAAAAATGTTTTAAAATAGGTTATATTATAGTATGATAATCTCAAACACAATAGTCAAATAAGTTGAAAACACATAGAACACAAACAGAAAGAAAATATAAATATGTGAAATATCATATTATCAACTGAAAAGAGAGTTCTCCATTGCTATATTAAACTTCTTCTTTTAAGGGAGAGGAAGGGAGATAGAGAAACAGACTCCTGCATGCACCCCAACTCAGATCCAGATCCACCCGGCAGCCCCTGTCTGGGGTCGATGCTTAAATCAACAGAGCTATCCTCAGTGCCTGAAGCTGACACTTGAACCAACTGAGCCACTGGCTGCGGGAGAAAAAGAAGAGAGGCGAGAGGGTGAGGGGCAAGGGAGAGATAGAGGAGTCTGGATGCAAGGCCAACACCCTATCCCCTGAGCCAATGGGCAAGGACTGCTACATTATACTTCTTTCTTTTTAATTTTTATTTATTTATTCATTTTAGAGAGGAGAGAGAGAGAGAAAGGGGGAAGGAGCAGGAAGCATCAACTCCCATACGTGCCATGACCAGACAAGTGCAGGGTTTTGAACCGGCGACCTCAGCGTTCCAGGTCGACGTTTTATCCACTGCGCCACCACAGGCCAGGCCTACATTAAACTTAAGTGTAGTGTATTAGTGAAAAATTAAAAAGTACACACACAGATAGTTTCCTTTTTTGTATTTCTTTTTGAAAATTATATCAGGCACTATAATCAATAACCCTCTCTAATACCACCTTTTAACTGGGTAACAAAAACAAACTTCAGCGTATATTTTAAACACAAGATTTCACCATAGATGTATGTATGTATATACATATATATGTACCTGAGATATGGCTGAGAATATACTATGGACTTGGCTCTAGGAATATAATAATCAAAAGGGAGTTTGTAGGCAAATGAGTCTGTAAAATTTGTGTTATTTGAGTTTGCTCACTTTTATTGTTAAAAATGGCGCTGGGTAGTACCAGGTATGTGATCTGTGAAATTGCTAATTACCTTCCTGCTTAGGAAGGGCCACTGTTATGCTAATATTGCTGGAGGAGAGGTTTTCATGCCAGAAAGGTTTTATAAAGAAAGGAGAGGAAGAAGAAGAAAAAGAAGAAAAAGAAGCCAAGATGGCAGGGAGAAAGAGAAGCAATTTTTTACAAAGTGAGAGCAGAGAGCAGGAGATGGGGAACAGAGGTAAGGAGCTCTTGCAAGCTCCTCTGAGACTGGTCGGGCCTTTGATTCTAGGAAAAACTGGAGAAGATTCTCCTGGTTGTGGAAATGGAGAATGTTATCAGTAGCTTTGTGAGCTCTGAGTGAAACAGAAGTGCTTTTCCCTCTGTGTTTGCTCATCAGTTGGTATGAGATTTGAATAAAGGAATGGCCCACCATTTTTTGGTTCCATTGTTTCTTTACCATCTGTCCAAATCTAATGAGAACCTGCATGAGTATGTCCATGATGGCGGTGACTACTGGCCTTACAGAGTTGCTCAAATAGAATAGAATATTTTTAAAAAGTTATTACTCACTGACTAGGTTAATAAAACTACACAGTATGCACCTTCTCTGGGGTGACCTTCTATTTCATTTTTCTACTTAAGATGTCATTCATTTTGGGTTCCAGGACTTGACAAGGAGAGCTAGGAATGCATGCAGCTCACAGTTCCAGGCATATTCATTAAGCTGCTGAAGAGGAAATCTTACTATGTATTTATACCTGCTTCAGCCCTTAAGGCAGATAAGACAATTTCCATTGTTTGGACAATAACTGTTAAGTTGTTTAAGCTCAATGAGAAGGTGGAAAATGAGTCCAGAATGTTTGCATATATGTCACAACAAAGGCTACCATTCCCCAATTGAACATATATAAAAAAAAAACACCAGTTAATGTTTTTATACTGTATCATACATGAAGTCTTCAATCATTCTTTTTGTTTTGCAGAGAAGAATACAGTGACAAGAATCTCCTATTTAGACATGCTGATGAAATGATTTTTCCTACACCTATGAAGTCTCCACAACTACGTCCTCCAACAGGATGGGGGTTCTGCCTCACTTCTATTACAAAGTCCAGATATTCTTTACTGCATACTCATCATGGTGCTAGACAGGGCATTCTACTGGAAAACCTTAAGTGCCCTGAAACAACAGTCACCCAGGTTTCCAGCAGTCACACCGCATGATGTCTATCTAGTCAGGACATGTGAAAACAGAACTAGCTGAGACCACTTAGCCCTTGAGGAACTGAAAGCAATCAATCTGGCTACCATTTCAACCGTCAGTGATGACATGCTACCAAAGGTCCGCGGCGGGGTTGATGCAATTTAAAACAGGATCTTCATTGTCATATTCAAAGGAAAGCTTGAAGTAATGAAAAGCTTTGGTAACAATGTTATAATGATTTCAGAAACAGAAAATACTAATCAGTTATCAAAAAACAAGAACCATTTCTGATCCATAAAGAAAATATAGTGGGTCAAATGAGAAATTCAATATTCTTGGATTCTCTATTTTTGTGTGATGTGAGTGTGTGTATGTATTAATGATAGAAAATTTCCCTAGATTTTAAAAAGGTCCAACTAAACTGTAAACTCCTATATGAGGAGGGGAGAGAGATTTAGCTGCTAGTCACACATTATACCACGTACTCTCACAAACACTGTCTCATTTAACTTTCACCATCCTTACTTTGGAAATGAGGAAATCACAGCTCAGACACATTAACTTGAAGACAGACAATTTTTTCTATATTCTTTTTTAACATCCAGTCCAATGCTACGTTAAATTATAATTATTTATGGCATATTGATTTTTGTAAGCTCCATGAGACAGAGCCTGATAACACCTGACATGCCAGTATTTGCAAGAAATAATGAAGCTTAATGAATTAAAATAAGTACAATAAAATACATAAAACTTAGCATTGAAAGACCTCTGTTCAAAATTAGATTCTATCACTTATTAGGCGGCATTAGTCTATGTAACCTCGAAAGAATGAAGTTCTCTCTTAGGAGGATTATGCCAACTATCCAGGATTACTGTAAAGCAGAGTCGTTTCTCTAGTTCTGCGCTAATGACTTTCTGGGCCAAAAAATTCTTTTTTTTTTAATTTAATTGTGTTTACATAGAATCTAGGGTCACTCCGAATGCATCCCCTCTTCCCCATATTCCCCTCAACATCTCTTTTACCCCTCTCCCTACAGCGCCCTCCCCCTTCCCTTCAGGTTTATCCCATCCTATCATCCCCTTTCCCTCTGTCCTCTCTTCCTCTGGTCCCTTTGATCCCTCCTCTGTCTCAATTCCCTTCCTCAGTTCTCATTGTTCCTTAGATTTCTTAAATGACTGAGGTCATACATTTTTCTTTCTCTGCCTAACTTATTTCACTCAACATAATAGTTTCCAGGTCCCTCCATATTGTTGCAAAAGGTAATATTTCTTGCCTGACCAGGCAGTGGCGCAGTGGATAGAGCGTCGGACTGGGATGTGGAAGACCCAGGTTCGAGACCCCGAGCTAGCCAGCTTGAGTGCGGGCCCATCTGGCTTGAGCAAAAGCTCACCAGCTTGGACCCAAGGTCGCTGGCTCCAGCAAGGGGTTGCTCAGTCTGCTGAAGGTCCATGGTCAAGGCACATGTGAGAAAGCAATCAATGAACAACTATGGTGTCGCAATGGCAACGAAAAACTAATGATTGATGCTTCTCACCTCTCTCCGTTCCTGTCTGTCTGTCCCTATCTATCCCTCTCTCTGTCCCTCTTTCATAGCCTCCATAGTATTCCATTGTATATATGTACTAGTTTTTTAATCCACTCAAACACTGACGGACACTTGGGCTGTTTCCAGATCTTCACTATTGTGAACAATGCTGCCATAAACATGGGGGTTCATTTCTTTTTTTCAGTCGTTTGACCCAGCCATCCCACTTATAGGTATATATCCCATGGGCCAAGAAATTCTTATGGGAGACCATCTTGTTCATTGCAAAATATTTGGCAGCATTCTGGCCCCTACCTGGTAAATGCAAACAGCACCCCACCCCACCAGTTAGTTACTGACAACTAAAACTGTCTCCAGTCAACTTGCCAAATACTGCCCCTGGCTGAGAACCACTGCTGAAGGAAAGTATCCTTAAGATAAACTGAAAAAGAAATATGTAAGTTCTCTCTATTCCAGAGAATTCCGTTTAAATGGGATAAAATAAAGAAAAATTTCCCTGAGCCAGGCCTCTAATAACATTCTCCTAAAATCAGCAACACAAAATTCCAATGTATTAAAAATGGCCATAAATTCTTGGTTATTCCTCCAAAAGAGAGACGAATTCCTGCACTGAATTCTGGTGGCCTTAGTGACTTCCTTGCCCAATAGAATGAGGCTGATGATATGTTCTGGAACTGATTCCTGGGTTCCAGGAATGATAGTATCAGAAACAACAAAAAGAAACAAAAGCTGATGGGGGATAAAAACTGTACGGAACTTGTCTGAGGAGAAACTGGAACCTACAAGCCAGGAGCAAAGGGCAGCAGAGGCAGGAGCTAAAAATCAGATTAGCTGTGATCATGCAGAGATTCTATCCTTTCCTCTTCTTGAGAGCCTAGATGTAGTCAGCAGGACAAAATCAGGACAGCACAAAAGACCGTAGGGAGAAGCTCAGAAAAACAGGTACAAACTGAATAACTACGCAGTTGGCATTCACTCTTCCCAGCCCTTCACCCTGCAAAAACACCTAAAGAGCTGGTAGTGAATTACAATCTAAAGAAACTACCTCTTCAAATAAGTACTACTTATTTCTAAGAGTTTAAAAACCAAACTCTGATCAGAAGTTGCCTGAGGCAGCAGCAACCAACAGAATTCTATAGCAACTCAGCAGTGCCAGGTGGTTAATTTGACTGAGACGGAATCAGGCCCTCTCTCCTTAAACTCACATGGACTGACACAAACTAAGATTTGGCTTTTGGTCATTCCCTAATACACATTACAATATTTGATTTAAGTAGCTAATATCCCCTTCTCAAGGGATCATTAGCATAGTAACCCAAACAGAGACATCTGAAACATAAAACTATTGTAAAACAAAGATAACACACTGACCATCTCACACCTTTTGAAGCAGAATTATTGAACTGGTCTAAAAAAGAATGTACACCCAGGAACCAATGGGAGAGATTAAGTGCTATGAAGTCACACAAGAATCCACAAGAATGAATCATGTGAGAACACTAAGTATGAAAAATAAACATAAACATCAGATAATAGGAGGTCCAAAAGGAGGGAAAAATAAAATATTTCAAGAGAAAAATAAACATTTCAAGAAACAGAATTTCTCCAGAATTAATTGATAAAAGGGGTCAAGATTTAAGGGCTCAAAGAGCCAAATAAGATGTAAGACTAAAACTCATTCTAGAAAAATTAAGAATACTGTGTAAATTGGTAGCACTTTTAGAACATATTCAAAAGTACCCAGAAGTAATGCTGGGTAACCCAGAAGAAAGCAAAATTCCTAGCCTGACCAGGCAGTGACGCAGAGGATAGAGCATCAACCTGGGATGATGAAGACCCAGGTTCAAAATCTGAGGTCTCCAGATTGAGTGTGGGCCCATCAGCTTGAGCGCAGGGTTGACAGCTTGAGCATGAGATCATAGACATGACCCCATCCATTGCTGGCTTGAAGCCCAAGGTCGCTGGCTTGAGCAAGCGGTCACTGGCTCAGCTGAAGGATCTCCCACACACGTCAAGGCACATATGAGAAAGCAATCAATGAACAACTGAAGTGCCTCAACAATGAGTTGATGCTTCTCATCTCTCTTCTAGCTTGCCCCTCTTTGTCTCTTTTGCTAAATAAAAAAAAAAATTTTAAGGGAAAAAAAGAAAGCAAAATACTTATATGCACAAAAATGTTTTATTGCCACACAACGATAGGAGGGAAAACCCCAGACACAACCCAAGTATCTAACAATCAGGGAATTAAATTATCTTTTAATGATAGATTTACAGTCATTGTCGGTGTTGAAAAAGTTTGTTAAAACATACTTGATTATTTGAGGGCATCTAAAGAGTCCAATAATCATGAGAAAATTATATTAAAACTATGATCAGCACTTAATTATTTAAATAATTAAAACTTAAAAGCTTTTTTAAAAAATCTGACAAAGTTGGTAGTTTGTGTTTTGAAAATGTCTAGACTTCACCAGGAACAGACCAACAACAATTACATCTTAGATATAATCCAAGAGTGCTTAGAGTATTTTTACACTAAAGAATATAATGTAGCTACTCTTATTGAGTAAACACCTTATTAAAGCTTTTGGACTTTTTAAATAAAAATATGGTGTGAAAAATGTCAACACTCACTCTGCCAAAGTACAGATCTTATTTCTACTGACGGCTTTACATTTTTATCAGTTTCATTCTCATCTCACATGAGAGCAGTGCCCACCCTGACTTCTGGAATAGTGCCCCAATTCTTTCCTCCCAGGCCTTGTTGCCAGGGCAGCAGCTACTCAACCAATTCTTATTAAAATGTAAGTCTTTGAAATGAAGGTCTATAGAAAAGGACATAAAGGATTTCATTATCTTTTCTCAAAACTCAGTGAGGATCAAACCCCCAACCTTCCCAAACAACACCAACACTGCAGAACCCTTTTTCACATAACTTTATATCTTGGGAATCAGGTTAATATCCTAACTTTTAAAAACTGACTCCTGGTCCTGGCTGGTTGGTTCAGTGATAGAGCGTCTGCCCAGCATGTGGATGTCCCAGGCTCGATTCCTGATCAGGGCACACAGGAGAAGCACCCATCTGCTTCTCCACCCCTTCCACTCTCATTTCTCTCGCCTCTCTCTCTCTCTCTCTCTCTCTCTCTCTCTCTCTCTCTCTCTCTCTCCCGCAGCCATGGCTCAATTGGAGCAAGTTGGCCCCAGGCGCTGAGGATGGTTCCAGGGCCTCTGCCTCAGGCACTATGATGAACTCGGTTGTTGAGCAAAGAGAAATGCCCTAGATGGCCAGAGGATCACCCCCTACTGGGCTTGCCAGGTGAATCCTGGTTGGGGTGCATGCAGAAGTCTGTCTCTGCCTCCCCTCCTCTCGCTGAATTAAAATTAAACTAAAATAAAAACTGCCTCCCTCAATCTTTTAAAGGCTATTTTTTATCATATGGATATAACTATTGTATTTTTCTCTCCATAAGATGCACCTGACCATAAGACATACCTAGGGTTTTAAGGAGGAAAATAAGAAAAAAAATATTCTAAACCAAATGGTGGGTTAAAATATTTAATAAAATACCATACTTTTTGCTCCATGAGATGCTCGGGCATTTCCCCCTCCACTTTTGGGGAGAAAAATATATGTCTTATGAAATGAAAAATACAGTATATAGTTTCAAATAGATGGAAAGCTGACTTGTTTCTAATTTTTTACTGCAAACAATTATCTTGTATATATTCACACATGTAGAATATGAAGAAGTAAACTCAAACCTACTGACTTTATCTGTAGGATAAATTCCAAAAAGTAAAACTGATGGATCAAAGGGTTTGTACATTTAAGTTTGAGTAGTCATTTAAAATTTTGACAGGGATTTTCTAAATCTCCTTCTAAATGCACCAACCAAGAGGAAAGAGCTCAGAATCCTGTTAAATGACAAGCTAAAACCTGAACCGAAAAAAAGAATCAATCCTAACAATGGCCAACTCTGTCTTGGCAGACACATCTTACTCCTACCCCTCTCTACGTCTCAAATTTCTCTGCCCCAAAATCCATTCTTATTCTATAGTTTTGACTCAAATTGCTCTGTTCATATGAGCATCACAGTCATGATGTTTATGTTTAACCAAATTACCTCAGCTGGTCTAAAACAGTAATGGTTTCCTTTTGTGTAGATAAAACTCTAATTCTCAGAAAACACAGAAATCAATACAGAAATGATGAAGTGAACCAAAACTTAAAGTATTAATTCCTTCATGCTATTAAACATATTTGTAACAACTTATTATAATGGTATTTTAGGCTCTACTTAAGATATGTGAAAGGCAAAAAAAATTGATATGCTAAATTTGTAAGCTTAATTTATTACTTCTAAGAATTACTTGAGTTTTAGGGGAGATTTGTTTGTTTTACTGGTAAATCTGCTTTGGTAACTGCTTGAAATATTTGAGGAAATCAGAGAAATATTACTATAACTAAGAATTTCTAAGAATGTAAGTAATTAAACATACAAGTAGTGGTAAACATATAACAGTATCTACCCTTTCCTGTGTAGCATTAAAACCTAACAATGTTACACAGACAGCACCGAATTTTCAGTGAGTTTAATGGGTCAATCATTTTTAAAGAGAACAACAGAAAAAGAGAGGTAACCATAGGAATATATGGTCTTGGGTGGAAATTTTCCATATCCACCTAAGATCAAGACATTTCCTTTAATATCATTCCCAGTAATATAGCAGTTTTCAGTGAACATGTGCAGAAGGTCCTAGAATATCATAGTTTCATTCAACATCATTTCGTATCATGAGTTTAAAAAGAAAAAACAAAACATCTGTGGCCGAGGCTACTGTCTATAGGTCTAAGTGGAGCTGGCCCATTCTCCCATGAGCCTGCATGTTTTCTCCAGGTCTGCAGGTTCACTCCCACATGGAAGATGTGCTTGTGAGAGACGAACATGTATGCTACACTGTCCCAGTCTGCGTGAGGGAGTGACACAGCCTACCATGGAAAGGCCGCCTGCCCGGGGTGGGTTCCCACCTTACACCCTGAGCTTCCAGGAGAGACTCTGGCCACCCACGATCCTGAACTGGAAGAAGCAGGATGGAAAATAATGATATTAGTTGCTTTCCTTAGTCCTTCTTTTTTTTTTTTTTTTTTAAACTATCTTTTGGCATATCTTTTTTATTATTATTATTTATTTATTCATTTTAGAAAGGAGACACACAGAGAGAGAGAGAGAGAGAAAGGGGGGAGGAGCTAGAAGCATCAACTCCCATATGTGCCTTGACCAGACCAGTGCAGGGTTTTGAACTGGCAACCTCAGTGTTCCCAGGTTGACGCTGCGCCACCACAGGTCAGGCCCTTAGTCCTTCTTAAATGCATGTATAACTTACATTTATTTCAATGCTTACTATTTGAAGGGTTTGGGGTCTTTATTTAGATAGAAGTCTGGTGACGTTTTCATGATAATACATCTGACAACTCGTTTGTATCAATTAACCTGTGGTAAAACTGGTTTCATTATACACTGTTTCATTTAGTCACATTTTCCAATAACCTTTCTATGACGTTAAGTGAGGTCGTACTATATTAAAGGTTTTCAAAACCATTATTTAATGGTAATAATAAATAAAAATAGGTATCTTAAATGTATTACTACTCCTCAAAAAAGAAATGGGTTCCTTTATAGAAGCACATCATCTGCCCATATAGCACTCAACAAGCAGAGCATGTTCTCACGCTGCCCAGAGCAGTCCTAAGTCAAAGCCATAGAAGGGCTGTTTTCATGATTTCTTCACAGAGAACATGGCCTTTACAGTGAGGACGTACAGCAACAGCCGCAATACATTCCAGCTGTTGTGGTAAGGATTATTATCTGTATTGTAATTGGCTGCTGACTGGGACCAACATTAAGGTCACCAATTCTATTTACATAAGCACAGCAAAGTCCCTCAGTGTGGCAATTATTTCCAGATACTTCCAACCAGGACTATTAACGACTTAGTTTCCATTCCCTTATACTATGAAATTATTAGACTTATAAAATAGTTTCTAGCTATAGATAAAAACAGATAATTGGAATCACACTGCTAAATTGAAGAGCTAATGCCAATTATATTTCCTGAAAATTTCCCAAGCTCCTACCTTATAGCTATTACAAGCAAGGATAGGACAACTCAAAGCCTCTCATAGGCAATGTTTGAACAGAGATCCCATTCTACCTCTGCATTTTATTTTTGCTTTTAAAAATAATTTTTTTATTTTTTAATTACACTTGACAAAGTGTTACATTAGTTTCAGGCTTACAACAGTGATTAGACATTTATGTAACTTACAAAGTGATCACCCAGTAAGTCTAGCACCCATCTGACACCATACATAGTTATTAAATAATACATGTCTCCTATGCTGTACTTTACAGCCCTGTGACCTTTCATAACTGGCAATTTTCACATCTTAATCTCTTCCCATCTTTCACCCATTCCACAACCCACCCTCCCATCTGGCTACCATCAGTTTGTTCTCTGTATTTATTAGTTTATTGGTTTATTCTGTTTTTTAGAGTCCAGGTATAACTGAAATTATATAGTATTTATAGCTTTCTCTGTCTTATTTCATTAGCATAATAACTTTAGGTTCATCCATGTTGTTGCAAATGGCAAACTTTCACTCTTTACAGCTCAGTAATATTCCGTTGTACCACATCTTTATCCAACCATCTAAGGTTTCCATATTTTCGCTATTATAAATAATGCTGCAATAAACATATGGATATATATGTCTTTTAAATTTACTGTTTTTGGTCTTTGGAAAAATACCCAAAAGTGAGATTGCTGGGTCCTCCTTTTTATTTTGTTATATAGCCCTTGTTTTAAAGCCTGTTTTGTCTGGTATAAGTACTGCTACCCCAGCTCTTTTATTTTTCATATCCATCTGCATAGAATATTTTTTTCCATTCCTTTATTTCAGTCTATGAGTGTCTTTGAATCTGAAGTGAGTCTCTTGTAGGCGGCATATGTATGGGTCTTGTCTAGTTATTCTACTCAGCTACCTTATGTCTTTTGATTGGAGCATTTAATCATTTGCATTTATAGTAACTATTGATATACAGTTTTTGCCATTTTATTATTCATACTCTTGATCTTTTTTTCTTCTTCTTAAAAACTGCCCATTAACATTCATTGTAATACTGGTTTGGTGGTGACAAACTCGTTCATTTTTTTCTTGTCTAGAAAACTTATATATTTTTTTCTTTATTGAATTTATTGGTGTGACACTAGTCAATACAATTATACAGGCTTCAGGTGCCGAACTGTATAACACATCTCTATAAACGGCACTGTGAGTTCATCTCTCCCAAATCAAGTCTTCAGCCATCACCATTTATCCCCTCCCTAACCTCCGCCACTTCCTCTACCTCCCACTTTCCCCTTTGGCATTTACTACACTGTTGTATGAATCTATGAGAATTTTTTTTTTTTGTCCTTTTTTGCTCTAGCCCTCCACCTCCCTCACCTAAGCCCTGATCCAGACAGCTGTCAGCCTACTCTCTACATATAAGTCTGCCTCTACTTTGCTTGTTAGTTCACTTTGTTCACTAGATTCCACAAATGAATGAAATCATATGGTATTTGTTTTCCTCTGACTGGCTTATTTAACTTACCATAATGACCTCCAGGTCCATCCATGCTGTTGCAAAAGGTAAGATTTCCTTCTTTTTATGGCCAAGTACCTGATCACAAAAATTAGGGGATCAGGAACGTGCAGATATTCCAATACTTTCA
This sequence comes from Rhynchonycteris naso, assembly GCA_037038555.1. Classification (NCBI taxonomy): domain Eukaryota; kingdom Metazoa; phylum Chordata; class Mammalia; order Chiroptera; family Emballonuridae; genus Rhynchonycteris; species Rhynchonycteris naso. The sequence goes on from CM073003.1 coordinate 85,431,954, forward strand.
GCCTTTTGTATGGTGCATTTTCACCAATGAAATAAAAGTTGGTTCTGCATCTCATTTGCGTAATCAAACAACTTTCTTTGACTTGTCGCTTGCTTTTCTGATGTCCTTGTTTAATAATAATAAATCAGCCTGACAAGGCAGTGGTGCAGTGGATAGAGCATCAAACTGGGAAGCAGAGGACCCAGGTTCGAAACCCCAAGGTCACTGGCTTAAGCACGGGCTCATCCAGCTTGAGCACGAGCTCACCAACTTGAGTGTAGGGTCACTGGATTGAGCGTGGGATCCTAGACATGAACCCATGGTCACTGGATTGAGCCCAAGGTCACTGGCTTGAGCAAGGGGTCACTTGCTCTGCCATAGCCCCCTGGTTATAGCACATATTAGAAAGCAGTCAATGAACAACTAAAGAACCGTAACAAAGAATTGATGCTTCTCATCTCTCTCCCTTCCTGTCTGTCTGTCCCTCTCGTTGTCTCTCTCTCTCTGACTCTGTCACAAAAATTGAAAAAAAATCAAATGCTTTTATTGCTTCATATTCATTTTGAAATATCCCCTAATTTTTGTGAGCAGTATAGTATTCCATTGTGTAAATTTAACACATCTTTTTTAAAATCCACTCTTGTTGTATAATATTAGTTGTAGGGCCTTGCTTTTCATCACTTTGAATTTCATGCCAAACCCTTCTGGCCCGCAAAGTTTCTGTTGAGAAATCAGCTGACAGCCTTATGAGAGCTCCAATATAGTAGCTAACTGCTTTTCTCTTGTTGCTTTTAAGATTCTCTTTGTTTAAAAAAAAATTCTCTTTGTAACATTTAGTATATCAATTATATTTTTATTGGGGTGACATGGTTAACAAAATTATACAGGTTTCAGGTGCACAACTCTACAACACATTAGCTGTACAATGTACTGCATGTTCATCACTCCAAGTCAAGTCTCTGTCCATCATCATTTATCTCCGCCCCCTCCACCCTCCTCCACTTCGCCACAACCTCCCGCCCCCTCTGTAATCGCCACACTGTTGTCTGTGTATTATGTCTTGGTATAAGCATCCTTGGGTTCATCATGTTTGGAACTATCTGCACTTCCTGGATTTGTAAGTCTATTTCCTTCACCAGGTTAGAAAGGTTTCTGTTATTATTTTTTCAAATAGGCTTTCAATAACTGCTCTCTCCCTTTTCCTTCCAGCACCCCTATATGTGAATGTTGGTACACCTGAAGTCCCAGGGACTCCTTAAACTATCCTCTATTTTTTTTTTTGCATTCTTTTTTCTTTTTGCTGTTCTATATAATTGGCTGTTTTCTGCTTTCTTATCTTCCAAATCGCTAATTCAATCCTCTGCTTCATCTACTCTACTGTTGATTCCCTAGAATTCATTTGTTATTGTATTCTTCATTTCTGACTGGTTCTTTTCTTTCTTTATTAGTGACAGAGAGAGACAGAGAGAGGGATAGGGACAGACAGACAGGGAGAGAGATGAGAAGCATCAATTCTTCATTGCAGCTCCTTAGTTGTTCATTGATTGCTTTCTCATATGTGCCTATATGGGGGGGGGGGTGGAGGGTGGCTATAACAGACTGAGTGATCCCATGCTCAAGCCAGTGAGTGACCTTGGGCTCAAGGTGGTGAGCCTTGCTCAAACCAAATGAGCCCGCGCTAACGCTGGCAACCTTGGGGTTTCAAACCTGGGTCCTCTGAGTCTGGTGCTCTATCCACTGCACCACCGCTTGGTCAGGCTCTTTTTTGTTTTCTATCTCCATTTTTATGTTTCCTATCCCTTTGTTGAAGTTCTCACTAAGTTTATTTAATCTTCCCAAGTTAATTGAGCATCCTTATAACCAGTGTTTTTGAATTCTGCATCTGGTAGATTGTCTCCATTTTATTTAGTTGTTTTTCTGGAGTTTTATTCTGTTCCTTTCATCTGGGAGGTGCCTGTCTCCTCATTTTGGTTGTCTCCTTGCATCTGTTTCTATGTATTAGGTAGAGCTGCTAGTCTTCCTGTCATAGCCTAGTGGCTTTATGGAGTATGTGTCCTATAGGGTCCAACAGTGCAGTCACCTGGTCACCTGGGTAAGGAATTCCAGACATGCCCCTCCCACACTGTTTGGGCTGTCTATACCTTCCTGTTGTAGTTGAGTTTTGATTATAAATGTTGGCACCTCAATGGGAGGGATTTACCCCCTGACTGATCAGCTGTGAGGATTGGCCTGCAATCACCATGGAGAATTAGCTGTGCAGGGGCTGACCCCATAGGGCCGGATTAGCTTCTACAGGGCTCTGGTGCCCACTGAGCCTGCCCCTTGACTGTCTCCCTTATGAAAATGTTTAGGTGGTGCTTCAGTGGGGCCTGATGCTGTCCATGGGGTGCTCCAGGCCTCTTGGGAGCTGCTGGCTATGGTCAGCGGCTTCCTGTGTCCTGCCCAGGGCCTCTGACATGAGCTACAAAGCAATCTGAAGATGGCTGCTACTTGTACTGGGCTTGGAGGTGCCCAGGAAAAGTCAAGCTGCAAACCAAAGCCACCTTCTGCTAGTGTCAGGGTCATTTAGGAAGAGGTATAGGGTATACAGAGCCAGATGCTTCGTGTTTGAGAGATTTTAGGAAAGTCAGCAGCATGAGGTCAAGACAGGCCATTTGTATCTAATTCTTTATAACATGCATATGTCCCCATTCTTTCACATTTGGTGAACATATCATCCCTCAAGTATGTATTAAATACACCTAACCCCACTAGACAGTTTCTCTCTGGTTGGTACCTACAGCAAGATGCTACCAGGTCAGAGTGGAAAACTGGCAGGATCAGAAATCAGGTACATGATTACAAAATCAGAAAACTGTATCTTTTAATCCTAAATATGTTTTTCTCTGGGTTTTTCCATCTCTAAAATTGATATAACATTTTATTTTCACTAACCAAAACAAAGGCTTTCAAGATGCCTCATTAATCAAATAATTATAAAAATTAACTCATAAGCTCCTACTACCTGCTAGGTCCACATAAGTAAATATTTTATAAAATAACACATATATAAAATAAGCATAAGTCAAAGAACTATAAAGTACAGTAAACATTTCTAAATGCATAAAAATGAATTCACCAAAGAGGTAAGAAGTTTATAGACTACCAAAAATTAAAATTGAAGTGTAATATAATTAGATAGAAATAACTAAACAATTTTTACTTTATAACAATTACGACATGGCAATAATTAACACTTTAAAACCTGGCCTAAGTAGATGTTAAAACAGAATTTTTAAAAACTTAATAAAACAGAAGTCAATTAATCTCAGAGGTTATTTATAAAGAATATAAAAAGGCTGCTGGCTTCATGCTCAATAGTGAAACATGATAACATTCAGTTATTGTCAACATTTACTGAAACAGATGCATTAAATTCATAAACAAGACAAGATGTTCATTATAATCATAATGTTCTAGAAGTTCAAGACAATACAATTAGTAAGTGAACCAAAATGAGACATAAAGCCTGGGAAGGATAAAGCACAATTATGTTTAATTACAAATAATGACAGTATTCCCAGGAAAGCTAAGTGAACCAAATGTAAGACTATTAGAAATGCTAAGTGAATTTAGTTAAGTTAGCTGATTAAACTTAATAAAGGGAAATGATCCCCCTAAAGCTAACAATAAGCAGATGAATGTAAGCAGTGTAAGCAGCACAGCACAATGAAGAGGCACAGGGGTCAAGGGCACAGACAGGGCCAGGCACACATGGGTTAGAATCTCAATTCTACTGCTTCTTAGCTGTGTAAAACTTGATAAAGTCCTCTAATGTCTCTAAATGTTCTCAAGTATAAAAATGAATATAACCTGACCAGGCAGTGGCGCAGTGGATAGAGCATCAGACTAGGACGCGGAGGATCCAGGTTCCAAATCCCAAGGTTGCCAGCATGAGCGCGGGCTCATCAGGTTTGAGCAAGGCTCACCAGCTTGAGCACAAGGTCGCTGGCTTGAGCAAGGGGTCACTCAGTCTGCTGTAGCCCCCCAGTCAAGGCACATATGAGAAAGCAATCAATGAACAACTTAAGGTCCCGCAACAAAAAATTAATGCTTCTCATCTCTCTTCCTTCCTGTCTGATTGTCCCTATCTGTCCCTCTCTATCTCTGTCACACACAAAAATAAATATAATTGCCTGACAAGGCAGTGGCACAGTGGCTAGAGCAGTGGTTCTTAACCTGGGTTCTATCGAACCCTAGGGGTTCGATGAGTCAGTCTCAGGGGTTCGGAGAAGTCTCTGCTGCGGAGGCCAGAATAAAGTAATACCATAATTTGTTGTGAGTTCATGCACTTTGTTGGTTTTGTTCTTTGAGCAAGGTGATGTTCATGCACGGCTCATTTTGTGCACCAGTAAGAAAACATATACCTATGTCTTGAATTTGGAAAAAAAAAACGTATTATATTTATCACTAAAGAAGGGTTCGGTGAATGCGCATATGAAACTGGTGGGTTCGGTACCTCAGAAACGGTTAAGAACCACTGGGCTAGAGCATCAGCCTGGGATGCAGAGGACCCAGGTTCGAAACCCCAAGGTCGCCAGCTTGAGCACAGGGTTGTTGAATTGAGCATGGGATCATAGAGATGACTTGAGCAAGGGGGTCACTGGCTCGGCTGGAGCTTCTCCCGTCAAGGCACATATGAGAAAGTAATCAATGAATAACTAAGGTGCTGCAACAAAGAATTGATGTTTCTCATCTCTCTCCCTTCCTGTCTGTCACTATATGTCCCTCTCACTACAAAAATAAAATAAAAATGAATATATAATAATTTATTTAAATAGTTAAGATAAATACTGAAAAGCATACAGAGCCTAGCATTTAGTAGTTCAACTAAATTAAGGCACTTTTATATTAATAATAAAAAGTTACTTGCCCCATCCTTAAGTCAAAAGATATTACATTAAATATACAATATACATACCATATTAATCCTGAAATTCCAGCACATAGCTGGCCCTAAGATTTTGAATGAAGGATTTCAGTCCTATACATTTCTAATGCCTATTCTTAGGAAGAAAAAAGATTAATAATAACTTTGTTTTTTAAGTCAGCTGTATTGTAAGTTCCCCACAACTGTTTTACAGTTCTAGAGAGGCAAAGGGTTCGGTTGGAGTCTCCTCCAAAGAGTTAATCATTGTAAATGATGGATACTCCTTTTCTTCTAGACCTCTAAGCTCATTAAATAAGAACCTAGTCCAGCGATGGGCAATCTTTTGAGCTTGGAGTGTCAAAATTCCAAAAAAAACTGAGCATAACTTGGGTGATGTGTCACTTCGAGAAAAACGGCCCAATTGGAAGTCTCAGAACTAGACGCTCTGTGCAGGAGTTCTGTTATTTTGGCCCGCAGACCTCAGGCACAGAGTGTCTACACTACAGCAAATGTTTTATCCTCGGCTACTGCACCTGGCCGTGCAGGAACCGGGGATGAAACGTCCTTCTCAGCATGTGGCCCCATACTTCTCTGGTATTCGGCCACATGTCATTGAAAATGGGTATGCGTGTCAGTGCTGACATGCGTGTCATAGGTTCGCCATCACAGGCCTAGTCATTAGTAGGATTATTCATGCAATATCAGCCTCTTCTAGTTAATAATAAGCTCTATTACCAATGACATGGACAATGAATTTGTTTACCACCTTAACTCTTGTACTTATACTTCAACTCCTTTTTTTAATTTTACATTTTTTATTCAGTAAGAGGAGGGGAGGCAGAGACAGACTCCTGCACGTATCCTGACAGTGCTCTACCCGGCAAGCCCACTAGGGGGTGATGCTCTGACCCTCTGAGGCATTGCTCCATTGCTCAGCAACTGAGCTCTTCATAGCACCTGAGACAGAGGTCATGGAGCCATTCTCAGCACCCAGGCCCAATTTGTTCCAATCGAACCATGTTGCAGAAAGGGAAGTAGGGGTGCGGGGAGGAGAGGGGAAAGGTGGAGAAGCAGATGGGTTTATCTCCTGTGTTCCCTGACTAGGAATCAAACCCATGATATCCACACATCAGGCCGACATTCCACCACTGAGCCAACCGACCAGGGTCTATACTTCAACTCTTAAATAAATCAATGAGTGGACTGTATTAATCTACCACCTCACACACCTATATCAGAAACCTACTTACTTAATTCACAGTTCAAGTTTGAGTAAATCCCTTGAGTTATTATTATATAGTGTTCAATGGGTCATGATAAGGATGTATCAAGTTAAGATGTTTTCATATACATGTAACATAAAATCCAAAGCCAGCTGGATTAAGTAAGAAATTTATTTGCTCATGTAACTGAAAAGTCTAGAGCCGTGATGGTGAACCTATGACACGCATGTCAGCACTGACACGTGTAGCCATTTTCAATGACATGCGGCTGCATACCAGAGAAGTATGGTGCCGCATGCCGAGAAGGACGTTTCATCCCCGGCTCCTGCACGGCCAGGTGCAGTAGCCAAGGATAAAACATTTGCTGTAGTGTAAACACTCTGTGCCAGAGGTCTGTAGACCAAAACAACAGAACTCCTGCACAGAGCGTCTAGTTCTGGGACTTCCAGTTAGGCCATTTTTCTCGAAGTGACAGACCACTCGAGTTATGCTCGGTTTTTTGGTGAATTCTGACACACCAAGCTCAAAAGCTTGCCCATCACTGGTCTAGAGGTATACTATCTTGGGGGAAGACTTGATCCAGCAGCTTGACTGAGAGAACTAGAGAGGTGGTTTTCCTCTGCACTGCTCCTCCTGTGTTGGCTTCTTATTCAATGGCTTTCCTTTTAAAACCAGAAGATGGCTGCCAGAATTTAATGAGTGTACATTTTCAGGCTAAAATTAAGCAGGAAAAAAAAAGAAGTGCCTTTATCCCAGCATTTCTAGCAAATGTTGTAAGACCATTTTAATTGACCTGGCTTAGATCGCATTCTTGCCACGATTGCCTTGGGTTAAGACAGTGCTCCATTCCACACTCTCTTCATAATTTCTATTAAAGAAAACACATTAAAGCTGATCATAGTGATTTTACCTTTTATATGACTAAATAATGGTATTACAGAATTAAAATTGATGAATCAAACAATCATACAACTCTCCATCTTCTTAAAGTTCTTCCACCAGATTTTAAGCACAATCCATAAAGGAAAAAGAAAAAAGAGCCCTGGTTGGTGGCACAGTGGATAGAGTGCCACCCCAGAGCGCAGAGGTAACCAGTTCCAGCCCGGGCTCACCAACTTGATTACAGAGCTGCTGATCCTGGGGTCACCAAATCTACCCTGGGATCACCAGCTTGATCCCTGGTCAGGGCTCGACCCTGAGGTCACTGGTTTGAGCCCCAGTCAGGGCACATATGAAAAGCAGTCAATAGCACAAATAAATGAAACAATGAGTTGATGCTTTTTTCTCTCTCAAAAAAAAACAAAACTAAACTAAATCCTCCCTCGAACGTGAATCACTTTTTGAAGGATTCAGAATATGCTACCAGATTACAACGCAGGTTTATGATTCACAGATAATGATTAACAGAAAAAGAGGCTAGTATCCTACTTTTTCAAAATTATAATAGCACAACTTACAGAAAAGATAGGACAGAACATGGATGTCTTAAATTTTAAAAAAAAGGTTTTGTTTCATAGAAATTTGAAATACAAGCAACTATATATCATCCATTCTGTAACTCAAGACCCCTCTCGCCAGCAAAAGTCCTGTCCGGGTCTCTTGTCCTACCCACGCCCCACACACAGGTCTGAAGAACAAAGCAGAGATGCACACTTTAGGGAGGTTTCTGTGAGTAAACATTCCAAAGCCAAACACAAAAATTAATCCTGATTATGCTTCTTCCTATCCATGTCCTTCATTCCTATAATTAATACAAAAAATAGAAGGTAAACTATTGTTTTTACAATAGGGAAGAATGTAAATTTATTAGACTGACAAGCCAATAGTCAAGATACAAAGGACAGGAGCCGATTTTCACTGTAAATCTGAACAAACACAAAAGCTTAAATCCAAGCAACATTTTCAGAGTAGAACTAACCACTTGAAAATGGGTTACACACTAGTCATTTTAAATCAAAAGCCAAACTACATTCATTATCCTAGAGGGAACCAGTGCAGTTAAAGAAAAGAGTGTGAATTAAAAAAAATATCGGTGTAATTATTCAAGTATATGAACTGGTTTTCAAATACTGTTCAAATAATTCAACTCATTATACGTACACGGGTGGCTTTATTAAGGAAGTACTAATATTAGCTTGACCAGGCGGTGGCGCAGTGGATAGAGTGTTCGACTGGGATGTGGAGGACCCAGTTTCGAGACCCCGAGGTTGCCAGCTTGAGCGCGGGCCCATCTGGCTTGAGCAAAAGCTCGTCAGCTTGGACCCAAGGTCGCTGCCTCGAGCAAGGGGTTGCTCGATCTGCTGAAGGCCCGCGGTGAAGGCACATATGAGAAAGCAATCAATGAACAACTAAGGTGTCACGACAAAAAACTGATGATTGATGCTTCTCATCTCTCCATTCCTATCTGTCTGTCCCTGTCTATCCCTGTCTCTGTAAAAGAAAAAAAAAAAGAAAGTACTAGTATTAGAACAATAAGGATATAAACATACATAGCCCATTGTTTCACAAACTGTATAATGTGCTACAAAGGCAACATACACAAACATACATTACCATACAGCACAGAACATAAGTAGAAATGCAACAGACATGAAAAGACAGCAGGTAATCAGAAAGGGGAGAAACAGATGAATCAGGATATTTTCCACACAAGGAACAGGGCATCCAAGGGCAAAACTGCTTAAACAATAAGGACATTTATTATCTCACATAACAAGAAATGCACAATTAGGGAAGTTTTACTAAATGGCATTCCAGTTCTAGTCTCTGCAATTCTCTTGCCTCTGCCCGCTTTATGGAAGGGCATCACCTTCAGGCTACTAACCAAGACGAATACAGCAGTTACAGATGTTACAATCAGAAAAATCAATCTCTAGGGAGAAGAAAAACCATCTCTTCTTTCTCAAAAGTGAAAAATCCTTTCCCAGAAGCCTCCTACAGACTTCTCTTTTATTTCCCATTGGCTAAACCTGGGTCTCATGCCCATTCCTAAAACAATCACTTCCAAAGGCAATGAGAACTACCATAATGAAGATCACAGTGGATACTGGTAACTTCAGTGTTGTCTGAATGTTCAAGGAAGACAGGCCCTGGAGAATGGTACGATTTGATGGGTGAATGAAATAAAGAAGTGAAACACAGAGGCAAAGAAGGGGTGTTCCTAATTGAAGAAGAAAGTGAAACTGCAATCATACAGGAAACATCCTGTAAGGGACAACGAATTCTCTTAAAACGATTGCTGCCATTCTCATATAAAAGTCAATTTACTAAACAGTCATTAAATGTTAAGAATGGAGGAGTAGAAGTCTCTTTTTAAGACGAGAATCTAAGAGTCAGTGGGGATATTCAGACTCACCACTCCTTGTCAACAGTCACCCACTCAGCTCTCTCTGGGTTGAAACAGTCCATATTATACCTAGAGATGACTGCAGACTCACTGTCAGCAGTTGTTCCTTGAAGGTTTCTCTTCTCACATGCAGTTGAAATTTCACTTTATAATCCACACACAACTGGCCCTATCTGCAAATAAAAGCTCACAATTAGAAGGCAAAAAGTTGCAGGGAGAAATTTCCCTCTCCCCCATCCATAATTAACTGATTCATATGAAAACTGAACTTAAACACCAGGTTCACTAAGCACCACTTTCAAACTAAGCAACCTGCATCTCAAAGGTTGTAACATACGGTACTTACCACACTTACCACCCTGTTCTCATCATATAAATTTATTATAGTGTCCACAGTATACCAGGTACAACTTGTACCAAAGACTGCCGAATGGGCAGAATCCAACACATGCTTGTTTAGTGGACCCACACAAAGCTGACCTACGCAGTGTGTTAAAAGAAAAAACGCTGCCTACATTTATGTACCAAAAAAACAATATAAAAGACATGATTTCTGACACCTCTGGAAAAAAATCAGGAGATTGGGCAATACGGGGCCCGCACTCACACATGGTAACTATCTGCTGGAGCTCATTAGCAGCTAACCCTTCCAATGGTATATGGCTTTGCAGTGAGAGCTCCATAGATGTCATCACTCTCTCATACATGACCTGGTTCTGTTATCTGCCTGGCCCTCTTGGCATCTGAGCTTACAAACTCTGCTATTTATTCATAATGGCTCACAGGTAACATTTCTTACTATCAAAACCAAGCATGTTTTTTGCCTTGTGGATATAAGACAGTGTAGAGATAACAGGGGGTCCTGGGTTTGAGCTCTAATTCTTTTCTTTTTTTCTTTTTTTTACAGGGACAGAGAGTCAGAGAGAGGGATAAATAGGGACAGACAGACAGGAACGGAGAGAGATGAGAAGCATCAATTATCAGTTTTTCGTTGCGACACCTTAGTTGTTCATTGATTGCTTTCTTACATGTGCCTTGACCGCGGGCCTTCAGGGGACCAAGCAACCCCTTGCTGGAGCAGCGACCTTGGGTCCAAGCTGGCAAGCTTTTGCTCAAGCCAGATGGGCCCGCACTCAAGCTGAAGACCTCAGGGTCTCGAACCTGGGTCCTCCGCATCCCAGTCCGATGCTCTGTCCACTGAGCTACTGCCTGGTCAGGCAGCTCTAATTCTATACATGACTAGCTGTGACCTCAGGCCTGTTTTTAACCTAAGATGTATTTCATTTACAAGCCTCGAATAAACATATAAGCACTTGACACAATCAACAAAGAGGCCCAAAATCTACTATGTCCAAGTTGAATTAATAATCCTTAATCCACTGCTTCCTAAAACTCTCTCAGTAAATCACAGTGAGCTAACTAGTCAGTGCCCAAGCTCCCATCTTAGAGTCCCTATCAAAAACTGCACTCATCCTCCCAAATCATCTCCAAGGCAGCTCATTTTCTAAAATACATCATTTAAATGAATTCTTAGAACCATAAAAAATAAAAGATAAGAACAGCAATTCTCAGAATTAATTACTTCCTTGAAATTGCCTATAAATTCAAGTATTTAAATAAAGTTGATAAAATAGCTTGAAATATCAAGGTTCCATTTTATGAGAAGTGTAAGTATTTCATTTAAAAAAATGAAGACAAAATGGTGGATGCCACACATCACTCCTGGCAAGGTACTGATGCACTACATTTTATAAACTTACACATTTCTTCAAATATAATCTCAAAATGAACCAGGGCACTATGCTTAATCTAAAAATGAAGTTAGAAAAGCAGAAAAACGATTACAACTAATAAGTGAGTTTAGGAAGTTTACAAGGATTTACAAGACCAATACTCAAAAACTGTAAAACGATTGTTCAAAGAACAATTAAAACTGAAATTTAAAATAGTTACTTACAGTGTCATCAGAAAATGACACAATTAGAAATAAATTATCAATTAATGTACAAACATGGCAAATAAATGGAGAGACGCATTATGTTCAAACAGCAGTGGATTCAATATTCCTATATGTATTTGGTCAAATGATTCTCCACAAAGGTACAAAGACAAGTCAGTGGGCAAAGGACAGCCTTTGAACAAATGCAGCTAAAACAGCTCTACCTTGTAACCTTGTAACGTACACAAAAATTAACCCAAAATGGACCACAAACCTAAAAGTAAAACCTAAAACTATAAAAATTCATGAAGAAAACATAGGGGAAGATATTTGCAGCCTTGGCTTAGACAAAGGTTTCTTAGATACAACACAAAAGCATGATACATAAAAGACAAAAGTGATAAATAGGATTTCATCAAAATTGCTAACATCTACTGTGTTAACAGAACGAAAGTCACATACTGGAAGAAAAGATATGCAAATCACATGATCTGAAAATGAACTTATATACAAATATACAAAGAATTCTCAAAACTCAGTAATGGAAAACCCAATTTAAAACAGGGACAAGTGATCTGAATACTCGTCACCAATGATAGAGAGCAGCAAATAAGCACATGAAAATATGCCCAACAACAGTATTCACTAGGGAAATACAAGTATCAGCAAGGATATGGAGCAATTGGAATTCTCTTTTTTATGTTGCTGGTGAGAATGTGAAATAGAAAACCGCCTTGGAATACAGGTTGGCAGTTTAAAAAAAAATAAACACACACTTACCTTACAACCCAGCCATTCCATTCCTAGGTATTTACCAAAGAGAAATGAAACTGTTTATAGCAGCTTTATCGGTAGTTGCCAAAAACTGGATACAACCCAACTGTCCATCAACAGGTGAATCAATAAAGATAGTACACTAACCTTCCCTTACCCATGGGGGGCACCTTCCAAGACCCTCGGTGGGTGCCTGAAACCAGACAGTAGGGAGCCCTATATAATCCATGCCTTTTCCTATACATACATACCTATGACAAGGTTTAACTTATAAAATAGGCAAAGTAAGCAATTAACAATGATAACGATAAAAACAACTCACTGTCCATCAACAGGTAAATCAATAAAGAGTGGGTTAGTAGTCATTATCTATGGGGGATAATGCATATTAAAATAGAACAATTATATCAATACACTGTAATAAAAGTTATGTAACTGTGGCACTAACCAAAATAAGAGTGACCTGAGCACAAGCACTGCACTACTGTAACACTCAATCTGCTACTAAAGTGACTAAAAGGTGGGTAGCACACATAGTGTGGATACTGTAGACAAAGGGATGATTCATGTCCCCAGCAGGACAAAGTGGGGCAGCACAAGATTTCATCATACTCAAAATGGAGCTCAATTTTATTTTACTTTTACTCTATTTTATTTATTGATTTTACAGAGAGAGGGGGGAGCAAGAACTATCAACTCATAGTTGTTTCACTGTAGTTGTTCATTGCTTGCCATATGTGCCTTGACCAGACAAGCCCAGGGTTTTGAACCAGCAACCTCAGCATTCCAGGTCAACGTTCTATCCACTGAGCCACCACAGGCCAGCGGAGCTCAATTTTAAACGTATGATTTGCTTATTGCTGGAATTGTTCATTTAACATTTTCGGACCATGACTGAATGTGGCTAACAAACTCTGCAGATGGTGAAAACACAGTCGGGATTACTGTATAGTCACTTGGTGTATTGCAACTTGCAATAAAAAAATAATGAACTATTACACATTTAACAACATGGTTGAATCTCAAAATAATTTTTCTAAGAAGCCACACCAAGTATATAATGTAGAATCCATTTATGTAAAATTCTACAATCTCACCTGATCTGTGGTGGCGTGGTGGATAAGGCATTGGTTGACCTGGAATGCTGAGGTTGCTGGTTCAAAACCACAGGTTTGCCAGTTAAGTAACATAAGAGAAGCAATTTCTACCAGTTGATGCTTCCAGCTCCTCCCCCTGCCTTTCTATCATCTTCCCAAAATCAATAAGTAAAATCTTTTGAAAAATAAAGCTCTATAATCTCTAGTGATAGAAAGTTGTTCTGCTGAGCCTGACCTGTGGTGGCGCAGTGGATAAAGCGTCGACCTGGGAACACTGAGGTTGCCAGTTCAAAACCCTGTACTGGTTTGGTCAAGGCACATATGGGAGTTGAGCTTCCAGCTCCTCCCCCCTTTCTCTCTTTCTCTCTCTCTCTCTCTCACTCTGTGTCTCCTCTCTAGAAAAAAAATGAATAAAATAAAAAAAAATTAAAAAGAAAAAAGAAAGCTGTTCTGCTGATTGCACCCCCATTTCCCTTCCCCTTACCTAAAAGAAGCCTGAACTCTGCTTTCCTAAAACAGATTTGAGAAATTACTAGGGCTCCCATAGTCTTGGGTGGCAACTTTTCAATCAATAAACCTTTCTTTGCTCCAAGCCATGGTGTTTTGAGTTTTGGTCTTTCAAAAGTGAGGTACATAAAATTTAAACTATTATCAGGAACCCAAACAAACCCACTCCCAAGAGTAATGGAAACATGTGTCCACACAAAGAAAATGAGCTGGAGGAGGCAGCACAGGAGTCAAGAAAACAGGCTCAGGAGCCGAACTATCAGAGTTTAGATTCTGGTTCTACCACTCATTAGATGTGTTGACATTAGACGTTATTCATCACACCTCACTTTCCTAAACCGTAAAATGGAAATAACTCATAAGGTCATTGTAAATTTAAATTAGGTTAATACATGTAAAAGCCCTAGAACATGGTATGCATAGCACAAAGTAAGCCTTCAGAAGTATGGCTATCTAAAGGGGAATAGAGTTTAATATATGATGGAACACTGTGGTAATAATTTTCTTAATATTAAGAGAACATTTTTAAATACATATTCTCACAGTAACTGCAGTACAATGTAGTGTTTAAGAGTTTACTTGAATTTGTTTATGGTCAAAGTTATGTAAATGTGGCACTAAGATTATCCTATTTTATTCTTTCTGATTCTGACTGCCATGGAGAATTGCAGGAAAGATATTTTACCTCCCTGAGATTTGGTTTCTTTCATCAAAGATAAATGAACAAAATGCTATCTATCTCACAGAATATTGTAAGAATGTAGTAAGATATATAAAGCATTTACTTAGTATAATACTTGACACATGGTAACTAAAAACTAATACCATTTTATTACAGTCGTAGTGAAATAAGTACATTATGACTAGAGTGACCACTTGTCTTTGCTTGTGAGAGCCCCAGCTTATGCCTGTTTTCACAATGCAATGACACATTATAGCCATTTCCCCTTCTGTGTCAATATGCCCCAGTGTAGATCAATTAGTCATCCTAATTTATAACTGAAACACTTTCAAGATTTTCCCTCTACCTGGTTCTTTTTTTAAAGTGCCCAATAAATAGGGTTTTTTTTGTATTTTTTTAATTTTTATTTTAAATTTATTGTGTTGACATGGTTTCATCCCTCTATTTAGTTCTTCATCCATCCTTTTAAATGGTATCTTACTCCCCTTTTAGTGGCATTATCTCTTTGCTTTCCAACTCACCACCCCCCTTACACACACACACACACACACACACACACACACACACACACACACACACACAGCATCTCCAGCTGTCCTTACTCCTGGCTGCACCTCCAAACCATGGGGCAAGCTTAGGCACCGAGTTTCAGATTCAAAAGTTCAGGAAAACGGTATCCCGTTTTGAGTACTGTATCTTGAGACATTAATAAACTAGGATGCACCCAGAGGAGGGAAAGCAGAAAAATTATGCCTGAAAATTGTCACATAAGCAAAAGTTAAGGAAACTGGAGAGATCTAGCCTAGCAAAAAGCAGAGGGAAAGGTATGGCAGAATTTGACCAAGCACAAGACTTAGCGTACAAGGATGTGAACACAGAAGCAGACTTACTGCGGACTGTCAGAGGGTGAAACCAAAGTCATTAGGTAAAAGTTTCAGAAAGGCAATTTTTGGTTTAAAAAAAGAAAAACCAGCCTGACTGGTGGTGGAGCAGTGGAGAGCACATCAACCTAGGATGCTGAGGACCCAAGTTTGAAACCTGGAGATGGCTGGCTTGAACACGGAATCATCAACATGATCCCAAGGTCTCTGGCTTGAGCCCAAAGGCTGTTGGCTCAGCTGGAGCCCCCTGGTCAAAGCACTTATGAGAAGCAATCAATGAACAACTAAAGTGCTACAACTACAAGTTGAAGCTTCCCATCTCTCTCCCTTCTTCTTTAAGTAAAATTTTTAAAAAAAGAAAAAAAACCATCTAAAAAGTATAAATGACCACCACTCCCCCCCCCCCCGGCAAAGATAGTGAGTTGTCTAGAAAAAGTGGTGAACTCGTAGTTACTAGAGATTTTAAAGACCAGGAACACTAAAAAGATTCCTACATTTGATAGAACATGTGACTAGACACTATCTTCAATCCAAATGAATTCTAAGATTCTATTATAACATAAGAAATGCTCAGTCTCTCTGGCTCCATCTTGTTCAAGCCTGCTTTGTTCCCATGGCCTTCAGGAGAGTAACTATGGCTTTGTCTTGCATATATACATGCTAATCATTAAAGGAATTCTGCTTGTGGCTTGAGTTTTGCAAAAAGAGTCCATCCCATTTCCCCCCTTCCTGATCCAATAGAAGCCTGAACTCTGTACTTTCTTAAAATGGATTTGAGGATTAGGTCCCTCATCTTATCAGTTGGAATCTTCAGATCAATAAGCCTTTCCTACTCCAAACTCTGATATTTTGAGTTTTGTCCTACGAAGCATCAGGCACACAAACTTTGAACCACTACAATACTTAAATTCTTAAGATATTATAGCACATTACCCTAGGCTACCCTAAAAATAAGTACAACTTCCTAAAATGTGAGATTTAACTGCCTATTTTACAAAGAAATCAGGGGAATTACTCAATATAAAGATAAATACATTTTTCTCTTTTTTTTTTTTACCATATTTTTAGCTCCATAAGACACACCTGACCATAAGATGCATCTAGAGTTTTAAGGAGGAAAATAAGAAAAAATATTCTGAACCAAATGGTCTGTTAGAATATTTAATAAAATATACCACATTAATATTTCAACAATGTAAACTCAACAGCAGTATTAACAACCACTAGCACTGTTATTAACACATGAGAAGAGACTTTAATGTCCAAATGCTCTTCTAGTTGTCCGGGAACCTGTAAGCAGCTAAAAAAATGAACATTCACTCCATAAGACGAACGGGCATTTTTTTCCCCTCTACTTCTTTTTGGGAGGGTGCATCTTATGGAGTGAAAAATATGGTAATTTACTGAATTTTAGAAAGACAGGATGGGGAAAGAGAAGAGGAAAGCAAGTGAGAGAGGGAAGGAAAGGGAGAGAGAGATCAATTTGTTGTGCCACTTATTCATGCTGTCATTGATTGACTCGTACTTGAGCTGACTAGAAATCAAACACCCAACCTCAGTGTCAGGACAACATTCTAACCAACTAAGCAACCCAGACAAAAACCTACATTTTCTTATATTAATGAATTTTCTAAAGAAGTTATTTTCAATAAGACTGAAAGCAGAGAGTCTCATTTGACCCTGTATGAAAGCCAGAAAGAAACCCAGATGCCAATTTGTCTTCCATTCAGATAGAATGCTGATTTCTCAAAGGAAAAGTGATATCAATAACGCTTATTGAGGATGTAATATTTTTTAAAAGACTAGGTGGACTAACAAACATTTGGTTTCTGATTTCAGCAGGAGGAAAATGGAAAAACAAGGAATTTAAAAAGATTTCCCAATGATTTACAGAATTACAATGGCCATGGGTACAGAATGATAAATCACTGAGAACAATGGAACTAAATAAAAACTCTGTCTTCTCTGCTATCATATCTGATTTTATCTTGAGGTTAAACTGATCTGGAAGGAAGCTGCTTTGCATGAGTGAGAACAAAAATGCAAAAAAAGAAAATGTAAGGTATCTATCCTCATAGTGTGATTTTTGTAAAAAGCACATAAAAATGTCTAAAACTTAGTCACTGTCATCTTTAACTCACTACTATTTATAACCTCCATACTTTTACAACATTTAAACTATATTTTATTTTCATTAAAACATTCGCTTTAATAAATATGCTACACTTTTAAGTTTGATTTTATTCAGGGAAATGGGATAATCTTTACATCCCACAGAAAAAACTTTTATAATAAGTCTTTAAAAAATAAACTTTTAAAGCATTATTCATCTTTCCACACAATTTTCCAAAATATGACTGCACATATGGAAGGCTAGAACAGGAAAGCCACTTAAAACTAGAAAGCCTGTTATGGCTTGAATTGTGTCCCTTTTGTCTTCCTAAC
The DNA here is from genome assembly GCA_037038555.1 of Rhynchonycteris naso. Taxonomy (NCBI): domain Eukaryota; kingdom Metazoa; phylum Chordata; class Mammalia; order Chiroptera; family Emballonuridae; genus Rhynchonycteris; species Rhynchonycteris naso. The sequence continues at coordinate 85,449,736 of CM073003.1, forward strand.
CCACTAAAAAGATGAAGTCCTAACCCCAGAACCTCTGAAAGTATCCTTATTTAGTAATAAGAGTTGTTACAAATATAATCAGTTAAAAAGAGGTTAAAATGGAGTAGAGTGGGCCTCTAATCCAATATAATTGGCATCCTTGTAAAAAGTCAGCCATGTGAAGACATAGACAAACAGAACCACCCTGGACAGTTAGCTCAATTGGTTAGAGAGCATCAACCCGAAACAAATAGGTTGCCTGTTCAACCTCGGTCAGGGCACATACAGGAAGAGATCAATGTTCCTGTCTCTCTCCCTCTCTCACTTCTTCACTAAAATCAATTAAAAAAAAGAAAAGAAAAACATAACTCCAAGTGACAATGAAGGCAGACTGGAGGAGTTAACCAGTTGCACAACTGGAAACGAGAACACCTAAGACTGCCAACAAACCACCAGCAGCTAGGAAGAGGTAAAGAATAATTAATTCCCTCACAAGTTTCAAGGGGATCATGCCCCGACTTTGGATTTCTAGCCTCCAAAACTGTGAGAATAAATTCCTGCTTATGGCACTTCATGTGGCAGCCCTAGAAAATTAACTCAGCTTCCATTTAATTAGGAGAGTGGAAAAAGTCACATGAAGCTAAATGTTACAATCATGATCACTATAATCCATTACCCAATCAAAACAAGATTTTGGCTTTGTGTTGGAAGGGTCGTTATAAACAAGTTCTCCAGAAGTGAATTCATGTTTCCATTAACTATTCTATTTATTCACTACCTAGACTAGACTGCTATTCAGGCCAATAGGTTTTATAAATGTGAAAGTCTTCCATCGTTTTCTAATTAGATAACCAGTCTTCATATCCTTAATTTACATCTTATTTCCTTGTTTTGTACATAAGCACTGTAAAATGTTATTTCACTTTCACTCTCCTATCCACAAATCACCTTGTTCTCCACTCCAAATATAACCATTATCAACAGTTTCTTGTGTATCTTTCTACTGAGATTCTATGCATTTAAAAAAATAGTATATATCTCTCTCAAGTGTGGGGTAGAAATAAATGTATCATGCTGCACATTGTTTGTATCATTTCATGTATCTTGAGAGATCATTCCATACACGTAGAACTAAAATTTTTACTTTTTGAACAGTAATTGACTATATCAGCGCATCATAATATATTTAACCAATTCCCTACAAATGGATATTTACTGTATTTCTCCATGTATAAGATGCACCTTTTTCCCCAAAACTTTTGGGGTCTAAAAACTGGGTGTGTCTTACACAGTGGTTGTGGCATTCAAAGGTCACAGATGGAACTGAGGACGATGCGATACATGAAGACAGTGATTCATTATCAGACAGAGGAGGACAATCTAATAATGGATGGCAGTTCTGACAATGATGAGGAGTTGTATGAATTTTATGAGTAAAACTTTTAGCAAAGTGAGGATACAGGGAACATACCTCAACATGATAAAGGCCATCTACGACAAACCCACAGCCAACATCATAATTAATGGACAAAAATTAAAAGCAATTCCCCTAAAATCAGGAACAAGGCAGGGTGCCCTCTTTCACCACTCTTATTCAACATAGTTCTGGAAGTCCTAGCTACAGCAATCAGACAAGAAGAAATAAAAGGCATCCAAATTGGAAAGGAAGAAGTAACGCTATCATTATTTGCAGATGATATGATACTGTATATAAAAAACCCTAAAGTCTCAGTCAAAAAACTACTGGACCTTATAAACGAATTCAGCAAGGTGACAGGATATAAAATTAATAGACAGAAATCAGAGGCATTTTTGTACATGAGCAATGAAATGTCAGAAAGAGAAATTAAGGAAACAATCCCCTTCACTATTGCAACACAAAATAATAAAGTACCTAGGAGTAAATTGTTAACCAAGGAGGTTAAAGACTTGTACTCAAAAAATTATAAAACATTGATAAAAGAAATCAAGGAAGAAACAAACAAGTGGAAGCATACACCGTGTTCATGGTTAGGAATAATAAACATCATTAAAATGTCTATATTACCCAAAGCAATTTATAAATGCAATTCAATACCAATTAAAATACCAATGACATACTTCAAAGATATAGAACACATATTCCAAAAATTTATATGGGACCAAAAAAGAACACGAATAGTCTCAGCAATCTTGAAAAAGAAGAATAAAGTGGGTGGTATCACACTTCCTGATATCAAGTTATACTACAAGGCCATTGTACTCAAAACAGCTTGGTACTGGCATAAGAACAGGTATATAGATCAATGGAACAGAACAGAGGACCCAGAAATAAACCCACACCTTTACGGACAATTGATATTTGACAAAGGAAGAGCATATAGTGGAGTAAAGACAGCCTCTTTAACAAATGGTGTTGGGAAAACTAGACAGCTACCTGCAAAAAAATCAAACTAGGCCACCAACTTACACCATGCAAAAAAACAAACTCAAAATGGATAAAGGACTTAAATATAAGTCGTGAAACCATGAGCATCCTAGAAGAAAACATAGGCAGTAAGCTCACCGACATCTATCGCAGCAATATATTTGCTGATTTATCTCCACAGGCAAATGAAATAAAAGACAGGATAAACAAATGGGACTATATCAAACTAAAAAGCTTTTGCACAGCTAAAGACACTATGAACAGAATAAAAAGACACACCATACAATGGGAGAACATATTAGACAATACATCTGATAAGGGGTTAATAACCAAAATTTATAAAAAACTTGTAAAACTCCACACCAGGAAGACAAACAATACAATCCAGAAATGAATAGACACTTCTCCAAAGAGGACATACATATGGCCAATATAGACAGATGAAAAAATGCTCAACATCACTATTCATTAGAGAAATGCTAATTAAAACCACAATGAGATACCACCTCACAGCTGTCAGAATGGCACTCATTAGCAAAACAACGCACGATAGGTGCTTAGGTGCTGGCAAGGATGTGGAGAAAGGGTAACCCTCCTGCACTGCTGGTGGGAATGCAGACTGATGCAGCCACTATGGAAAACTGTATGGAGATTCCTCAAAAAATTAGAAATGGAACTGCCCTTTGACCCAGCCATCCCACTTATAGGAATATATCCCAAGGACACCATATCACCGACTAAAAAAAAGAAATGCACCCCCATGTTTACGGCAGCATTGTTCACAATAGTGAAGATCTGGAAACAGCTCAAGTGACGGTCAGTGGACGAGTTGATTAAAAAACTGTGGTACATAAACAATGGAATACTATGGGGCTATGAAAAGGAAGGAAATATTTCCTTTTGCAACAATATGGAGGGACTTGAAAACTATTATGTTGAGTGAAATAAGCCAGACAGAGAAAGAAAAATATCATATGACCTCACTCACTTGAGAATTCCAAGGAACAATGAGAACCGAGGAACACAATTGAGACAGAGGAGGGATCAAAGGGACCAGAGGAAAAGAGGACAGAGGGAAAGGGGTGATAGGATGGGATAAACCTGAAGGGAAAGGGGGAGAGCACACTAGGGAGGAGGGTAAAGGAGATGTTGAGGGGAATATGAGGGAGGGAGGATGCATTTGGGGGACCCTAGAATCTATGTAAACACAATTAATTAAATAAAAAATATAACTTTATGTAATACATTTTTTTTCAAATTTCGGGCCCCCAAATTAAGGTGTCTTATACATGGGTAAATGCAGTGGGTGCTAAAATTTCAATTTACCTCAAGGAAGTCAATACACATTTAATTTGTGCCACCTGCCTTTGTAAGGAGTTAAGAAGTGGGAAGGTGGGTCATTCTCTTTCAGAGGCATCAGTCTGCATTCTAACCAGGCCCTGGCACTCTAGGACCTCAAAGCAAAGTGGTCTTTGACAAACTGTCTATTGGGATGGGGAGAAAAGAATACTTTAGATTACTAAATCTGCGAAATCTGCAAATCGTACTATTAAACCTTTATGTTCAACTGTTCAACATTCAGATTAAGAAATATGTATATATATTATTCAGTATGAAGATCTCTGTATTAAAGCTTAATAATCGATGGTTTATTCCAAGAGACACAATAGAATGGTTTCCTAATGACTTTAATTCCACTCACTTCCGCATATGTACGTTATCTATTTCCAAGAGCCAAATAACTCCTAAATTTAGCAAAGAAATCATTAGAAAGGTTCATGGGGACTGAGTAATGTTTTTTAGAAAAACAGCACTTTGAAGGGTTTTTTGTGCTTAAAAAACAGAAGGGAAAAGATAACGTATGACCTTTGTGAGATAACTTAGATGGAAATGACAATCTTGAGATTACATGTGTTTTAAAAATTGTATTTCATAAAGATAAGAATTTAAATATTTTTAAAAGACAGCTGTGGCCATAAAAGAGTAATTTATAAGTTTACTTTTCTTAAAAACAGTGAGAGATAAGAGTAAGAGAGGTCAGAGAAAGAGACAGGAGCCCTGGCCTCAGTGGTAGAGCATTAACCCGGGGTGTGGATGTCCCGGGTTCAATTCCCCATCAGGGCAAACAACTGGAGTCTGTCTGCCCTCCTCACACTTAAAATTAAAAAAAAAAAAAGGCACCAGCGTATAGCTGTCCTGGGTTCGATTACTGGTCAGGGTACACAGGAGAAGTGCCCATCTGCTTCTCCATCCCTCCCTCTTTTACGCCCCCCTCCCTCCTGCAGCCATGGCTCAACTGGAATAAGTTGGCCCCAGGCACTGAGGATGCTCCATGGCCTCCACCTCAGGCACTAAGAAGACCTTGGTTGCTGAGCAATGGGAGCAATACCCCAGATGGACAGAACATCACCCCGTAGTGGACTTGCCAGGTAGATCCCAGTAGGGGTACATGAGGAGCCTGTCTCTGCCTCCCCTCCTCTCACTGAATAAAACAAAAACAAAAACAAAAAAAAGGCCATGGCTGGCTGGCTCAGTGGTAGAGCACTGGCCCGGTTTATGTAAGTTCCTGGTTTGATTCCCCATCAGGGCACACAGGAGAAGCAACCATCTGCTTCTCCACCCCTCCCTATTTGTCTCCCCCTCCCATGGCTCATTTGAGCAAGTGGGCCCCAGGTACTGAGGATGGTACCATGGCCTTGCCTCAGGTGCTAAAATAGCTTGATTGCCAAACAGAGCAATGGTCCCAGATGGGCAGAGCATTGCCCCAAAGGAGGTTTGCCAGGTGGATCACAGTCCTGTGCATGTGGGAGTCTGTCTTTCTGACTCCCCACCTCTCACTAAAAGAAAAGAAAGCGAAACAAAATGAAACAAAACAAAACTGGAGGGGAGAGAGATGAGAAGCATCAACTCCTAGTTGCTTCACTTTAGTTGTTCACTGATTGCTTCTCATATGTGCCCTGGTAGGGTGGAGAGTTGCAGCCGAGCCAGTGACCTCTTTATTCAAGCCAGTGATGTTGGGCTTCAATACAGAGACCTTTGTGCTCAAGCCAGGTACCATGGGATCATGTCAATGATCAAGCTTGTGAGCCTGTGCTCAAGTCAGATGAGCCTGACCTCAAGCCAAGGAACTTGGGGTTTTGAACCTGGTTCCTCAGCATCCCTCGTCTATGCTCTATATCTACTGTGCCATCACCAGTCAGGATGGAAGTTTACCTTTTTTTAATGAGAAAAAGGAATATGTACTTAAGCTGTTTGTGAAGGATTTCCCCACACCTGAGAGATTTTACACTGACTCATCTTTTATTTTAGTATTTTTAAGGTTTTCTTTATTATATTCAACTCTAGAAAGCTGAGCATTTATCTTGGTATAGAATGTGAGGTAGAGGCCCAGTTTTCTTTCCTTCTAATTTTTGTATTTTGGCACTCACCTCCATGAAGTTGTTTGCTTTGTTCATTGGTTGGTGATGTACTATAAAAGATACACTGGTCTATCGTAAAGGTCAGTTATAGTTTGTAAAAAAGTTCTCAAAGCAAAATAGAAACATACATAATTTACTTGGAAGGACAAAAACACAATACTAATTACAGCAGAAGATAAGTTGTTCCCCTAAAGCCCTGGTCAGCAAATCAGGGCTCGCACAAGCCACACGCGGCTCTTTGGCCCCTTAAGCATGGCTCTTCCACAGAATACCACGTGCGGGCACTACCTCGATAAGGAATGTACCTACCTATCTAGATTAAGTTTAAAAAATTAGGCTCTCAAAAGAAATTTCAATCGTTGTGCTGTTGATATTTGGTTCTGTTGACTAATGAGTTTGTCGACCACTGTCAAGGGTCTTCAACCCACTGCAAAGTTTGAAGTTTTCCAGAGGGTACACAGGTCTGAACAGTCTTAAGGAAATCAATTTCCAGATCTGTGATTTCTTTTTGTACTCTTTTCTAAATTTGATGTATCCAAGCATCACTCATTCTCTTTTTCTACCTTTCCTTTTACAATAGCTATTCTATGTTATGGAAGAATATCATACTTCTTACTCATCTGAAATCTTAATATGGTACTTTGCTTCAAGAAAGCGTCAGGGCACCAAGTGGATAACTGCAAGAAATGAGGAAGAATCTCATGTGAGCAAAGCCAGAAATACTAAACAAACTCATGACAAGATTCCTTGCCTAATCACTCAAATCAATCAATCTATGTTAGCTTTCAAGTTCAAAAGTGAAAGGGTCTGTCCAGTGGTTGTTCAGTGCGGGTGTTGCCAAGTTTACTAGAATTAAAAAAGACTGTTTCTGACAGGGTAATTAACATAACCAGTTTGACTGGTGTGACAATGAGGACTAAAAAGTATTACAGCAATATTTTCCATTGAGGTTAATAAGCATAACACACAGGGTCAAGGTTTTTGGCAATATAGTCTTTAAAAATATGTATAACATACAGTACTCCAGAAATTACATCTTATGCAACTTTTTAAACTTAAAATGAAAAATTTTAGGTAAGGAAGTACAAAAGTTCTTTAAAACTTTTTAGAGGGTACATACACGAAAACTTTAAAGATTACATTAACTTGCTGACAGGAAATAGCAGTGCTCTAGAATTATCTAGAACAGCAACAAAATATCATCAGCTCTGTAAAAACAATCAATTTGGAAAGTAGCTGGGGGAGACCAACTCTTCAATGTCAGTGCCAAAAAATGTTTATAGCAAAACTGAATTCTTTGCTCCAATTCATCAACAGGTATTTCTAAAGCAGAGTTAAATGTCTAGGTCAAGTCAATACTTTGTCTTGCAAAGAACAGTTGTCAACAACCTATATTTCTAACTTACTCTTAAATACTTACTAATGAAAAAACCTAAATTACAGTATTTGGTAGTTATTTAGCATAAGGCTTTTTAATAAGATGCTCACCATACTGAAACCATAGAGTACAGTCAAGACTCAAATATGGGAGGTATAAATATTTTTATAGAAAGGCACACTAACTTGTAGTACTCTCTCAAAATTTTGTGAGGAAACAAAAAAAAATTTAGAAAGCTTTATAACAAAAAAGCATACATCTTTCCTTTCTAGGTTATAAGACGAAAGCTATAATTACGAGCTCATATATCCTTTTTAAAGATTACCACAGTTTCTCCTATGTTGATAAACTAACAAACTGAGGTAGCATATTTGAATATAAAAAGACACACAAATTATGTACTAATTCAATTCTATAAAAACCCAGCAATTAGAAGACTTTACAGTTACATCCATTGGCAGTATTACTCCTATTCAACCCATAAACATGCTGCTAAAAAAGTTTCTACAAACATCAGTTTGAGTTTATATCCGACTGAAAATAATAGAACTGACATTCTGCTTTATGAAAATAATGTTACTGTACAATAATAGAAAATATTAGAATTGATGTGCTGCTTTACAGTAACAGAAAACAGCTCACACTCAAGGGGAAAAATATTTCTGAACAAATCAAGCCTAAGTTGGGTTTTTACACTTACCAAAATACACTGCACATAAAGCCTTATCATCTAATTAAACAGAAGGCTTCTTCTAAACATTAGCTATGCTGGATTAGTCAAGTAGCACTTGGCATTCATTCTTTCCCACCACTCCCTATACATGCCTTCCTGTACTTCAGGAGCAGGAAAGCTAAAACAAAACAACACGCAAAAAACTACATTTCATAGACTTTTTCTTATAGTTAGCATTTGGAATTAAAGCAGGTTCTGCCAGTAAGACAGCCTCCTGTGAGATTTGGAAAGCAAAAGTGAACTGGAAGTTCTTTCTACTGCTGATTTAAGTGGTGATCAGTGACACAAAGAAACAAATGATTCTTAGCCACTGCAACAGTAGCCAATCTCTAGTCACCAGATTTAAGAGTACCTAGAAGCAGTAAAGGCACCACATTCAGTATCCAATGACTGGTTTCCACTTCAATTTCCTGTCCTCTCAGCTGTGGTCTTAATGTTGTCTATATATTAATTAGTCCAGTGATGGTCCTCTGACCCTGGCTCTAATTATAAAATGTTTGTTGCGAAAAGTATGAAAAAAATGATGTTTTTAAAAGTTGACACTCACCATCCCCCCCATAACTACATACACTGAGTAACAATTGTACATGCACTACTTTGTACCCTACTTTAGCACTGAGACAAACTTTCTCCTGGAAACACTCCATAACAAATTACTAATCATTCCTTATTACTGAAAAATTTTTAAATTTAAATTGTTCTTTAATACAAATAATGCTTCACTGAATGTTTTTGGACAGAAAGCTTTTTTTAAGGATAAAAATAGTATGGTATATTCATATATCCAAATATTATTCAGTTATAAAAAAGAATGAATATTAATACATGCTATGATATAGATAAACCCTGAAAACATGCTAAATGAAAAAAGTTGATTACAAAAGGCCACGTACTCCCTGTACTGCTGGTTGAAATGTAAAATGGTACAGCCAATTTGGAAGACAGTATAGCAGATCCACTTACAGGTATATACCTAAGATAAATTAAAACATGCATTCAAACAAAGTTGTACATGAAATTCACAGCAGCATTATTTTTTAAATTATTATTAATTGATTTTAGAAAGAAAGGAAGGGCAAGAGAAGGAAGAGACCAGAACATCAATCTGTTCCTGTATGTGCCCTGACCAGAGATCTAACCGGCAATCTCTGCACTGCGGGAGGATGCTCTAACCAACTGAACTACCCAGTCAGGGCAGCAGCACTATTCTTAATAGCCAAAATGTGGAAACAAACCAAATATCCATTAACTGATGAATGGGTAAGTAAAATGTAGTATGTTCATACAACTGAATAATATTCAGCCACAACAGAGAATGAAGTGCTGATACATGCTGTAACAAAGATGAACCTCAAAACATTATGCTAGCTCTTTTTCCGGCTGGAACCATGGAGGGTGCAGAAGAGAAGAAGAATGCTAATGTCAAAGAGAAGAAGAGTGCCAATGTCGGAGAGAAGAAGAAAAAGGTTCCTGCTGTGCCAGAAACCCTGAAGAAAAAGCGAAGGAATTTCGCAGAGTTGAAGATCAAGCGCCTGAGAAAGAAAGTTTGCCCAAAAGATGCTGCGAAAGGCCAGGAGGAAGCTCATCTATGAAAAAGCTAAACACTATCATAAGGAGTATAGGCAGACGTACAGAACTGAGATTCGAATGGCTAGGATGGCGAGAAAGGCTGGCAACTTCTATGTACCCGCAAAACCCAAATTGGCATTTGTCATCAGGATCAGAGGTATCAATGGTGTGAGTCCAAAGGTCCGCAAGGTGCTGCAGCTGCTGTGCCTGGGCCAGATTTTCAACGGCACCTTCGTGAAGCTCAACAAGGCTTCGATTAACATGCTGAGGATCGTGGAACCATATACTGAGTGGGGGTACCCAAACTTGAAGTCAGTAAATGAATTGATCTATAAGCATGGTTATGGCAAAATCAACAAAAAACGAATTGCTCTGACGGGTAACGCATTGATTGCTCAATCTCTTGGTAAATATGGCATCATCTGCATGGAGGATCTAATTCACGAAATTTATACTGTTGGAAAACGGTTCAAAGAAGCAAACAACTTCCTGTGGCCCTTCAAATTATCTTCTCCACGTGGTGGAATGAAGAAAAAGACCCCCCACTTTGTAGAAGGTGGGGATGCTGGTAACAGGGAAGACCAGATCAACAGGCTTATCAGAAGGATGAACTAAGGTATCTACCATGGTTATTTTTGTAATCTGATCATTTAATAAATGGCAAAGTGACAGCTTTACGGTTGAAAAAGAAAAAAACATTATGCTAAGTAAAGAAGCCACTCACAAAAGGTCACGTGTTATATAACCCCATTTATATAAAATGCCCAAAAGGCAAACCAGTAAGACAGAAAATAGATTAGTGGTTGCCAGGGGTGAAAGGTGGGAGGAGAGAGAAATGTCGAATGACTGCTGATCTATTTTGGGGGTAATGAAAATATTCTAAAACTAGATAATGGTGGTTGCCGCACAACTGACATATTTTAGATATGTGAATTACGATTTTGACACTAATTCCAATATGTGGGATTCTCTGGGTGTCCCATAATTCATCTCAATTCTGACACCATCTATTTAGATAGTGCCAGATCCAACAGGTTAAAGGCTCAGTCCTACATGACTACCTCACTTCCCTTTCAGAGGCCAATCATAAATCCAGGTTATCTCTGATTCTTGACTTCCCATGACACCCTCCCCTCCAGTTGGATTAATTTGCTACAGCACATAAGAAAATTCTAAGAAACATCTTACTTAACTCAATTATTGGTTTATTATAAAATGATGTAACTCAGGCACAGCTAGGTAGAAGAGGTGCATAGAGCAAGAATGGGGAAAGAGACACAGCCCTTGCATGCTCTCCCAGCACCTACCTCCAGGAATCAACAAGCCGGCTCTCCAAACCCTGTCCTTCAGGTTTTATGGAAGCTTCATTACAGAGCCATGAGTGATCAAAGCATTGACGACTGGAAAGTAAGTCAACCTGTAGCCTTCTAATCACAAGGTTGATTCCACGGCAACCACCCCCCATCCACTGGTGCTTTTCAAAAATCAATTTATTAACATAAACAACAATTTTTTATTCTAACCACTTAGGAAATTTCAATGTTTTAAAGAAGCTCCGTATCAGATGAAGACCAAATATGTATTTCTTATGATAAATCAAAACATCACATGAATTACCTCAAAGCTGTCATTAAAAAAAGAAAATAACCTCTCCTCTCAAAGAAGGTGAAGGAGGGTGGAAATCGGGCTTATATATATAAAACATTCTCATGTACTACAATCCATTCATTTCCTATCACTCATGTTCATGGTTGCAGGCGGCTGGAGCCAATCACAGCTGTTCTCCAGGACACCACCAAATTTTTATTGGATAATGCGTAATGTACACGGGTCATTGTGAGGTCAGGAAGTAAACTTCCTTCCTTTTAATCAAGAAGTCAGCTAGCTAATTCCAGAAACCCATTTGAAGAAGATGGCTAAAATAAAAAAGATGAGGAGTATCGTACTTTTCAGCAGGAACGGACAGAGGAATTCGCCTTTGTAAAGAAAGCAGGTTCTGTAGTGTGTCTAATATGCAATGATAAAATTGCACTGAAGAAACGGTCACATATAAAGTGGCACTTCAACATACGCCATACTACACTTCCATCGAAATAATCCAGCAGGGGACAGCAGGAAGAAAGCATATCAAGAACAGTGCAAGCTAGTCAGCAGCAACTCCGTGTTTGGACCCAACAAGGTGAGTGGAATTCAGCTAGCTTTGCTGGTGCTTTAGCAATTGTGAGAAACGAAATGCCACTCACAGATGGGGAGTATGCCAAAATATCCATGCTTGATGTTACCAATGAACTTTATGACGACTTTTTGGATAAAGATAAGATAATCAAACAAATAAAAAACATGCCTCTGTCAGCAAGAACTGTTCACGATCGTGCCATCATGATGGCAAATCAAACTGAGACAACACAAGTGAAGGACATAAATGCAACACCATTCTTTTCTCTCACTTTGGAGGAGTCAACAGACTTAAGCCACTTAACCCAGTTCAGCATGATTGGAAGATATGCTGTCAGTGATACACTACATGAGGAAAGTCTTGCTGTTTTGCCTGTGAAAGAGACAACAAGAGGGGAGGATTTATTCAAGTCTTTCACTGAGTTCGCTACAGAAATATTCTACCATGGATAAACTTATTTCGGTGTGTACTGATGGTGCTCCATGCATGGTGGGGAAAAACAGAAGATTCGTAGTGCTTCTTCATGAACATGAAAAGAGACCCATCCTAAGTTTTCACTGCATCCTACATCAGGAGGCGCTTTGTGCTCAGATGTGTGGCGAGCAGTTTAGTGAGGTGATGTCACTGGTCATTTGGGTGGTCAACTTTATTGTTGCCCGAGTTTTAAATTGATCGCCAGTTAAAACACTGCTGGATGAAGTTGGGAATAATCATCCTGGTCTGCTTCTGCACAGCAATGTGTGTTGGTTGTCAAGAGAGAAGGTGCTCAGCCGTTTCGCGGCTTGTCTGAGCAAAATCCGACTTTTTTTTTTTTTTTTACAGTGACAGAGAGTCAGATAGATATGGACAGACAGACAGGAACAGAGAATGGTAAGAAGCATCAATCCTTAATATTTTGTTGTCATTGTGAAACCATAGTTGTTCATTGATTGCTTTCTCAATTGTGCCTTGACCGCAGGCCTTCAGCAGACCGAGCAACCCCTTGCTGGAGCCAGCAATCTTGGGTGCAAGCTGGTGAGCTTTTGCTCAAGCCAGATGGACCCGCGCTCAAACTAGCGAGCTTGGGGTCTCAAACCTGGGTCTTCCGCATCCTAGTCTGACACTCCTGGTCAGGCCGGACATTTCTTGAAATGAAAAATGTCGAGCATCCTGAGTTAGCTAACACTGAGTGCCTCCTGAAGTTCTACTTAACAGAGGTCCCCAAACTAGGGCCCCCGAGCCAAATTGTGGCAACCTGAGGCCATTTATTCAGCCCCCACTGCACTTCCAGAAGGGGCACCTCTTTCGTTGGTGGTCACTGAATGGAGTACTGTATGTGGCAGCCTTCCAATGGTCTGAGGGGCATTGAACTGGCCCCCTGTGTAAAAAGTTTGGGGATCTCTGTACTACTCGTGGACATGACTGAACGAACATCTGAACCAGCAAAATGTGAAAATGCAACGTGTTGGAAATACAGTCTTATCCCTTCTACAAGCAGTGTTTGCATTTGAAAACAAGATGGAACTCTTCATCGCTGGCACTGAAACAGGTCGTTTACTACACTTTGAAAAAGTGGGAGAGTTTAAAGATGCATGCACAGCAAGTGACCCTGCTCAACATCTTGATCTCCAGCAGTTAGTGGGCTTCACATCTAATCTCCTGCAGTAATTCAAAGTGCGCTTTGGAGAATTTCGTGAGCGCAATCGTCTTTTTAAGTTCATCACCCATCCACATGAGTGTGCAGTGGACAACACTGACCTGAGTTACATCCCCAGTGTCTCCGTCAGAGATTTTGAGCTACAAGCTGAAGACCTGAAGGCCTCAGACATGTGGGTGAATAAGTTCAAGTCACTGAATGAAGATTTGGAAAGACTTGAATGACAGCAAGCAGAGTTGGCAAGCAAACACAAGTGAGGAGAAATGAAAAAACTTCAACCCGTGGACCAGCTGATTGTCAAAAGTTGGAACGTGCTTCCCGTCACATACCACACACTGCAGCGTGTTAGTATTGCTGTACTGACAATGTCTGGCTCTACATATGCATGTGAGCAGTCTTTCTGACATCTAAAGAATGTTAAGACCAACCTAGGATCACCTTTAACAGATAGAAGTCTCAACATCTGCATGCAGCTTAACCTCACCACGTATCAACCAGACTACAAAGCCATCAGCAAAACCATGCAGCACCAGAAGTCGCATTAATGGTAAGAAGTACTTTATTCATCATTGGTTAGCAACAGCATAACAACATTATTAAAAAGAATTCATAGACATATTGTACTTTAAAAGTTCTGGTCTTACATAAAATGTACACATTTACTTGTATTTAGTGTTAAACATATTGTATGGCTCTCACAGAATTACATTTTAAAATATGTGGCGTTTATGGCTTTCTCAGCCAAAAAGGTCCTGACCCCTGGATTAAATTTTTGAATCTACACTATAAAGTGGGGCAGATCGGGAGCTTGCTCTCTCTCAGTCCCTGACGTTAGCATTAGGAGGAGAGCAGAGAAAGGCCACGTGGAGGAGGAGAGGAGAAGCTTCCAAGATGGTGGAGTGCTGAGGGAGAAGCCAGTTTGTGCAGAGTTTGTGTAGAGAGGAGATGGGGAACAGAGGTGAATAAGGCTAGTGAGCTAGAAACCTTTGATTCTAGGAAACTCGGATAAGTCAGTAGCTTTGTGAGCACTGAATGAGTGGATTTTGGAGCCCAGTGTGTGTTTTTACTTGCCCACCGGGTGCAAGCTAGGATTAAAGGAAATGGCTCACCAGTTCTTGGCTCCGTTGTTTCATTACCGTCTGTCCGAATCTAATGCGAACCTGCACAGGTCAGTTGGCTGTGATGGTGGCCGTGGCTACTGGCTTTACACTCATTTATTCCTAAGAAGCCTATTACCTCAAAAGAAAATAAAAATCATCAAAAGTCAGGGCTTGCTGTACAGCAGAAATGTGGCCAAGTGAGAGATCAAACTGCAGTATGCCTGATTACAAAGTCCCTATTTCTCCTGCCACTTCTCAAGCTCATTGACTAAAAAATTCAAAGATTACCAGTTCTTCCACTTACTTTATGAATAATTTCTAAGCTTCCTTTGTGTGTATGTACCATTTGCAAAGAAAATGCCATTATATTCACAAAATAAATACAAAAATGGGAGGCTAAAAATTCACTCTAAAATAAAATTTTTAATACCAATTTTTAAAATTTTTTTTATTTTATTCATTTTAGAGAGGAGACACAGAGTGAGAGAGAGAGAGAGAGAGAAAGGGGGGAGGATCTGGAAGCATTAACTCCCATATGTGCCTTGACCAGACCAGTACAGGGTTTTGAACTGGTGACCTCAGTGTTCCCAGGTCGACGCTTTATTCACTGTGCTACCACAGGTCAGGCAATACCAATTTTTTAAAACAGCAAAATATATAAAATAATTCAAAGTACTTTCCTTGAATTTACATTAAGATTCACTTTACCTTCCAACAAGCAGAGTCACAAGGCACATGCATATCCATTTACAAACACATGAGGGGCCCTGGCCAGCTGGCTCAGCGGTAGAGCATTGGTCCGGTATGTGGAAGTCCGGGTTTGATTCCTGGTCAGGGCACACAGGAGAAGCGACCATCTGCTTCTCCCAGCCCCTCTTCTCCCCATCCCCCCTATCTCTGTCTCTTCCCTTCCTGCAGCTATGGCTTGACTGGTTGGAGCAACCAAGCCTGGGGTGCTGAGAATGGCTCCATGACCTCACCTCAGGTGAGGTGTGCTGAGCATGGCCCCAGATGGGCAGAGCATCACTCAGTATGGGGTTTGCAAAGTGGATCCCAGGTGGGGTGCATGTGGGAGTCTGTCTCTCTGCCTCTCTGACTAAAAATTACATGAGGAATCACTAGGTCAGAGACATTTATTTAGGAACTGACTGCCAGTCTCCACTCTAGACAATAACTGCCTATCCCTTAGAAAAGGCCACATCAACTACATTGCTTTGTATTCTTCTTTCCCACATGGGAAATGTGTCCAACAATATCTGCACCATCTGCAAAGTAGCAATGCAGGGTAAGAGAAATGGCAACTTTAGATACTCAGAAGAGACAAAGACTGCGGAGGCTGTGAGCAAACAGTAAACTAACGCAGCACAAGACAAGGTCAAAAACAATCAAAATAAGGCCAGAAATGAGGCGTCTACTCTACCCTACTAATGGATACTACTGTGGTAACAGGAAAGTCATTTCAATTAAACAACCCATAAAGGACCCTTGATTAACTTTAAAAACTCTAAGACCCAAACAACTACTTGACAATATTGGCACTGATTTCCAAAGGATGCATGCAGTTCACCAATATATTCTGGACTCTTTCACAAGAATTTACACATTCATGAAATAAAATATGAGAACTCATACTAAAATTTTCTTTTCTCAAGAGCACCCCCACTCATCTTGATGTATAAAATGGGTGGCAATATCTAATAAAAGTGTCATAATTTGGATAAAGGCCTTCAATAAAACACATTTTTCTTACCAAATTATTTTAATATTAAGGCATCAGTACAACTTGAGGCAGACCAAAAAATACAAACTTGTCTAAAACCCCTTATTTTACCCTGGAGCTATTATTAAAATATTTCTACTGTACACAGAGTCATGCACTGTTCTCCTTAGCTGGTAAACTACAATCAGGCTATTGTGCAATGGTAAAAGCGCTCTTAAGAAAAAATTACTGCTGAAGTACTTCTTGTCTCAAGGTGACTTGCCACATTCTACCCTCCATAAACATCATTGTTTTTAATCACAACTTTACTGACAGCTTTAGCCTCTGTCCAACAAAATTTTCACTTTCTGGTAAGAGCCTTTCAAAGTGAAGTAATAAAAAGCAATGCTCTTAAGATCACACTATTTGCTAAAGTGAGATATTACACAGTAATATGTATGCTAAGAACTTTTGTGAAAACACATTTATCGATTTTTCTGGAATGACATTCATCAAAACATTAGCAGTGGTTATCTTAGGGTAGTAGGATTATGGATGCTTTTTTCCTTAGCATATGTGATTTTCTGCATGTTGCTCAAATAAGTGTGTAAATACGATATATATGTTTGCTTGCTTATAGTTTGCATTGGGTGTAGAGGACAGGCTGTAAGCAGGCAGGATCCTGATAGCCTAAGGCTTAGTTTTAAAACTAAACTTTTCCCCACACCCTTGACTGTGGCATGATGTTAGGTGGTGCACTCTCATGAGGAATCCCAGTATGCCTCAGATACTGACTTTGTATCAGAGACTTCCTTGTTTGTATATTGCAGGGGTCCCCAAACTTTTTACACAGGGGGCCAGTTCACTGTCCCTCAGACCACTGGAGGGCCGGATTATAAAAAAACTATGAACAAATCCTTATGCACACTGCACATATCTTATTTTAAAGTAAAAAAAAAAAACAGAAACAAAACGGGAACAAATACAATATTTAAAATAAAGAACAAGTAAATTTAAATCAACAAACTGACCAGTATTTCAATGGGAACTATGGGTGCGGATGCATCCTGTGCTCCTCTCACTGACCACCGATGAAAGAGGTGCCCCTTCCGGAAGTATAGCAGAGGCCAAATAAATGGCGTCAGGGGGCTGCATGCGGCCCATGGGCTGTAGTTTGGGGACCCCTGGTATATTGGGTTAAAGGTTTTGATTTCTACACTATGAAGGAGAGCAGAGAAAGGCCACGTGGAGGAGAGGAGAAGCAGCCAAGATGGAGGAGTGCTGAAGGAGAAGCCAGTGTGTGCAGAGTTTGTGCAGGGAGAAGGAGATGGGGAACAGAGGTGAATAAGACTGGTGAGGTACAAACCTTTGATCCTAGAAGAACTCGGATAAGTCAGTGGCTTTGTGAGCCCTAAATGGAAAGGGAAGTGTTTTCCCACTGTGTGTATTTCTTGCCCACCAGGTGCAAGTTAGGATTAAAGCTAATGGCCCACCAGTTCTTGGCTCCATTGTTTCATTACTGTCTGTCCAAATCAAGTGCAAACCTGCATTGGCCAGGCAGCTGTGATGGTTTCCGTGGCTACTGGCTTTACACTGCATTTAACACAAGCTATTGTTTTCCCAATGCTTGTGCATTAGAGACAGAATAAGGTAAGTATAAGAAATCTAGGTACTATATTTTAATTCAATATCAATTCAAATACACTTATTCAGTTAACAAATGCAAATATTGCTAAAAACAATGTAAGGGAAATCACCTGAACCAATAAAGTTCAATTTTTGAACAATTAATTTCTTCAGATAGGAGAATGGTACATATCTTTATAGAATTGTGAGGAGGTATAAGTGAGAAATGCCTTGGAATATCTAGGCAATCATAGAAAATACAGTAGGGGAAACTACTCAAATTTGAAAGAGACAATATAATTTCACTGACTTAGAAACAATGATTAATAAGAAGACTTCACAGAGCAGAGAGTTAAATGATCAGAAAGAGTAAACTACTTAGAGGATATTAATGTACAAAAGAAGAAAAAAATACACCAGGAAAATACAAAGAACTGAACTCAGGTGTATTTATGTAAAGAAATGTCTGAAAATGAAAAATACTAATACCTGGCTAGTTGGCTCAGTGGATAAAGCATTGCCCCAGTCATGCAGATGTCTCAGGTTTAATCCCCGATCAAGGCACACAAGAGAAGTGACCGTCAGCTTCTCTCCCTCTCCCTTTTCCCTTTTCTCCCTCTTCCCCTCTAGCATCCAATGGCTCCATTGGTTCAAATGTTAGCCCCGGGCACTGAGGATAGCTTGGTTGCTCTGAGCATGTCAACCTCAGGTACTAAAAATAGCTCAGTTGATTTGAGCATCTGCTCCAGATGGGGGTTTTGCTGGGTGAACTGGTCAGAGCACATGCGGGAATCTGTCTCTCTACCTTCCCTCCTCTCACTTAAAAAGAAAAAAAATGTATATATAGATATATCTATACATCTAATAATATATGACTCAAATTGAATTAGTTCTTTCTTCATCAGAAAAGGAACACCTTTCAATAGACATAACACTCAGGAACAACGTCAAGAACAGCCTCAGAGGCATCTTAAGGTCCTCTGTGCCTTCTTTGGAAAGAACTAGTTAAACAATTAAGTGTACAGTTAAGCAGTGAACACACAAATATATAAATAGCCGATTTTTACGCATTAAATCACTAGAATTATCAGGTGTGAAGTGAATGCAACTTTGAAAAACAAACAAAGTAAAGAAAGCACTGAGATAATTTCATCAACTCCCATGAAGAAATTATCATTAACCCAAAATAAGTAACTTGACTACGTGAAACCATAAGAAATTGCCCATATTCAAGCATTTTCTGCCTACAGAAACAATTGCATATAGTTCCTCCCAGGGGTCTGCTAATAAATAGTGTATTTAACAACCATCTCTCTGAAACAAAGGCCCTGATTTGTAGCTTCTGCTGATTCCTGTGTTGTCAACAGCCCCAGTATAGCCAATTGAAAGATGCCAATATGATGTCACTGAACACAGAGTTGCAGGGAGATACAGAGTCCACTCACGAGCTCCAACAACCACTTGTTCCACTCAATACTCTGACCTAAGAATCACAGCAGTTCTCCAATTTTCTCATATTTTTTCAAAACAGGCTTTGACAGGCTTTTGTCTGAATGATCCAGTTTCCCATTTTCATCGATTAGAAGGAATACACTTTTACACTTAAATGTATCAGTACACACCTGGCCTGTGGTGGTGCAGTAGATCAAGCGTCAACCTGGAATGTGGTCACCAGTTCAAAACCCTGGGCTGCCCGGTCAAGGCACAAACAAGAAGCAACTACTGTACTATTAAGCGTTGATGCTTTCTGCTACCTCTGCTCTCGTTTCTCTCTATCCTCTCTCTAAAATCAGTATCTTAAAATATATATGTATAAAATAAGCACACTAAAATTCATTCACAAGAAATACTAGATGAGACTGGTATCTTGTTTCATTCATTCAACACTTTTTTCACACTATTTGGTGCTAGGTATTGTTCAGGTCATGTGGACAGCAGGGTACAAGACAGAGGAGATCTATTATAATCTACATATTTGGGGACACAATAAAGAAATAAAAAATACATAATTTCAAGAACTGACAAATACTATGAAGTAAAACAGTGATAGCGGCTATCTTAAACTGAGTGGTTAAGAAATGAGGTAATATTTAAGCTGAGATCTTAACGATAAGGAACCAAACTTGCAAAACCTTGGGGTAACAGAAACAACTTGTCTCTAAAAACCCTAATGCAAGAGCAAGCATGGCATGTGTGAGAAACTGAGATGCCTGTGTCTAGCAGTAATGCACAAAGTTGAGACAATTCATAGAATTGTCAAGGCCACATCACACAGACTGTGAGTTTGTATTTTCTGGGTGATTCTAGTTTTTATTTTATTCTCAGTGAATTGGGAAGTGTAGTTTGATAAGTGCACATACTTTAATGCATTATTTAATGATCCCTTATGAGACTTAGGTCACAGCCTATTAATTGTATTCCCTTTTCTCTCAATATAATCATTTTGATTGCTTCACAATCTATCCAGAACATTACAAAGTTAAAACATGGTAGGTATGGTAGGTCTCAAATTATGGATATAGCTAAAATAAACTTAGTAGTAGAACTGTACATCAGCTCAGAAATAAAAGTCTTATTAATCCAAGAAGAGTATTTCAAATATGAAATGCTAACATGAATTCAGGTAGGTCAATGCCAAATTCTAATGAAGATGACCTAATTAGTCTACAAAATAGATTAATTCAAAACCACAGGCAAACATTAGTAGTGTCTCATCCAAAATGACTAAGCATGGGATATAAATAAACTTTTAAAAAATTATAATTGGCATGTTTTAATGCAAATTTTTTATATTTTAATGTGAAAGAAAAATAAATCTAACTTATAATTATTATTGCTTAGGAGCTAAAGTAAAACAGAAAGCATATGCAACTTTAAATTATATTTGCATTTAAAAACTATAAAGATACACATCTCTTTAAAGTTTTATATATGTATATAAACAAACATATAAAGTTATATATGTATATATAAACACATATATGTCCACACCTCTATGACCATGAAAATTAAGTCCACATTAAGGCTACGTGAAAAGTCTATAACACAAGTCAACCAAGTCATAAATTACTGTATATAATACATAAAAATAGGGAAATGTTTATACTGGTTCATCAAGAAAAATTTATGCTTACACATAATTATCTATTCATTCAGGAACTACTAAACCACCTATTTCAACAATTTATTTAACGGATTTTTTTTAAATCAACCAACAGGAAATGAAACCTTTAGCTTAGGAAAAAAAGTTTAAAAATATCTTGTTTCAGCAGAATAAAATGCTAAAAGTTTACATTTAATTAATTTCCCTTGCACTCTCATTTCCCACCTAAATATCAGTTAAACTGCAGTTTTAAAAAACACTTAAATATATTCAAGCATTTTTCACTTAAGAGCACAAATATTTATAGGCATATACTATCACACTCCACAGAATTGTTATACAATGATGTAGCTAGTTGCTTGCTTACCAGAGAAATACAAGGAATGCCCCCGCAATTTTTGAGGAGGGGAGTAAATAGTACAGTACTGAGAGGACAAGGCACACTAACAAATTTTTGTACACTGAAAATTCCTCCCTAAAAACAATGAAACTTCCATTTGAGCTTCTCACCAAAAAAATAAGAAATGCTAGAATATAGTCAGGTAAATTACTTTCTTAGTAATAATAACTGCTTTTCTATTTCTATTTAAGAAATAGAACAGCACCTGACTGGTGGTGGCATAGTGGATAGAGCCTGAATCTGAGACACAGAGGTTCCAGTTTGAAACCCAGAGTCATAAGCTTGAGCACAGGTCGCCAGCCTGAGTGTGGGATCATATCCCAAAGGTCGCTGGCTTGAGCATGGGGTCGCTGGCTCAGTTTGACCTTTCTGGTCAAGGCACACATGAAAAGCAATCAATGACCTACAGTACCGCAAGAATGAACTGATGTTTCTCATCTCTCTCCCTTCCCATATGTCTGTCTGTCTCTCTCTCTCTCTTAAAAAAGAAAAAAGAAAATAGAACAGCAACTAAGCTTTGGCTCCCAATCTCACTGGAGCCCATATTCCTTAGAAATGTACGTATAATATAGTCCAACTCACTAAGTCCGTGTAAATCAGCAGCCCTCAGAATTCAAGAAACACAGACTAAAATATGGGGCAAACCAAGAACAGATTTTATTTTTTTATGTTGTCACCCTACTTCCAAATCAGACTGGTTTTCTTTATTCCGTTTACCTTGCTTGCCTCTCTCTGTCCCTTTCCTACCTCTTCTGTCCCTTAGTTTTCCTGTGTATTTTTACTTTACATATAAAAATATTGATCTGAAACTTACTTTATCCTCTTATATCTACATTTGTTTTTATCTAATTCTTATGAGAAGATATGGTTTGGTGAAACACCTTTAGTTACAGAAACATACATATAAGTTGTTACCAAAGACATGAATAACAAGTGGAGAGCCATTTATTCAGCAGATGTGAGACCCCCCCATGTGCCAGCCACTGTTATGAATACTACTGGGGATCTACAGTGTATTAAACAAAGTTCTTCCACTAAGGACACGAGAACAAGGCTGTGTTTGGCAAGTTCAAGAAACTTCAGAAACCTATGTGCCTGGAGAGGAGCAGGCGAAGAAGGAACCAGGACAACATGTAGTGAGAGAGGCAGGACAGATGACGGAAGGCATGTCCACACTGTTGTAGTGTGGCTTTTATTCTAAATGACATGAAAAGCCACTGAAGGGTTCTGAACATAGGAATAAAATAATCGGGCTTTCATTTCCAAAAGGATGATCCTGGTTTCTGTGTGAGAACAGGAAAGAGCAAAAGCAGCAGAGAGACCAGAAAGGAGATGCCTAAAATAACACAGGCGAGGGAGGGCAGCAGCAGTTGAAGACAGCAAGTTGTGGTTACATTTATTCTCAAGGTGGAGTGTTAAGGTAGATTTTCATGCTATATTATTCTGATATGGAGTATAAGAAAGAGAATGTCTATGAAGTTTCAGCCAGAGCAAGTGAAAGATGCAGTCGACATTTAACGTTACGAGAAAGACTGGAGAAGGAATGCTGGGGTGGGAGAAGGAGAAAGGAGAATGAGTAGTTCAGTTTTGACAGGATATCTAATTGGAAGTGTTGACTAGGTAGTTAGGTATATAAGTCTGGAGGTAGGAAAGAGAACCAGACTAAAACTAACATTTTTAGTTTGAAATATATGATAATTCCAGCTAGAGAATAAACAGGGTGAGGTCACAGGAGAATACATATAAATAGAAAAGCAGTCTAACATGGAGCTCTGGGACACAGCCTTGTGTTTTAAAAGTTGGGGCAACAAAAAGAAATCAGCAAAAGAAACTGATAAGCAAAGAATCTCAGAAGCAAAGAAGAAAGGTTTTGAAAAAGAGAAATTATCAACCACATTAAATTCTGCTGTTGCTGCTACTTTCAGTGAGATTAGGACTGGGGACTAGGGAATTTATTACCAAGGAGGTCATTATAATCTCAGCAAGAGCAGGTCAAGTAGAGTAGAAAAGAATAAACTAGACTGTAGGGGATCCAAAAGAGATTGGGAGTACTGGAAATTAAAATAATTCTTTTGGAGAGAGGTGGCTGAAGAAAGATGTGGTGTTAGGGAAATTTTTGTTGTTGTTTTTAAATATGGGCAATAGTTCAGCATATAAAATATTTCAGTAGAAATGGGAAATACTGATGATGTCACACACTGGCTGGCTGGCTGGCAGGCAGGTGAAGAGGGAAACACTAAAGCAATGCAAAGTCCCTGCCAAGAAAAGGAAAGCTAAGAATCAAGGGTAAGAGCAGAGGCAATGATCACAGCACAAAAGGAAATGCAGAGTATGTGTGCAGGTGCAAGGAGACATGCAAAGGTTTTCTTCTGATTGCTTTCATTTTTAATACACAGGAAACACAGACACCAGCTAAAAATGAAGAGGAGAAAAGTGGTGCTAAGGGCTTGAGGAGAGAGGTGTAAAGCAGTCATTCGGGAGGGGGGGGGGGAGTGACCATGGGCAGCAGGAAAGGTCGTCCTGAAGTCAGTGTCATGAATTTAAAAGAAAACCAGGTAAGCATGTTCTCCTCAAGGCACACTGTGCCAGGTGCAGGCCAGACTAGATGGTGAACTGAAGGTTTCCAGAAGACTACAATGGAAGGAGAAGCACAGCCAGGGAACTGAGGGTGTGTGCATGGAGAAATCATAACAGTGGACCATGGGACAACAAAAAGGTGGTAGCAAAAAAAAAAAAGGTGATAGCAGCAATGAATCGTGGCCCCAGACACAGAAGTACTATTCCAGTGAGGGTACTGGACAGAATGAGCTGGAAAATCAGATGACGGATGAGGCCCTGGTGAAACACTTGAACCATGTACTATGAAACAACCTTAATGAAGTACAGCCAGGTCTGGTTAAAATGCTCAAGAACTATCTTAAGGACTAAAGCAAAACCCCTCCCTGAGCAAAGTAAGCCTGCAGAGGAGGAAAACTAGAAGGCTGGACTGGAGCAGAACAATGACATCACAGGAATTGGTGTTAGTTTCCTAGACATTGAGTCCCCAAGAAAACCATTTCCAGCACTCCTGGAGAAAGAGTCAGCTTTGAACAACCTGACCAACTGAAGGCACCCATGCCAGATTACAACAGCATGAGCCACATTAAAACCATACCTTTCCCCACTGAGCTGGACCCTGGACAGGTGAGGATGCCATACTGAAGTGGAGGAGCAAAGAACAAAAAAAAAGAGAGAAGCCTAAGACTCTTCCTCCAAAGCAGACTTCTAGGCCTGAATCAGTTCTGAGGTGGGGAAGAAAAGTTCTAAATTGTTTAAGAGTTTGAACACTGCTTGTTATACTGAACTGTATCTTCTAAGGCTAACATTGACAAGCAATCAGAACACTTTTTATTACTTAAAAAATAACTAGAAAGGCTATCTAATGTTGCTAAGAGCTTGAGGAAAGATTTAATCTACAGGGAGGGTTCCAAAGTGTGGTGAGAGAAAGTCATTAACTGCCTAAACTTGTATCAAGTCCAGTCAGTTGAACACACCACTTCCTCAAATATCCAGGGGTTCCCACTTCATACCAGGTACAAAATGATATACAATGCTGAATATATAATAAATTCATTTTTGCTTTATTAAACAAAATGTGGCAATAGATTAAATCAAATGAAAGTGGATTGTTTTAGTAACAGATGCTTACAAATATTCAATCATAAAGACTTGATAAGAAACCTGAACATGAATTTCTAAGAAATAGTCTCATCATTTGGTCATTTTCAACATCACCTAAATTTAACATGGAGTTATCTAATACTTTCGAGGAAAAAGGGAGAGTTTGTTATACCATAATCCATTTTGACTAAAATACACTTACAAATATTTTAAGATAAAGACAATTTATTACCAAGTCTTTGGCTTCTAGGTCCCTTTGGATGGGACCCCAGAGCAGTTTCAGCTAAATCCTACCCTGCTCATTATTTGTTAGTATTAAAGAAAGATTCAAGTATACTTAAGCTTTGAACTGAGGAAGCAGGACACATAAAGTTAATTATTAATAAGTCAAATTCCAAGTTGTCCCAAGTAATATGAAAAAAAAAAAATCAGAATAAATGTCCTCACCTCACCAGTAAGTATTAAAGATAAGTACGTTTCATGCAGTTTCCCTCAAGAATGCACATAACCCATAATGCGCCCTTCTGAGAGAGATCTAAAACATTACTGAAACTTAACATTCAAAACAATGTTAAAATATTCTTTCATGAGAACTGACATTAAGAATACTGTAACAATAAAAGCACTGACCTGCAACACTGAGGTCACTGTTGGAAACCCTGGGCTTGCCTGGTCAAGGCACATATGGGAGTTGATGCTTACTGCTCTCCCCCACTTCTCTCTCTCTGTCTCTATCCTCTCTCTAAAATGAATAAAATCTCAAATATATATGTGTGTGTGTGTGTGTGTGTGTGTGTACATACATATAAAGAACATTGTAACAGATCAAAATCAATATGCATTTGCAATTATGAGAAAAACCTTACAAAGCCTTTAACAAAGTAACTGACTCATCCAAAAGCAGATGAGAAACCTATACACTTTCTGGATTAAAAAATAAAAAGGCAATAGCTATCTATACTAGAGAATAAATGTGAGAAGTGAGTTATAAAGCACTTTGGAAATGTTTTATACAAATGCTAACTGATGCTCTTAGAATTTATACAGGCAAATAAGGGCACAGCTGCAATGTGCCCCATCAGCATCATTCTTAACCACTTTATTAATCATACCTGATAAAAGAAACACTTTCTACATCATTCTAAAGGATCTTACAAAACAGAGCCCCTCTCTCCCAAATATACACACACCCTGATGAAGAACCAACATTTCAAATATTCAAACAATTATAAAATAGGAGGATCCTGAAATTTATTTAGCTTCAAAACATGAACTACTCCAAGGTAGGAATACTTTGAAAATGCTTTCAGTATTTTTTTCAAGATACAAAAAATTAGTCATCATGAGTTCTAGCATCTTGGAAAAACTATTTTAGCATGTGCCAATGCTGTTGACTGTCAAGAACTCTAATGAAGTTCTTATCCAAATAAAATGTCAAGCATTTTTTATTCAACACATCACAGCTTGCTTATATATTTTTTTATTTTATTTATATATATATTTTTGAGCAGCAACGAGAGAAAGAAAAAGGAAGATCGAGCTGCTCCTGTATGTGCCCTGATGGGGAATTAAACCAACAAACTCCCATGCGCAAGGACAACGCTCCAACCAACCGAGGTAAC
This sequence comes from Rhynchonycteris naso, assembly GCA_037038555.1. Classification (NCBI taxonomy): domain Eukaryota; kingdom Metazoa; phylum Chordata; class Mammalia; order Chiroptera; family Emballonuridae; genus Rhynchonycteris; species Rhynchonycteris naso. The sequence continues at coordinate 85,476,243 of CM073003.1, forward strand.
CGACCAGGGCTTAATTTTTATTAATTTTTTAGAGAGACATACTGTTCTTCATCATCACAATTATCATTTATTGTGAGATCTCTCATCAACACCAGACTATCAGAAGTATATTGTCAAATAACTCTTTCTATTAAAAAATGTACATTTAAAGAAAAGCTATCACAACTCTCTACTACTAAAAATTGAGGTATTTCTTCCCTTATTATTCCTAGGAACTACAAAAAGCTAACAGTAAGTCTAAAGATCTGAAGGTTTCATTTGAATGTACATATTACTTTAAACACTGGTAAGTCAAACAAATACATTTTAAATTCAAAAGCTATCTGTAAAAAAATTATTAATCTACATTTTTTGTCATGATTAGGACTGACTTTGGAGCACATTGATTTGGACTTCGGAAGAAGCCAAATAAAATAAGTTTTTTTTTTAAATCATGTATGTTCAGAATTAATAAACACAATACTGCAAGTCCCATTTTTTTATCACACTTATAATAGAAGGAGACTCCAAATATGGAACCACAAACTATTACTAAATCCTTCCCTTTTTAGCACTATCAAGTAAATACTATATTATTTGTACATGGTGAATAAAGTCAAAATAAAATTTCTGAAAAGGTGCTTTAATATTTAAAAACATTTCTTATTTTTAAAAAATCTACTGTTTCTCCTTGGAGATTTTTAAAAATAGAAACTGTTCCACCGCAAAGATTATTTACAGACAACAGAACCAGACCTGCAATAAATACACCGTACCCAAATCATCTAATATAGGAGAGAGAACAAAAATTTTGTTCTCTAAAATTTTGTTTGTTAAAATTTTTTCACCATTTTAAATTGTCAAGAGATTTTACTAAACTGACAATATGAAAATGTAACCCAATTACCTCAGCCCCATAGTTATCATTTAACAGACTGTTAAGGATCTACACTTCATGCAGCTTTCGCTGCCATCTTTCCCAACTTCAAGTAGGCACTGGGATACAAGACAGTCCTCACTTGCAACATAGATAATAAGAACTACACACTCAAGTTCAAAAAAACAATTGTGGGTTTTGTTTGCCCCTAAAACTCAGCCTCCAACATAGGTGTCAGTATATAATAGGCGCTTAATGAGTATCTGTTGAGTAAATGGTGAGGTTTAATTATATTATTGCAACATTAGTTCCCCTACCCTAAATTTATAGAGTTCTCCACTGTTCAAAAAGCAATGCGATTTCATACCACGGTCCCTTAAGAGCACAAGAAATTCTTTATTCATAATTAAATTGAAAGTTGGTTCTCAAAAAAAAAAAAATCCAACCACCTTTGATCTCCATTCTCTTTAAAGAAAATTAAAAATAAGGCTTATTTTTAGGAAACTTAAAATGTCTACCAACTTTCCTTAAGGTGAATAATTCCATTTTCAACGTCCGTAATATATTGGTCTATAATAATTGATTACTCATCAACAGTATGTAAATGTTGAGAAAAAAAAACAAGTAAATAAACTACATTTTACTTGAGATTTTCTTTCTCCTTAGAATCAAGACGGTATGTACCTAAACTTTACTACATGTAAGATCAGCTTTGTCTGATTTTTCAAGATTCATTCATTTATATATTTCATTCGGCATCTACTCTATGCCAAGCCCTTTGACAAAAAGCGTAAATTCTGGAAAACGACTATTAGCATCAAATTCCCCTACAAAAGCTTATTATTTAAAATAATAGCTAAAGAGGAATCCCAACGATGTTTCTTGCACACGATAAGTCAGCCCACTGGGACCCCTTTTCAGTTACTACAACGGCATTAGCGAACCGCTAGCTACCACACCCGTTACCAAAAATCACAACTACGACAGCAAATGCCGGTAAAGCAACCTGTACGAGTAGCCCAAGCTCCTCTGGGGAGGGGGTCGCGGCACTCCGGGCCAGCAGAACCGCGGCAAGACCTCCGACGGAACGCGCCGGAGGCCCGGGAGAGCGTCTGGGATCCCGGCAAGAGGTGCCCGCCCCGCCCCGCCCTCACCTGGAGGACCCAGGCCCATGCCGGCCCCGCTTCCAGACCTACGGAGTTGGGGGAGGGCGTCTTCCCCTCCCTCTCGCAGCGGCCGGCGGTTGGCTCCCTCAGCCGCCCGCCTGCCGTGAATTCTGAACAGAGCACAGAGCCATTTCTCACAGGCAATGGAAGAAACGCAAAGGCAGGCTCCGCGCCCAGGGTCTCACTCCGACCCGAAAATGGAGCCGCAGGCGCAGCCCACATCCAGCAGCCCGCAGCGCGCGGCGGGCAGGGCAGGGCCGCGCTCGCCCCGGGCCCTCGGCGGCAGGGATTCGGGGCTTCGGGTCCCCGCCTAACGGGCCGCGACCGCGAGGAGTAGGGGTCGGAGGGCAACCGGGGAAGGCGCCGCGCTCACCGTCCTCTTTGTCTCGGCTGCCCGCTCCGGCCGCAGCCGCTCTCACCGCCGGCTCCGCGGCTCCTACCACCCCCACCCCCGCAGCTGCGCTCCCCGTCGCGCTCGCCGCTTCCTGGCCCAGCCCACCCCGCTCAGGCTCGCGCACAGGCGGGGTGAGAGGCGGAGCGCGCCCCGAGAGCCGCGCAGCGCCTCCGCGCTGGCCCCGCCCCCTACCCGCCGGTCCCGCCCCCTGCCATCCCGGGGCTTGGACTCTCCCGGGACTCGCCGCAGGCCCGAGCAGCTCAGACTAGGAAACCCCCTTGGAGGCCAGCGGAGTGCGGCCGCCGCGGGTTGGAGCGCTCACGGGAAAGTACCAGAAGATGGCGACCACAGCTGGCTGGGAGCTCGCGGGAGTCCTCTCCCCACCCTCGGGCGGGCGGCGGCGGCTCGCGCCCCTCCCCGAACCGAGCAGAGGGTCCGTCTCTGCCGTTGAAGAGGAGCTGCTGGTTCCCTGGCGAGCGGGGCTGGTGCTGAGTCTTATGGCTGGTTGTCTGTCACTTGGCGATTGAGAGATGCCTGATATCATCAGATGCTTTTTTTTTTCATGTAACAGCAGAGTCGTTGACTCCGTCATTAACTGGCCTTCAGCCAAGACCATCCATCCACCTGACGTTTGAAATATGTGAAACTAGTTGTCTTCTGGATCTTCAGACTCCTTTACCTGTGCATTTCATATATCCCCAAAATCGGAAACACACTGGTGGACCTCTGTTTAGCAGCCAGCACTTTACAATACTTGTAATATAGTAATGTACATCTTCCCCATCTTGATTGGTTATATAAGTGCAACATTAGTTTTCTTTCTCTCTCTCTCTTTTTTTTTTTTATACTTTATTTATTGAGTTTTGGAGAGAGAGAGAGAAGAGTGAGAGTGAGAAAGAGGGGGGGAGAAGCAGGAAGCTTCCACTCCTAGTAGTTGCTTCTCTGAACCAGCGTCTCAGGACGACGCTTTATCCACTGCGCCTGCCACAGGTCAGTAGTTTACTCTTTCCTCTAAGTTTAGAGTTCTCCCTTGCACAAAAAGCAACTTAAGACCATGCTAGAGCCCTGGCTAGTTGCGAAGGCCGAAAATGTCGCAATCATTCCTGGCTCCTCTAGTTCTCTCATTTTCACCTCCAGTCTGTCAAGCAAACCTGTTGTTGGTTGCACCTTCAAAATACTATCAATGATAATTAGGTGAGACACTTCCTCACCTTGTATATCTTCCATCTTCTCTGGCTTTCAATAGCCTACTAAATGGGCTCCCATTTAGACTGTTGTCAAAACAACAATGAGAATATCCTTGTACAAGAAAAGTCAGCTCCAGCCTCATCTACTCAAAATCCTCCAATGGCTATTTCATTCCTTGAAAAAGTTAGGGTCTTTACAGTGACTTACAAAGCCCTTGGCTTTGCCTTTTTCCCTTTCTTTCGGACTTCAGCTCCAACCACTTGTTGTTGCTGGAATACTGCAGACAAACTGCTACTTAGGGCCTTTGCCAGAGCCATTCCTTTGCCAAAACCTTCTTCCTTAAGGTTCACTTTCACCTCTTTTAACTCTACACATATATCACCTTAACAACAATGCTCAGTCTGACCACCCTGCATAAAATTGCAAGTGTCCAAACCCTAACTCTCAATCCTTGCCTTTTCTTTTCGTCCTATGACTATTCTAACTTTGCAAGTCTTTTTTTTTTTAATTTTGTATGTTTATCTTTTAATGCAGTGGTTCTTAACCTGGGTTCTATCGAACCCTAGGGGTTTGATGAGTCGGTCTCAGGGGTTCGGAGAAGCCTCTGCCGCGGAGGCCAGAATAAAGTAATACCGTAATTTGTTGTGGGTTCATGCACTTTGTTGATTTTGTTCTTTGAGCAAGGTGATGTTCATGCACGGCTCATTTTGTGCACCAGTAAAAAAACATATACCTATGTCTTGAATTTGGAAAAAAAAATCATATTTTATTTATCACTAAAGAAGGGTTCGGTGAATGCACATATGAAACTGGTGGGTTCGGTACCTCAAAAAAGATTAAGACCCACTGTTTTAATGTCTGTCTTCCCCAAGAGATAGATTTTTTGTTTTGTTCAGCTGATACATCCCAAGCGCCTAGAGCAGTGGTCGGAAAACTCATTAGTCAACAGAGCCAAATATCAACAGTAAAATGATTGAAATTTCTTTTGAGAGCCAAATTTTTTAAACTTAAAATATATAGGTAGGCATATTGTTTATTAACTTAATTAGGGCACTCCTAAACTGGCCTTTGCTAAAAACGTCCTCAGTCTGATTGAGGTACATTTGCTGAGGTTGACCCCTTTCAACTCTCCCATCCACACTCATCTTGTATACTTGTTTCATCTATCTCCTTTTGTTCATCCTCTCTGTGTGTCCAAACCATCTCAACAGACCTTTCTCAATCCTCGACACTACATCTTCTTTCATTCCACAACACAATGAGACTGTTGACAGACTGGCTCACTCAGCAGGTGCATGAATCGCAAGCGCCTCTCACCCCCACCATCCCCATCCCAGCGTCTCCCGTGGCCCCAACCTCCCGGCTGTCACACCCGCAGGTACCTGCAGGCCCACACGTGTTATTTTGTGGAAGAGCCACACTCAAGGGGCCAAAAAGCCGCATGTGGCTCACGAGCCACAGTTTGCCAACCACTGGCCTAGAGTAAATGCAAAAAATTTTAAGTCCCTCAAGATAATAAAAAGTTCAAAGCAACAAAAAAATCACCAGCCTGACCAGTCAGTGGTGCAGTGAATAGAGCAGGGGTCGGGAACCTTTTTGACTGAGAGAGCCATGAACACCACATATTTTAAAATATAATTCCATAAGAGCCATACAATATGTTTAACACTAAATACAAGTAAATGTGTGCATTTTATGTAAGACCAGCACTTTTAAAGTACAGTAAGTCTCTGAATATTTTTTAATAATTCTTTTCTTGTTATGCTGTTGCTAATAAATGATGAATAAAGTACTTCTTACCATTAATGCAACTTCTGGTGCTGCATGGTTTTGCTGATGACTTTGTAGTCTGATACGTGGTGAGGTTAAGCTTCATGCAGACGTTGAGACTTCCATCTGTTAAACGTGATTGTAGGTTGGTCTTAACGTTCTTTAGATGTCAGAAAGACCGCTCACATGGATACATAGAGCCAAACATTGTCAGTACAGCAATACTCACATGCTGCAGTGTGTGGTATGTGATGGGAAGAACGTTCCAAGTTTTGACAATCAGCTGGTCCGCGAGTTGAAGTTTTTCCAATTCTCCCCACTTGTGTTTGCTCGCCAACTCTGCTTGCTGTCGTGCAAGTCTTTTCAACTCTTCATTCAGTGACTTGAACTTATTCACCCACATGTCTGAGGCCTTCAGGTCTTCAGCTTGTAGCTCAAAATCTCTGACAGAGACACCGGGGATATAACTCAGGTCAGCGCTGTTCACTGCACACTCGTGTTGATGGGTGATGAACTTAAAAAGATGAGTGCACTCACAAAATTCTGCAAAGTGTGCTTTGAATGACTGCAGGAGATTAGATGTGAAACCTGCTAGCTGCTGGAGATCAAGATGTTGAGCAGGGTCACTTGCTGTTGCATCTTTAAACTCTCCCAGTTTTTCAAAGTGTAGTAAATGACCTGTTTCAATGTTGGCAATGAAGAGTTCCAACTTGTTTTCAAATGCAAACACTGCTTGTTGAAGGGATAAGACTATATTTCCAACGCCTTGCATTTTCACATTGAGCTGGTTCAGATGTTCAGTCATGTCCACGAGATAGTAGAACTTCAGGAGCCACTCAGTGTTAGCTAACTCAGGATGCTCAACGTTTCTCATTTCAAGAAAAGTCTGAATTTTGCTCAGACAAGCTGCGAAACGGCTGAGCACCTTCCCTCTTGACAACCAATGCACATTGCTGTGCAGAAGCAGACCAAGATAATTATTCCCAACTTCATCCAGCAGTGTTTTAAACTGGCGATTATTTAAAGCTTGGGCAACAATAAAGTTGACCACCCAAATGACCAGTGACATCACCTCACCAAGCTGCTTGCCACACATCTGAGCACAAAGCGCCTCCTGATGTAGGATGCAGTGAAAACTTAGGATGGGTCTCTTTTCATGTTCATGAAGAAGCACTACGAATCTTCTGTTTTTCCCCACCATGCATGGAGCACTATCAGTACACACCGAAATAAATTTATCCATGGTAGAATTTTTCTGTAGCGAACTCAGTGAAAAGACTTGAATAAATCCTCCCCTCTTGTTGTCTCTTTCACAGGCAAAACAGCAAGACTTTCCTCATGTAGTGTGTCACTGACAGCATATCTTCCAATCATGCTGAACTGGGATAAATGGCTTAAGTCTGTTGATTCATCCAAAGTGAGAGAAAAGAATGGTGCTGTATTTATGTCCTTCACTTGTGTTGTCTCAGTTTGATTTGCCATCATGATGGCATGATCGTGAACAGTTCTTGCCGACAGAGGCATGTCTTTTATTTGTTTGATTATCTTATCTTTATCAGAAAAGTCGTCAAAAAGTTCATTGGCAACATCAAGCATGAATGTTTTGGCATACTCCCCATCTGTGAATGGCTTTCCGTTTCTCACAATTGCTAAATCACTAGCAAAGCTAGCCGAATTCCAGTTACCTTGTTGGGTCCAAACACAGAGTTGCTGCTGAGTAGCTTGCACTCTGCACAGGAGCTCTTGACATGCTTTCTTTCTGCTGTCCTCTGCTAGATATTTTGATGCAAATGTAGTACGGTGTGTGTCGAATTGCTGCTTTATATTTGACTGTTTCATCAATGCAATTTTATCATTGCATATTAGACACACTGCGGAACCTGCTTTCTCCACAATGGTGAATTTCTCTGTCCATTCCTGCTGAAAAGTACGACTCTCCTCATCCTCTCTTCTTTTAGCCATCTTCTTTGTCAAAATGGTTTCTGCAATTAGCTAGCTGACCACTTGACTAAAAGGAGGGAAGCTTACTTTCTGAACTCACAACAACCCATGTACATTATGCATTATCCAATAAAAATTTGGTGTTGTTCCAGAGGACAGCTGTGATTGGCTCCAGCCACCCACAACCATGAACATGAGCGGTAGGAAATGAATGGATTATAATACATGAGAATGTTTTATATTTTTAACATTATTATTTTTATTAAAGATTTGTCTGCGAGCCCGATTAAGCCATCAAAAGAGCCACATCTGGCTCTCAAGCCATAGGTTCCTGACCCCTGGGATAGAGCATCAGACTGGGATGCAGAGGACCCTGGTTTGAAAACCCAAAGTTGCCAGCCTGAGCACAGGCTCACCAGCTTGAGCATGGTGTCTCTGGCTTGAGTATGGGGTCATAGACATGACCCCGTGGTTGCTGGCTTGAGCCCAAAGGTTGCTGGCTTAAAGCCAAGGTCACAGGCTTGAGGAAGGGGTCGCTCACTCTGCTGTAGAACCCCCATCAAGGTACATATGAGAAAGCAATCAATGAACAACAAAGGAACCACAGTGAAGAACTGATGCTTCTTATATTTTGCCCTTTCTGTCTGTCTTTCCTTCTCTCTGACTCTCTTTGTCTCGCACAAAAAAATGACTAATTTTTTTATTTTAAATTTCCTTTTGGTTTCAATTTCTATCAGTTTACCATAACAGCCTTATCTACATCATAACATAAGTATTTTGATTTCTAGTTATCCTGAGTATAGTGATAACCTTGATTTTTAATGCAGTTTTTCTAACCAATGATATCCTGGTATTCTATTTCACTGAATAGAAATAATGTGATAAACTAGAGGAAACCTTCTGGTGTAAAACTCAAAGGCATATTGTAAAAATTTCCTAGGACAAACAAAACAGAAAATTCTGAACCTGATATATGTGTTTGTAATTCTTCCTTTAAATTACAAATCTTGTATGAATGCCTAAAGTAGTGACATTTCCTATCATTTATTTATAAAGGTTAATATTCATTATGTAAACATTTATTTTCAGATTTTTCATATTTCATTTATAACATATATGTGATTAAATACCTACACAGAAAATGGACACTATTTGTCTGACCTGTGGTGGCACAGTGGATAAAGCATCAACCTGAAATAATGAGGTCACCGGTTCAAAACCCCAGACTTTCCTGGTCAAGGCACATATGAGAAGCAACTATGACTTGGTGCTTTCTGCTACTCTCCTTCCTTCTCTCTCTTTCTCTCTCCTCTCACTAAAAAAATCAATAAACAAAATTTTTTAAAACAGAAGAGACACTGTTCATAAAATATACACTGAAAATACTACTAAAACTAAATCACAACTATTATAGTACAAAAGAAACTTTTGCATACTTAGCAGTCGATAAACAAAATTATCTCAACAAAAATATCATGGCATATTTATTTGTATTGTAACAAGTAATGAAACATTGACACCAAGGACAATAAGCAATGTGCTGGTCTAACCAGCTGCTGTCACTACTCTTGAGCTCATGTAGCTGCTGCACAGTCTGATTTCCCATCTTTTACTTAAATACATTTCCTTCAGAAATTGTAAAGCAAATGAATTTTTTCCTTAATGTATGCTATTAAATTTTTTTAACTACTTTCTTAAATTTGTTATTAGCTATTTGTCACATATAGGAGAGATGATATATGGAGTCAGAGTCCCTGGGTGACCCTGAGCAAAATTCTTAATGTTTCTAAACCTGTCTTAATTTCTAATTTAATGAGACCATAATAGTACTTTTCTCCAGGAATTGTTAGGAGAAATCAATGAGACAACTCAAGCAAAGTTCTTATTTCTGGGCCTGGCACATGGTAAGTGCTGGCAAATACTAGCTATTATCATTACATAAGCATATAATTATGCTCATTGCCCTGTATTTGTAATACTGAGAAAATGGCTCATAATAGCCCACAAATGGGATGATTTCAGTTCTACATCAAGACAGTATGATATGCAATTAACTGAATATTTTTAAAGTGGCACTAACATTTCTTCTACCACCACTATGTGCTAGGCACAATTCTATGCAATGAAGGAAACTAAGAAAAATAAGGCCCAAATATAGAATAGCTTTACAGTTTAATGACAAGAAACATATAGTTAGTAAATAATTACATTCAAAGTAGAATGACCATACTTCCTGATTCTATCAGGAACACCGCTTGTCCTGGCTTAATGGTTATTTGTGGCTCCTCTCATTCTCAATATGTCCAGGTTTGGATGGTAAATTATGTGGTCACACTAACTAAAAATATGTGTAAAGTGCTTAGGGTATGGAGAAAGAACCATTAGTTCTGCATAATGCTATAGAGATTTAAATTGCACTTTGAAAGGAACATCTAAATTCGCCAAGTGCCACTCTACCAACACCAGGAAGTGCAGAAACGCAACCTAATATATAGAAACAAACACAGGGAGACAGCCAAAATGAGGAGACAAACACATCCTAAATGAAAGAATAGAACAAACCTTCAGAAAAATGGAGAGACAAAATGGAGACAATTTACCAGATGCAAGGTTCAAACACTGGTTATACAGATGCTCAATGAACTTAGGGGCAAAGTAGATGAACTTAGTGAGAACTTTAACAAAGAGATAGGCAACCATAACAATGGAGATAGGAAATATAAAAAAAGAACTGGTCAGAAAGAAAGAATACAATAACTGAAATGAAGAATACCATAGAGGGACTCAACAGTAAAGTAGATGATGGAGAGAATTAAAACAGTGATTTGGAAGACAAGGTAGCAGAAACACCCAATCAGAAGAGCAAAAAAAAGAAAAATTTTTTTAGAAGTGAGGATAATTTAAGGGACCTCTGGAACAATATCAAGCACACCAACATTTGCATCATAGGGATACCAGAAAGAAGAAAGCAAGGAATTGAAAAACTCTTTGAAGAAATAACAATGGAAAACTTCCCAAACCTGAAGAAATACATACACAATCCCAGAAAGCATAGAGAGTCCCAAACAAGATGAACTCACCCACACTAAGACACATCATAATTAAAATGTCAAATGATAAAGACAAAGAGAATCTTAAAAGAAGCAAGAGAAAAGTAATTAGTTACCTTCTAGAAAGCTCCCATAAGGCTGTCAGCTGATTTCTCAACAGAAACTTTGCAGGCCAGAAGGGATAGGCATGAAATGTTCAAAGTGATGAAAAGCAAGGACCTATAAGCAAGATAACTCTACCTAGCAAGGCTATCAAAGGACAGATAAATTGCTTCCTAGATAAGAGAAAGCTAAAGGAGTCTATCACCACCAAACCAGTATTACCAGAAATGTTAAAGGGTCAAGAAAGAAGGAGACCAAAAATATGAATAAGATGGCAGTAACTGCATACCTATCAATAATTACTTTCAATGTAAATGTAAACAATTTAAATTTTCCAATAAAAAGACATAGTGTGGCTGCATGAATAAGAATGGACAAGACCCCTACCTATGCTGCCTATAAGAGACCCACTTTAAATCAAAAGACACACACAAATTAAAGTAAAGGGGGTAGAATAAGATATTTATTAAAATGGAAATATAAAAAAGCTGGGGTGGTAATATTTATACCAGAAAGAATAGACTTCAAAACAAAGGCTAGGCCCTGGCCAGTTGGTTCAGTGGTAGAGCATCAGCCTAGGGTGTGGATGTCCTTGGTTCCAGGTCAAGGCACACAGGAGAAGTGACCATATGCTTCTCAACACCTCACCCCTCTTCCTTCTCTCTCTTTCTCTTCCTCTCCTGCATCCATGGCTCAATTGGTTAGAGCAAGTTGGCCCCCAGCGCTGAGGATGACTCTGTGGCTTTGCCTCAGGCACTAAAATAGCTCAGTTGCCAAGCAACAGAGCAATGCCTAAAATGGGCAGAACATCAGCCCCAGATAGGGGTTGCCAGGTGGATCCCAGTCCGGGCACATGAGGGAGTCTGGATCTCAGCCTCCCTGCCTCTCACTTGATAAAAATAATAATAATAACTTAAAAAATGCATCCCTATGTTCAATGCAATGTTATTTGTTTATTTATTTATTTATTGTATTTTTCTGAAGTGAGAAGAAGGGATGCAGAGAGACAGATTCCCACATGTGCCTGACATGCCTCTTAGGGGCCGATGGTCTTCCCATCTGGGCCTTTGCTCCATTGCAACTGGAGCCATTCTAGTACCTGAGGAAGAAGCCATGGAGCCATCCTCAGCGCCCAGGCCAACTTTGCCTCAATGGAGCCCTGGCTGCGGGAGGGGAAGAGAGAGAGAAAGAGAGAAAGGAGAGGGGGAAGGGTTTAGAAGCAGGTGGGTACTTCTCTGTGTCCTGGCTGGGAATTGAACTCTGGACTTCCACATGCCAGGCCGATACTCTACCACTGAGCCAATCAGGCAGGGTCAGCAATGCAACATTATTTATAATAGCCAAGATATGGATGCAAGCTAAGTATCCACCAATCGATGATTGGATAAAGAAGATGTGGTACAATGGAATATTATTCAGCTGTAAAAAGAGTGAAATCCTGCCATCTGGGACAACATCGATGAACCTAAAGTTATTATGCTAACGAAATAAGTCAGACAGAGAAAGATAAATATTGTATGATTTAACTTATATGTGGAATCTAAAAAAGTAAATGAATAAACAAAACAATCTCATACATACAGAGAACAAACTGATGGTTGCCAGATGGCAGGGTATTGGTGGATGGGTGAAAAAAGGGAGGGAGTAATATATGCAAATTACCAGTTATAAAAACAGTCACAGGGCTGTAAAAGTATAGCATAAGGGATATAGAAAATACTATTGAAATAACTATGTATGATGTCGGGTGAGTGACCACTTTGTAAGTTACATAAATGTATAATCATTATGTTATATACCTGAAACTAATAAAATATTGTATGTCAACTATAATTGAAAAATATATAATTATTTTAAAATACAAATAAATAAATAGATGAATAAACAAACAAATAAATAAATTGACCAAGTGGGCCAAAAGAAAGAAGAAAGGCAGAAGGTTTTATTTTTATTATTTTGAGTTAATACCAAAACATTTCTATACTTAAGAAACTCAGCAACTCCCCTTGACTAATGTTATATAAATAGTTTGGAGATTTAGTATTTTTTCCTGAAGATATTACAGGGACAACTCTAAGACACAAAAAATACAACATGTATTCATCTATTTCTACAGCAAATATCTATTTACCATCTATTATGTATACAAGGGCTGTATTCAGATGGACAGGATATACAAAAAAATAATTTACAAGACGTGAAACACTGTAAAATTTAGTGACAAAAAGCAACTATCTTAGCTAATTACTTAACAAGGTAATGAGACATATAGCACATGCAGGATGATCTGGGGAGATTAAGAAAAATCAGGAAATACATGGGACGTATGGACAATGGAGAAAATGACCAACTCAGAGGAGAATTATAGTCCATAGCCCTTTCTGTGGCTGAAGCAGCCAAAGGGAGGAGGAGGAGCCTAAGTCAAAGCTTGCTTTACACCTTTACCCAGAACTGACCCCTGCTGTTCATCAAACCACAAATATCCATTGAATGCCTGCTGTTGCCAGGTAGCATACCAAATGCTGTGGGAAAATGTCACGTGAAGCACGGGCGTTGTCACACAGAAACATTTGAGTAATTAGACACCGCAGCCTGATGAATGCAGTGAAGGGGATTTGTACCTGTCAGAAGAAATGTCTTGCAGAGGAATTTGAAGTGGATTTCTGGGAAGAAGGGAGTTGATCATTGTTTTCTAAACTGTGGATTGCACCTCAGGTGGTGTGAGACACGACTTTAGGTGCCACACTGACAAAGAGCTGAGGTGGGGCAAGGATGGGGAGAGGTGGTTTGAGGTACATGCAGCTTACCTAGCTCCACACATAGCCTGTGATGCGATTGAATTGTAGCCCTCAGCTATAAAACTAACAAATAACAAATAGAAAAAGAGTTAGGAATCATAATAAAAATGCTCTGGGGACAAGCAGAACCTTTGAGAATCACTCTGCTATGTCAGGTTAGAGACCACTACTAGTCACTAAGAATTTCATTTTTTTAAATGTTTAACACTTTTTGTGGCAGGTAATTCATATTTTCCACATGTGATAGTGATGAATTTCCTTTAGACATTTGTTAAAGTTAAAAAATATGAGTCAGCTAGCCTGACCTGTGGTGGCACAGTGGATAAAGCGACGACCTGGGAACACTGAGGTCGCCAGTTCAAAACCCTACACTGGTCTGGTCAAGGCACATATGGGAGTTGATGCTTCCAGCTCCTCCCCCCTTTCTCTCTTTCTCTCTCTCTCTCTCTCACTCTGTGTCTCCTCTCTGAAAATAAATAAAAAAATAAATAAAAAGAAAAAAAAATATGAGTCAGCTAAAAGAAACCTCTCAAGTAAACAACAGTGATGTTGAGCAAATGAGTTTGTAAAATTTGTGTTATTTGAGTTTGCTCACTATTTTTGTTAAAAATGGCACGGGGGGGGGGGCAGCACAAGGTATGTAATCTGTGAAATTGCTAATTATCTTCCTGTTTGGGAAGGGCCACTGTTATGCTAATGTTGCTGGAGGAGAGGTTTTGGCACCAGAAAAGTTTTAAAAGGAAAGAAGAGGAAGGAAGCCAGTTTTGGAGAGTGAGAGCAGAGAGGATGCATAGTGCTGAGGGAGAAGCCAAGATGGCAGGGAAAGAAAGAGAAGCCAGTTTTGCAGAGTAAGAAGCCATGTTGGCAGATGGGCAACCAGAGGTGAGGAGCTTTTGCAAGCTCCTCTGAGACTGATTGGGCCTTTATTCTAGGAAAAACCGGAGAAGATTCTCCTGGTGTAGAACTGGAAAATGGGTCAGTAGCTTTGTGAGCTCTGAGTGAAATGGAAATGCTTTTCCCTCTGTGTGTTGCTTGTCGGCTGGTACGAGTCTTGAATAAAGGAATGGTCCACCATATTTTGGCTCCACTGTTTCTTTACTATCTGTCCAAATCTAATGGGAACCTGCATGTGAATGGCCATGATAGCAGCGGCTACTGACCATATAAATGGCAATAAAGAGAGAAGGGATGTGGCAATGTAGGGTCTACAAAGTTTGGTGAGCAAAGGTTCAGTAATTGACCCATTAAAGGTGAGTTCCCAGGGAGACCAAAAGCCACAATGGATTTTGAGCTGAGTATGCAAAGTGGCACACAGAGTAGGGAAAGAAAGAGTCCAAAAGGCAGGTAAGAAGGAGGAGTGGAGTCTGCGCTGGGCCGCAGGCAAGGGGAAGGTGCTCCTCCTGCACCTTAAGGAAGCTTCTTGGCCCAGAGGAATCAGCAGAAATGGCCTGAGTGTCCTGTTAGGAAGCCATTTGCAGACATCAGCAGGACTTCCATTGTCATGGTTACCAGGGCTCCAGCAAGAGAAAAGATGGAGGCTACCATGTACCTCAAGAGTGTCTGAAGATTGATGCCCTTGAAGCAGGTGGGACAAAAATGCTACACTCACTCGCAGCATCGAGATCTACATGTCGCTTTCACAAAGAAAGCTCATGATGGTAAAATTCAGAGGTAAAGTTGAAAGAGAGGGAAGATGGCAAAATAGAATTCTTCACATCCCATCCTCCACTCCTCCCCTAGTTAGTGTCACTACCCAACAGTGAGTCAACTTCTGCTTTTGTCCCCATGACCGGCACAGTTAATTAGCTGGGAGGATTCCGATACCTTGCTGTCTGCCACTGTCACCATGGTGGTGTATATGCCCTAATTCCCAGGACTGTTGTGAGCAGATTGCTGAATGTCCCACCTCCTCCCCCCAATATCCCCTGCCCTAACCCAGTGATGGGCAATCTTTTGAGCTTGGTGTGTCAAAATTCGCCAAAAAACCGAGCATAACTCAGGTGGTGTGTCACTTGGAGAAAAACGGCCTAACCGGAAGTCCCAGAACTAGACGCTCTGTGCGGGAGTTCTGTTGTTTTGGGCTACAGACCTCCAGCACAGAGTGTCTACACTACAGCAAATGTTTTATCCTTGGCTACTGCACCTGGCCGTGCAGGAGCCCAGGATGAAACATGCTTCTCAGCATACAGTCCCATACTTCTCTGGTATGTGGCCGCATGTCATTGAAAATGGCTACGCGTGTCAGTGCTGACACGTGTGTCATAGCTTTGCCATCATGGCCTTAATTCCTGGAACCTGTGAATAGGATGAGATCTCATCCCATTAGCTGTTACATTATATGTCATAGTTGACCTTAGAAGTAAGTTATCTGAGTAGGCATGATCTCGTTACGAGCCCTTGAAAGCAGAATTTTCTATGGCTCTGGCAAAAAAAGAAGTCAGAGAAAGTCAAAGCATGGAAAGGGTGTGCTGCCACTGCTGGCTTGAGGGTGGGGGACGGGACACATGACAAAGAGTACAGCTGGCCTCTAAGAGCAGAGAGTGGCCCCTGGCTGACAGCCAGCAAGGAAACGAACCCACATGAAACTGAATTCTGCCAACAACAAAGATGCACTTGGAAGCAGATTTTTCTCCCAGTCTTGAGATGAGAGCTCAGACTTCCAGGCACCTCGCTGTCAGCCACGTGGCACTGTGAGCAGAGAAGTCAGCCACACGGTCCTGGACTTCTGACCTACAGATAACTGAAGTAGGTGTTGCTTTAAGCCATTAATGGTTATTTGTTTCATGGCAATAGAAAATTAACACAACCACTGTCACTGAGTTAACCCTTCTCTAGACAGGCTGTGAGGTGGCCCTCCAGCCTCAAGAGTGTATTTGAGTTCCCATTCTTGTCCATCCATGAAGACAAAGACTCCATTCTCAGATATTAGTAAACAATCCTGGGCCATTTATAATTACATGGGAGGAGTACCAGGGGAAAAGATGGGAATTTCTGATATGAGAGGCACTAATATTTTCTTTTGGGTAAAGAGGAAAATACGACCTTAATTTGAAGTAACAGATTAGTGAGACCTCACAATTGTGGGTGGTAGAATTTATGGTTACAAATGGTGCCAGTCTCTGAAAAGGAAAGGCAGTGTTCTCCAATAAAATTAGAATGATCTCTAGGGCCAGGTGAATATGAGTATGTTTGCAGATTACGAGCTGTCTCATCATGGATTTGTAGGAAATTTCTTAACCTCCTTGAGCCCCAGTCTAGTTATCTTAAAATAGTATCAGTACCTATATAATTAGATTAGGGGAGAATGAAATAAAATGTAAAATCTCAGTGCCTGCAGCACAGTAGACTATCATTAGTTTGTCTCCATTACTAGTGCAGAATGTTTTTCACAACTTTCTTGCAATGTTTTTAAAGCTAAAGTAACTAAAGTATAGCATATTCTAGACCACTCCTATCCTACAGCAATATAATGCATGCCACATATGTAATTTAAAATTTTCTAGTAGCCACATGGGAAAAAGTAAAAATAAACATATGAAACTAATTTTAATGATATATTTCACTTGACCCAATTATCATAATATTGTCATTTCAACATGCAATCAATATAAAAATATATTGATAGATATATTTTAGTAAGTCTCAAAATTGTTTATATTTTTTCTACTTATAGCACATATTTGAATTTAAGATAGCCATGTTTCAAGAGCTCAATAGTGACATGTAGCTATCAGTGGCTATGGTACATAGTAGCTATGGTATTGGACAGGTCAATACTAGACCTCTAAATAAATATTTCAATAAATTCTCCTTTACTCTTTGTTAATTATAAAATAAATATAAATAGGTAATAAATAGATAATTATAGATGTATAAGAACATACATGTGCACACATCACTGGCACTTACAAACCAGACGGTTCTCTTTTGTTTTGTTTACCATCATTTAGTTACAATGAGTCACACTTCAGTCAGAGAACCAGGGTGTAAGTAGTACATGGGTTTCCAATTTCAAATTCCACAACATACCACAAATCAGAGCTACATAGCCAAAGTAAAGTAATACTAGGAACCATGATAGCTAAATTAAAACAAAACTTATCTTGCACAGAAGAATACGCATTAGTTTTTAGTAACTTTAGTAGAGGGTTATACATTTATTTCCTTTGCTTTTCCTTTGAAGACATTAGATTAGGTTTTTGGACTCTACAAAAGCTTGTTTTTTCTTTCTAAGTCGATGTCTCCATTATGCAGTGGGACTAAAGCAAACCAGAACTGGTGGGAAACAGGAGCGATGCACAGTGTCCCCAGAAAGACACACAAAATCTGTGATGCTCCTCCTGGGATCTTTAAAGATGGTTTAGACAGGAATCTTGCCCTAGGGTGAATACACTCAGAAAAAAATAAGACACATCCAAACATGTATAAAAATAGTGGAATATTGAAAGAAATTGAAAGATACCACCCCCCCCAAAAGAAAAACTATACAACGAATATCTCTAAGAACAAAATTCTTTTTAGTGGGAATGATGGAAGGT
Source organism: Rhynchonycteris naso (assembly GCA_037038555.1). Lineage (NCBI taxonomy): Eukaryota > Metazoa > Chordata > Mammalia > Chiroptera > Emballonuridae > Rhynchonycteris > Rhynchonycteris naso. Next base: position 85,494,046 of record CM073003.1, read on the forward strand.
TTTCTAAAAAAAGTGTCCTTTGCAAATCGTTTTAAAGATGGTCTTAAAGTATGGTTATCGGGCCTCAATTCAATTCAACAGATATCTACTATCTACTTACTATATGGCAGGCAGTGGGGATTTACTGATGAAGTAGGTGCTTAGGCTGTTGGAATGGGATGGAGAATAGTACAAGACAAGGAAAACCAGCACAGGACTGTTCTGGATTCCAACAGCTCTGTGCATTTCTGACATGCCTCTAAGTCTTCCCAGGCTCTGCCTCTTGTGCTCACACTTCTTGCTTTTCTCTGCTTCTTACCCCCATTTTGAATACAAATCCGGTCTTACCTTGTTCTCAGGCCAGCCTGGCCTTGGGGTGAGTGTTTCATTCTCTGGCCTCTACCCTGAGACCACAAGACTGCACAGCTGTAGTCAAGAAGCTGCTGAATCAAGAAGCTGCCTCCACAGCTTCCGGCTCCTGCGTTACTCTAGCGTGAAGGGGAAGTGGGGCACAGTTTGCTGGGTATGACCACAGAGATAGTTCTAGTGCAGGATATTCAAACTCAGCCTGCGGGAATCCAGAAAAGATTCCTAAAAGAGCAGGCGCTTAAGAGGAATAATCCAAACATCTGTGGAAAAATGAGATCTTTGGGCATTGAACAAGATGTAAGAATCAGAGAGATATGAGAGTGTGATTGATGAACTTAGGGAACTAGAGAGTGAGTGCTGGGTTGGAGAAGGGTGCCCACGAGTGTAGAGAGGAAATGATGCAGACCTGCAGAAAGAGCCTGGGTCATGCTAAGGGGTTTGGCTTTATTTAGAAGATGACAATAAATAGGCACAAAGACAAAATGCACTAATGATGTTGACTTAAGAATAAAGCTTATATATATGGGCATACCATTAATGTATCATACATAACCTTTGAACTTCAAAATATTCTTGCATCAATTACTTTTTAAGAAGCTCTATGTAACATTCACTCATAAAGGGCAGGCAGTATGTGCAACTTGAAATGAAATTATAGTACCTATAGTACACTGGGGAACAAAATTTTTGTTGCATCCACAAAAACACTTGTTCTTACCTAATTTGAGTGTGCTGATCTCAAATCAGACATTAGTTTTTCTCTATAAGCTACAGGTTTTTTGCAATTCAAAATTTTAGGTTTTCATCTTATTGTAAAATTTTCAACATTTAGTTTAACATAATGAAGTAGAATGTCTTCTTGGGCATCATCTTTGTAAAAATATAATAATTGATATAATGCAGTAAATACACTAATATACTAAAAGATATGATTGCATCAGAATTTGTCTACAATTTCAAAATAGAACATATTAAAACACTTATTCTAATCATAAAATTTGCACAAAACTTATTTAAATTCTATTCAGGAAAATATCTGCATTTGTAGCTCTTGCCTTTGTGTACTTGCTGAGGACAATCTCCTTTGATGCTTCAGCAGTCGTCTGCCATCATATTTCTGTTCCATCGCCCCTGATAACGTTCTTCTATAGTCTTCAAATCTTGATGAAAACGTTCTCCCTGCTCATCACTAACAGCTTTAAGATTTTTGGGAAGCTTGTTAAGGTGACTGTTCAGGAAGTGAATCTTAATGCTCATGTTACATCCAATGTCGCGGAAAGCCAACAGCATCCTTTGTACCAGAAGTTCATAGTTTTCTGCTTTTTTGTTGCCAAGGAAGTTCTTTGTAACTGCCACTAAAGACTGTCATGCTGCTTTCTCTTCCTTATTCATCTTCCTGGCAAATTTTTCATCATGTATGAGGGTTCAAACTTGAGGTCCATCGAATACACCTGCTTTTATATTCTCGAAACACAAGTCAGGAAAAGCAGAAATAATATGTTGAAGAATTCATTTTCTCTATTCAAAGCCTGAACAAACTGCTTCATGAAGCCAAGTTTGATGTGAAGCGGGGGAAAATGATCCTGTCTCGATTAACTATAGGTTCATTCACAATATTTTGCATCCCTACTTCCAAAGCTTCAGGTTTCGGCCGCTCTTTCCAGTGTTTCTCCCGAGCTTGGCTGTCCCACAAACACAGAAAGCAAGGATACTTCAGGAAACCTCTCTGTTGTCCTAGCAGGAAATTTACCATTTTAAGATCTGCACAAATGATCCAGTTATGCTCCTCATACTTCAGAAAGTCGAGGACAATTTTTTTGTCATTATAATTTTCTCGCAGATGAGTTGAATAACCAATTAGAACTGCTGCATAAACATTACCGTTGTGTAGGAGAACATATTTCAGACTGCATTTAGAGCTGTCAAGAAATAGCCACCATTCTGTTGGACTGTAAGTGGTAACACCTAGATGGCTGAGAAGACTACTGATATGACAGTAAGCAAAGTGTTTGTCTTCGGAAAAATAGTCCACAAAAATTTGTTCACACTTCCTGAAATGGGATACTTTAGCTGACTGGTGAAGTACATTCTTTCTTTAAAGCCTGGAGGCTAATAACTCAGCTGCTTTCTTTGATAGGCCCAAATCTCTTACTAAGTCATTCAATTCTGGTTGGCTAAACTGCTGAGGGGTTGATGACTGCTTGGCATCAGAAGAAGACCCTTCAGATTCTACAACCATTTCCTCATGCATCTTATCAAAATACACTTGATCCCCGTGTTCACTTTCTTCGTCCTTAGAAGAAAAAAAAACATTGAAAACTGGAACTGGGAGTGTCTCAGAGTGTGGGATAGGTCGTATTGCTGAAGGAATATTAGGATATGCAATCATATGCAGTTTTTTCTTGCTGATGCCCTTTGTATGGATCAGACAGAAATAACAGTCACTGCTGTGATCCTTAGGTTCACTCCAAACCATGGGAACACCAAAAGGCATTTCTTTGCATTTTCCTTTTGTCCAGTCACGAAGCATTTTCTCACAATTATGGCACACAATATGAGGAGCTCAATTCTTGTCTTGATCACCAAGGGGAACTTGAAAATGGGCAATATATGCACGTGTCACAAATGATGAAATATTGCGACTTTGATGTTGAAGTGTGTAACAGCCACATATGTAACAGAAGGTGTCAGGACTATTCTTACATTTATGCTTACTCGAAGAAGCCATGATTCAATCTTAAAACAAAATAAGAGGAATCTTTATCTCATTTTTGTTTTTAAATGGAATATTCCTAATATTTTTCACTGAAAATGATGTTTGCTTCAGGTTATCTACAGATAACTCTTAATTACATTAAGGAGTATGAGAAAGTTGATCCAACATTTATATAATTAGTGTCCTCAAAGATATAAACCATTCACTCCACAAAGGATCATTTTAAATATTTAAAGACATAAATTAATAAAACCTTTTCTCCAGATAAAAGGTAATTTGACTTTACTATGAACCAACCAATATTGAACATATTATAGCAAGAAAATTAATGAGCATCAAAGATTAAAAAAAAGTTTGATTTGTCAGGCAAAATTTTGTCACAGTTTAGGTTTCATATTTCTCCATAGTTCTGATTGGAGGTCAGTAAAATAATGTCCTCAAAGAACTCAAAATCCTCAAGGCTAAAAAATGTGATTAAAGAATTTTATTCCCATTAAATTGTTTTTCAGGAATAAAAGTAATATAAGTACAAATGTGAATATGAAAGAATTCAGGAGATAAAATACCCATGAGCTCTTCTTGAACTAACTGTGGATTCACTTTCTGTCAACTGAGAGGTAAATGGGGAAACTATGGCAAAAGGACAAAGTACGCAATATTGAATTCATTTAGCTGATAGAATAGAACAAAATAAAAGTTAGGTTTGTGGTTAACATGTAAATGTCATAAGTTCTGATGTTTAAGAAATGTTACTTTTAACAAAAATTGGAACAGAAAGGAAAGAAAGTGACAGCTCAGATAAAAATAAAAGTTCATCTAGTGTTGGAATTAAAATCCCTGCAGCCAGACCAGGTGGTGGCGAAGTAGATAGAGTGTCAGACTGGGAAGCAGAGGACCAGGGTTTGAAACCCTGAGATATCTGGCTTGAATGTGGGCTCACCTACTTAAGCACAGGGTCACTGGCTTGAGAATGGGATCATAGACATGACCCCATGGTCACTGGCTTGAGCCCAAGGTCTCTGGCTTGAGCAAGAGGTCACTCACTTTGCTGGAGCCCCTTGGTGAAGGCACATATGAGAAAGCAATCAATGAACAACTAAGGTGCTGCAACGAAGAATTGATGCTTCTCATCTCTCTTCCTGTCTGTCTGTCCCTATCTGTCCCTCTCTCTGTTCCTGTCACAGAAAAATAAATAAATTAATTAATTAAATTAAAAAGTTTAAAAATCCTTCAAGGTGATTTGAATATGCAGCAAAATTAGAAACCAGTGCACCCTGAGAATAATGATAGTTTCTCCCCTGTTTAAGCCTCAATTGTCCATAGTAATTACACCAAAACACAGTGGACTTTTACCAGTTTCAGGACTATTGGACAAGGAGATAGCAGTGTGCAAGAATATTAATCTTGTAAAAGAAAACCAAGTATTTTTTTCTTCTCGGTATAACATATTGTTTTAACATACTATCTTGGCAAGAGCAGGTGTTCTTGACCACGAATCTGGCTAATTGTTACAGAAGTCACCCACAATTGGTTACGGTGAATAAACCCAATTAGGATGCCCAGTCCCTGGAACAGCCATATCAATCCTGGAGACTGACTAAAGAACAGTAAGTACAGAGCAAAAATAAACAAACTAGAAAATAAACAAACATACAAAATCCTCAGAAATAACTATTGCAAGCTCTGGTATCCAGCAAGTTCAAGACTGTTTGGGGTCTCCTCCTTGGGTGAAGAGCAGTTGGGAACTGACATAATCCTTGTCCTTTCTTTCCTGTTCCATACTTTTCTCATTCCATCATTGGTTTAATTAGGCTAATTTCTCATTAGTCTATTTGTTTGCCTGTAGGTTTGCTCAACAGAAGCAGCAAAATACATTCTAGGCAGGCTGGCTATAATATCTTAGCTTTTCTTTTACACTTTCTCTGTCTATTATAGGAATAGCTCCTGCTATCCTTATTATGGCTCCTGTCCCCGTAATTTTTAGTCCATAGCTTTAGCCATAAAGAATACACATTCATATCTGACCTGTGGTGGCACAGTGGGTAAGGTGTCGACCTGGAATGCTGAGGTCGCCAGTTTGAAACCCTGGACTTGCCCATTCAAGGCACATAGGAGAAGTAACTACTATGAGTTAATGCTTCCTGCTACTGCCTCTATCCCCACTCTTCTCTCTAAATTGAAGAAAAAAAGACATTTACTTTGTTAGTTTTTTTGGTAGAAAAACTACCCAGAGTTTTCTTTTTCTTAAGGAATCCACCCCTATTCAGAGTGGTTTGCTTATTTTCAGGTTTTGGGGACAGGTAGGTCTTGCTGCTGTGACCTAACCTCTCCAGGCTAGGAGCCAACTCCTCAGTAGCCTCTCTAGCTTTTGGGATCATGGAAATCTGTGGCCACCGCATTCACTTCTGGTTAACAGACATCTTGGCCTTACCCCTTTGGGGCTTTAGACACTAAAGTCACCCCTTTTTCAATTTTTGAAGATTATTTTGTGTGTGTGACAGAGACAGAGACAGAGAGAGGGACAGATAGGGAGAGACAGATAGGAAGAGAGAGAGATGAGAAGCATCCACCTTTTGTTGCAGCTCCTTATTTGTTCATTAAGTGCTTTCTTATATGTGCCTTGATCAGGGGGCTACACCAGAGCAAAGTGGCCCCTTACTCAAGCCAGAGACCTTGGACTCAAGCCAGCAACTTTGGGCTTCAGGCCAGCCACCTTAAGGCTCAAGCCAGCAACCATGGGGTCATGTCTATAATCCCACCCGCAAGCCAGTGACCCTGTGCTCAAGCTGGTGAGTTCGTCTTCAAGCTGGTGACCTCGGGATTTCAAACCTGGGTCCTCTGCGTCCCAGTCTGATGCTCTATCCATTGCGCCACTTCCTGGTCAGGCCAATTTTTGAAGATGTTTTTGTGTGCTTGAAATAAATGTGTTTTCTGCAGGTGTGAGTTCAGTGTTCTCCATATGTTCATTAAGTCAAGCCTACTAATCATATTGTTTAGATTTTCTTTACGATTTTCTGTTGTTTTTAAGTTTGTTCATTATAGCAATATTGAAAGAGGTGACTTCGTATCATTCCCTATGACTGTGATTTTGTCTAATTCTACTTGTGGTTATGTCAATTTTAGCCATTTTAAAATTATTTATTTACTTATTTTTATTTTTATTTAAGTGAGAGGAGGCAAGATAGAGAGACAGACGCCTGCATGTGCCCTGATCAGGATCCACCTAGCAACCCCCATCTGGGTTGATGCAACGGAGCTACTGGCTGCAGGAGGGGGAGAGAAAGAGAAAAGGGAGAGAGAGGGGAAGAGAAACTGATGGACACTTTTCCTGTGTGCCCTGACCAGGAATCAAACTGATGTCCGCACACGATGCAACACTCTATCCACTAAGTCAGCTGGCCAGGGCCCAATTTTAGCCTTTTAAAAATGTAGGAGTCATGATAAATCCATACAAATTTAAATTTTTATATCTCCTTGGTGAATTGGAATGAGACCTTTAATTATTATAAAGTGTTTCTCTCTATATCTAGCAGTACTTAAAGCTTGATATTATTAAAGCTACATCAGCTTCTTTTGTTAGTATTTGTATGGTATAAGCTTTTCCATTCTTGTGCTTTCAATTTCAAGATTTCCACTCAAAACAATGGGATTTTTTTGAATTCTAAAGTGGAAGCCATTTTAGTCAGCACATTGAATACCTCCATTGTTTTCTGGCTTTCATTGTTTAAAAGTACACACTGCAGATATGAGCCTGGGCAGCAGGAACTCCAGCTCAGACACTTCAGAACAACTGGCCCCAAATAAAAGTCTTCTTTCTCATGAATGGAGATTATGAGCCTCCTAGGCTAAACCCCAAACACAAACAATTTCTATGGAGCTTTAACTCTTTATTGACATCAGAACCTCTCCATTTCACCAAGAATCTGCTTTAAAATGATCGAGGTCTGAGGTTAGGATTGGTTGTATAATTCATGCTGCCTTGTGAGAAATTAAAAATGTGGAGCTTCTTGTTAAAAAAAATTATTCAGACTATCAAGACAGTAACAGCAGAACATTAAGCCAAGTTTAGTTGCTTCTATGTGTAAGACCCCGCGTGATGACAGAGGTCACATACCTGTGAAACGAACCCTGTATGAGATAGACTCTGCTTGCTCATCTGATCCATGTCAGTTTGCTGCACAAATGGAGCCATTTGTTCCATTAGGGCTTCAGTGAAAACTCAAAGGAGAAGAAAGCTAATAGCAAGAAACGAGTCAAAAAATTTGAGAAATTAATAACTTTCTTGCAAATATATATAAAAATTTTTAAAAAGAATATGTAAACAATGAATTCTCAACTATTCATTATTTCTTTTTTTTTTTTTTAAGTGAGAGGAGGGGAGATAGACTCCTGCATGCACCCTGACTGGGATATATCTGGCAATCCCCGTCTGGGGCCAATGCTCAAATCAACTGAGCTATCCTCAGTGCCTGAGGCTGACGCTCAGACCAGTTGAGCCACTGGCTGCCAGAAGGAAAGGGTAAGAGAAGGGGGAGAGAAGCAGATTGTCATTTCTCATGTGTGCCCCCTCTGAGGATTGAATCCTGGCCATCCTTGCACTGGGCCAATGCACTGGGCCAATGCACTGGGCCACTGAACAAACTGGCCAGGGCCTCAACTATTAGTTTCAGAAGACAACTTACCCTAAGTATAATAAGGAAGAAGTATAAAGAGACTCATTTTTGCTCATTTACCACAACTATTACCTCTTAGAAGAAGGTAGTACTGAAGCAGAAAAAAAATCCAGAATTCAATTCTGTTTCTGAACATTTTCCCACAGCCACCACTTACCTTTACATTTCACTGTGGAAATAATAACTTAAATGAAATGAATGCATGCTAGGAAGTAATAATAGTTGTGTGATGTATAAATGGAAGGGTATCAAGCCAAATTAAAATTAAATATCTAATAAAATATCATGCTTTCCTTACATAGAATAAATGCAAAGCAATAATATTATTTATTTATTCAACTAAAGTTTATGGAGTACCTATACGGTATGTTAAGTAGAGAGATACTTAGTATATGATTCTTTATATATATATATATATATATATATATATGTATTGAAGATTAATTTTAAAGAGAAAAGTGAAGGATAGGATTAGGAAGCAGAGAGGGGTCAAAATTTTAAAGGGGTGGTGGTCAAGGTTGATTTCATTGAGAAGGTGACATTTGAGGAGATTCTTGAAGAAGATGCAGGTATTATGATGGTGTTCAGTGTGTTTGTGGATATGAAGAGACTGAAGATAAAGGGGAAGAGGCAAATGATGGAAGGTGGTCCCAAGGTGATCAGAGGTCACAGGCAATGGGGCTGATGCTGTTAAGGGAAAAGACAGTTCATTTTCTGGGATTAGAGAAAATGTTTCAAAAAGGAATTCAGACCTGGCTGATTAGCTCAGTCAGTTAGAGCATAATCCCAAAGCGGGAAGGTTGCAGGTTCTATACCCGGTCAGGACACACACGGGAAGCAAACAATGGATGGCAAATGAGTGCTTTCCTTCTTTCCTTCCTCCTGTCCTTGCTCTCCTTTCCTCTGTCTCTCTAAAAATCAACCAATAAATAAAAAATTAAGCCCTGGCCAGATAGCTCAGTTGGTTGGAGGATCAACCGGGAATGCAGAGGTTCTCAGTTCGATTCCCAGTCAGGGCACATACAGGAACATCTTGATGTTCCTCTCTCTTCGTGGCTCTCCCTAAATTTAAAAGAAAAAAATCACAGTAAGAGGGCACTATAAATTGTTGATTTCTATGCAAAGTGATGGTGATATTAGCAACCTTAGATCATGTGTGGTATATGCAAAATCTAAAGAAATTCTGGTGATTATTAGTAGAGAAAAGAAAGCACACAGTATAGAAAGGAAAATATATAAATTGAGAGCTAAAGTATGGAAAAAAGAAAAACAAAGTTATTTAAGAACACACATAAGAAGACAGTGTTTAATGAATTATTATCACAGGTGATAAACAAAGCATCATGCAAAGATAGAAAATAATTTTATTTCTGTCTTTATTTCTCTCTCTCTTTTTTCTTTTTTTAAGTGAGAGGAGGGAGACAAAGAGACAGACTCTGACATACACCCCAACTGAGGTCCACCAGGCAAGCCGTCTACCAGTGATGCTCTGCCCATCTGGGGATGATGCTCACAACATGAGCTATTTTTAGTGCCTGAGACAGGATGCTCCACAGAGCCATCCACAGCACTTGGGACCAATATGCTGGTACCAATTGAGTCATGGCTCTCGGAGGGGAAGAGAGAAACAGAGAGAGAAGGGGGAGGGATAGAAAGTCAGATGGCCACTTCTCCTGTGTTTCCTCACCAAGAATAGAACCTGGGACATTCACATGCAGGGTTGACGTTCTACCACTGAGCAAAATGGCCAGGGTCTAGACATAATTTTATAATCTTGAGAGAAACATAAAATAAATGAAAGACATTTATGGGGTAGAAATTATGTAGCATGCACCAGAACTATTTTCATTGTCAATAACACTGGTTTAGATTTTATGTTCCCTGACAATAAAGGCAAAAATGAATCACATTATGGCATATATTATCCATTTATGACATAAGAATGTGTACAAAATCATCGACATGGGCATCCACTTTTATAGCACTAACTTTAGGATAAATTTACCGTAAGCCCTTAGTTACTTAAGGGAAGTCAGATAATATAATAGATAATATTTTTCCATGATTTTATTAAAACCAGGGACTTGTGATTCAAAATTTTATAAACCAGAAGGTATAAAATGAGATTACAGGTCTAGGTTACTTGTTTTGTGATGATCTCATGATATGGGATGTTTACTCTTAAAGAATCTCAATTAAATTCTGAGTAAGACTTCAAAGACTGACCTGTGGTGGTGCAGTAGATAAAGCATCAACCTGGAACACTAAGGTCACCAGTTCAAAACCCTGGGCTTGCCTGTTCAAGGCACATACAGGAAGTAACTACTACAAGTTAATGCTTTCCGCTTCTCTCCCCTCTTTCTCTCTGTCTCTTCTCTCTAAAAATCAATAAATAAAAAAAAGAGAGAGAAAATAATCTATAAAAAAAAGAGCTATCTGCAGAAAGTTAAGAGCTATGCTCAATTACAACTCAATATATAAATGCACTTTCTTGATATCTTTTACAATGTCCCAAAATGAAATGGTCAGTAGAAATCAAATGTACAGTTTGAGAGGTGAACAGGCAAAATAAACATACAAAGGAATGTTGGATAGAGAAATCTGATACTTTCATGTTTATGAATAAAGGAGTAGAATGGAAAAGTAGTTTAGATTCTGACCTAAGACAAAACATAATAAAAATTCATAACATGAATTTTAAAATTCAGAAAAATGTTGCTTAAAACATCTAAAAATATATAAAATCTGTGAAAAAGCTTATAAGAAAGAAAGAAAAATTTGTGGATGCCAGAAATAAAAGGTAAATTTATTCTAAAGAGGGCGTAGTAAATAAGAGTATAGGTCACTTGCTTTGTGATCTCAACTGGTACCAAGGCAGACTATTAAATACAAATGCTGATTCTACTAGCTGGAGAGTGGAATTTAATAATCACAGGAGAGCATAGCATACAGCCTAAGAGCTTTCAAAGCAGAGATATGGAACTAATACTTCTGATAAAAAGCAATGACCTATGAAAGAATTTCTCCTCTGGGTAGAAAAAATGCCATCAAATCACAGAAGAGTTCAGGAAGTTTGCACTGAGCAGGACTCTGGCATAAAGATCCCCACGCCCCCACTGAGAAACAAAACCTAATGCTAAGCTTCTTTCAGATGTGGAATCTGAATTTGTTCTACCCCTATGGTGAGGGAGCTCCCAGCTGAGACATTAATATTAAAACTGGTCCTGGATCCCAATGAAAAACACCCAGGGTGCCTGGCAGTAGCTAACCCAAAAATGCTCTAAAGGGACGCTGCCTCAACAATGAATTCTACCCTCGGGCTTCACAATAAAAAATGACAAACTCACTCAAGACACACAATAAGCATGTCAAAACATGAGATTAGAATACAAAAATCCAATAAAAAGGAGGATAAGCAACCTCAGACTTAGTTATAAAATTTTTTTTGCCTTAATTATGTTGAGATATTTTCCTTCTATACCAATTTTGTTCAATGTTTTAAACATAAAAGGATGTTGTATTTCATCGAATGCCTTTTCTGCATCTATTGTTAGGATCATATGGTTTTTGTTCTTTGTTTTGTTGATATGGTGTATTACGTTAACTGTTTTATGTGTTAACCATTTTACGTATGTTGAAACACCCTTGTGATTCTGAGATGAATCCCACTTGATCATGATGAATTATTTTTTAATGTGTTTTTGAATTCGATTTGCTAGTATTTTGTTTAGTATTTTAGCATCTGTATTCATTAGAGATATTGGTCTGCAGTTTTCTTTTTTTTGTGTTGTCCTTGCCAGGTTTTGGTATGAGGGTTATGTTGGCTTCATAAAATGTATTTGGCAGTATTGTTTCTTCTTCAATTTTTTGGAAAACTTTGAATAGAATAGGAACCAAGTCTTCTTTGAATGTTTGATAGAATTCACTAGTATAGCTGTCTGGCTCTGGACTTTTATTTTGGGGAAGGTTTTTAATAGTTGTTTCTATTTCCTCCCTGCTTATGGGTCTGTTTAGGCTTTCTGCTTCTTCATGACTCAGTCTAGGAAGATTGTATTGTTCTAGGAATTTATCCATTTCTTCTTGATTGTTAAATTTGGTGGCATATAGTTTTTCATAGTATAATACATACAATAATTCTTTGTATATCTATGATATCTGTGGTGATTTCTCTTCTTTCATTTTGGATTTTATTTATATGAGCTCTTTCTCTTTTTTCCTTGGTGAGTCTTGCCAAGGGTTTGTCAATTTTGTTGATCTTTTCAAAGAACCAGCTCCTTGTTTTATTAATTTTTTCTATAGTTTTTCTGTTCTCTATTTTATTTATTTTTGCTCTGATTTTTATTATTTCCTTTCTTCTGCTGGTTCTGGGTTGTCTTTGTTTTACTTTTTCTAGTTCCTTAAGATGTGAAGTTAAGTGGTTTACTTGTGCTCTCTCTTGTTCGTTTATATAGGCCTGTAGTGATATGAATTTCCCTCTCTTTACTGCTTTTGCTTCATCCCAGAAATTCTGAAATGTTGTATTGTTATTTTTGTTTGCCTATATGTATCTTTTTATCTCTGTACTTATTTCTTCTTTGACCCACTCACTTTTAAAAAGTATGTTAATTTCTACATTTTTTGTGGGTTTGTTTACCTCTTTTTTGCAGTTGAATTCTAGATTTAAGGCTTTATGATAAAAAAATATGCTTGGTATAATTTCAATCTTTTTAAATTTGTTGATGTTATTTTTGTGGCCCAACATATGGTCAATACTTGAGAATGTTCCATGTACACTAGAGAAAAATGTATACTCTGACACTTTGGGACGAAATGTCCTGTAGGTATCTATCGTATCCAATTTTTCTAGTGTTTCATTTAAGGCCAATATTTCTTTATTGATTTTCTGTTTGAATGAATGATCTAGAGTCATCAGTGGTGTACTGAGGTCTCCAAGTATGACTGTATTTTTGTTTTTAGGTCAGTCAGTAGCTGTCTTATACATTTTGGTGCATATATATTAAGAAGTGTTATGTCTTCTTGATTCAATGTCCCCTTTATCATTATGAAATGACTGTTTTCGTCTCTGATTACCTTTGCTGTCTTGTAGTCAGTATTGTTAGATATGAGTATTGCTATACCTGCTTTTTTTGGATGTTATTTGCTCTGAGTATTGTTTTCCAACCTTTCACTTTGAATTTGTTTTTATCCTCATAGCTGAGATGTGTTTCTTGTAGGGCAGCATACAGTTGGATTTTCTTTTTTAATCCATTCTGCTACTCTGTGTCTTTTTATTGGTGAGTTCAATCCATTTACGTTTAGTGTAATTGTTGACATTTGAGGGTTTCCTATTGCCATTTTATATATTTCTTTCTGATAGTTTTGTATCTTGTTTGGTTCTTCTCTTTTATTTTTCTATCATTTGTTTTGGTTTGGTTGTAACCCATACTTCTTTTCTCTGTTACTTCTTTTTTCAAGCCATATACCTCTGTGTTGGTCTTTTCAGGGGTGGTTACCATTAAGTAATGGAAAGCATATATATCAAGTTCATTGTAGTATATTATCTCATGAGTGCTTCTACACCCCATCCTCCTTTGCTTCTGGTAATCGTTGTCCTCTCTTCTTCTTTGTTTCTTTGTCACAGATTAATATTGTTTTTATTGTGATCTTGATGGAGCTTTTACATATGATAATTTTGCTTTGCTTTTTGTGTCATCAGAAAACCCATTTCAGTATTTCCTGAAGTGGGGGTTTTCTGGTAGTACATTCCCTCATCTTTACTGTATTTTTGAATGTTTTTATTTCTCTTTCATATTTGAAGGATTGCTTTGATGGGTATTGTATTCTTGGCTGGAAGTTCCTCTCTTTCAGAAATTTAAATATTGGGGTCCACTCTCTTCTAGCTTGTAGAGTTTCTGCTGAGAAATCTGTTGATAATCTAATGAGCCTTCCTTTATATGTTGTATTCTTCATTTCCCTGGCTGCCTTGTGAATTTTTTTTTGTCATTGGTTTGTGCCAATTTCATTATGATGTGCCTTGGAGTAGGTTTATTAGGGTTAATATAACTTGGTGTTCTATTTGCTTCTATTTTTATTAATTTTAATGGGGTGACATTAATAAATCAGGGTACATATGTTCAAAGAAAACATCTCCAGGTTATCTTATCATTCAATTATGTTGCATACCCATCACCCAAAGTTAAATTGTCCTCTGTCACCTTTTATCTGGTTTTCTTTGCGCCCCTTCCCTCCCCCCTCTAACAACATCTACTCCCTCCCCCCACCCCGTAACCACCACTCTCTTGTCCATGTCTCAGTCTCACTTTTATGTCCCACCTATGTATGAAATCATGCTGTTATCAAAGTACATCCATTTTTTTTGTAAATAATCCGATGTCATCATTTCTTATGGCTGAGTAGTATTCCATAGTATATATGTACCAAAGTTTTTTAATCCACTCATCCTCTGATGACACTTGGGCTGTTTCCAGATCTTTGCTATTGTGAACAATGCTGCTACGAACATGGGGGCACATTTCTTCTTTTGAACAGTGCTATAGTGTTCTTAGTGTATATTCCTATAAGTGGGATAGCTGGGTAAAAAGGCAGTTCGATTTTTAATTTTTTGAGGAATCTCCAAACTGTTTTCCACAGTGGCTGCACCAGTCTACATTCCCACCAGCAGTGCAGGAGGGTTCCCTTTTCTCCACATCCTCACCAGCACATGTTCTGTGTTGTTTTGCTGATGAGCGCCATTCTGACTGGTGTGAGGTGATATTTCATTGTGGTTTTAATTTGCATTTCTCTAATGATTAGTGATGTTGAACATTTTTTCATATGCCTATTGGCCATCTGTATGTCCTCTCTGAGAAATTTCTATTCATTTCGTTTGCCCATTTTTTGATTGGATTGTTTGTCTTTCTGGTATTGGGTTTTATAAGTTCTTTGTAAATTTTGGTTATAAACCCCTTATAAGATGTGTTGTCGAATATGTTCTCCCATTGTGTGGTTTGTCTTTTTATTCTGTTCTTATTGTCTTTAACTGTGCAAAACCTTTTTAGTTTGATATAGTCCCATTTGTTTATCCTGCCTTTTATTTCATTGGCCCGTAGAGATAAATCAGCAAATATATTGCTGCTACAGATGTTGGAGAGCTTGCTGCCTATGTTTTCTTCTAAGATGCTTACGGTTTCATGGCTTACATTTAAGTCTTTTATCAATTTTGAGTTTGTTTTTGTGAATGGTATAAGTTGATGGTCTAGTTTCATTTTTTTGCAGGTAGTTGTCCAATTTTCCCAACACCATTTGTTAAAGAGGCTGTCTTTACTCCATTGTATGTTTTTTCCTTCTTTGTCAAATATAAGTTGTCCATAAAGGTGTGGGTTTATTTCTGGGTTCTCTGTTCTGTTCCATTGATCTATGTTCCTGTTCTTATGCCAGTACCAGACTATCTTGAGTACAATGGCCTTGTAGTAAACCTTGATATCTGGAAGAGTGATACCTCCTGCTTTATTTTTTCTTTTTAAGATTACTGAGGCTATTTGTGTTCTTTTTTGGTTCCATATAAATTTTTGGAATATGTGTTCTATATCTTTCAAGTATGTCATTGGAATTTTAAATGGTATTGAATCGAATTAATAAATTGCTTTGGGTAATATAGATGTTTTAATGATGTTTATTCTTCCTAGCCATGAGCACGGTATACGCTTCCACTTGTTTGTATCTTCCTTGATTTCTTTTATCAATGTTTTATAATTTTCCGAGTACAAGTTCTTCACCTACTTGGTTAAATTTACTCCTAGGTACTTTATTTTTTTGGTTGCAATAGTGAAGGGGATTGTTTCCTTAGTTTCTTTTGCTGACAGTTCATTGTTGGTATATGGAAATGCCTCTGATTTCTGAGTATTAATTTTATATCCTGCCATCTTCCTGAATTCATTTATAAGGTCCAGTAGTTTTTTGACTGAGACTTTAGAGTTTTCTATATACAATATCATATCATCTGCAAATAATGACAGTTTTATTTCTTCTTTTCCAATTTGGATGCCTTTTATTTCTTCTTCTCTGATTGTTGTAGCTAGGACTTCCAGAACTATGTTGAATAAGAGTGGTGAAAGGGGGCACCCCTGCCTGGTTCCTGATCTCAGGATGATTGCTTTTAATTTTTGCCCATTTAATATGATGTTTGCTGTGGGTTTGTCATAGATGGTCTTTATCATGTTAAGGAATGTTCCCTGTATTCCCACTTTACTGGGAGTTTTGAGCATGAATGGGTGCTGGATTTTATCAAATGCCTTTTCTGCATCTATCGAAATTATCATGTGATTTTTGTCCTTCCTTTTGTTTATGTCATGAATCACATTGATTGATTAACAAATATTGAATCAGCCTTGCCTCTCCAGAATAAATCCCACTTGATCGTGGTGTATGATTTTTTTTCATATATTGCTGAATCCGGTTGGCTAATATTTTGTTGAGAATTTTAGCGTCTAAATTCATCGCTGATATTGGCCTATAATTTTGTTTTTTTGTGTTGTCTTTGCCCAGTTTTGGGATCAGAATTATGTTCGCCTCATAAAAGGAGTTTGGAAGTCTTCCTTCCTCTTGAATTTTTTGAAATAGCTTGAAGAGGATAGGAGTTAGTTCTTCTTTGAATTTTTGGTAGAATTCACTTGTGAAGACATCAGGCCCAGGACTTTTCTTTTTGGGGAGTTTTTTGATAACTGTTTCGATCTCATTTGTTGTAATTGGTCTCTTTAGGTGTTCTGATTCTTCCAGGTTGATTTTTGTAAGATTATATGATTCAAGAAATTTGTCCATTTCACCTAGGTTGTCTAAATTTTTGGCACAGAGTCCTCCATAGTATTTTCTTACAATATTTTATATTTCTGTTGTGTCAGTTGTTATTTCTCCACTCTGCTTTCTAATTTTATTTATTTGAGTCCTCTCTCTTTTTTTCTTGGTGAGTCTAGATAAAGGTTCATCGATCTTGTTTACCTTTTCAAAGAACCAGCTCCTGGTTTCATTGATCCTCTGTATTGTTTCTGTAGCCTCTATGTCATTTATTTCTGCTCTGATCTTTATTTCCTTCCTTCTACTGACTTGGGCTTCTTTTGCTGTTGTTTTTCTAGTTCTTTTAGATGCAGGGTCAGGTTGCTTATTTGAGCTTTTTCTAGTTTCTTTTGTTATGCCTGTAGTGCAATGAACTTCCCTCTCAGTACTGCTTTTGCTGTGTCTCATACATTTTGAGTTGATGTATGCTCATTATCATTGGTTTCTAGGAACTTTTTTTCCTTCTTTGATCTCATTGTTAATCCATTCATTATTTAATATCATGCTATTTAGTTTCCAAGTGTTTGAGTATTTTTCAGTTTTTCTTTTGTGGTTAATTTCTAGTTTCATGGCATTGTGATCAGAGAAAATGCTTGATATGATTTTAATCTTCTTAAATTTGTTGAGACCATTTTTGTGTCCTAACATGTGGTCTATCCTAGAAAATGTACCATGAGTGCCTGAGAAGAATGTATATTCTACTGCTTTAGGGTGAAAAGTTCTGAAGATATCTATTAAATCGAGTTGATCTAGTGTATCCTTTAAGTCTGCTGTTTCTTTATTAATTTTCTTTCTTGAGGATCTATCCAGTGATGTTAGTGGGGTATTGAAATCCCCTACTATGATAGTATTGCTGTTAATCTCGCCCTTTATATCCATCAAAGTCTGCTTTATGTATGGCGGGGACCTATATTCAGTGCGTAGATATTTATAATAGTTATATCTTCCTGTTGAATTGTAGTGTCCTTCTTTATCTCTTACTACAGCCTTTGTTTTAAAGTCCATTTTGTCAGATATAAGTATTGCTACCCCGGCTTTTTTTTTCATTTCCATTTGGATGAAATATTTTTTTCCATCCTTTTAACTTCATTCTATGAGCATCTTTTGTTTTAAGGTGGGTCTCTTGTAGACAGCATATGTATCAGTCCTGTTTCTTTATGCATGAAGCTACCCTATGTCTTTTTATTGGATCATTTAATCCATTTACATTAAAGGTATTATTGATATGTAGTTGTTTATTGCCATTTTATTCTTTAAAGCTGTATTCTTCTTTGGCCATATTCTTTCATCCTTTTGAACTGTTCACAACAGGCCCCTTAGCATCTCTTGCAGAATTAGTTAGGTTTTAATGAATTCCTTGAGGCTCTTTTTGTCTGGGAAGCTCTTTATTTCTCCTTTAATTTTAAACATTAGCCTTGCTGGATAGTGTTGGTTGTAGGTTCTTTTTCTGCATTACTTTCAATATATCTTGCCATTCCCTTCTGGCCTCAAATGTTTCTGTTGAGAAGTCCGATGTCATCCTTATGAGGGCTCCTTTGTAGGTGATTGCCTTTTTTGCTCTAGCAGCTTTTAAAATTTTTTCTTTATCCCTTAGCTTTGGTATTTTAACTATGATGTGCCTTGGTGTAGATTTCTTTGGGTTTCTCTTTAATGGAGTTTTGTGTGCTTCTTGAACGTGTGAAATGTTTTTCAGCCTTAATTTAGGGAAGTTTTCTGCTATGATTTGATTGAACAAAGTTTCTATTTCTTGTTCTCTCTCCTCTTCTTCAGGAACCCCTATGATGCGAATGTTATTTCTCTTCATGTTGTCACAGAGCTCTCTTAATTTCCTCACATTTTTTGAATCTTATTTTTTTTTCTGCTCTGCTTCTGTGCCTTTGTTTTTTGTGTCCTCTAACTCTCTGATTCAACCCTCAGCCTCATCCATCCTGCTTTTAATTCCTTCCATTGTGGTCTTTAGTTTTGATACTGTATTTGTCATTTGTCTGATTCTTTTTTATTATTTCAATTTCATTTTTTATACTTGTTTTTTCTTTATTTAGGTGTTCATAATGACTATCCATTGTTGCTCTAATTTTTTTGAACATCCTAACTATCATTATTTTAAATTCTGCATCTGGTAATTTGGTTATGTCTGGTTCATTGAGGTCCTTCTCTGGGGATATTTCTTGATTCATTTGAGTTGCATTTCTCTGCCTGCCCATTTTGTCTGTGTATAAGAAGGTTGTGTCCACTAGAGTCCAATGGGTGTTGCCTTTGTGTTCTCTAGGTGTGGTCTGTCTGCAGGCCTACCACCCTCTCTGCCACTGCCTAGGGCTGTTGGGTATGGGTGTTGCCAGTACCAGCCCATTGTGGCTGTTGCTGTGATTTCCTCTTCTCCTCCTCAGGAGGGGCTGTGTTCTGGTGCTCAGCTCTACAAGCCTCAGCCTGCCTGGGCCTTCGCCTCAGCCCCACAAGTTGGGTTGCGCATTGCACGCAATCCATAAACCTCAGCACCAAATGTAGAGGTGAGCACCTTTGCTTAGCTGCAGACCCAGCCTGCTCTCGGGCTTCCGCCCAGCCCCTGTGGTCAGAGCCTGCTCGCCACAGTTTCTCCTGTTGGATGGAGCTGCTGACGTGTACTCAGCTGTGAGCCTCTTCCCGTCCGGAGCTTTAGCCCCGCCTCTGAGGCCAGGGCCTGCCTGTGCAGGATTGCAAACCATGGTTTATCGGGCCGGTTGGGGCTGCTAGCGTGCGCTCAGCCACGAGCCTCCACCTGTCCCTGGTCCTAGCCCCGCCCCTGCTGTCAGGGCCTGCTTGCACAGGGTCCGGGGTTGCAGAGCAGATCTCTGCCCATTCCTGGCCTCCCGCTTTTCCCCCCACTGTTGGGGCTGCAGGCAGACCCGCAGCTGCCAGACCGCTTTCGCATGTCCCCTCTACCCCTGCTGGGCTAGACCAAGCTCACACTGGCTGGGCCTCCGCCCCACCGACAGAACTGCGTTTTAGCATCCCACCGCCACCGTCCCTCCAGCCAGCCCTCAGCAGTGTGGGTGGGTGTACTGCAGCTCAGACCCTAACATTCCATACTGTAGTCCTGGAAGCTCCCTCCATCTAAGCAGCTCTGCTCTAAGTGTCACAGGAAAGCTTGTTTGGCTGGTGTCCTGTCTCCCTTTGCTGGTATTGCTAGTTCCAGGGGAAATATCCGTCTTTTATTAGGGAATCGACTTAGCCCAGGGGTTAGGGTGG
Organism: Rhynchonycteris naso; assembly: GCA_037038555.1. Lineage (NCBI taxonomy): Eukaryota > Metazoa > Chordata > Mammalia > Chiroptera > Emballonuridae > Rhynchonycteris > Rhynchonycteris naso. The sequence continues at coordinate 85,513,816 of CM073003.1, forward strand.
CTGTCCCTCAGAGTGTTTGTCCCTGTGTCTTTAGTCCACACTCTCTTCCTGCTGCTCTGGTCCTCTCTTCTGTCCCCGTTCCCTGGAGCCCCGGGTGCATGGTTGTGAGAGAGGTTTTCTATGCTGTTCCTTTAAGAAGAATCTTGGGTCTGAGAAAACTGTCTCTCACAAACAGTATCCTCACTTGTTTCACAGCTCAATACTGTCCAAATGCCTCTTCTAGGCTCTGGGGCTTCAGGTTGGGGCTTTGTTTCTGGGACCCAGGTCCCTCCCTCTCCGCCAAACTCTCCTCCCACCACGTTGGTCTCTCTGGGCTGCAGTTCACTCCGGGGAGCTGGGGAGCCCTCTTCACGTTTTTTTTTTTTTTTTTTCTACCAGTCTCAATGTGGCTTCTTCAATGTTCCTTGGTTGAAGAGTCCACTTAGTTTTAGTTCAAAGTTGGTTTATGCAGATGATGGTTCTTAAAATTGAGTTATAATCCACTTTGGTTCTGGGAGTTGGAAGTTGGTACGTCCGCCTACTCTATCGCCATCTTGCCATCCACTTCTGTTTGCTTCTTGAATTCGAGTTCTTTTCACAGGCTTGGGAAGTTCTCGTCTATTATTTGTTTGAATATGTTCGCCATTCCATTTTCTCTCTCTTCTACTTCAGATAGTCCCATTATTCTTATGTTGCTCTTTCTGATGGAGTGTGACAATTCGTGTAGGGCCATATCATTTTTTTTAATTCGTGAGTCTTTGTCCTCTTTTCTCAGTAGTACCTCTAGTTGCCTGTTTTCTATGTCACTAATTCTCTCCTCTATCTGGCCTGTTCTGTTGGCTAAGCTTGTTACCTCATTTTTAAGTTCATGAATTTAGTTTTTCATCTCTGTTTGATTTGTTTTCATAGTTTCAATTTCCTTGGTGAAGTATTCTTTCTGTTCATTGAGTTGTTTTTTGAGCTCTCTAAATTTTCTTTTTGCGCTTTCTTGTATATCCCCAAGTATATTTAGGACTTCAATTTTAAATTCTCTGTCATTTAACTCTAAGGTTTCTAAGCTATTGAAATATTTTTGTATAGATTTTTTTCTCATTTATTTGAGCCACATCACTGTCTTTTGTATCCTTAATATTCTATTTCTTTTTCTTTAATGGCATTGAGAGTTGTATTGTTACTAACACTAATAAGAGTTGGTAAATTGTTTTTGAGAAAATGCAGTGATAAACTGAAAATTCTATTGTGCTAAGTGGAACAAAAATACGTAGAATGGAGGGCCTGGGGTAAGGGGGAGTGACAAAGAGTCTAAAAATGAGGCAAGAACCCACAAAATGCCACAAGAGAAAAATTTGGATCAAGAATAAAATAATTTGTTTGTAAATAATGGTTGAATGAGAGAAACAGTGTAAGAGAAAAGAAAAAAAAAAGAAAATTGAATAAAGAAAAAAATACAGTGTATAATGAAAATTCTATCGTATTACGTGGCACAAAAACTATAGAATGGAGAGCCGAAATTGGGGGAAATGCTAATGAGATAAAAAGCGAAATAAAAGAACAGAAAATGCCACAAAGAAAAAATTTGAATCCAAATTAAAATAATTTGTTTGTGGGTGAGATTCGAATGAGAGAAATAGTGAAAGAGAAAAGAAGAAAAAAAGAGAGAGAAAAAAAATTGAGTTAAATTTTTTAGAATGTAACACTCATAGTAAAAAAAAGAATGGAAAATGTAACAGCTATGGGTAATAACATTCAAAATGAAAAAATATATAAGGAATAAAATGGAAAGAGGATAAAATAACCTAGGTAGAAAGAAAAAAGAAAAGATAAAAATACTAGGAAAAAAATGGAAAAAGTTATAAAGAATGGATTTTTCATGTATTTTTTTTTCCCCAGGGACAGAGAGAGAGTCAGAGAGAGGGATAGATAGGGACAGACAGACAGGAACGGAAAGAGGTGAGAAGCATCAATCATTAGTTTTTCGTTGCCGTTGGGACACCATAGTTGTTCATTGATTGCTTTCTCACACGTGCCTTGACCGTGGGCCTTCAGCAGAGCGAACCACCCCTTGCTGGAGCCAGCAATCTTGGGTCCAAGCTGGTGAACTTTTGCTCAAGCCAGATGGGCCCGCACTCAAGCTGGCGAGCTCCGGGTCTTGAACCTGGGTTTTCCGCATCCTAGTCCGACGCTCTATCCACTGCATCACCGCCTGGTCAGGCTTTTTCCTGGTTTTGAGAAGTTGTCTGCTTCCTTTTTCTTCTCTCTCTTTTCAGCTGGTTCTGCTGTACCCCAGGTTCTGCCCCTGTGGAACTCTTCGGCAGAGAATTGCTGTTGTGTGGCTATTGTGATGACATAAACTAGGCCTCAGTCCCATTGGTAGGCGAGGCTTGTTAGCGTTTGCAGGCTCAGACAATAGGAGAGTCTGTTTTCCCGGAGCCTCTCCCCAAGTCTCTCCTTCCTGAACCTGTAGCCTGGGACCCAGCTATGAAGTTGCCCCAGCCACTGCCTGGAGAGCAAGAGGCTCTAAGAGCTGCCAAATTCCCCCCTATCCCCACTCAACACAGGGTTCTGAGTAAGGCTTTGCTAGCCAGAGCCGCCAGCATAATCAGGCAGGACTAGGAGCCAATTGCCCTTCAGGTGTCTTTCTATGACCCTCGGGGCATGTTTATTATGCCTCAGCACTCCGCAGGTCTGCTCTCCAAGGGCTTTCTGCAAGCTGCCTACGCGCCCTTCCCCCCACCACTTCCACAGTTCTCTTCCCCAGGAGTGTGCTTCGTTAGTCTGTATGGCTGGCAGAGGTGCCACACCCAGACAGGTCCGTGTGTAGGGAAGCCAGCTAACATCATATTAAATGGCATAAAACTGAGGACATTTTCCCTAATATCAGGAACAAGACAGAGTTGTCTACTCTCTCCACTCTTATTCAACATAGTGCTGGATGTGCTAGCCAGAGCAATCAGACAAGAGAAAGAAGTAAAAGGCATTCATATTGGGAAAGAAGAAGTAAAGGTTTCACTTTTTGCCGATGATATGATCCTGTACATCAAAAACCCCAAAGACTCCACACATGCAGCCCCATGTTCATTGCAGCATTGTTCACAGTGGTCAAGACATGGAAACAACCAAAAAACCCTTCAATAGATGACTGGATAAAGAAGATGTGGTACAAATATACTATGGAATACTACTCAGCCATAAGAAATGATGACATCGGATCATTTACAACAACATGGATGGACCTTGATAGCATTATACTTAGTGAAATAAGTAAATCAGAAAACACTAAGAACTATATGATTCCATAGGTGGGACATAAAAATGAGACTCAGGGACATGGACAAGAGTGTGGTGGTTATCGGGGGTGAGGTGGGGTGGGGAGGGGAGGGTGTCTGGGTAGAGAAGAGGCACAAAGAAAACCAGACAGAAGGTGACAGAAGACTACATGACTTTGGGTGATGGGTATGCAACATAACAAATGTCAAAATAACCTGGAGATGTTTTCTCTGAACCTATGTACCCTGAATAATTAATGTCACCCCATTAAAATTAATTTAAAATTTTTTTTTGGAAAATAATTATCTTTGAAGTTATTTTGAAGATTAAAATAAAAAGAAAATTAATTTTGAAAAACTTAATAATAATAATAAATTTTAAAGAAAAAAATTAGGTAAAACAGAAACCAAAATCACAGGATAATACATATGAAAGAGAACAGGCAATTTTGATTTAAAACTATACATAACTTGGCCTAACCAGTGGTGGCGCAGTGGATAGATCACTGACCTGGGACACTGAAGACCCAGGTTCAAAACTCGAGGTTCCCAGCTTGAGCTCAGTTCATTTGGCTTGATTGTGGCATCATAGATATAATCCCATGATCACTGGCTTGAGCTCAAAGTTGCTGGCTCTAGCAAGGGGTCATTGGATTGGCTGGAGACACTTTCCTCTGGTCAAAGCACATATGAGAAAGCAATCAATGAAAAAGTATAATGATGCAACTACAAGTTGATGCTGTTCATCTCTCTCCCTTCTTGTCTGTTTCTCTCTCTCTCTTTCCACACATGCACTATAAAAGAAATACATAACTTCTAGAAATGAAACAATCATTTGGTTTGAAAACTTTAATGAAATTATTGAAATTATTAAAATACTGATTATCCACAGCTAAAGACAAAAACAGTGAAGTGGATGATGGAGCAGAGAAAATTATTCAGAATAAATCATGAAATAATACAAAGATGGACAAATCATATTGGCAGGTTAAGAGACATGAAAGGCAGACTGAAAAGCCTAACAGAATCTAAAGGAGTTTTAGGGAGAATAGAGGATATACAGGTCAGGCTATGTATAAAAACATAATGGCTGAGACTTTTTCAGAAATGATAAATAAAATAAACTCCCAATTCAGAGAATACTTGAGGGAGATCAAATAAGTAAAAATAAATCCACGTCCAGACACACCAGAGTGATATACTACATATAAACTACTCCATTCAAAGAAAATGCTTATGGCAACTTTGAGAAAAGTTGGATACCTTAGAAAGAAAAAGCTGAAATGTAACTTGGAAGTACAATTCCACTGACAACAGAAAGCAAAAACTGATACTTTCAAAGTGCTGAAGAAAAGGAACTGGCAGAATAGAATTCTATAGCAAGTGAAACTACTGTTCACAAGTGAAAGGAATAAAGAAATTTCAGGGAAGGGGGTTAAGGGAGTTTGCCTCCCACAGACCCTCCTGGAACTTTTCAATGAAAAGAAAATTGAACTGAAAAAGAGTGAGATACAAGAAACAATGATGATCAAAGTTGGTGGCTTGAAATAAGGTGATTCCTCCACAACCCCCACAAACAGGTTTTATTGTTTGGGGAACTAGATAAGTTTATTTTAAAGTTTACATGGAAAAGTAAGAATAGTTGGGGAAATTACAAAATAAAAGAGTAATGAATGTGACCTTTCTTTACAAGACAAACATTTTTATAAAGAATTAGAATAATGTGATATTGCCATCTGAACATACAGAAAATCAGTGGAACAGAATAGAATGGAATATGTTGGAATTTAGTATCATGACAAAGGTAGCACAAGTCTTGTGGATTAAATAATTAGTGTGTTACAATAACTGGCAGCTATCAGATGGGCAGAGGGGGAATAAATTTAATCTCTATCTACCTAAAACCCCACACCAAAATAAAATCTAAGTGGATGAAAAACTTGAATGTAAAAAAGTAAACTATAAAAATACCATAAGAAAGCATGGAAGAATATTTATTTAAAATCTTGAAGCAGGGAAGACTTTTCTAAGTGTGACCAACAATCCCAGACACTGTAAAAAAAAAAAAATTGATAAATTTCTTACATATAAAACTGAAAATTTCTGAAGCCCTCTTCCCTCCCCCCAAAACCCCATAAAAAGTAAAAAGGCACATGGTAACCTGGGGAAAATCTTGCAATCATAAACAAAAGAAAAACCCCCAACAATTCTATGGGAAAATGGCCACAGGAAGTAGAGAGGAAAATACCAATGGTTTTTAATATATAAAAACATCTAAAAAGATTAGGCCTTGGCCTGTTAACTCAGTGGTTAAGAGCGTCGTCTAGAAACAACAAGGTTGTATAGGTTTGATCCTGGTCAGGGCACAAACGGGAGCAGTGCGGCTGAATGGAACAACAGATGAATGCTTCCCTTCCCCCTCCCTTCTCTCTCCTTCCTTCTCTCTGTCTCTCTAACATTCAATCAATAAATAAAATTCTGGCTGATAGCTTGGTTGGCTGAAGCGTTGTCCTGGCGTGGTAGTTGCTGGTTTGACCCCCAGTCAGGGCACATACAGGAGCAACTTGATATTCCTGTCTCTCCCTCCCTGTCTCTCTTTAAAAAAAAACAAAAACAAAAACATATAGAAAGACTTGGCTTGAGTCGTAATAGAAAGCGCAGAAATAAAATCACATATATATGATCAAATAGTTTTTGATAAAGGGGCCAACAACATACAATGGAAAAAAGAAAACTTCTTCAACAAATAGTGCTGGGAAAACTGGAAAGCCACATGCAAAAGAATGAAACTCGACTACAGTTTGTCCCCTTGTACTAAAATTAATTCAAAATGAATTAAAGACCTAAATATAAGACCTGAAACAATAAAGTACATAGAAGAAAACATAGGTACTAAACTCATGGACCTTGGTTATAAAGAGCAATTTATGAATTTGACTCCAAAGGCAAGGGAAGTGAAGGGAATGATAAATTAATGGGACCACATCAGACTAAGAAGTTTTTGCACAGCAAGAGAAACTGACAACAAAATAAACAGACAGCCAACTAAATGGGAGATGATATTTTCAAACAACAGCTCAGATAAGGGCCTAATATCCAAAATATACAAAGAACTCATAAAACTCAACAACAAACAAACAAACAACCCAATACAAAAATGGGAAGAGGACATGAACAGACACTTCTCCCAGGAAGAAATACAAATGCCCAACAGATATATGAAAAGATACTTATCTTCACTAGTTATTAGAGAAATGCAAATCAAAACTACAATGAGATACCACCTCACTCCTGTTAGATTAGCTATTATCAACAAGACAGGTAATAACAAGTGCTAGAGAGGCTGTAGAGAAAAAGGAACCCTCATCCACTGTTGGTGGGAATGTAAAGTATTACAACCATTATGGAAGAAAGTATGGTGGTACCTCAAAAAATTAAAAATAGAACTACCATATGACCCAGCAATCCCTCTACTGGGTATCTACCCCCAAAACTCAAAAACATTGGTAAGTAAGGACACATGCAGCCCCATGTTCATTGCAGCATTGTTCACAGTGGCCAAGACATGGAAACAACCAAAAAGCCCTTCAATAGATGATTGGATAAAGAAGATGTGGTACTTATATACTATGGAATACTACTCAGCCATAAGAAATGATGACATTGGATCATTTACAACAACATGGATGGACCTTGATAACATTATATGGAGTGAAATAAGTAAATCATAAAAAACCAAGAACTGGCCTGACCAGGCAGTGGTGCAGTAGACGGAGCATCGGACTGGGATGTGGAGGACCCAGGTTCGAGACCCCAATGTTGCCAGCTTTAGCATGGGCCCGTCTGGCTTGAGGAAAAGCTCGCCAGCTTGGACCCAAGTTCACTGTCTCCAGCAAGGGGTTGCTCGGTCTGCTGAAGACCTGCGGTCAAGGCACATGTGAGAAAGCAATCAATGAACAACTAAGGTGTTGCCACGGCAACGAAAAACTAATGATTGATGCTTCTCACCTCTCTCCATTCCTATCTGTCTGTCCCTATCTATCCCTCTCTCTGACTCTCTCTCTGTCCCTGTAAAAAAAAAAAAAAAGTATATATATATATTGACGGAAGACAATCTGATTTAGGGTGATGGGTATGCAACATAATTAAATGTCGGGATTACCTGGAGATGTTTCCTCTGAACATATGTACCCTGATTTATTAATGTCACCCCATTAAAAAAAAAAGAAAAAGAAAAGAAATGCAACTCAAAAGTCCAGTAAGTTGAATTTCTTACCTATCTGATTTGAAAACAACAGAAGAGTTTCTAACACACTTAACAAGGGTATGCTGGATTTCCTGGCCAAGTGAGCAGAAGTACTTACTTTTTACCTTTTTACTTCTTGGTCTTTTCAACAATTTTGTAATTACTATAGTTTCCTGTGTTAACTTCCCTCTGATATACCTAACGTGGTCACTGTTTTTGAACTGGTTAATAACTGATACAGGAATCAAACAGACCCTGCAACAAATATCTTTATTAGAAGTGAGACATTAGCAGATTTTCCTGTGAAGGCAAGAATAAGACAAAAGGCTTACCCTGACTGCTTGCCAATGAATATTGTATGGGAAGCCTTAGTCTGGGCAATAAGCAAAGAAAAGAAATTTTAAGGAATTAAAAGAAGGCAACAGAATAGTTATTAGGACAAATCAGATATTTGGCAGTACCCCTGGGGAATATATCTTTACACAAAAATCAATTGCATTTTTATAAATGCTATCTGAAAGGTTTTATTTCTTTTTTTTATTTTCATTTTTTGTATTTTTACAAAGTTAGAAGCGGGGAGGCAGAGAGACAGACTCCCGCTTGCACTGACCTGGATCCACCCAGCGGGCCCACTAGCGGGCAATGCTCTGCCCATCTGGGGCATTGCTCTGTTGCAACCAGAGCCATTCTAGTGCCTGAGACGGAGGCCACAGATCCGTCCTCAGTGCCTGGGCCAACTTTGCTTCAATGAAGCCTTGGCTGCAGGAGGGGAAGAGAGAGATAAAGAGGAAGGAGAGGGAGAAGGGTGGAGAAGCAAATGGGCGCTTCTCCACTGTGCCCTGACCAGGAATCAAACCTGGGACTTCCACACGTGGGGTTGAGGGGGGGGGAAGTATTTTTTAAAAGAATAGAAGGCAGTCAAAGGAAATACAGTAAAATGAAAATGTGTTAAATCTAGGTCTGTGTATATCGACATCTGTTATAGTTTTCTCTCTTTCTTTCAAGAAAGAAAACTACTTTCAGTCAGAGCTGAAAGTTTTCTGACATTACTAAAAACCAACTATACGATAAATTAAATTATAGGATATAGTAGGAAATTTTATTGGGTATTAATGTTTAGTAAATATTTTTTAACTTTTTGATTTTAGAGAGAGAGAGAGAAAATGGGAATGAGAGAGAGAGAGAAAGACCATCATTCTACCTCCCTCCATATATTCACTGGCTGACTCCTGTGTGTGCCTCAATAAGGTATGGAACCCACAGCCTTGGCACATTGGGAGGTCACTCCAACTAACTGAGCTACATGGCTAGGGCCACTGCTTAGTAAATCTTAAATGAAAGAAAAAATATTTTTGAGACAAATCACAATGATTTGATAATATATGTACCCCCTTCTTTCCAACATTGTTTAATGAACTTGTTTCCTCAGGGCATGCACACAGGCGGAGAGGAAGGAGGTACAGAGGGAGAAGGGAAAAGAGGGCGAGAGGAAGAGATGGAGGGGAGGGACAAGGAGGAGGGGAGCGGGGCAGAGGGAACTCAAATAAAGGACTTAAATCTCACAGAAACCAAAGACTGAAGCCAAAATTCCATGAAAACTAGAAAACCACCAGGGTCCAAGGCTGTTATATGTTTATAGCCCATGGGAAGATTCCTTACATGGTGCTATAGGTTGGACAGATAACGAAAGCCATGACTCATATGTTTATTAACCATGAAGTTGTTTATGTACCCCTAACAAATATCCCACTCATCCATTCATTTGATATATAATATCAGTAAAATAGTAGCTGCCATTGTTAATCCTAAAATTTCCTTTTCCAGATTTCTGTGTACCAACTTCAATTCTATAATTCCAGAAATTGGTGAACAATAGTGTATTTGAAAGCCACCACATTTCAATCACCCAAATAAATAGAACTTTTCACTTTTGTACTTGGTAAGAAAAGTTACCAATGGAGACTAAAATATAACAATGCAAAATAAAATTAAATTCTATAAAGTAATGTTTAATTTTAGTTTTATAAAACAAATATATTAACCTCACATTGAGTCATAAGCTAGCAAATATAAGAGCTGGATTTCATAACTGTAAAGTTTTATTTCTTTACAAGACCACATCTTATAAAGGGATCATCTTTAAAATTACCATGAATATTACCGATGGCAATGGTTCCTTCTTGATTGGTCAGCTATTGAACTGACCAATTCATCTTTCTTTATTTCATATTTTTCTTTAACTGTATGTAGCCAGAATCATAGTATCATCCCCAGGTGAGCTTTAAAATGGTCTGGGTAACTGCATAGTCAGGATTTGATCAGCGAAGCAAACCAATTAAGAGTGTTGATTTGGTAAGCAGAGATGAGCTTGTGGTGACTTCCTTTTGGCCTTTTCTCCTATAATAATGTTTATGCCTAGACCAGTTTAGGGCTACTGCCAGCCACTGAGTGTGTTTATTATGACCATTCCTGCCAGAACTGCAGAAATCATCACAGCGTGTGAACTGAAGAACCTGACCTTCAGAAGCCCCTGCTCTGGCTGGTGGATTATGGTGGTGTTTCGGTCCTCTACGAATTAGTTCCAGTGTCCCATAATCTCCATGAAGTTTGGTTACTTCATCTTCTCCTATGCACAGCACCCTGGTAAAATGACTATAGGTCTCTTTGGGTGGTTATGAGGAAGATATGCAGACTATATTTTTGGCTGTGTATCAGAGTTGTTTCTCTGGGGAACCTGATCTCCCTTTATTCAAGCAGCTGTGGGTCTTGAATTGACTCAAGGCTAGGAATTGTTCCAGGGCCAAGACTCGCCACTGTGTGATTCAAGTCAGATTTCTGCTCATCAGAACTACAGTTTCCAGGTTATGTAAATTATACTAAATATAAATGACACCAAATTACTATATTAAATTGAAACTTCAGTAGATTGTCTATCTAATTCAGACCTAGGGACACCAGGAGCAATTAGCCAACACCAAAGACTTTTATGGATCATCTTGTTCTGAGTATTACTTTGGCTCTGATGTCCATTGCATTAACCATACCCACCTTGCCTTTGGCCATTAAGTACTGCCACTTGGTCCTTGGCACCTCAGGATCTTACCATCTTTTGGTTCCAGGTTTCAGTGAATAACCAGGATAACTGGTAAGGCCACTCTTGGTTTCTTGACCTAACATACGAGAACCAGAATTTCTTCTTTGTGCTCATATCAATAAATTTACCCTGATCTTACTTTACACTCTTCCTACCCTGCTCCAATACTCTCAGGATCCCAATCACCCCAGGTGTTTTTATCAACTGAAACTAGCAAAACCTTGCCATTCTTTTAGTGCATTTGGTTCCTCCTCATAGGTCACTTTATTATTTTTAAATATTTTATATTATTGACTTTAGAAAGAAAGAGAAAGGCGGAGGTAGGAGCGGGAAGCACCAACTTGTAGTAGTTGCTTCTCATTTGTGTCTTTACTGGACAAGCCTGGGATTTCTAACTGGTGACCTCAGCATTCCAGGTCGATGCTTTATTCACTGTGCCAACATTGGTTAGGCTCTCATAGGTCATTTTACAACTGACCTCGTGAGGCCTGCTAGATTTCAGTGTGATTTTAGGTCAAGAAACAAGAAGAAGTGGTGAGGATAGGCCCTGAACTGTTTCCTCTCAGTTTCATCAGGCAAGGGGAGACTGACTTCAAACAGGAAAGAACGGCTGCTTCTGCTGGCAAAGAAGGTTTGTGGAATGTGAAGGTCAAGGACAAGCTTCATTTAAATTTGCCCATAGAGTCCCCATACCAATTTTCTTTTTAAAATTTTTAATTCATTGATTTTAGAGAGAGAGGAGGGCAGGGAGAGAGAGAGACAGGAACATTCCTGTATGTGCCTCGACCAGGGATTGAACCCACAACCTTTCTACTTCGGGACGATGCTCTAACCAACTGAGCTCTCCAGCCAGGGCTCCATAATGATTTTTCAAAGCCTCTCTTCTTCCCAATCAATGCCCTAACTTGAACAAAAGAGACCCTGTGGAATTATATATTCAATTTGCCTTGTAATTCAATCACCTACAGAATTAGCTTTTTGTTTCTCAGAAAAATTTCAGAAACTTTGCTTCTGCATGCGATACGATTTCTTTTAGGACAGTTATACAGAAGTGTGTAATTCTGAATATCTCTACAATTCACTGGCTTCTGAGTTACAAAAAGGTTACATTAATATTGAGGACCAAATTCCACTAATTTTTTTATTTTTCCTTAGTTAGAAGCGGGGAGGCAGTCAGACAGACTCCCACATGCACCCGACCAGGATCCACCCGGCATGTTTACCAGGAGGCAATGTTCTGCCCATCTGGGGCATTGCTCTGTTGCTGTGGGAGCCATTCTAGCGCCTGAGGCGGGAGGCCATGGAGCCGTCCTAAGTGCCCAGGCCAACTTTGCTCCAATGGAGCCTTGGCTGCTGGAGGGGAAGAGAGAGATAGAGAGGAAGGGTGTAGAAGGAGATGGGCGCTTCTCCTGTGTGCCCAGGCCGGGAATCAAACCCGGGACTTCCACATGCCAGGCCGACGCTCTACCCTCTGAGCCAACTGGCCATTGCCCAAATTCCACTAGTTTTAAAGCTCTCATGCACATAATAACTAAAACCTTGGACTTCCTCCGTGGTTCTTTCTTACAGACATAGCTCTGAGGGATTTGGAAGTTGTCATGTCATCTGGGTTCTGTCTAGCTCAGGGACAACCTCCAGACTCCTAGGGGGCTGCTGCCCAACACTGGCATCACAGCGCTGTGAACTGCTGCCTTGTGTTCCACCTGGCCACTGCTCCCGCAGGGGACACTGCTCCACACACTATCCCACTGCACCCCCACTGCTGCTTCACTGGGATGCTTTCCCTTGCCCTCAGGCTGCTGCTGCGCTGGGGCTGCCTTCCCCCAAATACTGTCACTCTATGCAGGGGCTAATTTGGTGTGCCCTGCTGCTTCGGCCTGACCCATTGCGAGACCTTCTGCTTTGGCTCCTGCTGTGGCCACCCTATCCTTTGTGGCCTGTCAGTGTGCTTCACTGTCACCACCACCATTGTGCCCAGGCTGCTAGCACTCACCTTTGTCTTATAAAATCAGTAGAGAAATCATTTCTCCTTCCTTGTTTTCTGTCCTCTTGACAAATCCCACTTGGGGGCTGTGTGGGGCCAGAGGTGTTACACAACTTGAGGGGGTCTTTTAGTATTATCCACACACTTTCCTGTCCTGACACGTTCCCGCCGGTCATAGAGCTGGTTGGTAGGGAGGCTGAGTCAGAGGCAGTGTGCCGTACCCAAAACCCTCTGGAAATCGCAGGCCTCATTGCTGAGTTTATAGCTTGTTTCAGGCTTCTTTCCTTGAGATTGTGCTAGACTTCTTCCAGGAGCTGCATAGTCCACTTTTTTTTTAACCAGTTTCCCACTCAGTATGAATTCATGAGCATAGTTCAAATACTTGTCCTAAGAGAAGCCTAACTGAGTTAGCTCAATTAGTGAACACAAACAGATCCAGTGGTGGCCATGGGCCTCATTCCACACCAGAAAGTGGAGGACAGTCACTCCACTGCAGGATTTAAAACTCTCATTCAATTTTATCAGAGAAATAACACACACATACACATCTGTGAACAAAACAAAGATCTTTGCCCTCAGGAGCTTAGATTTCAGTGGGGAGACAGACAATAAATAACATATAATAAATACATAAAATTTATATTAACAGGTGATGACTTCAGAAGGAGCCCTAGAACAGGTTAAGGACAATCAGAAGTGCCGGTGGTGTGTGCCTGCATGTGTGTGTGTGTGTGCACATGCAGACGTGAGGGCAGCTGTTGTAGTAAACGGGTGGCTAGCTCAAGTCTTATTGAGAAGCTTGCATCACTAAGGGAAGAGAAGAGAGCTAAGGAAAAGAACATTTTAGGTAGAGAGCACAGGGCCAGAGCAAAATCCTTACCTCAGAGTTTGCCTGGGGTGACAGAGTAACAGCAAGGAGGCCACTGAGTGAAGAGAGTAGACATTCCAGTCTAACAGATAAGGCATGCTAAGTCAATTAGGACCCTCAGCCTACTGTAAGAGTTTTGGCTTTTACTCTGAGCAGAATAAGAAGCTACTGGAGTATTCTGAATACACAAATGACATTTCTAAAGTTTACTCTGGCCACTAACTATGGGGTTTAGGTTACAGGGAGAAAGATAGCGAGGAAGGTAGTGGGTTGGTGCAGGCGAGAGAAGACAGTGGCTCAGACCAGGGGAGTAACTGACGAGGTGGTGAGTAATTAGATTCTCGTAATATTTGAAAGGAGAGCCAAAAAAGATTTCCCAATAAACTGGATGTGACAGAGAGTACTCAAAGCTAACACTAGGATTTTGACCTGAGCAGATGGAAGGATGGAGTTGTCATGAGCTTCCCAGATGCCAAGAGTGGGAAGGCTGCAGGTTCGAAAGTAAGCTATCTAGATGTGTAGATTTTGAGATTCCTATTACATATACAGGTGGCGATGTTGAATATGCAGTTGGATAGGTACCAGAAACTTAAAAGGGAGATCTGAGATGAAGAGATTGCCTTTGGGAGTTGTCAGATTGGAAGTTACATTTATAGCCCCGAGAACAGATGAGATCCTTAAGGCAGTAAATGTGGATAGAAAAGCAGGGAGTGCCCAGGACTGAGAGGCTGGAGAGAGGAGGCCAGGTCAGTTAGAGACTGGGAGGAGGCAGGAAAATCAAGAGTGTAGCATACAGGAAGCCAAGTGGAGAAAGCATATCAAGGATGAGACATGATCAATATCATAAAATGTTGCTGGTGAGGTGACAGGAAATCTGAGGACTGACCACTGGAATAGTCAATACGAGGTCACTTGATGGACACAACAAGCACATTTTGGTGGAGTGGTATGAGCAAAAGGCTTATTGGATAGGTTCAGGAGAGAGTTAAGGGGGAAACTGGAGACAGAATTTACTTATGGCTTTTAAGGAGTTTAACTGCAAAGACATTGTACAGTATATGGAGGGGAAAGCATATCAAAAGGAGTTTTTTTGTTCATTTTATTAAAGACAGTAGAAAGAATAGCATGCTTGTAGGCTGATGGAGGGCGAAAATTCAATACCATAGGCTAGAGAATGATTAGAGCAACATTACTGTCTACTGATTCAGACGCTAATCTCTTCTGGTGATGCCCTCACAGTCACACCCAGAAATAATGTTTAACCAGTTATCTGGGAGTCCTTTAGCCCAGTCAAGTTGACACATAAAAATTAACCATCACACCCAGCCAAACTGATATGCATATACACCCCTCACTATGCAAAGCATCACACTAGAGAGATATGCAAAATACAAAAAAAAAAAAAAAAAAAAAGAGGTGAGAAATGGGACCCCATAGTGTAATATTGTCTTGTGTGAGCACAGTAACAGTGGAAACAAAAACACAACCAGCTAACTACAAGCAACTCCAGAATACCTACTCTCTTTTGTCAGAGGATGAAGCTTTCATGGACTACTTCTATTCTAGGATACAGAAGCTTCATACCTAACAGAATATCCTCTGACTTCTACAATTTCTAATGTAGAAAGGATATTGCTTCTGCTTACTTGCAAAAATGAATTCTTTATTCTTGTTTTTCTTCTATTTGCACCCCTCTTTTTTCCCTATTTCCCATAAGCTGTTTTCTATAGGTGAATTGTGTAAGTTTAACATTTTAATGTTAAGTATTAGTATGTGTATTAAAATGAACATGGCAAGTTACTGTTGATTTGAATGTATACATAAAGTCAGGAATCATTTAAATAACTAAACTCTACCAGAAGAATATTTATAATAAACATTGTGTAAAGTTATAATTTTAGTGATAAGACAATTAGCAATATTAATAGCATATCACCCCCTAAATCTTTCCATCAGCTCTGACTCATTGTTACATAACGCTCACATGCATGAGTTCTCCCGGAAATTGTTTGAACTCATAAGGAACAGTAGCAAAGTTTTTCTACTTTAATATCTCTGTGTAGGCCCTTGCTGGTGCCTCAGTGGATAGAGCATCTACCCAGCATATGGACATCCTGGGTTCAATTCCTGGTCGGAGCACACAGGAGAAGGGACTATCTGCATCTCCCTTCTTCCTTCTCCCCCTTCTCTCCCTCTTCTTCTCCCGCAGCCAGTGGCTTGATTGGTTCAAGCGTGGCCCCAGGCACTGAGGATAGCTTCCTTGAAGTACATCAGCACTCAGGTGCTAAAAATAGCTTATCCACAAGCACTGGCCCCAGATGGGGTTGCTTGGTTGATCCCAGTTGGGGTGCATACTGGATGGAGTCTGCCTTATTATCTCTCCTGCTCTCACCTAAAAAAAAGATCTTGGTATAGACAGGAAATTCCCACTTAATCTAATTTCAGTATGGGGGTAGAATCTTATAATAAAAAAATAAACCAATTTTTTCACAAACACACAAATAAAATTAGTAAGGAGTTCAGTTCTTAGCAGTCCAAAAGTCCTTGAGGCCCGAGACAGAGGATGCCTGAGTAGATGAGAACCCTCTAGACAGCCTGGTTGTCTGTCAGCTTTGTGTGCAGCGTCAGGTTATCTAACCTCTCTGTGCTGCAGTTTCTTCATCTGTACAGGAGGAATAATTGTCCCTACTTGAAATGGACATATTTTAACTACTTAACAACAGTAACCGGCACATTATAAGTTTTTAATAGGTTAGTAATTATTTGCACTATTTGATGACACGGAACCAAAGGAACCAGAGCTACTGATAAATGAAATGTAAATGAATGAAATGAATGGGGGACACATAAACAGTATGTGCGTACTGCAGACAAGTGCCCTCAACCTGTTCTGGCCTCAGGAAATTCACTGCCCCCTGCTTGCCTGGCTGTTCTATCTCAGCCAGCTTCTCTAACAGAGTGATGTGTACCAGCATGAGTAAAGCACCACAACTTCTCAGTACCATTTCCACGATCTCCTCAGACAAAGACAGGATGATGACATCATTTTCTAGCTTCGTCCCACCACTCACCCAGCCTTTGTTCTTACTTTACTTGCTTCCAGGCTTTCAGATTCATCCTAGATTCAAGTCTTCAGGCCTTTTCCCGAAAAGGTATGCTATACACTGACTGGTTTCCTAGCCAGGAGAATAAAATCACTGTCATCCTATCCATTTTCTTAAATTATTTTCTCTCCTTCCCAGCACTGTTTTTCAGCTAATTTAATTGACTCATTGTCACCCTATCCATTTACTTAAAATAGGACAATATTTCTTCTTCCTTTCTAGTTCTAAATGGAACTCAATTGACTGTAAAACAAGATTCTTCCTTTCCTCTATTTCCATTTAGTCTGGAGCATCTTCAAGCCAGAATTGAGTGTCAGTGACCATCAGGACTGTTTCCTTCTTTGCCTTCCTTATTATAGCTGTGGCACGGACTTCTCTGCTCAGAACTGGGCACGTGTCTGCAGGGTGAATGCTGGGGATGGACATCTTGAGGGCACAGAGGCCAACTTGGAAAGCTGACTTTCCATCGATCTGACAAACACTCTGCTTCCTTATGATCAATATAAATCAAATTAAGAAATACAGTTTTCTATATAAAACAAAAACTCCCCTAAAATGGGTTATTATTGTAGATGAACTATTCGTATTCATCTCCTCTATTAATAGGCATCATCTAATCCAATGTTTTTTCAACCCCCAGTCCACCAGAAATTTCACTGGACCGGCACCAGTCGTCAGACTGGCAGTTGAAAAACACTGACCTAATCCACTGAGGGCCTGAATACAACAGAAAGATGGAAGAAAGAAGAATCAGCTTTCTGTGTGAGCTGGCACGTCCATCTTTTGCCCTTAGACATTGGTGCTTTCAGTTCTTGGGCTTTCAGACCAGGATTGACACTGTCACATCCTCCACCCACACTCTCATGCTCAGGCCTTCAGACTGGGGCTGAATTACACCACAGGGCTTCCTGGTTCTTCAGCGTTGAGACAGCAGATTGTGGACTTCCCTGGCCCCCATAAATAGCCTGAGCTAGTTCCTATAATAAATGTAAATATTCATATATTTTTGTCCCGTTTCCCTGGAGAACCCTAACTAACATACCGAGTGACAGAATGGACGAGCAGAACATTTCATCTCAGGTGAGGTGCTCTTGAGAACATTCTGGCTTTGGAGATACACAAACAAGTGTGTGTAAATTGGGAGATTAAAGTCAAATACACAAAGCACAGTTAGTGGAGAACTATGCTGTAGTGATGAGGCCAGAGCAAACGTTTCACAAAAATACCATTTTGTGAATGGCTCTTCCTTAAGTGAAATTCCAGTAGTAGTTCTGCCCTGATTTTCTTTATCATCTTAAATAATATATCACCTTCTGTCATTCTACCTCATTTTCTACATTTAAAATAACAGTATTCTATGAAGGTGACATAGAGTCACATTAGCTAAATATGCTATTACAGATGGAAATATGTGCTGTTTGCTTAGAAATGTATTTTCTGAGAATAAAGTAAAAAGTACTTTTTAAATGGGTTTATTCCTAAAATGAGTGACATAATTAAATACAAGTGTATGACAGCTCACATTTATAGAAATTCAATACTTCTAAGTAATTCCTGTATCAACCATTACTCAGCCATATAGAAATAAAATATACAGGAATTAGAGTGATCATAAGCAGAAATAATCAAAACTTATTCCAGTAGATAACAACATTACAGTTGCTGTGGCAACCCACTGAAAGGCAGAAACCGTGGGCTGAACTGAGGCCACTGTGTTCCAAAAGGAAAGCTTATTTTAAAAGTACCTGGATGCAAGCAGGCTGAGACCAGCAAAGGGTGCCAGCCCGGAGCTGCAGGAGAGTGCGTTAGATTTAGGGTTACTGCAGGCATTTGCTGGCATGGGGTTGCCTGCACCTGGACATGCTCAGATTTGCATATCATGGTTTGTCGTCTTGTTTACAAATTGTCTTCCTTTCTCAACCCTCAGGTCCCTCATCATGGCCTTGTCCCAAGAACATTTCTCAGAACCTTGTCAGGGTAGGGGGAATTGCTTAAGAGGACAGAGAGGTTGGGTGAGGGAGATGCTTACTGAAGAAGTTGCCCTACTGGGAAGTTGGGTGAGGGGAATTTGAGTTTTAAAGGAGCCCTGAACCTAAAACTCACATGCCAGCCTTTTGTTGTTTAAGAAAAAGGGGTGAAGGTCTTTTCTTCCATAGCTACTTCCTGCTGGTTAGGGTCAGTGAAGTATTTATGGGCAAGGGAAAGAATGGGAGTTGGCTGGTTGTTGATAGTGATCTTCTGAGGTCTGGGTTAGAACCTGGTACCGAGTGGTGGCTTGAAGTAACATAATCTCTCTGACAGACTGGTTTGCAAATGCCCTTAGGCGGTCTTGGAGGAAAGAAGAAGGAGGTGTACAAGACATGGTTTGAAAATTAGAGCAAGTATGAGGAAGAATATAGTACCTATGAGAGCGAGTAGCTATGTACATCAATTGATCTTGTTTAACCAAGTGTCCAGGTGTTGGATTGATGTTCTCTTATCTTAGCTGCCTTTTCAGTTAGCTTATGATTGATTGACATAGAAGTAGCATTCTTCTTCTAGGAAGAGGCAAAGTCCCCTTTTTGTGGCTGTAAGGAGATCCAATCTTCGCCTGTTTTGTAAGGCAACAGCTGTGAGAGAGTTTATTTTGCAATATTATCTAGGCTTTCTTGTAGATCTTCTGACAGGGTTTTGAAGTATTATAGAGCTGTGGCTAGTCCTCCTATACCTCTTCCAAGCTCTGAAGTTATGCTGAGGGTTCCTAAGAGAGGTATGAGCTACACTGCCCTCCTATGCCAGAGTCGATGGATCACTGGAATGGGGAGGGACTAGTTGTTGGGGGCTATATCAACATTGGGAGAGAGGTATGTTAAAGTACAGGTTCCTGTCCAGCTAGTAGGAGGGCAAAGGTAGGCACCCTCATGGCAGAGGAAGAATATTCCCTGTTGTGTTAGGCAGGGAGAGAGATGAATTGAGAAGAGGTGAGAAAGAGGATAGGGAGGTGTGCTCTTTTCTTGGGGTTCTGCTGTCCAGACCGATAATGTAGACACTATTGCAGCCCTGATAAGTGGAGAGAGATGAGTAGTTGCTCATCAGGTGCAGTGAAAGTGAGAGGGAATGCTGGCGTGGGAGGTGATCCAGGGGAAAAGGGAGAGGGAGGGATAAGAGCAATTAAAAGAAGAGGCTTGTAATGTAGGAAAGGAGAAAACTGGACTGGTGAGGGAAGTAGCCATTTGCCTCAGTAGAGACCTGGTAGTCTATTCGTCGAGACCAACGCGTGGTCAGAAGTTGCAGAGTAATAGTAAAGTTGCATGCTGTGTTTGGCAGATGGCCAACTAAAGTGTTCCTTGAGGTTCTGGTGAAGCATAAGGGGGCTTGAGGTAGTAGGAGAGTGCGTAGAGCAATGAAGTCTTTTATCGGGGGGAGAGTTAGGGGTGAGCATATTTAAACTGTCATGTGAGTGTAAGATATTAAAGATGTATTTGGAGTCCATGTATATGTTAATTTCATGTCTCTGAGCTACAATGTGTGCTCTGGTGAGAGCTGTTAACTCATCTTGTTGGGATGTGACTTCTAAGGGGAGGGATTAGGTTTTGATAGTTTGGTGAAGGGAAAGGCTTGAATTCAGGAGGGATGGAAAGTTTGTGTAGTTTTGTGAGATATTAATTCAGAAAGATTGTGGGAGGAAAGAATTGTTGATTGTCTAAGAGTGAGGTTTTTTGATCTCTTATCTCCTAGAATGGGGGATGGTCAGCTGGGAATAATGAGGAAGGTGTGGGTAATGGGGTGATTTCTTAGACAACAAAGGAGAGAGGGGATAATCACTGGGTTGGAGGGAATACTGTGGACCCCAATAATTGAGATGGAGAAAGGAAACAGTAGTTTTGAAAATTTAGAGTGTCAACTAAGTGGCCCTCTTAGCTAATAGGAAATGAATGGCCTTCCTGGTGACCTGAGGAGCTACCCGAGGCTGTGCCACTCAGATGGAGGTGGAAGCCTGTGGCGAGGCCAGGCCATGAACTAAACCTGACAAGCTCAGGTGAGCCCTGTACAATGGCCTTCCAAACTTACAGACCGAAAGTAAATACTCAGGATGGTTTAAATCAAGCCTTTCTAGCTAAGAGCAGTTTATGGTGGGTAGTCATATTTTAGGGAGATGTTTTATTTGTCCTTGGCAGCCTTCCAGGATGACTGAAGAAAGGAGGGAGGGGATGGGCTGCTGAGCCACCACTTGGATTCTAAAAGTGCCCCCCCCAGTAATAGGGTGGGACAGGAGGGGAGAAGTAAAAAAGGCATGTGTAAAAGCGAGGGATCCTACTGTGCATTGTAGGAGTGTGGTCGACATGGGGTGGGAAACTTGGCCATCAATCCCTACAACAGAGACCACAGACTGTTGGAGGGGACCTTTGTACTGTGGTAAGGCAGTGTAGGTTGCTCTGGTATTTATAAGGAAAAAAAGTGGCCTACCTGCCACCATCAAGCTTTCCTGGGGCTCAGAAGATGTGGTCATTGGGGTGTCCACCCTCAAGCACCTTCAGTCTTCAGCAGCCAGGCCTATCAGCTCTGGAAAGGAGGGGCCAGCCAGCCTAGGAAGGGATGGGGTCTTACCTAGAGAGGTCCAATCACAGTCTGACTTCCAGTGGGGCCCACAGCAAAGGGGGCAAGGCTTTGGGGGTTGGCCCGGATTAGGGCACTTACTGGCCCAGTGACCCTCATTGCCGCACTTAAAGCAAGCATCTGGTGAGGTATTAATAGGATGATTTTTGCTTTTTGGACTACCTTAGTGCTCTGGGATGTGGGCCTGATTGGAAGATGAAATTTATGTTAATTACTAGAAAAATTTGAGAAGGAGAGCAGGAGTCACAGAGACAGGTTTGTGATCTGAGTGCAAAAAAGGGTCAGGACATAGGAGACTTCGGACCACTTTGTTTTGCCAGCAGAACTTACTAAGTTCGGTCAGGATATTAAAATCAAAAGTGCCATTTTCAGGCCACTTGGATGAACTGTCCAGTTCATACTGAGGCCAAGTAGTGTTGCAGTAAAAAACAAGGCACTTTGGCCTGAGGTCTTGAGCTAAACCCAGGGTTTAGAGGTTGTTCAGGACACAGCCTAGAAGTGCTGTCTTGGGGATGGCTGAGTGAGAGTTCCCCATCTGTATGATGGGGGATCGTCTAGTAGTCTCCAAGGAGGGACTAGGCCAGTGATGGGCAATCTTTTGAGCCTGGTTTGTCAAAATTCGCCAAAAAAACCAAGCATAACTCGGGTGGTGTGCCACTTGGAGGAAAACGGCCTAACTGAAAGTCCCAGAACTAGACGCTCTGTGCCAGAGTTCTGTTGTTTTGGTCTACAGACCTCCGGCACAGAGTGTCTACACTACAGCACATGTTTTATCCTCGGCTACTGCACCTGGCCGTGGAGGAGCCCTGGATGAAACGTCCTTCTCGGCATGCGGCCCCATACTTCTCTGGTATGCGGCCATGGGTCATGGAAAATGGCTACAGTGTCGGTGCTGATGCATGTCACAGTCTCGCCCTCACTGCCTAGCGAGAGGTGGGTGAGGGGAGTTCGAGTTTTAAAGAAGCCCTGGACCCAAACCTCACACCCACGACTTCTCTTTTCTTGTGTTGTGTGTGTATTGAAGCCACAAAATGATGCTTTTACGAATGTCACAGCCACTCCAGTTCTGAGTACAACAGTTAATAGCCTATACCACTGAATTGCACTTTCAGTCTTATTTGTTCACTACTGTGGAGGGGAATAATAAAGGGCTATATTTCCTGGAAGAATGGTCAGACTTTATTTTTAGTGTACAGGGTCAGAATTGTTTTCATCTGAAAAGGATACTGAGGTATGTTCAGAATAAGCAACAAAGGTGGATTTAAATATAAGCCGCTATCAAGGAATTTCCTAGTACCAAACTTAATTAAATGGTAATTGATGGTTTTTAAATTTTACAGTATAACAGAATTGTAGGCTTACTACTTACTGATGTAATGTTGTGTTCAAGTCACTATGCCAAGATTGCAGGAGATAATAATATAAATTGCATTCTTTTTAAATAAAAATTTGTTTTATAGCACAATATACATACACACAGAAAGGCATATAAATTGCAAGTATGTAAGCACAAAACGAACATTGTGCAAAACCCACTTGGATCAAAATTTAGAACATTACTAGCCCCTCGTAGCTTTTTTCCAGTTTGAGCTAATACAAATAGTAATGCTGCCACCATTTTGTACATGTTTTTTGATAAACATACCTTCAGAATTCAAATTCACTGGATATGCATATGTCCAGCTTCAGTAGACTGCCAAACAGACGCCCAAAGCTGTACCAATCTGCATTCTTGACAGTCCATACCCTTGCCAACCCTTGGTATTATCTGTCATTTACATTTCAGTCATTTTATTGGGCATGTAGTCATATTGCCTTGTGCTTTTATTTTCCATTTCCATGATGAATGATGTAGTTCAGCACCGTTTTCACAGTTCTGTTGGCTACTTAGATATCCCCTTTTAGAGATATTCATTCAAGTCTTATGCCCATTTTTCTCATGTAAGTCCTTTGTGCATTGATTTGGAGTAATTCTTTACATACCTGGATATAAATTAGATACATGTATTGCAAATACATTCTTCTACTGTAGTTTCCAACCTTTTTCTTAATGTGTTTTTGGCAATGTGGTCTTAAGTTTAATATAGCCCAATAATCATTTTTTTTCTTTATGGTTAGTGCTTTTTTGTGTCCTAGTTAAGAAATATTTGCCTACCCTAGAGTCATGAACATAATTTTTCATATTTTCCTCTAAAAGATTTGTTGTTTTTTATGTTTAGATCTACATGACATTCAAAATGGATTTTCTTAGTATGATGTGTGATATGGGTCAAGATTATTTTTTGTATTGATATCCTATTCACCTACTCCATTTATTGAAAAGAACATCTTTTCTAAATATAAACCTAGATGAGAAGGCACATTCAGAAAACTTAAGTCTTTAAAAGCAGAATTATATATAATTATGTGGCCAATTTGGAATGCTATAGATTGCCAATTAGATAGTAAAAGAAAATTAATTTGTCTCTAGACTAAGGGCTGATAAACTTGAATGTAAATAATGCGATGGTAAATATTTTAGGCTCATACAGTTTCTATCACAATTACTCACTCTTCCTACAGTATCCTACAGCATGTTGCTGTATCAGCCACAGTCTCAGCTGGTTAACTCAGCAGGTTGGAGCAGCGGCCCAATCCATGAAGGTTGCGGGTTTGAACCCCAGTCAGGGAACTAATGAATGCATAAATAAGTAGAACAACAAATCAGTGTTTCTCTTTCTCTCTTCCTTTCTCTCTCTAAAAATCAATAAATAAAAAAAAAATTTAAAGCAAAGGTAAAACTTAAAAAATAAGAAGTAGCCATAGACGATACCAAAATGAATGAGCGTGGTTATATTCCAACGAAATTGTATTTATAAAAACAGGTGGAAAGCTGGATTTGGCCTGAAGGCCATAGTTTGCTAAATCCTGCTTTAGGTTGTCACCAAATTACTGAGTGAGTATACATTTCTCTATTTCCTCACATCAGTGAAAGCTTGGCACAGGACTCAGCTGGAGGCAGACCCGTGGTCTGTCTGCTTGGGGACCGCTCATGACTTCTCCAGTGAACTGTCCCCAGGCAGTCATGTGTTAAGAGCCTCCAGAAAGGTTTGGAAGGATTCATGATGAAGTTCCCTGAGATGAGAAGAAATGAACTTCTTGAAGGGCCTGACCGGATCACTGTGCCAGTCAGGCCATTACATTGGCAGCTTGACACCTTTGGAGTACTTGAAGATCAGGAAAATTTGCCCATAGGACTGGAAACCGGCTGTGCTCCCTGCTCTTGTGAAGATGAACTGTGTCCTCCACTTAAAGTAAAAATGACTGTATCTTCACCCTCTGTCAAGGACCTGTTTCTGCCAATCACTTCACAAATCCATACAACAGCGACACTCCAGTTATAGATTATGACCTTCATTGTAAGTGAACACCAGAAATTTGTCTAAGCCATATAACAATGACAAATAAGGAAAAACTACTTGTAGTACAAGTGGTTAAACCTCAACATTGTCCCCTTGTGAAAATGTCCTTTGTGCAGTCCTTGATGCGTCACCTCTGGGAAACAGTCAGTTTGATATGGATCTACACAGAAAAGTGAAGTTGTCACTGCATTTTCCTGAGGGTTTAGACTTCATCCTCCCTCACATAATTGTCAAATTTCTGTTTGTAATTTATGTATTTTAATTAACATCATAATTTTTATTTTTATTTATTAAAAAGTGAATCAAATTTACTTAGGTAGTTGCTTATCAGGTAGCAGCTACCTGTGAGCATTCTTCTACATGTTCTCTGAGACCGTTCCTCCTTCCCCAGTGACTTCCTCACGTACACACAGTTGTTTGAATCAGAGATTATTCCTTTCATTAAAACCGTTGTCAGAAAATTTGAAATTTGGACCATGGGATTTTAACCTGAGACTGGTGCTCTCTTGAGAAGAGATGAAAATTTAGGAGCTACTGTTTGCAGTTCCCTTCCTCACATGGACTGAGAAACAGAGAGCGACTGCAGTGGTAGTAAAGCGAGTTCAGAGCTCAGGGGAGGGCAGTTCACTGCTGACAGCATTCTGTCTGTCCATGCAGCCCAGGTCCAATCAGCTGGGTCTGTGACACAGAGACTTATTCTTCAAACCAATTCCCTTTCTCTCAAGCTAGCTAATGGGGATTTCTATTATACATAAGTAAAATATTTCTAATGTATCATCTTTTCATTATACAGAAGTCCAGGGATGATAAATGATTTGCTCCCAGACCCCATTTTCAGTGACAGAGCTGTGATTAGGTTCCAGTCTCCTGCTCCCTCTTTGGTGGACTTTCCACCTACTGATGCTAGATAGACATTTATTAAATGGATGAATGACCTGATTCATTAACCCACTTTGAATCTCAACTCATAGTTAGCTCTTTTCTAATGGGTGTGCTCTCTTTTGGTCTGACTAGGTAATAAACTGTCCTTGGGATACTTCCCAGAAGAGAAACACAATTGTAGTTACACATTTCCTGCTCAAGCAATTTGAGCTAACCAGGAAAAACTTACTTGATAAAGTGGGTTTTGTGCACTGCCCAGCTGTTCTTTTGGAAGGAGGTATTTGTTCTCTTCCCCAGCCCCGGGAGTGCCAGCTGCTGAAGGACCCAGCTACTGCTCCTTCCAGGAGTCGTTCCCTGGATGCAATTGCCTCACTGAAGTTATGCCTCTTCTGTGGGCTCAACCTGCCCTCAATGACTGCTGATGCCAGGGAACAAAGGCCCACCCCTTGCCTCAGTGGGGCCCAGTACTGAAGGCCGTTCAGCTCCAGGCCCCTCTGGCCATGCTGCAGGCCCACGACTTCCTCTATTCAATCTTGCTCCCCTCACAGGTTTTATTCTGGAGCACACACCCTAATTTAAACTCCTGCATGCAAATCTCTATCCCAGAGTCTGCTTTCTGGAAACCTGACCTAAAATAGTAGCTCTTCCACTCAGAGTGAAAGATAAGAGGAGGAAGAAAAGCTACACAGAGCAGTTGGTGGCAGAAAATTCATTCCCTCAGTTTTCCTACCTCACAGAGCCCTTCCTGTGTCTTTCTTTCTAATTTATATTTTTAAAATGGTGTTAGATGTGTTACACTATAGATAAAAGCACATCATCTTTATATTTATTATAGTTTACAAACCACATTCTAATATATTACTTTTAGATCCTTAAAACTTGGTTTAATCCCTATAGAGCACTAATTACACTATAATTGTCTACTTCCTTGCTGGTCTTTCCTGCTATATTGTCTTGTCTCTGAATCTCTAGCACCTCTCTTTGAGATTGACCATTGGGCAATTCAGTTCATATCATTTGAATAAATGGAGATACTGCATTCAGCTGACATTAGGAAAAAGATGACAGGTGGGAAAAAGAATCCTAAATTGATAAAGATTTCTTATACTTGGTGCCTTGAGGTAGTAACAACAGTGGATCACCAGACACATTTTAGAATCTTCTTCCTTTTTCCCTAAAAGAATCAGTTTCTAGAATTCTGAGTCTGGCAACATGTGGACTAAGATAATTGTTGACTGAGATTTCATTTCAATTTACTCCAATGTTTACTTGAAAAATTTCAAAGCTAAGGAAAAGTTGAAAGTCTTTACTGAAAAAAAACAAGGCAACAACTTCCCCCTTTATCCCTTTCTCTGAGTATCTGCATGAACAGATCACGTATTTTATGTTTTATTTAATGTGTTAGCCCACTACAGTTCTTATTTTTGATGCATACATTGTCCCAAACTTGACCAGTAAGAATCCCTTCAGTCTGGCTCCCGTGTCCTTTCAACATACTTGTTGATATGTGAGAAGAAAACTCTGGGCCCCCAGCTATTAGTGGTCTATATTCAGGTTCCTCACTGCCTCCAGGGTTATCTCAGGCTTAGCCGGTAGTTACACATTGCTGTGGCTTTCAGATCTCTTTCCACTTTATCAGAAAAGAAATACAAATGGAAAATAAGCACTCAAACATCATTAGTCACTGGAATTAACTGGTCTGAGATGCTAATACATACCTAAAATTAGAATGACTGACCATACCAAGTGTCAGCAAGGATGTAAAATGGCAGAACTATTTTGGAAAACTGCTCAGCAGTTTCTTAAGAACTTAAACATATACTTCCCATATACCAGACTTTCTGCTCTAGGTGATTACCTAAGAGAAATGAAAGCATTTATCTGCACAAAGACTCAATTATATTGCACAGCAAAGGAAACTGTCAACAAAATGAAAAGGCAACCTACAGAATGGGAGAAAATATTTGCAAATCATGTATTGGATAAGGGGTTAATAATAAAAATATATAAAGGATTTATATGACTCAATGGCAAAAAAAAATATCTACTTTAAAAATTGGCAGAGGATCTGAATAGACATCTCCACTTGGACATCTTTTAGGCCTTTCAATCAACATGGGCCTCAGACTAAACTCTTGATCTTCTTCACAAACCTACTCTGTTTTCACCATCACAATTGATAGCAATAATATCCTTCCAGTTGCTGAGACCTAAATACTTGGGAATCATATGACTCCTTTCTTTTTGTCTCACTTCATATTCAGTCCATTCAGTAAATTCATGAGCTCTATCAGAATATATTCAGAATCTTGCCAATTCCCAACACTGTCACTGCTGCTACTCTGGTCTAAGCCACTACCATCTCTTACCAAGAATAATGCAAGTGCCTGACCACGTGGTGGTGCAGTGGATAGAGCATTGACCTGGGACACTGAGGCCCCAAGTTCAAAACCCCAAGGTTGCCAGCTTGAACGTAGGCTTATCTGGCTAGAGCGTAAGCTAACTAGCTCGTTATTGCCAGCTTGAGCATGGAATAATAAACATTGACACTATGGTCACTGGCTTGAAGACTAAGATCGCTGACTTGAGTCCAAGGTTGCTGGCTTGAGCAAGGGGTCACTGGCTTGGCTGGAGCCCTCCAACCACACCCACTGGTCAAGGCATGTATGAGAAAGCAATCAATGAAAAACTAAGTACTACAACTATGAATTGATTCTTCTCATCTCTTTCACTGTCTCTCTCACTAAAAAAGAAAAGAAAAGAAAGAATAATGCAAGAGACTTCTAATTGGTATTCACCCTTGTTCACATAGTATGTTCTCAGCACAGTAGCCAGAGTGATCTTTAATACTGAGAATTTGAAAATCAGATCATGTCATTCCTCTTCTCCAAACCATCTAATGGCTCTGCATTTCATTAACAGTAAAAACTACAGTCCTGGTAATAGCCTATATGAGCAGCTTTCATCCTTTCTACACTTAGAGACGAGTGAAAATAAGAGAATTATTTTGGGGACCACCAAGGCAGAAATCACCCTGAGAATAAACAGATTGACTTAGATGACTGGGTCTGTAAGCTTCATACAATGTCAAGGAGGTGAACTCCTTGGCAAAGCAACACTAAGATTCCGGCAGAGCAGTCCACAGACCAGCGATTGAAAAAGCACTGGCTTACATAACCTGGCATCCACTCCATCCACTCTCCACCTCCCTCTACCATATATTTCTATGATTTCATCTTCTACTACTCACCTTAAAATCACTTTGCTCCTCTCACTGGCTGTCCTCAAACACAGCAGGCATGACCTGTCTCAGGACAACACTATAGTTTGCTCTACTTTGAAAGCTTTTTCCTTAGGTACGTGCTCAATAATCACTTTCTCGATGAGATCTTCCCTGACCACAGTATTTAAAATTACAACACTCTGTTCTTCCCACTGTCTTTATCTCCCTTTCCTGCCATATATTTTTCCATATTACCTAACATCTTCCAATTTACTTTTTAGTTATGTTTATTTTTTGCCTCTCCTTCCTGGAAAGTAAGTTCCTTTAGGGAAGTGATTTAGTGAGAGTCCCAACAGGAAATACATGATGCACATAAGGCATAGTAGTTTGAGAGATTTATTTTAAAAGGAACTGTTTATAAAACTGTGCAAAGATGCTCAATATTCTTACTGATTAGAGAAATGCAAATAAAACCCACAATGTGATACTTCCACACAACCATAAAAATATTTAAAATTAAAAGGATTGAGCATACCAAGTGTTGGTGAGAATGTGAACAACTGAAACTCTCTACACTGCTAGCAGGATTGTCAAATTGTACACCTTCTTTGGAAAACAATTTGGAAGTTATCCAAGAGAAATGAAAGCACGAGCATACAAAGACATGTGCACAGATGTTCACAGCAGCATTATTTGTAATAAGAGAAACTGAAAAACTTCCAGGTGCCCATCAACATGTGAATGGATAGCACTGGGGAACAAAGTCTTTGTTGCATCCACAAAAACACTTGTTCTTTCCTAATTCGAGTGTGCTGACCTCAAATCTGACATTAGTTTTTCTCTGTAAGCTACAGTTTTCTTTGCAATTTAAGATTTTAGGTTTTCATCTTATTGTAAAATTTTCAACATTTAGTTTAACATAATGAAGTAGAATGTCTTCTTGGGCATCATCTTTGTGAAAATATAATAATTGATATAATGCAGTAAATACACTAATACACTAAAAGATATGATTGCATCAGAATTTGTCTACAATTTCAAAATAGAACATATTAAAACACTTATTTTAATCATGAAGTTTGTGTAAAACTTACTTAAATTCTATTCAGGCAAAAATTTGCGTTTGTAGCTCTTGTGTTTGTGTACTTGTTGAGAACAATCTTGTTCGATGCTCCAGCAATAGTCTGCTCACGACTAACAGCTCCAAGATTTTTGGGAAACTTATCAAGGTGACTGTTCAGGAAGTGAATTTTAACGCTCATGTTACATCCAATGTCGCAGAAAGCCAACAGCATCCTTTGAACCAGAAGTACATAGTTTTCTGCTTTTTTGTTGCCAAGGAAGTTCTTTGTAACTGCCACAAAAGACTGCCAGGCTGCTTTCTCCTCTCTATTCTTCTTTCTGGCAAGTTCTTTGTCACGTATGAGGGTTCAAATTTAAGGTCCATCAAATATATCTGCTTTTATCTTCTCGAAAGACAAGGCAGAAAAAGCAGAAATAATATGTTGAAAGCATTCATTTTCTCTATTCAAAGCCTGAACAAACTGTTTCATGAAGCCAAGTTTGATGTTAAGTGGGGGAAAAATGATCCTGTCTCAATTAACTATAGGTTCATTCACAATGTTTTGCATCCCTACTTCCAGAGCTTCATGTTTCGGCCACTCCTTCTGTGTCCAGTGTTTCTCCCGAGCTCAGCTGTCCCACAAACACAGAAAGCAAGGATACATCAGGAAACCTCTCTGTTGTTGTAGCAGGAAATTGACCATTTTAAGATCCACACAAATGATCCAGTTATGCTCCTCATACTTCAGAAAGTCAAGGACAATTTTTATGTCCTTATAATCTTCTCGCAGATGAGTTGAATAACCAATTGGAACCGCTGAAAATAGGCAATATATGCACGAGTCACAAATTATGAA
This sequence comes from Rhynchonycteris naso, assembly GCA_037038555.1. Classification (NCBI taxonomy): domain Eukaryota; kingdom Metazoa; phylum Chordata; class Mammalia; order Chiroptera; family Emballonuridae; genus Rhynchonycteris; species Rhynchonycteris naso. The sequence continues at coordinate 85,544,378 of CM073003.1, forward strand.
ATATTGTGCCTTTGATGTTGAAGTGTGTAATAGCCACATATATAACAGACGGTGCCAGGACTATTCTTACATTTACGCCTACTCGAAGAATCCATGATTCAATCTTAAAACAAAATAAGAGGGTGTTTTTATCAGATAATAATATTTTAAATTAAAAACAACTATAATTATTTTAAAGTGATGTTTTAAAAACATTAATTGCCTTGTGTTTATGTTCAATCCAAGAGTCATTGCCCTTTAACTCCAATTTAAAAACCAATACATGCCATTAACTGTAATAAAAATAAATTAAAATTGGGTGAAAATTAGAGCATGCACCAAAAACACATTTCAGATTAGGAATCAGCGATGCAGAAATATATAGAAACAGTTCTAAAATCTCATGCAACAGATAATGAAAAAGAAATTATTCCCCAGTGTAATAAACTGCTGCACAGGGATATATACTGTTCAGCACTAAAAACATACTGTGAATACATGTTGCAGACAACTTAGGTGGATTTCAGATATCAGGCTGAGTGAAAGAAATCAGGCCAAGAAAAGAGAATACAATGTATTATAGAATTTATAGAAATTCTAGAGAATGATTATTTATTGTACAGATACGGAAGGCAAATCAGTGGTTGCCAGGGGATGAGGAAAGGGATAAAAGAGAAAGATTATACAAAGCGGGACAACAAAACTTTAAAGAATGATAGTCATTATCTTGATTGCTCTGGTGTCACAACTTATCTAATGGTACACTCTATTTTTTGGGGGGGGACAGAGACAAAGAGAGAAACAAAGAGAGGGACAGACAGAAAGGGAGAGAGATGAGAAGCATCAATTCTTCGTTGCAGCACCTTAGTTGTTCATTGATTGCTTTTTCATATGTGCCTTGACGGGGTGGGGGGGTTACAGCAGACTGAGGAACCCCTTGCTCAAGCCAGCGACCTTGCGCTCAAGCTGGTGACCCTTGCTCAAGCCAGATGAGCCTGCGCTCATCTGGTTTCAAACCTGGGTCCTCTGAGTCCCAGTTTGATGCTCTATCCACTGCGCCACTGCCTGGTCAGGCTTATCAATATTTACTTTATTTTTTCAATTACAATTAACATTCAATATTATTTTTAATCTAATTTATTTGGGTGACACTACAAAATTACCATATTTCCCCATGTATAAGAAGATCCTATGGGTAAGACACATCTTAATTTTGGGGCCCGAAATTTGAAAATAAACGTATTATACAAAGTTATTGAACTCAAGTTTTATTCATCATAAAATTCATACAACTCATCATTTAAAACTCACATCCATTAGCTTGTTCTCATCTGTGTCTGAAGACGAATCACTGTCTTCATATATTACCTCATCCTCAGTTCCATCTATGGCATTTGAAATGCTACACTTCTTAAAATATCTCCAACTTTTGTATAAGACACACCCAATTTTTAGATCCCAAAATTTTTGGAAAAGGGTGTGTATTATACATGGGGAAACACAGTATACAGGTTTCAGGCACCCAATTCTACAACACATCTCTGGACACTGTATGGTGTATGCACCCCTCAGACATCAAATATTATTTTATATCAGTGACAGGTGTATAGCATTGTGGTTAACCATTTACATAGTTTATGAAGGGGTCCCCCAATAATTCTGGTACTAGACATAGTTATTATATTATTGACTACATTCCCTATGCTGTACTTTATATCCCTGTGACTACTTTGTGACTTCCAATTTATACTTCTTAATCCCTTCACCTTTTTCATCCAGAACCACAACTCCCGCTCATCTGGCAACCATCAGTTGGTTCTCTGTATCTATGAGCTTGTTTCTGTTCTGTTTGTTTATTCTGTTCTTTAGAGTCTATGTATAAGTGAAATCATATGGTATTTGTCTTTCTCTGTCTGGCTTATTTCATTGAGCAGAACACCCTCTGGGTTCGTTCATATTGCTGCACTAGGTAAGATTTGGTTCTTTTTTATGTCAAAGTAATATCTCCTTGCATATATGTACTATAGCTTTTTATCCACTCATCATACTTGGATTGATTCCACGTCTTGGCTATTATAAATAATGCCGCAGTGAACATAGGAGTACATATACCTTTTCGAATTAGTGTTTTGGGTTTCCTCAGCTCTATACCCAGAGGTGGAAGAACTGGGTTATGAGGCGGTTCTATTTTTAATATTTTGAGGAACCTCCATACTGCTTGACCTGGAAAGAACTCAACTATGCATGTCCTCCAAACATCAAGGGGCCTGCTATCTTCTGAGGAAGAACAAATTTCAGAGGTAAAGCAGTTAAAGAATACCCCAAAGAGATATGAGGAACAGAGAAAGGACATCAAGACCAAATGGAGCAGTTCCCCAGGACTTGTCTGGATGCATGAAAGGGTCAGGGAGCTCAGTACCCTCTCAGAAAGAGCCAGGCACAGTAAATCAAACAAATCCTTCTTGTACCTGAGAACAAGTAATAAAATTATTTATTGCCTACCTCCCACCCAAAGTAGCAAATTACAGGGTCAAGAGAAACATTTTAATAAGTTATATACTATACCAAACTAATAAGTTCTGCACAGCAAAAGAAACAACCAACAAAACAAAAAGGCAATGAATTGAATGGGAGGAAATATTTGCAAACAACAGCTCCAACAAGAGGTTAATATAAAAAAATATAAAACAAACTTGCAAAACTCAACACCAAACAAACAACCCATTTAAAAATGAGTAGGAACCTGAACAGACACATCTCAAGAAAACATACAAATGACCAGCAGATATATGACAAGATGCTCAACTTCACTGGTTACTAGGGAAAAGCAAATCAAAACTGCAGTGAGATATCACCTCACCTGTTAGATTGGCTATTGTCAACAAGACAAGTAGTAACAAGTGTTGGAGAGGCTGTGGACAAAAAGAAACCTTTTTTCACTGATGGTAGGAACATAAACTAACTGGTAGAGCCACTATAAAAAGTAGTATAGAGATTCCTCAGAAATTTAAAAATAGAGTTACCCCAAGACCCAGCAATCCTTCTTCTGGGTATCTACCCCCCAATTTTATTTTTATTTTTTTACAGGGACAGAGAAAGAGTCAGAGAGAGGGATAGATAGGGACAGACAGACAAGAACGGAGAGAGATGAGAAGCATCAATCATTAGTTTTTCGTTGCCGTTGTGACACCATAGTTGTTCATTGATTGCTTTCTCATTTATGCCTTGACCGTGGGCCTTCAGCAGACGGAGCAACCCCTTGCTGGACCTTGGGTCCAAGCTGGCGAGCTTTTGCTCAAGCCAGATGGGCCCGCACTCAAGCTGGCGACCTTGGGGTCTCGAACCTGGGTCTTCCGTATCCCAGTCTGATGCTCTATCCCCTGCACCACTGCCTGGTCAGGCTACCCCCAAATTTTGAAAGCATTTATTCTCAAAGATATATGCACCCCTATGTTCATTGCCGCATTCTTCACAGTGGCCAAGATGGAAGGAACTGAAGTGTCCTTCATGGGATGACTGGATAAAGAAGACGTGGTACATACACAATGGGATACTACTCAGCCACAAGAAGAGATGCAATGCCACTTGCGACAACATGATGGATCTAGAGAATATCATGCTAAGCAAAAAAAGTCAGACAGAAAAAGTTAATAATTATATGATTTCAATCATATGGATGTAAAACTGAAAGCAACAAATGAACAAACAAGACAACAAAGAGGCATAGACACAGGGAACAGTATGGTGGTTACCAGAGGGAGGGGGTGGGGATGTAGTAAAGGGTAAAGAGGGTCAAATGTATGGTGACAGAAAAAGATGTGACTTTGGGTGGTGGGCACACGATGAAATATACAGATGTCATTGTCACTGGAAACCTATGTAATTTTGTTAACCAATGTCACCCCAATAAATTTAATTTTAAAAAAAGCTATATGTTCATTTGGGCACAATCACAAGTGTATAATTGATGTAGCGTATTGAAAAAAAAAAGATTGCCTTTTTCTTTAGCTTGGTTTTTGCCTTGATAGTTTTTCATTAAATGTCCTTCCTTTGAGCCTGTATTTACCTTCCTGAAAGATATCACTATGCTAGAAAAATGTTCTATTTTATTGATATTATTCTTAAGGTATTATTAATACAATTTTTATACAAAGATATAATTGACTTATGGACTGGCAACTTTTGTTGAAACTCTTCTTTCTCTCATTTCTCTCTCTCTTTTTTAAAAGCAGAGACAGACAGAGAGAGGGACAAATAGGGACAGATAAGGACAGATAGGGACAGACAGACAAGAAAGGAGAGAGATGAGAAGCATCAGTTCTTTTTGTGGCTCCTTAGTTGTTCACAGATCGCTTTCTCATATGTGCCTTGACTGGGAAACTATAGCCGAGCGAGTGACCCCTTGCTTAGGCCAGTGACTTTGAGCTCAAGGCAGTGATTCTGCACTCAAACTGGTGATGTTGGGGTTTTGAACCTGGGTCCTCCGTGTCCCAGTCCTATGCTCTATCCACTGTGCCACTACCTGGTCAGGTTCTCTCTTTTTTTGAGAGAGAGAGAGAAAGTCAGAGAGAGGAACAGACAAACAGGAAGGGAGAGAGATGAGAAGCATCAATTCGTTGTGGCTCCTTAGATGTTCATTGATTGCTTTCTCATAAGTGTCTTGATGTGGGGGAGGGACTACAGCATAGCAAGTGACCCCCTTTTCAAGCCAGAGACCTTGGGCTCAAGCCAGCGACCATGGGATCATGTGTATGATTCCAGGCTCAAGCCAGTGACCTTGGAGTTTTGAACCTGGGTCCTCTATGGCCCAGTCCTATGCTCTATCCACTGCGCCACTGTCTGGTCAGGTGAAACTCTCCTTTCTCTTTCCTGACCTTATTCTAATCTCTGAGTGTAATTTGCCAACATCTCTCTAGAGTGGATGAAATGAACCCATTTAGGTCCTAATCAGCTTAGCAGCGAAGACTGTGATACTTAGGGAGAGAAGTGTTAAAGGAAAATAATTACGAGAATAATAACATACATGTGATTAAAACTCTCAATGTACTGACAGTGGAGAGCTTTCTTGAAAGACAAGTTTGAAATAAAATGTACCAGAGGCCCCCCCTCCTCACCTCCAGTGTCCTCGGGCCTGCCTGCTCCCTCTCTGCCTCCGTAAGAGGGTACAATTTTACCCCACTTATTCCTTCACCCTCTGTACCTCTGCAGGAATCCTTTCATCCAGAGCAGTAGTTCTTAACCTGGGTTCTATCGAAGCCCAGGGATTCGATGAGTCAGTCTCAGGGGCTCGGAGAAGCCTCTGCCGCGGAGGCCAGAATAAAGTAATACCGTAATTTGTTGTGAGTTCATGCACTTTGTTGGTTTTGTTCTTTGAGCAAGGTGATGTTCATGCATGGCTCATTTTGTGCACCAGTAAAAAAAAACATATACCTATGTCTTGAATTTGGAAAAAAAATCATATTTTATTTATCACTAAAGAAGGGTTCGGTGAATGCTCATATGAAACTGGTGGATTTGGTACCTCAAAAAAGGTCACACTGATCCAGAGGTTCAAAGTGTTTGCACAAATGTAAATGAACAACTCATCATTACTTTTCTCCACAGAGATGGTTCATTTAAATAACACAGAAATTAACCTACATGGCCAACTCACTCAAGAAGTCCTTTGTGTAATCTGGAAATGGATATTCAAAGTGTAAAAACACCTTGTAGCCTCACTGCAGATCCAAACCCACTGCATCTTTTGGCAAGTACTGGAGGGAAGAGCCATCTTCAATGTGCACAGAAAGGTCCCTATCAACTGGCCTTCCCTCCGCCTCACCAAGTGTCCACATACAGCGAGACCAGACTTCAGCCCTCCTCTCTCCTACCTTATCTGCCCAAAAGCTGAGTGAGCAAAGAATGTGAATGTTTGTTAAGAGTTTTTATGAATTACTTTGATTAAAAAAGTAGTTGGTCATATTTTCTTTTGTTTCCCCAAACCCTTCTATTAATCCCATGAACAAATATTTACTCAATATGCACTGTGCTACTCACAGGGAACACTCATTGTTCTGCTGAGTTGTGCCATTGATTGCTTCTCATATGTACCCTGCCCGGGGCTGGAGCCAGTATCACAGGGATCAAGCCAGCAAGTCCAGGATGGAGCCAGTGACATCGGGATGAGCAACTTCAAGCTCAAACTGGCGACAATGAGCTGGAAGTAGCAACCCTGTGTTCAAACAGGGTACCATGGCACTCCAGTACAATGCGCCACTGGCAAGGTCCAGGCATTTTATTTTTATTTAAAATTATTGCAACTTAGATTTTCATTTTTAGTAAAGTCACTATCACTCTTTAATATTCTACATAAACAGAAAGCTGTTTGGACGTCCTTTTATGATTTTTCCAGAGTAAAAGGGTCATGGGACCAAAAGTGAGAAAACCACTGTGGGTTATTCCCTCCTTGATGGTCCATGATGGCCCTGACCTCATGAGGCACCCCTGTGATGGATTACAGACCACCGTATATAAGGTCCCGTCTGGGCTGAGGGTTTTGTTCATTATAGCCCAGGAGGCTTTGTGGGGACCTGTGGACTTGGACTCATTGGCTTAATTTTTGACATTTGGATTTTGTACTTGGACTAATTGCCTTGGTTTTTACTCTTAGACTTGGACTGGTTGGCTTGCTTTCGTTTTGAAGTCACCATATCAGTGATTGTGGAGCCATCTCTGGTAGGAAGAGGTGCCATATTGGCAACTATGTCTTCTTGCACACCCATGCTAAGGGGTGCTTTGCCGAGGGAAAGCTGGCCTGGCGCATTCTGGTGGGCACAGACGTGGCTGTGAAAGTCATAGTCGGTGGGTCTGCCCTGAGGCTTTTAGTGAAGTTCACTCTTTTTTTTTTTTCTTCAGAGAGCAAGAGTCAGAGAGAGGAATAGATAAGGACAGACAGTAACGCAGAGAGATGAGGAGCATCAATCATCAGTTTTTCATTGTGTCACTTTAGTTGCTCATTGATTGCTTTCTCATATGTGTCTTGACTGTGGGGTTACAGCAGAGTGAGTGGCCCCTTGCTCAAGCTAGCGATGTTGGGTCCTAGCTGGTGAGCTTTGCTCAAACCAGATGAGCCCACACTCAAGCTGGCGACCTTGGGGTCTCGAACCTGGGTCCTCTGCATCTCAGTCCAACGCTCTATCCATTGTGCCACCGCCTGGTCAGGCTGAAGTTCATGTCTTAAAGGCTTAAATCACCCCAACACCACAAAACTGATTGAGGTGATTGCCACCCAGGACAAATTGTTTTGTCATCATGGAGTACGTCAGCGGTGGGGACTTACTTGACTAACTGTACGACTATGGCCCCAGAACCTAGGAGAAAGCCTGGCCCATCTTCAGGCAACTGCTGTCAGTAGTGCAGTACTGCCTCCAGGGGTGCAGCGCACCCAACCTGAAGCCAGAGAACATACTGATGGACGAGGAACACAACATCCAGGTAACAGACTTGGGTATCAGTACAGAAGTTACAGACGAAAAACTGAGCACCTTTTGTGGGACCATCTTCTCCATGGCCCCAGAGATCTTGCAGCTCCAAGACTACGGAGGGCCCAAAGGTGTATGTGTGGAACCTGGGGGTAGTTCTCTACAATATAGTGATAAGGACCCTGTTGTTTGTGGGACAGGACTTTGGGAAAGTGAAGAATCAGAGTCTGAGTGGGTATTTTTTTCTACCAGACTTATATCTCCAGAATGTGAAGGACTTCTAAAAAAATTAATGACTTTCAACACCAGTCAAAGAGCACCCGTTAAAGACATCATGAATGACCCATAGGGCAATATTGGGCAGGAGGAGTAACTGAGGCCTACTGTGCACTGCCCCAGGGGGACACGGACTCCCAGGTAACAGAAGAAATGAACGTGGGATTCCAGCAGCAGGACATGCAGGAGGCTGTAACAGAAAAGACTTATAACGATGTCATAGGAATGTTCCTTCTCCTGGAAACAAAGAAAAGCAAGCTGAAAGGCCTCACTAACCAGGTAAAGCCCTGCCCCTCCTCTGACCCTAACATCAGTCTTCCCTCAACCCAAGAGGATCACATGTCAGGGAAGGAGATGCAAGATCTCTGGGGCCATGGAGAAGATGGTCCCACAAAAGGTGCTCAGTTTTTCATCTGTAACTTCTGTACTGATACCCAAGTCTGTTACCTGGATGTTGTGCTCCCCATATCAGGGAAGGAGTACCCCAGGAGGGTCCACTGGTCCCCGACCCGGCCCAGAGCCCAGGACTGGCGCTCCCCCACCCAGCCTGGAGTCCAGGACCGGCACTTCCAGCCCAGTCCTCCAATGTGGCCCTGGCAGTGGGTGGATTGGAGGGTCTTCAGGCTGTTTTTAAGATGCCTTTGTTGTGGGCTGTCAACTGTAAAGTCACATGTCAAAAGGAGAACAGCCAAGCCACTGTGATGGTTAAAAATGTGTATGGCTATGGTATAAGATGCTGGTGAGGTCAAGCAACACCCCCTAAATTTTAAACATTGAACTTGAAGGTGCTGAACTCCAGGGAGGACTACCACGTGGTGCAGGAGATGACCTAGAGGCTGGATGACAACAGCTGCGGGTGAGAGCAGTGCCAGAAACACGTGCCACATGTGCAAGGTGCGAGGACTTGGTCCAGCAGACGGCATAGTGCACCTGCTGTAGAGTTCTCTGCAGGGGGTTCACAGTGGGAGAGTATCCAGCATTTCTGTGGCCTTCAGAGGCATCTTATCCAGAATACCTGCTATGCCTGGTCAACCACCTGGAGTTCCCCTGGGGTCAAAAAGTTCACCCTCACTGTAGGTCCACTCCTCGGCCCCATCTGAATGAAACTTGACTGTTTTCCTGGGTCCTTTTTTTCCTCCCCTGCTCTCCTTTGCTCCCATGTTTGTAGGGGTTCTTATTAAAGTATTTTTTCTCTTAAAATCTGTAATAAACTTGATGCTCCAGAAAGATGTATTGGGTACTGTTTTTCATCCCCTTTACATAGAATTGGGGTGTGACTCCTGTAGTTTGTGAAGCATGTAGTGATGTAGTAAGTGGACTTTATTATGGGAACTCCCCACAGTACTGACTAGGGTTCCGAAGGGAAAAGGCCAGCGCCTAGGATGCCAGGCTGATTCCAGACCCCAGGGCACAGCAGTGGGTGAGGCAAGCAGGGTCTCCATTTTCCTGCAGCTGATAGCCCGGGTGCTCTGTGACATCAGCAGGAAGCCCGGGTGCTCTGTGACATCAGCAGGAAGGTCGGGTGCTCTGTGACATCAGCAGGAGGCCCAAGTGCTCTGTGACATCAGCAGGAGTCATCTCTCTGGCCTCTTGGCTTTGCCTACTTCCCACTCTGCTGGTGCTGTTCTCAGTGGGCTTTCCCTCTATGTAAGTTGTACTCTTAAGTGCTGGAGGAAGAGGCTCCAGGCAGAGGGAACAGCAAAGTTCTAGAAGAGCTCCAATGGGAAACAACGTAGCATTTCTCACGGTGGCCACAGTTTAGTGAGCTGGAGTGGGAACTGCAGGAGCTGTGGCTGCAGGCGAAGGGCAGAGATGTGGGCCGTGGGAAGGGGTTTATTCTGAGAGCAATGGTCAACTCATGAAGGGTTTTAAGCAAGAAGTGATATGATCTGATTTGTTTTAAAACTATTAAATTGTGGAGGATATCCTTCCTCCAAACCTTTTAATTGTTCTCTACATATTACAAGATTCAGTGGCAGGGCAGGTTTTCTTACAATACTGAAGAAATACAAATCAGAAGCTGTTTTTCCCACTTCCATCCTTAACACACTAGTTCTCTGAACAGGTAGAAACAAATTAATACATTGTTTTAAATGGGGGAAGACCTACCCGCCTCTGTGGAGACGATTCATTGTTCTCACATCTCTGATTCTGGTCTTCCTGCCCTTCTCACTGAGGAGCCTATGGTGTCCTTGGATTCATGTCCTCTGTGATCCCAACAGCATATGGCACAGACCCACGTGTGACTCTCATCACTCTGTATTGTCATTAAGTGGTTCCCTTCTCCTTTTTGCCCGCATCTTACATTCCTGAGTTCCCTGGGGGCTGGGAGCTACCTTACTCACCTTTGTATTTCCAGTCATTCTCACAGAGCCAGGTCCAGGGTAGGTGCTCAGAAACTGATGGACAGGTGAGTGATCAACCTGGTGACAGTGTACTGAGATTATCCCAAATCTGGACACATTGGAGTGTGAAATGGAATGTGATTAGTGATTCTGCTGGGAAAAGTGTAGAGTTGGACTTGGGTTTTACTGTGATATATGGTCACCTCAGTAATCATTGTGAAGAATTATGAATAAAATTGTGAACTCTCCAATGTTGCAGATCTTTTAAAAGGCAACAGTACTCACTCTATTTTCTTAGACTGGTTTAGACCAATGGTCCCAAAGTATGGAGACATAATAGCATAGGGAAATGTTTGTAAGCAGCAAGGACATCAAGTTTAAGTAATAGAAGTACACACTCTGACAATGTAACTTCCTTTTGAATTCTACTTTAGCATTTCTGATTGTTATTAAGAGAAACTCTCAGTTGATGCTAGATTATCTTTAACCCCTCAAAATCCTACTAATCTTCCTTTTTAAATGAAAAGTGAGCAAACCTCAGGATCAGAACCTTTGAATCAGAAATGATTTAAAATTTAATATTGTTAATTAATTTATATTTTCCTTTTCTTTATGGTAAATTATGATTATTGTCCAGATAGGACTGGGATACAGAATTTCATTTTTAATTAATCTTTTGATGTATAAAAATTAGATTTAAGATAGATATGATAAAGGTGATACACAGCTTTTGAGTGAAGCTTCCTTTTGGAAAGTGTGCATTTAAACTGCTTTTCTACTTGTCAGAGGTGTACACTTTCTAGTCCTTTGCATACTTACCTTTCTTACTATGGAAGAATAAAAGCATAGCAAATTGAGCTGTGTTCTAATGTTCAGTGAGGGGAAACAGCTTTGGCTCTATTGCCCTACTAAGCCAATAGGTTCAGGGAGATAATTAACCCATTTTATATTTATGGAAATGGTACAGATGTTAAAAATATCTATATTTTTATATTTATGAAAACGGAACAGATGTTAAAATATTTTTTTTCCAAAGCAGAACTTCAGCACGGTGTAACATTATAACATTAAACATAAACAGGCAACAGCAAGAACCACTGCACATCAAGATACTAACCTGCTATTCCACTGACAGCTGCATGTTCTTCTCCCTACTGAGGATTTCTCTATTGAGGAGAATGACAACACCATCACCTATTTTTTTTTATTTAATTGTCTTTACATAGATTCTAGGGTAACCCCGACTTAATTTTGATGTTACAAGATAAGAGAGGTTGGGACTACACGATCTTATTAGAACACATTGTCAGGAAACTTAAGGAAGCTAAGGGGACAGCCCATGACCTTGAAACAACAACACCTGCCTATTCCCGCCAGCTCCACTAAACCTGAACACCAACACTATAAAAGGCTATGGTCTCCACAAAGACTAGAATTCTATGAAGTTGGCTGTGTTCTCTGTGTCCTAAAGAGTGCTTGGTTCTTAAAAGACTCTTTACTATTTTGAATGAATAAACCATTACCATAATAGCACTATTTCTAAATACCCAGGATGTACTTGGTGCTGTGCTTCACTATACCAGTTCCAATACTTAGTATTATCTGTGTTGTCTCAGTGAGGAAACAGACTCAGAGGTGTTAAGTAATGTGTCAAGTTTACACAGTGATGGGAATAGAACTCAAAGCTGGAGATGTTTGAGGCCAACACCTCGGTATTTTCTCCTACAGATTGGAAGAGTTACATGACTTCCAAAAGGGCTTCATATACTAAGAAAAAGAAAGATTCTAATAATGAAGACTCATATTCCTTTCTTTTAAAGAATACATATCTTTATTTTTTTATTACAGTTTATATTAACTGTTATTTTCTACTAGTTTCAGGTGTATAGCACAGTGGTCAGACAAATAAACACATCACAAAGTGCTCCCCTATATTTCCAGCACCCTCCTGGCACAGTTATTACATTATTGACTATATTCTCTATGCTGTACCTTACATCCCCATGACTATTTAATAACTACCAATCTGCATTTCTGAATCTATTCACCATTTTCATCCAGTCCCCTAAAACCTCCTCTCCTCTGGCAACTAGCAGTCTGTTCTCTGTTTATTTATAACTCTGTATTAGTTTTGTTTATTTTGTTCTTTAGATTCCACATATAAGTGAAATCACATGGTACTTGTCTTTCTCTGACTGATTTATTTCACTTAGCATGATACCCTCTAGATCCATCCACGTTATTGCATGGTTAAGCTGCTTCTTCTTCTTCTTCTTCTTCTTCTTCTTCTTCTTCTTCTTCTTTTTAATGGCCAAGCAATAATCCATTGTGCTATGGACCGCTACATTTTATCCACTCATTTATTCATGAGCACTTAGGTTGCTTCCATACCTTGGCTATTGTTAATTCTACTAAAGCTATAGTATATAGTTTGACCGAAGGCAACTATTTCTTTTAAAAATTAGGATTTCTTTATTCCACAAGAGATTCAAGCTGATTTTGATATTTTATCATCTACCTTCAGAAAACTGATTAAAAAAATGTCTTTATAGGTACACAGAGATACTCTCTACCTCTAAAAAGAAACTATATTTTTGTTAGCTACAGAAATCACTTCAGTGTTTTAGGAAACAAAGGCCACCTTTTGTGGGAAGTTGGCACACACTCTGATATTTTGACTAATTTAATGTGTTTGGGACTAAACATCAATTTAATGTAATAATTTTGATCTAACAGTTTCATTTCACATGGGTGGAAAAACCATCAACTTGTCAAAATACTGCATTCTCAAATAGTTATAAGACCAAAATACTCAAGGTCAAAGAGAAGCATTTAAAGCATTTAATTTATTTTATAAAGTTTAATTTTCAATGTAAATGAAATGTCTTCTTATCTACTAGTCTTTAGAAATACTTAGCTATGGCCTGCGGTTTTCAGCTATGTCCTTTTAATAAGAAATTTAATTTAATTATGAAACTACACTTTAATTCACTCATTTTCAATATGCCAGTTCAGAGAAAAATATCAGCATTTCCAGAACTTTTGTCACAGTTATATATTTTAAAATGAAAAATTACAACGATTTGATTTTTGTCCTAGAAAATTCATTGCTTCTGAGTTGGTACATCACAATATGGCACATTTTCTATAAGAAGGTCTTTCCTAGGGACCAATTCTGAAAGAAAACCATAAATGTAATAATTAACATCATTAAAATTAAATGTAAATACACTCATTCACCTTAAAATTTATAACAATAAAATATGGAGTTTTAAGGCTAATTTTTCACGGGTATTTTATTTCAGCTAACTCCTAAGGTGGGGTCCTTGATTTTATCTTTTTAGAGAGAGATAGAGAGAGGGGAAAGGAGAGAGATGAGAAGCATCAATTCATAGTTATGCCACTTTGGTTGTTCATTGATTGCTTCTCATGTGTGCCTTGACTGGGGGGATGGGAGAAGCCTCAGATGAGCTAGTGATCCCTTGCTTAAGCCAGTAACCTTGGGTTCAAGCCAGCAACCTTGGGCTTCAAGCCAGTGACCTTTGGGCTCAAGGTAGCAACCATGCGATCATGTCAATGATCCTACATTAAAGCCAGAGACTCTGTGCTTAAACTGGTGACCCTGCGCTCGAGCCTGATGAGCCCTTGCTCAAGCCAGTGACCTCAGGGTTTCAAACCTGGGAACTCAGTGTCCCAGGCCAATGCTCTATCCACTGTGCTATCACTGGTCAGGCTGGAGTCCTTGATTTTAAAGGAGATAGTAGTATTCTCATTTCAAATTATATAAAAAACATGTATGACCAACTTAACCCTTTATAATTTATTTATTATACATAACTAATTAAATAACTGACCAGAATTCAGCTAAAGTACATTATCAGGTATCTGATTATAGATAACTGATCACTGAAACCATCAATTGGAAAGTGTTTTTATACTACTTACTATATAAAAAGCAGGACTTTCTTAATTTAAAAATACTAAATTTTACACAACAGTGGTTCTCAACTAAGGGTGTTTTAGGTGGTCACGCCAACTGAAGAATGTTACAGTAATTTAGTGGTAGGAGTCAGGAATGTGTGGGATAGTCTGGTGCAATGAAGAGTCATCCTAGTCAAAATGCCATTTGTGCCCTTTTGAGAAACATAGTTAAACAACAATAAAAATGTGGATTTTTCCTTCTTTTTTTAGCAAGAGAGAGAGAGACAGAGACAGAGAAACAGACAGGGACAGACAGGTAGGAGGGGAGAGAGATGAGAAGCATCAACTCATAGTTGTGGCATCTTAATTGTTCATTGATTGCTTTCTCATATGTGCCTTGACGGGGGGGGGGGGGGAAAGCTCCAGCTGAGCCAGTGACCCCTTGCTCAAGGCAGTGATCTTGGGTTCAAGCCAATAATCATGGAGTTATATCTATGATCCAACACTCAAGCTGGTTAGCCTGCGCTTAAGCAGGTGACCTTGGGCTTTCAAACCTGGGTCCTCAGAGTTCCAGGTCAAAGCTCTACCCACTGCAACACCACCTGGTCAGGCATAAATGTAGATTTCTGAGTAAGATATGCTGGAATCAAATGAGGTAAAGCTCTTAAGATATAAAATTTTGCATGATTCATGATGGCACAGTTGACAAAGTGTCAACTTGGAATGTTGAGGTTGCCGGTTCAAAATCCCAGCCTTGTCTGGTCAAGGCACATATGGGAAGCAACTACATACTATGAGTTGATGCCTCTCACTTCTCCCCCCTCTTTCTTTCTAAAAATAAATTAAAAATTATTTTTTAAAGTTATAGAATTTTGAGAAAATACATGATTTCTCTGTTTTTAACTCCAGAAAATCTGAAGTCAGGTGAATTGTCAAGATAAAAAATGTTTACACCATGGTCTGTCTATGAAATAACTTGCATATACTTTTCAAAAACATCATGGTCATGAAGATGAAAGATCGAAGATCTGCTCCGGATTAAGAAACACTTAAAAAAATAAATAAATAAAATAAATACCATTTGTGTGATCCTCAATTGGATAGCAGACCAGAGGGAAATTTGTTTCTGCTGTTATAAATTACAAATGGAAAAGTCTGAATAACAGAACTGTATCAATGTTAATATCCTAATAATTATAGTGTGGTTACAGAAGAAAATGTCCTTATAAATTTAGGAAATACACACTGAAGTATTTTTTTAAAAATAGACCCTAAAGTATTTCTCCAGATCTAAACCCAAGTGTGCTGTCATGATTTTAAAAAAGAAAAAGCTCATTTGGGGAAAAAGAAGCATTATCCTCAAGAAAGTTCAGAAAAAAATAACAAGGAAGGATGGTAATACAATGTGGTAAAATGTTATCCTTTGTGGAATTTGGGTAAAGGAAATTCCTACACCTTTTAACTTTCCTTGCATCTTTTCCGTAAACTTGAATCATTTCAAAGTTTTAAAAAAGATATCACTTTTAATTCAATTTAGAAGGAAAACAGAAATTCTCACTTAATAAAATAAAACCCATGTGGCTAAAAATAATGCTCTTATTAGCCAGATAGTAAACCTTGTTTACTGCACTAAAAACCAGTTAAATATGTAATATTTAACCACTGTTTATATCTCACTTTACCAAACCTTTGGAGGTTTTACCAGATTATAGTTTAGGTATTATTAACAAAGGCAGTACATTTTTCCACTTATTAAACATATATGTGCCTATTTTACACTGAACATTACATCAAGAAATGAAGATACAGAAGTGAACAGAACAGTTTCTTCAGTAGAACATGGTAACTATAGTTTTTAATACTGTGTTGCACATTAAAAGGTGCTAAGAGAATCGATCTTAAAAGTTGTTATCATAAGAAAAAAAATGTAGCCATATATAGGCACTAAAACTAGACTTATTGTGATCATTGCATAATATATACAAGTATCGAATCAGTATATTGTATACCTGAAACGAATATAACGTTATGTGCCAATTTTGCCTCAAAAAAAAAGTCTCTTCAGTTTCAGAGAGTTCACAATCTACAGAAAGACAGATAGATTAACAAGAAGTCCAACAAATAATAGTTTAAATGAGTAAGAGATTTCATTTTTCCCATATCAAGAAATGCCGATAAAGGTGGTTCTGGGCTACTGAAGACCCTCGGTACTATTAAGGACCCAGCCTCTCCTCTTCCTGTTCTGCCCTGCCCCCATCATGTGTGGTGGTCTTCACTATTTCTGTGCCATCACATATGCATCCCCAGCAGGAAGAGACAAGGAAAAAAGGCAAAAAGAGAGTGCAAGCTTGGTCTATGCCTTTTTAACAGGAAAACAACAGCCTTCTTGGAAGCAACATACAATAGCAGCTTCCAATGGCCAGAAAGATGTCAGGTGGTCTGAGAAATCTTTTGTTTGTTTGCCTGGCACATTGCACCCTGAACATAATTTTTCAGTTAGTAAGAAAGAATGAATACTGGAGAGGTACAAGCAGTCTACCTGTCTACCTTTTAAGCTACACACACAAACATTTGCCCTTCTTCCCATTATAAAGTATATCCATTTACTACCTGACCCCTATGTTCTCAACCAGATTCAAATCAAGGATCTCTGGCTGATATGCCAGCCTTTCCATTAGGTACAGCTGTGGCTCACATGGTAGATAGATACCTACTAGACTACAGTAAAGAATAAACAGGATATAGTAATGAAAATGGGAAACACATGGCGGTCTATTCCACAGCAAATCCTAAATTCTGGTGGACAGGAAAAGCAAAGACTTGCTGTTGGCAAAGCAATTAATTCCCTAGTCAGCCAATCTGGCAGCACCAAATCCTATGTTCTGGGAGACTCAAAGACCCTCTCTTGTCCACTATTCTTCACAGCCCCTCGTCCTGTCTTCTAGGGAATCCTCCTTATCTAGAGGTAGGGATATTGGGGAAGATGCCCTTCTTTGAGGTTCTGAAGTTTTCATAGTCCACTTCTGGATGATATGAGTTCAGGGGCACAAGAATGGCCTTGAGAGTTAAGAGTGATAGCCAGGCTGGGAGTGTCTTGCCAATATAATTTAGTCCAAAACTTTCTAAGCTTCCTATTTGTTTTTTCCTCAGTCATAGCCATGTACAAGTAGCCAGAGGCAAACATCTTAATGCAGTTTTGAAGCATGAAGATTTTCACCCTTTGGTAACTGCTTTTGTGTTCTGTCCATCTCCTAACCATAGCGATTAAACACTTCTAAAAGTAATGAAAAACTACAGGCTCCAGTGAGTAAAGGCATCCTATATCTGATCTTTTCTGGGCAAAAGAGAAGGTTTGGGACATTGATTTTATTTCATGATAGAGCTCAGAAGTCCCTTTCTTGTTTTGGCTTTAGTTTTGGTAGATAGGAGCAATTGGCGTTTCAACCCTGCAAACATCTAAATCAGCAATTTTCAACCGTTTTTATCCTATGGCACACATAAACTAAAGACTAAAATTCTGTGTCACAGCACAAAACATACTATATTTTTTGCTGATCTGACAAAAAGACATAGGTATAATTTTGACTCATTTACACAGAACAGCTATGTTGTGTTGGCTTTTGTCATTTTCTTATTTGACAGTCTAAGGCAGTGATGGGCAATCTTTTGAGCTTGGTGTGTCAAAATTCACCGAAAAACCGAGCATAAGTCAGGTGGTGTGTCACTTCGAGAAAAATGGCCTGACCAGAAGTCCCAGAAGTAGACGCTCTGTGCGGGAGTTCTGTTGTTTTGGCCTGCAGACCTCCGGCACAGAGTGTCTACACTACAGCAAATGTTTTATCCTCAGTTACTGCACCTGGCTGTGCAGGAGCCCAGGATGAAACGTCCTTCTCGGCATGCGGCCCCATACTTCTCTGGTATGCGGTCGCGTGTTATCAAAAATGGCTACGCGTGTTAGTGCTGACACGCGTGTTAGTGCTGACACACGTGTCACAGTTTCGCCATCACAGGTATAAGGAAAAATACGTGAGTGACCCTAATAGTCAGGGAATGCGCATTTTAAAAATTCTTGCAGCACACTGGTTGAAAATTGCTACTCTGAATTATAGGACTCTCAATCAATTAGACTTCAGATGTGGAAGGAATAGTGCTGCTTATTAGCAAAGCAGTACTTCCTTCCATCTCTGCTTTGCAGACCAACTAGCTTAATCTGCATTCACCCTCTTTTTCAATATTTTGCTGAAAGCAGAAAGAAAGAAAGGACCAGCATACATTGACATTCTGATTATTTCCCCTATTTCTGTAGGGGTCTATGTTCCAAGCAGCAGTAAGAGGTATTACCCTTACATTTTACCACTATATAACAGTGGTTAGGTCCATGATAATCATATCCCCTCCCGACTGCCCTGCCTTTGAAACTAAATTCACATTTGAGGTTGTGTAATTTCTAGTACCTCACTTCTGCTAACAAGTTCTGTTGTTCTTGGTTAAAAGTAACAAGCTGACTGGCACATTATGCTGAAAAGGCATTTACTTGGTCTAACATATGGAATTGTTGTAAGGGCTCAAGAGTTAGGCAGGCTTGCAGCTAAGCTTCTAGGAACAATGTCCAACACCATGCCACAGAGCTGGCCTGTTGATAAAAATCTGCTGCTACTATGAGGCACTAGAAGAAACTGTGACTATTTCTACCCCCATGGAGCACAAGATGCTATACTTCAGATACTCCTTACTACATCTGCTCCTGCCACCACCCCAATGTCACTCTGGATCAGTCATTTGATTTTGCAACCCCTGATGCTACTCCTGCCAGCAAACAGGTTCTGTGGCAAGCCTCTTTTCTCAGTTTCACTTTGAGTACAGTACATCTGCTGCACCCGGGCCAAACAGCTGTGCTTGAGTTATACAGGAAACCGAAGAACTGAATTTTCTGGATTCTATCCTAGGGATTTAGAACTCACTCCTGAAACTGAAAACAAGGACATTTAAAGAGTGGTAAATAATAAAACCTGTCAAATTTCACTACTCCATCCATTGTACAATGCACTTTATTAGATAATCTTTGAAATCAAATGATATCCTACAATTGCTATTTTCTATATTTATTAATTGCTAACATTTTAATTAGGCCAAATATATTACAGGCAATTTGCATGCAGTATACAATTTTTCACTGTAGTTTTGTTTTCTAGGTTAAAAAACCCTGACTTTGCTCTATCTATTATATATCAAGTACCACAGCATTAGTATTTTTCTTATACTTTAAGTACCTAAGAAACTTTTTATCTACTATGGCCAAGTTAAATGTATCATTAAGAAGTGATTTCTTACTCGATCATAAAAAAGAAAAACAATCTTACCATTTGCAACAGCATAAATGGACCTAAAGGTTGTTATACTAAGTGAAATAAATCAGACAAAGAAAGACAAATAGCATATGATTTCACTTATTGTGGAATCTAAAAAACAAAATAAACAAACAGACAAAATAGAAACAGACTCAAAGATACAGAGAATAGCTTGATGGCTGCCAGAGTGGAGGAGGTCTGAGGGACTAGGTGAAAAGGTGAAGGGATTAAGTACAAATTGGTAGTTACAAAAAAGTCACAGGGATATAAAGCACAGCATAGGGAATATAGTCAATAATATTGTAATAACTATGTATGGTGACATATGGTTACTTGAAAGATAGGGGGGATCACTTTGTAAAGTATATGACTGTTTAACCATGATGCTGTACACATAAAACTAATAAGAAAAATACTGAATGTAAACTATAATTAAAAATTAAAATAAAAAATTTAATTTTCTTAAAATAAAAAGGCTTAACCTCAACTATATCCCCAAATCAAAATTTGGGTCAAGATTCTAAATAAATAAATAAATAAATTAATTAAATAAAACATGAGGAAATACTTCCAAACTCATTTTATGAGCCCAGCATTACAGTGTATCTGTAAAGTCATAGTGCACTTTTGACCGTGTGACCGGTCAAAAGTGCACCATGACTTTACGGACACACTATATTAGTTCCAAAACCGGACAAATACACTACACTAAAAAAAGAAAAAAATTATAGGCCAATATCCCTGATGAACTTAGATGCCAAAAATTCTCAACAAAATAATAAATCAAATTCAACAATTTTAAAGAAACCGATGCTACTAGAATGGTTCAACATCCAGAAATCAATCAATGTGATATATACACCTCATTAACAAAATGAAAAATAAAAATCATAAGATCAGGCCCTGGTTGGTTTGCTTAGTAGGTTAGAGCATTGTACTGAAACAACAAGGTTGTGGGATTGACTCTGGTCAGGGCATAGACAGGAAGCGACAAATGAATGCATGACTGAGTGAAACAATAAATGAATGTTTCCTTTCTCCCTGCCCCCTCTCTCCCATCCTCTCTCTGACTCTCTAAGAAATCAATCAACCAATCAATCAATCAAAATAAAAAATTATGCCCTGGCCAGGTAGCTCAGTTTGAAGCATAAATTTTGTTAGATTCTCGGTCAGGGCACATACAGAAACAGCTTGATGCTCCTATCTCTTTTTAAAAAATTATCAGATAAAGTAAAATAAAATAAAAGTTAAAAACTCATAGGATCAGCTCAATATATGCTGAAAAGGCATTTGACAAAATTCAAATTCTTTCATGATAAAAACTCTCAACAAAGTGGGTGGGGAAGGAACGTATCTCAACATACTAAAGCCCACAGCTTTATAACAAGCCCACAGCTAGTATCATACTTAATGGTGAGAAATTGAAAGCTTTTCTTTTAAGAAACAAGACAATATGCCCACTCTCACCACTTCTATTCAACATAGTATTTGAAGCCTTAGCCCAGTGGTCAGCAAACTCATTAGTCAACAGAGCCAAATATCAACAGTACAATGATTGAAATTTCTTTTGAGAGCCAAATATTTTAAACCTAAATTGTATAGGTAGGTACATTCCTTATTGAGGTAGAGCCCGCACGTGGTATTTTGTGGAAGAGCCACACTCAAGGGGCCAAAGAGCCACATGTGGCTCGCGAGCCGCAGTCTGCCAACCCCTGTACCTAGCCAGAGCAATTAGGCAAAAGAAAGAAAAGACATCCAAATCATAAAAAGTAAAACTGTATTTGTAGATGACATAACATGACACATAGAAAGCTCTAAAGAAACTGTCAGAACTAATAAATGAATTCTGTACAATTGCAGGATAAAAAAATCAATATATAAAATTCCACTGAGTTTCTATATACTAATAACCAAACAGAGAAATTAAGACAACAATCCTATTTACAACTGCATCAAACAGAGCAAAAACCTAGGAACAATTTTAAGCAAGGTGAAAGACCAATACACAGAAAACTATAAGACATTAATGAAAGAAATTGAAGAAGATACAAACAAATGAAAAGATATTCAGTGCTCAGGGACTGGAAGAATTAATATTGTTAAAAGTTCCATACTACACAAAGCAAGTTATAGATTCAATGCAATCCCTATAAAAATTCCAGTAACATTTTTCAGAGAAACAGAACAATCTAAAAATTTGTATAAAACCCCAAATGACCTCGAATAACCAAAGCAACCTTGAGAAAAAAAAGGCAGAGACATCACACTTCCTCATTTGAAAGTATACTACAAAGCTGTATCAATCAAAACAGTATAAAACAGAAACATAAAAATAGACACACAAATAAATGGAACAGAATAGAAAGCCTTACAATAAATCCATGTATATATGGTCAATTAATTTATGATAAAGGAGCCAAGAATATGCAATTGGGGAAAGATAGTTTCTTCAATAAATAGTTGAGAAAACTGAACAGTCACGTGTAGAAGAATAAAAATGGATCTCTATCTTACACCACACAAATAATTAACTCAAAATGAATTAAATACTTGAACATAAGACCTGAAAACATAAAACTCCTAGAAGGAAACAGAAGCAGTAAACTCCTTAAAATCAGACCTGGCAATAATTTTTTGGATTTGACAACAAAAACAAATGCAAGAAAAGAAAAAATAAACAAGTGGTACCACATCAAACTAAAAGCTTCTGTAGAGCAAAGGAAACCATCAACAAAATAAAAAGGTAACCTACAGAATAGAAAAGAAAAATTTGCAAATCACATATTTGATAAGGAGCTAATATCCAAAATATGTAAAGAATTCACATCAACTCAATAGCAAAACAAAACAAAGCAATCCTATTAAAAATGTGCAGAGGATCTAAATAGACATTTTCCAAGAAAGACATACTAAAGGCCAACAGGTGCTTAACATAAATAATCATTACCAAAATGAGAATCAAAACCATGAGATAGCACCTCAAACCTGTTCAAGTGGCTATTATAAAAAAGACAAGAAATAAAAAATGTTTGCAAGGATGCAGAGAAAGGGAAATCCTGTGTAGCACTGGTGGGAATGTAAATTGGTATTTCAACCAGAACTACCACATGATCCAGTAATTTCATTTGTGGGTATTTATCCAAAGAAAATAAAATCACTACCTCAAAAAGATATCTATACCCCCATGGTCACTGCAGCATCATTTTTTATAACAGCCAACACATGGAAACAACTAAGTGCCCATCATCAAATGAATGAAGAAAATGTGTGTATTTTATGTGCACATGTGTGCATGCACACCCATACAAAGAAATATTATGCAGCCATATAAAATAAAGAAATCTGTGTGAATGAACCTTGAGGATATTATGCTAAGTGAAGTAAGTCAGACAGAGAAAGACAAATATTATATAACCTCACTTACATATGGAATCTAAAAACAAAACAAAAATTGAACCCATAGATAAAAAGAACAGATTGGTGGTTGCCAAGGCAGGGGAGAGGTGTAAATGGACCACGGTTATGCTACAGTACAGTAGGGAAAGAATGGCATTTTCAATAAATGCTAGATCAGTTGACTCTTCACATGTAAAAAAAAAAGTAAACCTTGACTCCTATCTCACATCACACACAAAATTCAAATCTAGTTGATTCAAACAACCCGATGTAAACATCAAACAATGAAGCTTTTGGAAGAAAGCATATGACCTTGCTTTAATACCATTTAAACAGGACTCAAAAAGTACAGCAGGTCCTGAAATAATGCCATTTTTTTCAATCTCATTTCAGTATAACATTAATGAGATGCCTTAGGAACTTAACTCTTATTTGTATTAATTAGACTGCAGTAAAACTGGTTTCATCATATGTCGTCGGTTCACATAAAGTTGCAGAAACTATTGGTGCCATTGTGGACTTACTATACTAATCATAGGGGAAAAAAATGGATAAATTGACCTACATTAAAATTAAGAGCTTCTCATCAAAAGATAACATTACCAAAAAGAAAAAGCAAGACACAAAGTAGAAGATTCCTTTCATACATATATCCAACAAATGATGTGTATTCAGAACATATAAAGAATTCTTTTGCTCTCTCAGTTCCTGAGATTAGCATTAGGAGGAGAGCAGAGAAAGGCCATGTGGAGGAGAGGAGAAGCAGCCAAGATGGTGGAGTGCTGAAGGAGAAGCCAGTTTGTGCAGAGAGAAGGAGATGGGGAATAGAGGTGAATAAGACTGGTGAGGTACAAATCTTTGATCCTAGGGAAACTCGAATAAGTCAGTGGCTTTGGGAGCCCTGGATGGAAAGGTAAGTGTCTTCCCATTGTATGTTTTTCTTGCCTGCCAGGCGCAAGCTAGGGTTAAAGCTAATGGTCCACCAGTTCTTGGCTCTATTGTTTCATTACCGTCTGTCCAAATCAAATGCGAACCTGCATGGGAAGGAGACTGTGATGGTGGCCGTGGCTACTGGCCTTACATTTGGAGTAGTCTGTGGCAGGATTTGATACAGATTGGTATGGAGCCACCACCACCTTTGAACGGTGGAGTAGAGGACTGGCTGCTGTTATGGTTCCCCATGGCTGTCCTTTTGGGGGCCATAGGCTGGCTGACTTTTAGAGCCATGCGTGAGGAAACAGAGAGTTCTGCGGAAGAGGCTGTTCAGGACCTGAAAACTGAGCATTGGAAGGAGCTGGAGCAAATGTGGGAAAAAGAGATGCCGACCCTGGAGCTGGAGCAAGCACCAGAGGAGGCAGACCAGGTTCATAAGATTCGCTTGCCGCTGGAGACGGAATCACAGGTTTGTGAGTCGCAGATGGCCCTAGACCAGTGGTTCTTAACCTGGATTCTATCGAACCCTATGGGTTCGATGAGTCTATCTCAGGGGTTTGGAGAAGCCTCTGCTGTGGAGGCCAGAATAAAGTAATACCGTAATTTGTTCTAAGTTCATGCACTTTGTTGGTTTTGTTCTTTGAGCAAGGTGATGTTCATGCACGGCTCATTTTGTGCACCAGTAAAAAACATATACCTATGTCTTGAATTTGGAAAAAAACTCATATTTTATTTATCACTAAAGAAGGGTTCGGTGAATGCACAGATTATATAACTTGATGTGGACGTTGGTTACTTGAGTATTTTACTTTGTGAAAACTCATTGGGCTGTACAGTTATAAATTGGATAATTTTCTGTTTACATGTTATACTTTAATTCTTTAAAGATAAATAAGCCTTTCAAAAATGGTTTAATGTCGCTTTTTTGTTGTTATTGTCCCCAAATAAACACAAAACAAAATACAGTGTGTCCGTAAAGTCATGATGCACTTTTGACCGGTCACTGGTCAAAAGTGCACCATGACTTTACGGACACACTGTATAAGGTTAAATGAGATTCTGCCAGGACACTTGGGGTATAATAAAGGATCCTCTACTCTATTTTTATTTCCTATAATCCCAATTTTTCTGCATTAAAATAACTAAGCAAAGAATAAAAGATAAAGAAACAGATTTAGTCTAAGTAGGTGACAAATAATACTAGAAATACTAAGAACCCCAAATAAATATGATAAAAATGGTCACACTGTTTTTATAAGTGTAGTTTTGTAACATAAGCAGTAATTAAGATTTTTTTTTAAATTAAAAAAGAAAAGGAAGCCTGATCAGGCGGTGGTGCAGTGGATAGAGCATAGGACTGGGATGCAGACGACCCAGGCTCGAGTCCCCGAGGTTACGGGCTTGAGTGTGGCTTGAGTGCACGGATGCTGGCTTCAGCATAGGATCCTAGACATGACTTCATGGTCGCTGGCTTGAGCCCAAAGTTAGTTGGCGTGAAGTCCAAAGTCACTGGCTTGAGCACAAGGTCATTGGTTGGAGCAAGGGGTGACTAGCTCTGTTGTAGACTCCCCCAACCCCCCCACCTCCATCAAGGCACACATGAGAAAGCAATCAATGAACAACTAAGGAGCCACAGCTAAGGAGCGGCAAGGAAGAATTGATACTTCTCATCTCTCTCCCTTCCTGCCTGTGTGTCCCTGTCTCTCTCGCTAAAAAAAAAAAGAAAAATATCTGGTAAAACAAAGCTTTAGAATTCAGCATTTTTAAATGTTAGCTTTACAAATGTATATAATATATAATGTAATTTCTGGTAAAAAATCAAGCTGTTTTAGTCAGCATTAAAAGCATTGTAATTAATCAATATTTTTAAAACACATTGCAATTAGAAAATATTTTTACTTACTCAATGTATTATGGTCTGTGTGAATACCTTGTATAACAGATGTTCTGAGTAATAATTCCACATCGAAACCTATTTTTATTAGCTGTTAAGAAAGCCAAACACATAGAATAAACCCCTTAGGTGTTTTTTCAAGGGTTCATAGGAATGCACTTTTTCCCCCATTTATTTGAAAGACAGAGAGGAAGGGAGAGAGAAGTGGGGGAAGGAAGAGGGAAAGAAGCAGCAACTCAGTGTTCCATTTAGTTGTTCCACCTACCTGTGCACTCACTGATTGTCCCACCTACCTGTGCACTCACTGATTGTCCCACCTACCTGTGCACTCACTGGTCGTCCCACCTACCTGTGCACTCACTGGTCGTCCCACCTACCTGTGCACTCACTGATGGTCCCACCTACCTGTGCACTCACTGATTGTCCCACCTACCTGTGCACTCACTGATTGTTCCACCTACCTGTGCACTGATTGTTCCACCTACCTGTGCACTGATTGTTCCACCTACCTGTGCACTCACTGATTGTTCCACCTAGCTGTGCACTGATTGTTCCACCTACCTGAGCACTCACTGATTGTTCCACCTAGCTGTGCACTGATTGTTCCACCTACCTGCGCACTCACTGATTGTCCCACTTACCTGTGCACTCACTGATTGTCCCACCTACCTGAGCACTCACTGATCGTCCCAACTACCTGTGCACTCACTGATTGTTCCACCTAGCTGTGCACTCACTGATTGCTTCTTGTATGTGCCCTGGTGGGGGTTGAACCCATAACCTCTCGTGCGCTGTGTCAACGCTTTATTTCTGAGCCACCTGGCCAAAGGCTGAAGGTACTATTTTTGAAAACTATAGGTTTACTATGATTTCTTTTTATGTAACACTGCCTTTAACTTTCTGTAACCATTCCAAGTATACAGAAAGCTCAGACAGGCATATACTTTTAACTTTATCCATCTGTTCCATATTTTGTTCCAAAATAGATTTAGAGTATTTTTTGTATATATATTTTATAATTTATTTAAAATACAGTTTTTGTGGGGTCTAATCTTTCTTTAATAGAGCTGGATATTCTGAACATTAGAGAGTCTTGGATAAAGAGTCAGAATTCTTGGATTCCAACTCTGGCTCTGTCATTTAGTGTATGGCCTTGGGTTAATAATCTACTCTGAATTTCAGACATTATTTACAAAATGAAGAACTGGACTAGAACAGCAATTTTTAACACAGTGGACCCCTGAGGGACCCTGAGATGCTTTCAGGCAAACCAATACATCAAAATTACTTTCATTAATACTAGTGCTCCCTGCACTGTTTGAGTTGTGAACTTTCTCTATGAAATAGCATTTATACTTCAATAAACCAATGATAGGCAGGCAAACTGTGATTACTCAGACTTGGGCATTTGATAGACTTTTTTTGGAAAATGAGTGAAGTGTGGTGGGAAGTTAACAGGGGTCAGATGATATAGTTTTATAGGTCATGGTAGGTAAGAACTTTAGATTTTGCACTGAATGAGTCAAGGAGTCATGGGGTTTTGAGCAGAGGAGTAATAGAATATGCCCTTTACACCCTGATCCATTTGCTCAGTGGATAAGAGCGTTGGCCCAGCATAGGGATATCCCAGGGTTCGATTCCAGTCAGGGCACACAAGAGAAGTGACCATCTGCTTCTCTCTCCCTCCCTCTCCCCGTTCTCTGGGAAAACAGAGGGAATGAACAGGTGGCGTGTATAAATCCTGGAGCAAAAAAAAAAAGTGTGTGTATATATATATATCTCCATATCCATTGGTCTAACAGAAACAGAATTCCACATTGCAACTAAACTTTAAGAAAATTTATCACCTGTTTATATATCAAAGAGTATTCAATTATTTGAAAAGTTTATGATATACCCAACTACTTATTTGTGTGAAGCTGAATTTTATCATATACTTCAACCTAAAAAAACATATTAAATGTGGAAGCAGATAGAATTTAGCTGACTTCTATTAAGCCAGATATGAAAGAGATTTCCAAAAAAAGTAAAGAATGTCACTCTTCTCACTAAATTATTTTGAAAATCCAGTTATTTTTCATAAATAATATATTTGTTAACATGTAATGGGTTTATTATCTTTAAATAATTTAATCAATACATATTTAAAATTTCTCAGTTTTAAATTCTAATATGGTAAATATTGTTAGGTACAATACATAAATAGTACTTTTCAAGGTCCTAATTTTTAAGAATGTATAGGGGTCTTGAGACCAAAAAGTTTGAGAACTGTGGGTCTAGAGGATGCTTAAGTTTCCTTTTGGTGCCAAGACTAATGAACCCTCTAATACAGGGGTCGGGAACCTTTTTGGCTGAGAGAGTCATGAACGCCACATAGTATTTTAAAATGTAATTCTGTGAGAGCCATACAACGACCCATGTACGTTATGCATTATCCAATAAAAATTTGGTGTTGTCCCAGAGGACAGCTGTGATTGGCTCCAGCCACCTGCAACCATGAACATGAACGGTAGGAAATGAATGGATTATAATACATGAGAATGTTTTATATTTTTAACATTATTCTTTTTATTAAAGATTTGTCTGCAAGCCAGATGCAGCCATCAAAAGAGCCACATCTGGCTCTCGAGCCATAGGTTCCCGACCCCTGCTCTAATATATAATTGGACAATGTAATTATCCAAAAGCTACTAAATATTTAATATATGCAGTTATAGAAAATATAAAATATGTATTCGTATATAACAAATATATAATTCCTAGATTGCTTAATGTTAAATTAGTACTCTAAAAGTAAGTACAATGAATTTGAGAGACTGTAGTTCATTTTGTTCGTGTAGTTGATATAAACAGAATTTAAAATTTTAAATCATGATTTCAAAATTTAAAAGTTGCCAAATTGTTATCAGTCTACTGAATAGCACACAGTACAAATTCCCATATACATCTTTTAACTCCCATTCAAGTCATGACTTAATTATAATGTCATCTTAATTTCTGTATAGTTCTTGTTTCCCATCATATGCTTAAGAGAAATCTTCCCCTTTTTCTTTATTTTATAGGGATAGAAATATTTAACCTATTTCATTGTCTCAATAGCTTGATTATTACAAATATACTGCTCACAAAAATTAGGGGATATTTCAAAATGAATATGAAGCAACAAAATATACCCTAATTTTTGTGAGCAGTGTAGTTACTATTTCAAAAATAGCGTTTTTTGAGAGATAAAAAAGCATTTTTAACAAAAAATTATGTTATTAAAAAATGTTGGCCTGACCTGTGGTGGCGCAGTGGATAAAGCGTCGACCTGGGAACACTGAGGTCGCCAGTTCAAAACCCTGCACTGGTCTGGTCAAGGCACATATGGGAGTTGATGCTTCTAGCTCCTCCCCCCTTTCTCTCTCTCTCTCTCTCTCTCTCTCTCTCTCTCACTCTGTGTCTCCTCTCTAAAATAAATAAATAAAAAATAAAAATAAAAATAAATGTTAAGTTACTGATTTTAGATTAGAGAAAGAGAGAGGAAGGGGCAGTGAAGGAGAGGGAGAAATGGGGAAAGAGAGGGAAATTGATTTTTTTGTTCTTATTCATGCCATCAGTGGTTGATTCTTGTATGTGTTCTGACGAGGGACTGAACCTGCAACCTTGGCATGTAGGATGACTTTCTAACCAACTGAGCTACCAAGCCAGGGCCTCCAATTTTTTTATCATGTAGAAATTCTATTAAACATGGAATAATTTCTCTAATTTGTACCTTCCGTTTTACTAAACTGACTCTTGGAATCATAATTACCCCTGTAAATAATTTTCCCTTCTTCATTTTCTTCCTATGGGTCCTTTCCCTGTATGTATACAAGGTTAGATACAGGAAAACTTAGGAAGCTCAGAACTGAGATAGTGTATATACACAGCATGATTTTATACAGGAAACAAATCATTGTGTATTTTTTAATAAACATTCACTGGAAGTACTAGGGAGCTCACAAACTAATGTCAGTAGACTGTCTTCAACTAGAATAAGTGACTAAAATGCAAATATAGAAGCAAACCAGAAGTAGTTTATAACTGGGCTGGTTAACCAACACTGCCATCATATGAATTAGCAAAAGAAATCTTTCTAGTTGAGCTAAATGAGTAGACATTTCCTCTGTAGTTCTAACTTAGTATAGTGTTCATTCTCTTTAGCTTCAGTCACTTGCCTAAAGTGAAGACAGCATTGCTGTGGGTGTTGCGACTGACTCAACTGCTCTTGTTTTGACCATGACTACGTCCATGTTCATCAGGCAACTTGCTGCCTTATGGGTGTAGGCAGATGAACTGGACGAGGTGACCCACACCAAACAAGTAAAGGCTATCTATCTATAGTGCTTTAACTATCAAGGGTTTTATTTCACATAACCCCTCTATTTTCATCATTTTCTCTAGTTGCTAAGAAGATTTATAGGAGCTTTACTATATACCCAGTGTCACATCAGTAAATTCAATAAAAAAAACTCCAATAAACAAAAGAAGAGCATTATTATATTTGAAAGATTCAATTACTATACCTCTTCTATTTTCTTAGGAGAAGCTTCACTTTTATTACTTTTGAATTCTTCATTTATCTTTATTCTGGCTGCTACAGAAAGAAAAGTATACACAGTTATTTGCTTTTCTAATTTAAAATTCCTGTCCCAATAATTTACATGTTATTCATTATGAATGACTACTTCTCTAGTAGAGAAAATAGTTTTGCCCCATGTAAAACAAAGTATAAAAATAATAAATTTATTAAAGAAGTCTCTTGGGGAGCTTTTGACAGGCTGGCAAATTTGTAATTAAACCTAATATAAACCTTCAGCACTATATTTTTGTTTCCTGCCTTTTATTTATTTTAGAGGGGGGGACAGATAGGAACAGACAGACAGGAAGGGAGAGAGATGAGAAGCATCAACTCAGAGTTGTGGCACCTTAGTTGTTCATTGATTGCTTTCTCATGTGTGCCTTGACCGGAGAGTTCCAGCTGAGCCAGTGACCCCTTGCTCAAGCCAGTGACCTTGGGTTTCAAGCCAACGACCTTTGGGCTCAAGCCAGCGACCATGGGTGTAAAGTATTTGTGTAAAGTACATGTCTATAATCCCACGCGCAAGTTGGTGAAGTCCGTGATCCTACACTCAAGCTGGTGAGCCCACGTTCAACCTAGCAACCTTGGGGTTTCAAACCTGGGTCCTCAGCATCCCAGGCCAACACTCTATTCACTGTGCCACTGTCTTGGTCAGGCTGTTTCCTGCCTTTTATTCAATTTCATTTGTGTACCTTCACCTATTAGATTCTAAAAAATTCAATGCAATGCTTTGTTCCTATAAATACAAAAATTTAAATAAAAATGTTTTTAAGATGGCAAACTTAGTAGTAATACATACAAACACATTAAACCACACGTACATACATAAATTAAAGATAGAGCACCCTTAAGCGCCTTGGCTGACATGTAAAGTGAGTGATAAATAAAACTTTTCTTCACACACAACACTGAATCATTACAGCAGCATAATTCAGTTTAATCTGACAAACTTCCTTATTGTGTTACTGTGAGCATTTAATGGAATGATCCATGTAAAGTGCTTAGTAAATATACAATATAAGCTGTTCTTATAATTATCGCACTTAAAAACATTTACAGTGCCTGGACTGTAGTGGCACAGTGGCTAGAGTGCTGAACTGGATTGATGAGGTCACCAATTCGAAATCCTGGGTTTGCCCAGTCAAGGTACATATAACAAGCAACCAATGAACAACTAGAGCAGGGGTGCTCAATACCTCAATCGCAATCTACTGGTGATTGCGAAGAAAGTGTGGGTAGATCGCATGACATTAAAAAGACATTTGTCTTTTGATTGGCATACAGGGTAGCCAATCTGATGTCTGAACTTTTGACACCCTACACATGCGCGTTAAACCGTGCTAACTTGTTCAGTTACATTGCTGCATAGTTAGCCTTCAAATTATTTAAACTAAATACAACAAAGGGTATAAAAATGAGTGCCATAGGTGGTCTGAATAAGAAGCCTAAAACCTACCACTTTCATACAGAATGGGAGGGGATTTTTTTCACTATGTCATATTCTAAGTGCATTTGCCTCATCTGTCTGTGTGCCATTGCTATTCCAAAGAAGGGAAATGTGGAGCGGCTTTTTCGGACTGTTCATAAAAACTATGACATTGACTTTCCTCCGAAAACAGAGCTGAGAAGGAGAAAGGTGAAAGAACAATATACAATATTATATAGTAATAATAGTAACTTAAGTAATGATAATTATAAAAGAAATAAATTTATGTTTTGCATTTTTATTGTAGGTAGATCATTTTGACTTGGTCATCTTATAAGTAGCTCGCAAGCTGAAAAAGTGTGGGCACCCCTGGTCTAGAGTGAGTGAAGCAACTACTTCTTGCCCACCCCTTCCTCTATAAAATCAATAAATAAAATCTTAAAAAAAACATTTAAAGCAACAAAAGTATGCTATTTTGATTTAGAATAATTATAAAATCTTCCTTCTATGCTTATAATTTCAATATGTAAGGTGGTTAAGACTTTGGGTTTTAGAGCTAGACTGTTTAGGCTGAATCCTACCTCTACTTCTTACTAAATATAATGTGGGGCAAATCCTTTTATATTTTGTTAGTTTCTTATCTGAAAAAATAAAAATTATAATAGCAACTACATCACAGGACTGTTATATGAATTAAATGAGAAATTTGTCTAAAGTATAGTATATTTTAATATTCAAGAAATTATTTTTGGTGAATAATAAATACATGAATTCCTAGGGACAGTAGAGACACTTTACCTAGGTTAAAAAAGTTTAGAAATGTATGAGGATTGAAACTGAACATGACCAACACAGAACTAAGCTTTAAAGCTCTTGATTTCCAGATAAGATAGAAACCATCTAAAACAGTGAAATACTGAATTTGAAATTCTTTGGGATAGATTCTCCTTCATAGCTGCTGTCACTTCTAAAATGACACAAGGCATTGGTCCTAGACAGTGTGAAAATTTTATTATAAAACAGAGAAATGACTTTAAGTACTTACTCCTCAAAAAATTATCATGTAAACTAATCTTTATAACATGTAATATTAGGGAAGAAATAGTGAAGGTCAATCCCTATGACGAGTCTTGACTATACAAGGGTCTCTCGTATATATTAGCAGCTACCTGAAGAATGGACTTGTTCCAAAGTGGAAAAAAAATAAACTTACCTTCTAATGCTCTGGTATCATTTTTAAAAACTTGTTGTCTGGTCCTGTGCAATGTTTTAAAGAGCTGTAAAACCTGTCAAGAAAATCAGAACTCAGATCTCAAAAAAAAAAGTCATATTTTGCATAATTACAAGATTTTTTCTTTTTGTCTCTTAGACTAGTTTTCAAAGTCATTGATGAAAACTGGGGTTTGCCAAAATACCTTTACACTGATTATTTATCTTTAAATTAAAAAAATAACTTTATTTACAAAAATAACACAATTATTTGAAACAAAACAATACAAGGATAGTTAAAAAGCCAATAATCCCCCTGCCAAAACCAGTCTGCTAGAATAAGCAACTTTACCCGTCTGGTAAGTATTTTTATTACCATTTTTCTTAAGGTGTTAAGGTCTTTGTCTGTTCTTAAAGTGAGATGCATATATTCACAAACTCACGAACTTATTATATCTTGTGAGAGCCTAGAAGGAAAATGTTTCAGGTAATTTAGGCAAGTTCAATTTTGAATACTCAAAAGGTAAGTAGAATGCTGAGACTTCTGAATATTCTAAGACTGTGACACCCCTCTTCACCCCCAAATGGAGAGAAAAGAGCCTGGTACTTTGGTAGGAGACAGACCATGAAGAGGCTTTAGTGATAGGCTGAGGCCACCTCACACTTCTTAAGTCCAAAAAGGTACTCAATATTATTTCCCCAATGTTAAATTTCTCCTGTCTTCTCAATTTCAGTTATAGAAGACATGGAATTTCTCAGGGCAGCAATCTCAAGGTCACCTTTAAATCAATCTCCTTTACTCTTCACATGGAAACCTCAGGATGGCTAATCTTTGTCTAGTCTCCAAATCCCCAAACTATTTAAGTTCAGATGTTCCTCTTCCTCTTAGACTATTTACAAAGATTTGTCACTCTGTCACCCTCCCCTCCTCTCCTCCAGTCCATTCACAAGAAAATAATATCAAACATTTATCGAGTATATCTTGTGTGCTAGGCACTATTTTAAGTATTTTATATATTTTAGAAAACCTACAACTTCAAAGGCAAAATAGAAACAGGAAATGAGTAGCAGAAAACATATAAAGAAAACAAAAACCAAAGAACTACAACTAACTCCTAAATTACTGCAAACATGGGATAACAACAAAAAGAAGTTAAATTAAAAAAGGAACATTCAGAAAACTCCCAAAAGCTCTGGGATGTCAAATGAATGAGAACAAAGATTAAGTTGAGAAACACTACCCAGAAAGTAGAATAAAACTGAGAAGGAAACTGAGGAGAGAAGAGATAAGAAAATTAAGGGACTGGTCTAGATGCTTCAACAAGAGAAAACAAATTAAAAGGCAGAATAACTAAGGAAAATTTCTCCAAGTAAGTTGCATGAGTTACTAGAGTGAAAGGGCTCCACCAAGTGCCCAACATGAAACCCTTAGCACAGCTCATTAGGATGTACATTCAGCACAAGGCTAATAGAAAGAAAAACCTGAGAAACAGTTCACATATAAAGGGTACAAAATCAGAATGGTATGTGACTTCCAAATAGCATCACTGTGAGAAGACAATACTATATATGTTTTATTTTATTTTTTAAGTGAGAGGAAGGGAGACAGTGAGACAGACTCCTGCATGCATCCCAACCGTGAATACACTCGACAGTTCCTGTCTGGGGCTGATGCTCAAATCAACCAAGCTATTTTTAGTAACTGAGGCTAATGAGCTTGGACCAACAGAGCTATCCTTAGCACCAGGGGTCAGGCGTTGACACTCAAACTAATCAAGCCACTGGCTACAGTAGAGGAAGAGAGAGAAAATGGGGAGAGGAAGGAGAAGAGAAGCAGACAGTCACTTCTCTTGTGTGTCCTGACTGGGAATCGAACTTGGGACATATGAACGCCAGGTCAACACTATCCACTGAGCCAACCGACCAGGATCATATAATATCTTCAAGTTTTGAAAAAAAATGTCCAGCTCTGAACACCATACATAGTCAAATTATTAACTAACTACAATGGCAAATAGACCTTTTCAGAAACAGTCTTTTATATGTCATACTTCTTTTCTTGGAACACTACATATGCTCCACCAAATCAAGGGATGAAGCACAAAAGAAAAAAGCATAGGAATCAGGAAACAGGTGATCCAACACAGGAGAGGTAGAGATGATGGTAAAGGACAAATACAGGTCAGCATTTGTGCCACCAGCTAAGGAAGCCACTAGTTTGGACTACAGAGAAAGCCTGAATTACTCCAGAAAAGACGTTACTAGGGAAAAAATAAAACTGGTCGACGTCAGTTTTGTTCAGTTTGGAAAGTAGATATGTAGGAAACTAACCAATGATAAAACAAAGAAGTTAATAATTTCAAGAAAAACTAAGTATCAGAAATTAAAGGCAATGTAATTATATACATATTTATATTAGAGAGCTGAGGTGTAGGTAAGTTTTATACAGTCAAATAATATCAGAGATGAAAACTGATTCACCAAAATTTTATATTGAGAAGAACAGGGAGTAAGGGGGAGTTGAGTTCTCAACCTCCATAGTTAAGTCAACAACTACTATCTCCAAAAAAATAAATGAGTAAATAGCAGTTTAAGCTTGTTTAGAAACATGAAGGTAAACAAATATCAAAATAGCTAAAATGATTAAAAGCTATTATTTCTGGGAGCAGGAATCAGGCATATGTAGCAAGAAGTAGACACTTATTGGTATTTGTGTGATACTATTTCTTCAAGACATTTTTTTATCTTAATTCATCTGTATTTGTCATAACCTTTTTAAAGCAGAATGTGACTTGAGCACTGCATTTCCATTCACAAAACTTGCTCTAAGTTACTTTCCAACGGCTTTACAAGATAGCTAAGTCTGCTTATAACTTTGCTACTCTAAATAAGAATTTCCTTTGGAAAATAAGTCCTGTGGGTAGTCACTGTCATCAAGTTGGCTCAGCTTAACACACTAATTTCTAGAGGCCATAGATGTAGTTGACAACTACAGGGAATAGAAAATTTAAGAAGTAGATCCTAGGGAATGAAAGTTGTTTTAACCCTGTATATTGTATCCCAGAACACTCCAGTGACAAAAGATTTGGTCTACTAAGGAATCCTCTTGAGAAATAAACACTGTAGACCACAGTTAACAAACATTAGGTTATACACATCTCACAATAAACATAACTTCTTTCTGTTGAAATAAACCAGTGTGAAACTTGAAAAGAAAAACTCTGCTTTAGTACCTGAAGTATTACAGTATCATACATTTAGAAGCAGAAAACTTATCTTTCCGTAAGTAGTTATTGTCATGACATATAGATTTTTTAAATGCTATTAAAAATAAAGAAAAAAAATCCCTGAATATATATTATCAGAGGGAATAAAGGAAATAGCCCAAGTGCCTACCAGTAGATGAGTAGATAAAAAAGCTGTGGTACATTTAACAATAAAATGTTACACAGCCATAAAAAAGAAAATCTTACCTTTCACAACAAAATGAATGGACCTGGAGAGTATTATGCTAAGTGAAAATAAGCCAGTCAGAGAAAGACAAGTAACATACAATTTCAATCATATGTAGAATCTAATGAACAAAATGAACCAACAAGCAAAACAGAGATAGACTATACATAGAGAGTAGGCTAACAGCTGTTGGGGTGGTGTGGGGGGAGTGGAGGGATATAAAAGAGATAAAAAAAAAGGATCAAAATAACCCCTCCCAGACATGGACAACAATATGGCAGTTGTGGGGTGGGGTGGGAGTGGTAGAAGAGGATATAGGGCAAAAAATGGTGACGGATGAAGATATGACTTATGGAGTGAACACATAATACGGTGTAGAGAGATGCGTTGTAGACCTGGGCTTCTAAAACCTGTATAATTATGTTAACCAGTGTTTCCCCAATAAATTCAATTAAAAAATATTTTTTAAAGTATTGAACATGTGTACAGGTAATTCTTCAAGTGAGCTTAGTCTATGTCCTCCATGCATGACAGAGCACTGTCTCCTTTGAGGGCAACATCTCTTCAGTTACAACATCCCTGTCATCAGCAGCGGCGTCACCTTCATCAACATCAAGATGAAGTTTGGTAATCTTGTATATCCTGTCATCATGTGTCTGGGGATCTTCCAGATTGAAGCCAGATAGCAGCATAGTCTCATAAAGCAGGACTTCACAGACTTGTCATTTTTGTCAGCCTGATTTCTGCCTTAAGATCTTGATGTTGGAATGGTTGGGGTTTGTCTCCAGGTGTTTCCTTGCTGCCATGTAATCCATTGTTGAGCTTTCTCTCAGGGCTTTGAGCCTTTGATTCATTCCATAGCATGCTTTTCAACCACAGGTGCTTGTAACAATGCCCCTTGGTGATGCCACCAATTGGCTTGACACTACCACCTTTTCCTTTTCCTCCAAGATGTTCTTCATAATTTTGCAGAGGTTTTCAAACTTGTTTTTTTCCTCTACCTGAACTTCTAGAAGTTCCAAACCCTCTTTGGTGACTCACACTAAAGTCTTCTCCTCAGAACTCATCAATATCAGTGTTTTTCACTCCCACTCCTCCGGTCCACCAACCAGTGCTGGTCTGCTAGAAATTTCCTGCTAGTCCCGGAAGGAGTTAACCACAATGATGTTGATACCACTGGGGGGGAAAACACTGATATAGATCACTTCTAGTTTGTGCTTCTGGAGATGCTCTAGGAAGGCCAAGTTAGGTACTGATCCTTAGTCTCACCTGTGATGCAATAGATGTGTTTCTGGTTCTCTTTCAGTCTTGTGCAATAGTCCTGGAAGGAAACCATCTCATCATCATAAGCCAGTGGTTCTCAAACTTTTTGAAGTTGGGGCGCATTTAAAATCCTACAAATAAATGTAGGTGCAATAGATACAAATTTTTGAGAAATCTTATAATAACTTAAGTCAAATATTAAATAAAAAAATATAAAGTCCAAGCATGCTTTTATGGTAAACAAAATAAATATGACAAAATTAAATTTGTTCTGACATTAAAACACATTTTTGTTACATTTTTGGTTATGCTTTTGAGAGGGGTTAAAAAATTAAAAAATGACAAGAGTTATCTTTATATACATATACATATATTGATAGATAGATATAAATAGATTCTTAGTAAGATTTAGTAAATTCAGCAGGTCCTGCCGCAAATGTGTTAAGTTTTTTCATTCTTGTGTTTATGAGAAACATGAGCCTGATGTGTCCTAGTGATTTCTTCAATGTTTGGGCATTTATTTGAAAGGCAAACTCTGATTTCCTCGTGAATACATCGAAGAATTCCTCTCTTTCTACTCTTAATTGTGTTGAGTGCAGAAAACCCCTGCCATACATATCATCTGAACTTTACACCAAACAAAGGGGGGAGGTAGTGTAAACAACCCAGCACCACAGCTTAACAGCCTTTTACAACCTAATCAGGCAAGTGAGGTGGGGGGGGGGTGTTGGGTAGACTGTCAGCTTATAGCCAATTCCCCACACCTCTGTCCCCCAAAACTATAAACTCCAAAAACTCTGTTGGTTTTTTGGTCCCCAGCAGGCACATATTTCTCTGGAATACCATACGGCGCACCTGGACATCTTCTAGGGCGCACCAGTGTGCCCTGGCACACACTTTGAGAACCACTGTCATAAGCAGATGTGTAGTATCTTAATAGCTCTGAAAGCTTCTTCTAATTTTGAGAGTCTCCATTTATTCCAAGTTTAGTATTTTTAAAGAACTGCTCATAAAACTTTTTGTACTTCTCTTTATATTCTGGCAGTTCAATAAAGAGTTTTAAGCAATTTTTTATTAAGTTCTTTCTGATAACTATTTTATTTCTGAGAGGAAGGGCGACAGTGAGACACACTCCCACATGAGCCCAGACCGAGATCAACCCAGCAACCCCATCTGGGCCGTTCACAACTGAGCCATTTTTAGCGCCTGAGGTGGAGGCTCCACAGAGTCATCTTCAGCACCAGGGGTTGATGTGCTCGAATCAATCAGAGCCATGGCTGCAGGAAGGGTAGAGAAAGCGGGGAGAGAAAGGGGTAGAGAAAGAGATGGTTATGGTTACTTCTCCTGTGTGCCCTGATCAGGAATCAAACCCAAGACTTCCACATGCCAGGTCAATGTTCTACCACTGAGACAACTGGCCAAAGCCTCTGATAGCTTTCTAAATTTTGCTTTGTTGTAACACCTCCCAGAAAATATTTAGAGGAAGATTCTCAGAGTCCACCACACTTCTAATGAAATTGAGATATTCAGGGATTAGCTCCTCACAGTTATCCATGATATAAACTGTGAACATAAAACTTAATGTTATTTTCTTTAGATTTTCAAATAGGACAAAGGGAGCACATCTTGGGACAAAAGGAAGTGCTCTCATTTCCAATTGTCCTTCAACTGAAAAATGTTTCATTGTCAAGTGATCCTCCCAGTCATTAGTCAAGCTCTTGTACAATTCCCCATATGCTTCATTAGTAATATTGTCAGGATTTTTGGTCCAAATTGACCCCCCCCCATTTCTTTTGTGTGTGTATGTGAGAAAGGGGAGATGAGGAAGGAGGAAGAAAGAGAGATGGGAAGTATCAACTTGTAGTTGCGGCACTTTAGTTCACCGATTGCTTCTCATATGTGCCTTGACTGGGGGGTTACAGCTGAGCCAGTGACTCCTTGCTCAAGCCAGTGACCTCAGAATTTCAAATTTGGGATCTCAGCATCCCTGGTCAACGTATATTCACTGCACCACCACTGGTCAGGTGGTTTTTACTGATTATTGTACTTCTTGATCATCTTCTTGCCACCATACTTCTTCCTCTTCGTCAAAACCAAAATCTCTGATTTCAGGTTTTTCATTGGGACTCCTTTTCTTCTCTTTTCCTCTATCCTCTTTTTCTTCACCCTCATCATCACTAAGTTCTTTATCATGTTCCTTCTCCACAAAAAAAGTAATGGGGTAGCCAAAACATCAAGTTTTGCCACAATCTCCTGTATCTCTCTCCTCCCCGTATTCAGTTTGGTCTGTTTCATGATCGATGGGTTCCCCTGTATCAGTCCTAATTGTGATCGTTCTCCAGCAGAAGACTCCTAGGCTCATCACTGTTACATTTGGTAACCACAGTTACTTTTTCAGCAACCAATAGGACAAGTAAAACCTGACACCAAACTGACCAATCAGAAATAACTGCACCAGCTGGCAGTGTTTCCATGAACACTCTGACCCAGACTTGGCAACAGTACTTAGGTTATTGATCAGATCAGCTTTGGTCATTCCAATTCCAGTATCCACAATAGTGAGGGTTTACTCTTACCAATTTGGAATGAGATTAGTGTGCAGCTCTTTCCCAGAGTTGAGTTTACAGGGATTAGATTTCACATCTGATCTTGTTCAAAGCTTCCTGTGAACTTGAAATAAGCTTTCTCAGAAAAATCTTTGAGCCGAAAGTATCGATGATTGGTGACATTAACTGGGAAATTTATGTCTGTAAGGCAAATGTCAACACCACCACCCCCTCTTCCTCCTCCATCAGCTGGCATAAGTCTGGGTTTCCACAGGCATATCAGCTAAGGGACTGCGTGGGCTCTACAGTAACATAGCATCAGGATGCAGAAACAACTGACCAACTCCTCTTTTTCCTTAAAATTTTCTTAATAATTTTATTGAGAAAATTAAATTTAATGGGATGATATTGATCAATAAGAGTGCATTGGTTTCAGGTAAACACTGCTATAGCACTTGAACTGTTGATTATGTTGTATACCCACCACCCAAGGTCAAATCATTTTCCATCATAGTGTATTTGACCCTCTTTACTCCTATTTCTTAATCTTTACACATTTATCACCTTTATTAAAATTAAAATTTTTATTTTAAAAAGAGAAAAGGGGTCCTGGCAGGTTGGCTCAGTGGTAGAGCATCGGCCCAGCATATGCTTGTCCTGGGTTCAGTTCCAGTCAGGACACACAGGAGAAGCAATCATCTGCTTCTCTATCCCTCTCTCCCCCCTCTTTGTCTCTCTCTTCCCCTTCTGCAGCTATGGCTCAAATGGTTCCAGGGCATTGGCACTGGGTGCTGAGAATGGCTCTGTGGAGCCTTCACCTCAGGTGCTAAAAATAGCCATGTTGAGAGCATGGCTCTAGATGGGCAGAGAATTGATCCCAGATGGGGGCTGCCAGGTGGATCCTGGTTGGGACACATGCAGGAGTCTGTCTCTCTATTTCCCCTCCTCTCACTTAGAAAAAGAAGAAAATAAATAAAAATAGGAAAAGGATAGTATCAAAAAAGAAAAAATACATCCCACAGAATGGGAATAAAGTATTTGCAAATCATATATTTGATAAGGGGCTAATTATACAAAGAACTTTTACAACTCAGTAACAATTTTTTTAAATAGGCAAAGAATTTGTTTTTTTGGTTTATTTGTTTTGTCTTGCTTTATTGATTTAGGGAGAGGAGAGATAGAGAGAGGGGTGCAGATGAGTGGGAGGCATCAACTCGTAGTAGTTGCCTCTTGTATGTGCCTTGACCAGGCAAGGCTAGGGTTTTGAACTAGCAACCTCAACATTCCAGGTTAACACTTTATTCATTGTGCCACCACAGGTCAGGTGGCTAAGGATTTGAATAGATATTTCTCCAAAGATAGATAAATGGCTATTAACGCCATAAGAAGATGCTTAATACAATTTGCCATTTGAGAAATACAAATTTAAATTTCAGTTATACTACTTCACTCCAGTAGGAGGGGTATAGTAAAAAAGATAGCAAAAACTGAATGTTGGCAAGGAAGTGGAAATGTTGAAACTTACACATTATTGGTGGGAATGTAATATGGTGTAGATGCTTTGGAAAATAGTTTGGCAGTTGACCAAAGAGTTAAATGTAGAGTTATCATATGACCCAGAAATTATACATGAATGTCCATAGTATTATTCATAATAGTGTCAAAAAGTAGAAACAAACCAAATGTTCATCAACTCATGAATGGATAGATAAAATGTGGTATATCCATATATCCATACTATTATGGCTTGAATTGTGCCCCCCACAAGACATGTTAAAGTCCTAATCCCTAGTACCTGCAAATGAGATCTTTTGGAAATAGAATCTTTACAGATTTAATCAAGTTAAGATGAGGTCATCATTACTGTCTTGGAGCTATCAGAGCTAATATATATAGACTTGGAATTAATAAACTTCTATTAACAAGCAAGAACCAGCCCTGGTCAGCTGGCTCAGTGGATAGAGCATTGACCTGGCATGCAGAAGTCTCGGGTTCGATCCCTGGTCAGGGAATACATGAAAAGTGACCATCTGCTTTTCTTCCCCTTCCTCTTTCCCTTCTCTCTCTCTTCCCCTCTAGCAGCCAGTGGCTCGACTGGTTTGAGCGTCGTCTATGGGTACTGAGTATAGCTCAGATGATTCAAGCATTGGCTCCAGATGGGGGTTGCCAGGTAGATCCCATTTGGGACACATGTGGGAGTCTGTCTCTCTAGCTCCGTTCATCTCACTTAAAAAAACAAAAAAGGCAGAAAGCTAAGTCACAGATTGTCTTCTCTTCCCCCTTATAGTAATAGGGCAAATTTAGGCAGTGTATATACAAAATGTATTCTTCAGAGTGAGATCAAGTTGAATCTGACTTTGCCACTTACTATAAGCTTGGATAAGTTACTTAGACATTTTACCTCAATTTTTTTGAAAAATGAAGTATTATGGTGACACTAGTTAACACAGTAATACAGGTTTCAGGCTCTCAATTCTACAACACATAATAATGAGTTAATTTTAAGGATGTAAGGTATAATTTCTGTATTAGATTTCACTGTATTCATTATTTACCTATTCCTTCTAAGTCTGGGTTATATGCCCCTCCTGAGTATATTCCCAGCAATGGGCACTTACTACACTGTATAATTCCTTACTTGCTGTGCATTACTTCATCAAAGGCTTCTTGGTTACCTTTGTATACTCCACACTTAGTATAGGTGTATTCTATACATAGTGAGCCTGGCTAAAAGTATTTTTTGGTAATGAGTCCTTTCATCTGTATTTGTTTTCCAAGCAACTTACCATTTTTCAAGCACTTTCCATATGCTACTTCCTTTTTTCTGAAATGGTCTTTTTCTCTTTTCTCATAGCTAATTTCTAACCAAACTTCAGGTCTCACCCTAACTTAAACTTCTATGAGAGGTGTTTTTGGTTGTTATTTATTTATTTTTTTTGCTTCCCTCCAGATAGCTAAATCCAAATTATATGAACACAAAACACACTACATTTTCAAGTCAAGGCACTTAATACAATTCTAATTAAGTAACTGTCAACCTGATAGACCTCTGTATGAAGGCAAAAGTGGTCTGTTTATTGTTGTATCCACCCACTATGCCTAGATAGTATGGCATGTGTTGGCTGTCAGGTACTATTAACTATTATAGACACTCAAATTACTTG
Organism: Rhynchonycteris naso; assembly: GCA_037038555.1. Classification (NCBI taxonomy): domain Eukaryota; kingdom Metazoa; phylum Chordata; class Mammalia; order Chiroptera; family Emballonuridae; genus Rhynchonycteris; species Rhynchonycteris naso. The sequence goes on from CM073003.1 coordinate 85,587,594, forward strand.
AATGACTAACCTTTTACTATTGTTTCTACTGATGCTGTGACGTACATCAAAGCTACTGAGAACCCCACGGTCAGCAGAAAAAGGCATTGCTTGGCGGCTCCCTGACATTGACCATAAGCATTGCTTTTTCTCATTATATTGTAGCTGGCCACTTTCCCCTTTCCGTGCCTATGTTTCAGCCAGTGACAGGGACAGGTCCAAGTGGCCATGCTGATAGTTAAGGTTAGGGATAACTCGTCGCTAATAATTGTGCACCGGCCAGGAACGTGCATCAGTTTGACGAGAAAAGAACCGGAGAACAGGCCCTCAGGGTTGTGACTCGCAGCACTTGGGTCTCTGTTCTGTGTCGTTGTTATTTTTGGTAAGTGAATTTGCGGGGAGCCGGTTTCCTTAGTCTCCAGAGTTCCATGTACTTATCAATTAAAAGGATCCACCTGCCCCCTAATCGGATGGCTGGTACACAAGACTGCCTTTGGGACTCGTTCACAGTGCCAAGGATGGGAAACGGGTCCCTCACACAAATACTCGGAAGGAGGATGAGACGCGGGCAGAATTCAGGTCTTGCAACACGAACATGTCGACACCCCGGTAATCTAAGAACTAGGAGCCAGTGCGGCCTCCCACCCTTCCTCCCCCGCACATACCCTCCACCACCCAAATCCTCTGCGGAGGGCCTGAACCCCAGCTACAACACTCAGGCACCTTCCACAGGCCGCGCTCTTATTCCCCCTGGCCGCATCGCACCCAACACCTCCCCAGGCCCTGTCACCTTGGCAGCCTGACCCATGTCTCTTCTCACCGTGACGGTTACCCACGGACAAGTCGCCCCGCCTCTCAGCAACCAATCACAGCCTGGCGTGCGCGGGCCAACTCCAGTAACCACGTTCCTAACGCGCCGCAACCAATCACCACGCAGTATCTCCTTCGTAGTACCGCCTTCCGCGTAAATAGGAGAGAAAGGCGTTTTGCTAAGCCGGCACCTTCTCGTAAAACCGCGAGAAGCCGCGGAGGCCAATTACTGGGGAGAGGAGAAACGAAACCGTTTGGCTGCTGTGTTAGTTAGGGGCAGAGGCACTTCCGGGTTTTTATGCTGCAACCTCTGGTGGCTCAGAGTGGATTGACATTTAACGGGTGACTTCGGCATCCATACATTATTCATTACCTCCTGTTTCGGGGTTGAACTTTTTTGTTAAAGAACCCTTATTTTAACGTTTTCCAGTTGCTACTGTCTTCTTGCAAAAGTGCATAAATAAGAGCCAAACCATAATAACTGTAGCGGACATTGATGGGAACGCTGACTCCCAAAAGTGCTTTGTGTATGTTCTCATTTAATTTCCCCAGCAGGTGAAGCTGACTTACTTGCTTAAGTCCACAGGGCGAGTAAAAGGAGGTCTGGGATACAAATCCCTATGCATGATCTGAAAGCCTAGTCTTGCCTTCTATACATCCAGCCTGCTCAATTTGCCTTACTCGTTGGTTTTGATACTCAGGAGGTCCGAAATAGTTTAGAAGCAGCATCACGATCATAGAAAATCATAAAGCTTTTATTTAACTACATTTTAACTTACGACCTTTCAAGCATCAAGAAAAATCTCAACCTTGTTCCCATTGCATAAGCATTGGTTGTCTTCTGTACCCCCACAGCCTTTCATATTAACGTTTACGTAAAACCGACTTTTTATTAATAATGAAAATATTTTAATCAGTGGGTCTCCAAGATGCTTTTCCTTCTTTGTGATTTACGTCATGTGAAAGTCATCATGAAAATAGCAAGGTTTGTTGACTTTGCTTTTTTAATTAAAAAAAATTAACTTGTCAATTACAATTGACATTCAACATTATTTTATATTACTTTCAGGTATACAGCATAGAGGTTAGACACATAATTTACCACGTGATCACTTGGCAAGTCTAGTACCCTGGTGGCACCACAGTTACTACATTATTGACTATATTCCCTATGCTGTACTTTACATCCCTGTCACAATTTTGAGTCTACTCTGCTTTTTAAAATTAAAATGATTAGATTTGCAGAAGAGTGTGTAACATAATCAAGCAATTAAACCAAATATACTAGGTATTCTTTTATCCAGAAACAATAAATTAGATGATCTTGTGTTAACACTAAATACAAGTAAATGTGTGCATTTTATGTAAGACCAACACTTTTAAAGTATCATAAGTCTCTGAATTCTTTTTTTAATAACATGGTTATGCTGTTGCTAACCAATGGTGAATAAAGTACTTCTTACCATTAATGCGGCTTCTGGTGCTGCATGGTTTTGCTAATGGCTTTGTAGTCTGGTTGATATGTGGTGAGGTAAAGCAGGCGTTGAGACTTCCATCTGTTAAACATGATCGTAGGTTGGTCTTAACATTCTTTAGATGTGAGAAAGACTGCTCACGTGCATATGTAGAGCCAAACATTGTCAGTACAGCAATACTCACATGCTGCAGTGTGTGGTATGTGACGGGAAGCGCGTTCCAAGTTTTGACAATCAGCTGGTCCATGAGTTGAAGTTTTTCATTTCTCCCCACTTGTGTTTGATTGCCAACTCTGCTTGCTGTTATGCAAGTCTTTCCAAGTCTTCATTCAGTGACTTGAACTTATTCACCCACATGTCTGAGGCCTTCAGGTCAGCAGCTTGTAGCTCAAAATCTCTGATGGAGACACCGGGGATGTAACTCAGGTCGGCGCTGTCCACTGCACACTCGTGTGGATGGGTGATGAACTTAAAAAGATGAGTGTGCTCACAAAATTCTCCAAAGCGCACTTTGAATGACTGCAGGAGATTAGATGTGAAGCCTGCTAGCTGCTGGAGATCAAGATGTTGAGCAGGGTTACTTGCTGTGCATGCATCTTTAAACTCTCCCAGTTGTTCAAAGTAAGTAAACAACCTGTTTCAATGTCGGTGATGAAGAGTTCCAGCTTGTTTTAAATGCAAACACTGCTTGTTGAAGGAATAAGACTGTATTTCCAATGCTTCACATTTTTACATTGATGTTCAGATGTTCGGTCATGTCTACAAGATAGTAGAACTTCAGGAGCCACTCAGTGTTAGCTAACTCAGCATGCTTGACATTTTTCATTTCAAGAAAAGTTTGGATTGCACTCAGACAAGCCGCGAAACAGCTGAGCACCTTCCCTCTTGACAACCAGTGCACATTGCTGTGCAAAAGCAGACCAGGATAATTATTCCCAACTTCATCCTGCAGTGTTTTAAACTGGTGATTATTTAAAGCTTGGGCAACAATAAAGTTGACCACCCAAATGACCAGTGACATCACCACACCAAGCTGCTTGCCACACATCTGAGCACAAAGCGTCTCCTGATGTAGGATGCAGTGAAAACTTAGGATGGGTCTCTTTTCATGTTCATGAAGAAGTGCTACGAAACCTCTGTTTTTTCCTACCATGCATGGAACACCATCAGTACACACTGAAATAAGTTTATCCATCAGTAGATTTTTTTCTTTAGTGAACTCAGTGAAAGACTTGAATAAATCTTCCCCTCTTGTTGTCTCTTTCATAGGCAAAAGAGCAAGACTTTCCTCACATAGTGTGTCACCAACTGCGTACCTTGCAATCACGCTGAATTGAGATAAATGGCTTACGTCTGTTGACTCATCCAAAGTGAGAGAAAAGAATGGTCTACATTTATGCCCTTCACTTATGTTGCCTCAATTTGATTTGCCATCATGATGGTATGATCGTAAACAGTTCTTGTCGACAGGGGCATGTCTTTTATTTGTTTGATTATCTTGTCTTTATCTGAAAAGTCATCAAAAAGTTCATTGGCAACATCAAGCATGAATGTTTTGGCATCCTCCCCATCTGTGAATGGCTTTCCGTTTCTCACAGTTGCTAAAGCACCAGCAAAGCTAGCTGAATTCCAGTTACCTTGTTGGGTCCAAACACAGAGTCACTGCTGACTAGCTTGCACTCTACACAGTAGCTCTTGACATGCTTTCTTCCTGCTCTTCCCGGCTGGATATTTCGATGCAAATATAGTATGGCATGTGTCGAAGTGTCGCTTTACATTTCACTGTTTCATCTATGCAATTTTATCATTGCATATTAGACACACTACGGAAACTGCTCTCCACAAAGGCGAATGAATTCCTCTATCCATTCCTGCTGAAAAGTACGATACTCCTTATTTTTTTCTTTTAGCCATATTCTTCGTCAAAAGGGTTTCTGCAATTAGCTAGCTGACTACTTGATTAAAAGGAGGGAAGTTTACTTCCTGACCTCACAACAACCCGTGTACATTACACATTATCTAATAAAAATTTGGTGTTGTCTTGCAGGACAGCTATGATTGGCTCCAGCCACCCACAACCATGAACATGAGCAGTAGAAAATGAATGGATTGTAATACATGAGAGTGTTTTATATTTTTAATATTTTTTTATTAAAGATTTGTCTGCAAGCCAGATGCAGCCATCAAAAGAGCCACATCTGGCTTGCAAGCCATAGGTTCCTGACCCGTGTCTTAAATAAATCTCTATTGTCCCTTTAGCTTTTCCATAAATGGGGTGACTATTCTGGTTGTTCTGGAAATATGTTCTGGTTTGTTGGTATCTGAAAGTGTGGGAGCCCAGAACTGAATAGGAAATTCCAACATGTTCATCATGTAAGTTCACGGAGCTATGTGATAGGCAGAATAATGGCCTCCACAATCTTAGGGAACTTCTGAATATGCTACCTTATATGACAAAAGGGACTTCGCAGATGTGATTAAGTTAAGAATTTTTGAGCCCTGGCCAGATAATTCAGTTGGTTAGAGCATAATCCAGAAGCTCAGGGAACATACAGGACTAGATTGATGTCACTGCCTTTCTTTCACTCTCTCCTTTCCTCTAAAATCAATAAAAAATTTTTTATTTAATAGAAAAAGGATTTTTGAGATGCGATGATTATCCTGGATTATCTTGTGGGACCAAGAACATCACAAGGAACCTTATAAATGGAAAAAGAAAGCAGAATTATGGAGAGGTCTGAAGATACTATGCTTCTGGCTTTGAAGATGGACGAAGGGGGCACAAGCCAAAGAATGCTGGTGGCCTCTAGAAGCTGGACAAGGTAAGGAAACCATTCTCCCCTAGAGCATCTGAAGGAAAGCAGCCCCTGTAATGACACCATAATTTTGGCTCAGTGAAACACAATTTGGATGTGACTTCCTGAATACCATCTGATTGTTGCCTTTTCCATCTTCAAAGCCAATAGTATAGCACCTTCAATCTTATACTCTTACCCCTCCTTCCATGATCAGATCTCCTTCTCTGTCACTCTCCTGTGTTCTCTGAAACGTATAAGGGCCCCTGTGATTATATTGGCCCCACATGGAAATTCCAGGAATCTCTCCACCTCAAGATCCTTAACTGATTTACATCATCAAGTCTCCTTTACCATGTAAAAAGTAACAAAATCATGGGCTCCAGAGATTAGGACATGGTCATCTATATAATAGATGATCATGTCACCTATTATATGACCAGTAGCTTGGATTAGGGTGATAGGGTAGAGGTGAGAAGTGATTAGATTTATGAAATGTGCTAAAAGTACAGACAGAAGAGTTAAGGATGATTTCAAGGCTTTCAGCTTGAGCAATTCAGTGAATGATGTTATAGCAGATACAGAATGCCACAGAAAGAGGCTTTTTGTTCCATTGTTTGTTGTAGAGAAAGAAGAAATAAATTTTAAGTGCCTAGTAGAAATCCAAATGGAGGTGGTGAGTGGGCAGTAACATGTACCATAGACCAATATGGAATTAAGGAGAGAGGTAGGTCAGGTGCTAAACACTGGGGAGTCATTGCTCTGTAGATGATAAAGTCACAGACTTAATGAAAGGTGACCATACTATTTATCTATTTATTAACTAAACCAGTACATATATATATATATATATATATATATATATATATATATATATATATATACTGGTTTAAAATAGCTTTTTGACTATTTCAGACTTACAGAAAAGTTGCAGTAATAGATACAATTTGCATATACCTTTCACTCAGATTCCCAAAATGTTCTTAGTTTTGTATCTCTTTATTGTTTGAGAGTTGCCAACATGGTAGTCCTATACTCCTAAATACTTCAGTGAGTTATTTCCCGTGAAAAAGACATTCTCTTTGATCAGTGTTTCTCAAATTATGGTTCCAGGGCCAGCAGTAACTGCACCTCCTAGAAACATGTTAGAAACCTAAGTTATAGAGCCCCACCCCAGATCAACTGCTTTTGATCGTTTTGCTGTGGATATGTGAGGAAATTAATATGTCTTTCAAAACTATTATATAATTTATAGGCATTATTTAGATTTCACCAATTGTCCCAGTAGTGTCTTTGATAGCAAAAGTAACAAATGGGACACCTGATATCAAAGGGGACTGCTAACGGTAATTTTGCAGATAAAGTGGTAAAATATAATCATATAGGATAGTCTGGGATGTATAGTTAATTTTTCTTAATAAGGACACTTGGAGATTGTTAGCTAGAAAAGAGGGCCAAGAACAGAATCCCTGTGAAGGAGAAATAGGATCTAGACTTTGGTGAGTGGACTATTGCTAAGAGGGAATGGTCAATAGTGACCTATGATGAGAACTGGAATTAGCTATCGGATTTTGTAAGGGGAGATCCTCAGTGATTTTAACAAGAGGGAAATGGGCTCAAAAAAGAGAAAGTGGACACAAGATACAGAAAACTCTAAAATAGGAGCAAAGGTATGGAGGAAGATGTGGGGTAAAGGGAATTCTGGTCCTTTAAGGTGGGGCATTTGACATTTCGTTGATTACTGCCAGGAAAAATTCTTTGTAGAACAGTCTAGAGACGTTTATACATTACTGATGTCAGGTTCGCGAGATTTTTTAAAATCTACCTAAGTGATGTGTGATGTTAAGGTGCAGTCCAGGTTGAGAACCACTGCTAGAGGGAGGGGAAAAAATGATACAAGGTCTTACGTACTGGAGTTAAGAACGTGTCACGGTATCTCATCCAGCAAACAAGGCCAGCACTGCTTGGATTAACAAATCTTTTCAGTTACAGTATCCACTTTTTCCTACAAGGGTCCATAAAGCAAGCGAAGAATGGCTTATACCAGTAACTCCTGCCCCTGAGGGACAAAAAAGGAATAAAGAAAAACGACATCAGTGCGGCTCCTAGCTCCTCCGAGCCTGGAATCAAAAAGGTCCCCCGTGTCGGGTATCACCCCGCCGCTCCACACCTGCTGCCACGCGCTCGCTGCACCATCAGCGGAGGTACCCAGTGCGCACGCGCAGGAGCAGCTCGGCAGCGGGAGCAGCGGCCCCGCGCAGGCTTGGCCGGGCGCTCCCGCCCTCCGCCCCCGCCCCCGCCCCACCCTCCTTGCGAGTTTCTCCCCTGGCGGAGGTGCGGGAGGGGAGCCGGGATGGCTGATGAGATCGCCAGGGCTCAGGCCGCTCGGCCTGGTGGCGACACGATCTTCGGGAAGATCATTCGCAAGGAAATCCCAGCCAAAATCATATTTGAGGATGACCAGGTAGGCACCGGGCGCTGACTCGCTCGTGGGCGGAGGCGGGCGGCCATTCCTGGACTCGGGGTCCCGTGGAAAGAAGAGAAGGGTCGAGCGGCGCCGCGGGACAGGGCGGGGACGGGAGCGGGCTCCCGGCGCGGCCTCTGCCTCGGGCCCCTTGCCAGCGGCCTGCCGGCGCGTGCCGGCGCTCCAGTTACGCGTTATCAGCTCGGGCGCGGGCCGGGCCAGGCCGCCGGGCGCCCGTCGGGCCGCCGCGCGGGGTCTCGGCGCGCGTGCAGGGCGCACCGGGTGCTCGGCATCGGCGCTGCCCGGCCCGCGGCTGCCTCGGACCTCGGCCTGGGGCAGAAATCTCACAATCTCTCCCGCGCTCTGCCTGAGAGGGCGAAACCCGATCGCGCCTGGACTCTGCGCAATCTCCGCGATCTCCCGCGCACAGGCGGCCTGCGGGCAGTCCCCGGAGTCTCGGGGCTGGGGGGCTTGCGGGGCCGGCCCCGCGCCCCCACTCACCCCCAGTCCCCGCTCCTCCCCAACCCCACCCCCAGCCTCAGCTCCCAGCCCCCACTTCTCCCCACCCCACCCTATCCCCAACCCCCACTCCTTCCCACCCCCAACTTGAAGCTCAGTGGGCCCGCTTCCGGGATTGGCTTTCCTAGGGCCCCTCCTGAGGAGAATGATCCCTTTTATATTTGTCAAAAAGCACTTTTATGCCAAGAGACTAGAAATGTAGCTCTTGCTGGCTTCACCATAAGTGAAGTTCTGTTTAGAAGGGCCGAATTGATGCGACTTTCAGACATTTTGGGTGAAATATTTAGTGGGCGTAGTATTTATGGGTTTGGATCTCAGCTAACACGATTGGCAGGAAGGCTGGAATTAATAAGTATGGAATATAAGGAAGACATTCCATTTTATGCTGCTAGAAGTGTTCTTACTTTCAAAATGTTAAGCTAAAATTTAATTAGCTTCCTCGAGGATAACTTTAAATACAGAGTGTCCGTAAATCATGGTGCACTTTTGTCCTGTGAGTGATCAAAAGTGCACCATGACTTTATGGACACACTGTATATTTGTCACTAGTTGGGGAAGTTCTTTTGAACTGTGTTTTGCAGAGTACACATTTCTTTTGAAATATTTTCAGTTGCTCTTTATAAGTGATCGTTAAATACTGACTTGAGCCACCGTTTTCCCAACTGTACAGCAGCATGAAGCAGTCTAACTGAATCAGCATTTGGTATGGAATACCCAGTACAATCACTCTGACATAGGGAAACAAGATAGGTTCTAAGTAGCTTCCACCTTCAGTAGGGAACAAGAAATTACAAAAACATTATGTATGTCTTAGTATATACTTGCTACTTATCCTCTTTGTTTCTACAACAGAGAATAGGTATATTTCTTAAATTGTTTAGTACAATGGGAAGAAATAGGCATTTATGTAATTACAAGTATGTAATTAAAAAACTGATCACTGCAGTAAAGGAAAAAACCTGGAAATTACACAACCAAGAGCTCCTGATCTAGGGACGGTGGAAATGGGAATCAGAGAAGATACCCTTGGAAAATGATAGCTATACTGGGAGCTGAGGAATGAATAGCAGTTTAGGTTGGCCGAAGTTGGGGTTGAGGGATGAGAGGATCATTGTAGTAGAGGAAACTGCACTTGAAAAAGCCCAGAGTCTAGACAGAGATGGACAGTGTAACTTGAGCAGGAAGAGTTATATGAGATCAAACGGGAAAGGTAGAAAAGGATTTGCCTATGTAATTTCTACTCATCCTTTGGATCTCAGTTTAAATGTTGCTGCCTCAAAATGGTTGACCCTGATCATCCAATGTAAATCAGTTTTTCCTCTAATAATCATTTATTTCACCCTTTACTTTCTCTTTGTAACATGTAGGCTCTTTGGTTATATTTTTATTTATTTAAAGTCAGTCTTCTCATTAGACTGAAATTCATGAAAAGGCCTAGGAAACCACATGTATTGGGTGCAGTACTGATTTCCTAGCATTTACTACAGTGTCTCACATGGGGTTATTGTGAAAGAATTAAGTTTAGCTTACAAAATGATATACTAAACTTTAATTTCTCCCCCCCTTCTCCTTAGTGTCTTGCTTTCCATGACATTTCCCCTCAAGCACCAACACATTTTCTGGTGATACCCAAGAAGCATATATCCCAGATTTCTGTAGCAGAAGATGATGACGAAAGTGTAAGTAAATTTACTCGCACAATTTTCTTGCTTTTTAAATTGGGAGACTAAATTTAACATTAAACTGATGTTATATTGTCATCTTAGGTCATTACTTAGGAAAACTAAATCATTAGGACTTCAGTACAATGTATAAATATTTTGAATTTTAAAAAAATGAGATAATTGGCATTATATTAGTTGAAGGTATACAACATAATGATTTGAGAGATGTATTTAGTATGAAATGATCACAATAACTCTAGTTAACATGCATTATTGCAAAATCTTAAGCAGAAAGCATTCCTCATAAGGATTAGTTGATGAGTCTCATTTTCCCTCAACAAAGAAATAGCGTATCAGCTAGGAGGGGCTAACGAACTCTTCTTTTATTAATACTGTTAAAGGAAAGAAAAATAATTACTTGGTTTTGCCAGAAGGTACCGACCTCAATTAAAATTGTTTCCTAACCGTCTTTGTGGTAGAGTGTATAATTACTTATAAGTATTCGCTGTTCTTTAGAGGTATGTTATACTTGCTGCCTCATGGATGTCAGTCAGGACTGGGAATATTGTGAGAAGGTGCCAAAGAATTGCAAAAATTGTTAACATTAGTATTTTAAAAGGAAGAGGCAGGCCCCCTAATCCCTGCTTTCTGAGGAATTAAAAACAAGAAGATAGAGCTTATCTGAAAACTTCCTCTTCCCCTTCCTTAAGAGCCTTTAGGAGACAATGTTTACATATCTTAATTAAAAATTCTTACACTGATCCTAACTCTTCCTCCCCTCCTGGAGTCCCAAGGGTGAGGTGTACTCTAGACAAAGGTATCACGAGTCCACTCCCCTTGCTTGAGAAACCTGCATTCTGTAACATCTTATATGATTTCTTATAAATCATCCCTCTGGAAATTCTTTATATGTATAAAACTTGTAAACTAAGCAAGGGGGGACTAACTGATTAGGTTTCCTAGTGAGCTAGTCCCAACACTCTTAGTAAAGGTCATTTCATTTAGCTTCTCTCCTTATCTTAGACTAAACATGTCATTGCCCACTACTGTGGCCACAGGGATAGGTTGTAAACCCTAAAACAGTGGTTCTTAACCTGGGTGCTATCGAACCCTAGGGGTTCAATGAGTCGGTCTCAGGGGTTCGGAGAATCCTCTGCCGCGGAGGCCAGAATAAAGTAATACCGTAATTTGTTGTGAGTTCATGCACTTTGTTGGTTTTGTTCTTTGAGCAAGGTGATGTTCATGCATGGCTCATTTTGTGCACCAGTAAAAAAACATATACCTATGTCTTGAATTTGGAAAAAAAATCATATTTTATTTATCACTAAAGAAGGGTTTGGTGAATGCGCACATGAAACTGGTGGGTTCGGTACCTCAAAAAAGGTTAAGAACCACTGCCCTAGAAGATTTGGGAATGTCTTTGATATGTAAAACATTTGCTGCTACTGTGTTGGTATGTTAAACATTTATCACTACTATGTTATCTTGTGGTCTTAATATGTAAGAATATTTTTCCTTTTAATAGATCCTATAAATAAATGTTTTAAGCTTATCAGTAAGTGACGTTAGTACCTTGCTCTCTCCATTTTCCCCCAACCAGTATGTGATCATGTCTATATAACCAGCCTCAGAGCTATATTCTGAGCTATATGATTTGGGATTGTGCCCTGTGTAGCTAGCCGGCTGATTAATAAACCCCTTAAAAATTCATCTGGACTTGGTGTCTTTGTGGAAATCACTGGTTACATTACAACAATATGACTATTTGGCCAGTGAATGCAAGCAGAACGGTAGCACTTGATTTGCCATGTTCTCTTTCCTCTGTCACTACGATTATATGACTGCTGCTTCAGCCTGGATTTCAAAGTAAAAAAATATATAGAAATAGAGCCTGGTCAACTTGTGATGAACATGTAGTGAGCACAAGAAATGTCTCTGTTTTCAACTAGGTTTAGGGGTAGTTTGTTACCACAGCATAACCAAATCTATCCTGACTGATACACTGTCCCATAACAAGCAAGCAGGATGTCTTGCTTTATTAAGAACACTTAAATACCATTTGCAGTTTGATGTGAAAATTGTTTTAAGTGAGCAGTAGATTTATATTTTTAATTTTTTTCTTGAAAGAGTAATAAATACATATTTAATCTTGCTGGGTTTTTTATTGTAAATTATATTGTATTAGGATTAAAAGAGTTTCCAAATATTTGCCCAAAGAAGTATGTTTTAACCTGGCAGTTTTTTAATTTACTATTTCACCTTGGTGTAGTTCCTTATTTAATGATAAAAAGTTGTAAATTGCCTGGATTTAAGAAACTTTGTTTTTGCTTTTACAGCTTCTTGGACATTTAATGATTGTAGGCAAGAAATGTGCTGCTGACCTGGGCCTAAAGAAGGGTTACCGCATGGTGGTCAATGAAGGCTCCGATGGGGGGCAGTCTGTCTACCACGTTCATCTTCATGTTCTCGGGGGTCGGCAGATGAATTGGCCTCCTGGTTAAATAGGGTTTGGGGATAATTTTCCCTACTTTAGGCAATGATCAGTTCTGCAGTTTCTAATATGTTAAACAGTACACTATTTTTGCCTGTGTATGGAGAGATTAAGGGAATAATTTCTAAAACCCATACATAATAAAAGAAATTGTTGCATGTTCTGAATTCTGTATTTGAATTATTTAAAAAATATATATATATATTGGGGTGTATGGAGGTGGTAATCATAATTTGGGAGGTTTTTTGGTTATTTTTCTCCAAGGAGGACTCACCTTATGTACACTGTTATAATGATGTGACTGCCTTTTGAAGACAAATTACAAAATTTCGTAAATTTAGCTTTAGCTTTGAAATAATACCCTTTTTGTCCAGGAGAAAATTTTCTAATCCAATTCTTTTATTTTCTAAGAACAAAGGACTATATGATATGATTGATGCAGAAAATGTCAGTTTTGGGTTTAGAAACAGATTTTTGTCCAGTTCAAATGTTTCCCCAGGACTGTTGGGATAATTTGGAAAAGATGAAAGTAGACTTGTCACAGAATTTTGATGACCATGTGAAGCCATATATTGGTATTTCCTTGTTATCTAAACTCTGGCTGAATATTTATTATAGTAACTTGAAAACCTATTAGAGTTAACTTCAAAGTGAAAACTCACTGATTTGAATGTGTATGTGCACACTAGCAAAAATACTGTAGTTGTGCATGAATCTGGTTATGTGGAATCAAGGAGGGAGCCTCAGGGTCTGAGTTCTTACATAGACTGACAACCAAACTGTTTTTAGTCTTACCATGTATGTACCTAGCCTTTCTGAAGGGAAGGCACTTTAGGAGGGTTTGGCACATGTAACTGAAAATTGTTTCTCTTCTTAATTTTTAATTTTGTTAGTGATTTAAAAATATTTTGAGGGGATTAGGGAAATTGGCCATTTATGTCTTATAAATAATTTTCCCCCCCAAATTATTTTGAAAATTATTTTTTACTTTGTTTACAGTGTTTAAAATATTTGTATAATTAATGTATCAATTTTTATTTCATATTTTATTTAAAAAAATTTTTTTTCTAATTTAAAAATTAAATTATTTCATATTTTAAAAAGCCTTTCCCACTTTGGGAGGATTTTTAAAAATTATAGTTTTTCTCCCTAATACTTTTATGGCTTTACTTACTTTTATGACTTTTTTTAAGTGGGGGAAGGTCTGAGGAAGAGTTTGGAGAGGTTTGTGCCACTATAAAGAATGTAATGAGATAAGCATTTGTATTATGTGTTAACAGGGTTGAGTCAGCTTTCTTTAGGCATATTTCCCACTTATTTTGTCAGACTAGTGCTAATAAATCAGGAAGACAACTGCTAATTTGTCTTGCTGGTTGTATCTGTGACTTTTCTGCCTAAAATGGCTCTGAGACAACTTTCAGTGTGTGAAGGGGTAGGTTCCCACAAAGCACCGAGTTACTCTCCAGACGCCAGCTGGGATGTCTTATAGTTCAGCGTAGTTCTGACCTGTCTTCCCAGACATAGCGTCAGATTCCATGGGTTAAGGTACACTGCTACAAGACTCCTGGCTCCCCTTGCCAGATACCAATCCAGGTTGTTACCAGTGCTTTAGACCAACTGGCTATAAATCAGAGATTCCTAAGACCCACCCCACTCACGTTCAATGTGTTTCCTAGAACCGCTCACAGAACTGAGAGACACAACACATTTCCTCCCAAAAGAGAGTGGAAAGAAAAATGCCAGAATTACGTTATTTTTTTCTTTAATGTGAGAAGAGGGGATATAGTGAGGCAGACTCCCCCATGTGCCCTGACTGGGATCCACCCAGCAATCCCACCTAGGGCCAGTGCTCTAGTACTGAGCTATTTTTAGCACCTGAGTCTGATGCTTGGACCAACCAAGCTGTCCTCAGCACCTGGGGCCACACTTGAACCAATTGAGCCACTGACATTGGGAGAGAAGGGGGAGAGGCAGAGGGAGAGAAGCAGATGGCCACTTCTGTGTACCCTGACCAGGAATCGAGAATTATATCTTTTTTGAAGGGGCTCTTCAAGAGGTCCCACAACACTTATATCATTTGCCACCTTAAGCTGTGAGAAGCTGGGTACCTTGCCTTCTTAGAAGGAAATGAAAGTGGAGTAGATATGGAGAGACAAGTTGCAGCCTCTGCTCCATCATTGCTGGATGGTATTCACAAGTATGGAAAAGCAGCCAGGCATTCTTAGACTTGACCTGAGTACTGATAAAGACTGCTCCCATAGTCACAGTATGGCTGTGTTCACTCTTCTCCAGTACTGACTCAAGGAGATACTTGACCACTATTTTCTGTGAATAATATATAGTAGTGGGTGCGACTTTAATTCCAAGTAAAGCTCCTTCTGTACTGCACTCTTCTGGTGCTCCATCATTCTGACTTTAATATACGTTTTGCTACTCATTATGACTTGCAAAATAAGTGACTGAATTTTAAACAGCCCTTTTCTTATGGCATAGGTTTTAGTTAAAGAGAACAAAAAGTAATTAAGCCTTTCTCAAATATGTACTGCAAGCCTGACCAGGCGGTGGCGCAATGGATAGAGCATTGGACTGGGATGCGGAAGACCCAGGTTCGAGACCCTGAGGTCTCCAGCTTGAGTGCGGGCCCATCTGGCTTGAGCAAAAGCTCGCCAGCTTGGACCCAAGGTCGCTGGCTCAAGCTAGGGGTATCTTGGTCCGCTGAAGGCCCGTGGTCAAGGCACATGTGAGAAAGCAATTAATGAACAACTATGGTGTCTCAACGGCAACGAAAAACTAATGATTGATGCTTCTGACCTCTCTCTGTTCCTGTCTGTCTGTCCCTATCTATCCCTCTCTCTGACCCTCTCTCTGTCCCTGTTTTAAAGAAAATGTACTGCAAGTATGCCAACAGGTGATACCAGTCCTCTGCATATCAATCAGTCCATTCATCTCTAAAGCAAAAATATGAGCACCAGCTGATGATAGAAATTGCTTCCTGAATTACTTTCTGTAATATACAGGATCATTTAATAAAGAGATTTTTGTCTACAATAGCTCATTAAGTTTTCTTCCTGATGGTATTTATTATAAGCATAGCTGGTTCTATAAACTGAAATAGACTTGTACATGCATTTGTTTAGAGTAAATGTCAATGTTTCTACAGCTGGGTTCTCTTTGTTTCATACTGAAGGTTGTTTTGCACGTGTCCTAGAAAAAAATGCAGTTGGTTTAACATGGATGCATTGTACTTTAAAAATGACCTAGAAGCTTGGGTGGTTACTTTTTTATTTTAATTTTAATTTTAAAATTTTCTTATTTCAGAGAGAGAAAGAAACCGATTTGTTGTTCCACTTATTTCTGCATTCATTGATTCTTGTATGTGCTCTGACCGAGATCGAACCCACAACCTAGGCATATCGGGACAATGCTCTAACCAACTGAGCTACCTAATCAGGGCGCTGGGTGGTTACTTTTTAAATAGTTCAAGATCATTGATTTTATAATTTAGAGTAAAATCCACCTTTTAAAATTGTACAGCTCACCTGAGCAGGTGGTGGCACAGTGCATCAGACTAGGACACAGAGGACCCAGTTTCGAAACCCGAGGTCACCAGCTTGAGCGTGGGCTCACCAGTTTAAGCACAGAGTGGGATCATAGACGTGACCCCAAGGTTGCTGGCTTGAACCAGGGGTCACTCGCTCTGCTGTAGCCCCTCAGTTAAGGCGCATAAGAGAAAGCAATCAGTGAACAACTAAGGTACTTCAGCGAAGAATTGATGCCTCTCATCTCTCTCCCTTCCCGTCTGTCTGTCCCTATCTGTCCTTCTGTCAAAAAAATAATAATAAAACTGTATAGCTCAATAAATCTTGACAAATATACGCAGTCATGTATCCAACATCACAATCAAGATACACAATATTTTAGTCCAAAAAGACTTGTTAGGTGGCCATTTATAACCCATGTGAGAGATGATGGTAGCCTGGGCCAGTATGAGCGATAGAATTGATGAAAGAGATCAGATTCTGTGTGTATTTGAAGGTAAAGCTGGCAGGGTTTGCCAGTAGGTAAAACGGAGTGAGAGAAAGACAAGTCAAGGATTGTTTCTCAATTCTGTGGACTGACTGGGAAGTCTCTGCTGCTTTTGCCCGAGATAAGTCATTTGCCGGAGGGTCTGAAGTTTCATAATTGGCACTGGCAGTCACCTGAGGCCCTTTGATTCTCCTCTGTGTGGACCTTCATTCTCCTCTCTACACTAGACCAGCTTACACAGTGCTCACACTAATCAACAATCCCAAACTTAGGTTTAAACAATTACAATGTGTTCTTCCTTACGATTTTGTGTGTTGGTTGGCAGTTCTGCTTACCTTGCCTGGACTCATGTAGGTTGGATGGAATGGATTCAGCTGGGACAACTGGGATGGCTTGGCCTCCTTCCATGTTGTCTTTAACCCCAAGTTTCTCCACAGTTTGATGTTCTTGGGGCAATATATCAAGAGGCTAAAACAGATATTGTAAGGCCCCTGTAGGCCTAGACTTCAGAACTTAAATAGTATCACTTCCTCCACATGCTGTTGGTGAAAGCAAGTTAAAAGGCTGGTCTAAACTCAAGAGTTTGAGGAAGTAGAACTCAATTATGCATGGGAGAAGCAGAAAGGTCACATTGCAAAGGGGCATAGATGCTAGAATGGGAGGGAGGTGCAGCTATAAACAGTTTACCCCACCACCATTCTGTTGACTCAGCTACTTTCTCTCCCACTGCCACTTAAGACTAGTTGCTTCTGTTCCTGTGTGACTTTTACTTCCTAAGAGAAGACAAGGACCCCTAAGGCATAAATTAGGGGTCAGATCACCTTACAAACTGCAGAACAGCCTATGCATGGTGGACTAGTTTTCACCGTGGTGAGGCAATCTGGTATCTGTAGTAGCCAATATGTAAAGAACTCAGACAGTGGTTGTGGCCGGGCCTCTGAAGCGTTATACAGGCACCTTGCTTGACTGGTACAGTGCACCTGAAAAAAGTTGTGGTGTGTGTAAATACCAACCTATAATTAAGTCTGCAAGAAATATACCTCTTTCGGATATTCTATTAACTTATTATCTGTTTTGAATCTTTGATCCATCAGGGTGAAGATTCTTAATTTTAGTCAGTTTAGGGTTCCCCCCCTTCCATCCCTGGGGTCCTCATTTCTGGAGGGTCTTATATAGTATCATGGTATCAGGAGGGGCCATGTAGCCCTTTTTGTCATTGGTTTCTACAGTGTACCTGGGACTTTTGTTATCTCATTTAATCTTTACTCCTTGATCCCTGTAGGTTGACATCTTGTAATAATAATGATCATGATTATGATAGTAATTATAATAGCTTTATAATAGTATAAATAGCAATTGCTAATTATTTAGTGCCTGCAGTGAGATAGGCACTGTGCTATATGTATTAAATATAGTATCACTAAAAACCAAACAGTACTGTGTACATCGTTTACAACCTGTGGTGTTTGCCCAGAGCACTGTATGTGTAACAGACCCTTGTAATTATTGATATCCAGCATCTGAACCCCGTTGGTATTTGAGGGATGCCTTGTCTCCCCAAAGAAAAGTTGAAGTGAACAGACACCTGATATTCCAGCTCCTCTGCCAGCTGGGATGTAGGTCCTTGTCCTAGACTCTGCCGATCAGATGCACTCATCTGGGATTTTGAATTTGAAACTAATGACACAAAGAAACAAGGACAGTAGAGATTTCTTTCTGGTGTCAGTGGCAGCAGCATCCAGTTGGCAGGCTCAACAGTATCTGTGTTGCCAAGCGTTGGATCCTGTATTGAATACCAGGAGCGACAACAGCAAGCCGCAGTTCCTGTGTTCAGTGGCGGTGGCGGTGGCAGCAGTGCCCTAACAGCTCTCTGGTTCTATATTTGGCTGAGTATTATTTGCATAGCTTCTCTTTATTCTCCCCTATTTTCTCAGTTAATCTGGGAGCTACCCATTAAATATTGTTTCAAGAAATTAACTGCTGGAGAAAGTTTTACCAGGAATGCTGTAGGCAGTAGATACTCAGGGAATGGTGGTGGTGGCAGGATGGCTGGAGAGTTGAGATTAGTTATTTGGCCTGGTTTGGAATAAAGGCAAGGAGAGGCCAGCTAATACTGAGGAACTGGGTTATCACAGCCCATGGTAATAGCAAAATAGCTAATTAAATCATTCTGTGGGTCACGTGTACTGATACCAAATGAAGTCAAACCTTTGGGTTTCCATGTGCCACCTCCATAGGTGTTATGATGGGCAGGCAGAACTCAAGGACTGTGGGGGTGTTGTCATGAACACCCGAAAGAAAGAACAGCAAGCTAAGAGTTCTAAGTTATTAGTTTAAGTTATCAATTAAAACTTAAGGCCCCTGGTTGGTTAGTTCAGTGGTAGAGAGTTACCCAGCATGTGGATGTCCTGGGTTCGATTACCAGTCAGGGCACATAGGAGAAGCACCAACCCCCTCTCCCTCTTGCTTCTCTCTCTCTCTCTCTCTCTCTCTCTCTCTCTCTCTCCTCCTCCCCTCCTGCAGCCATGGCTTGGTTAGAGTGAGTTGGCCCTGGGCGCTGAGGATGGCTCCATGGCCTCTGCCTCAGATGCTAAAGAATGGCTCCGGTTGCAAAAGAGCAAGGGCCCCAGATGGGCAGAGCATCACCCCCTATTGGACTTGCCAGGTGGGTCCCAGTCCAGGCACATGTGTGTCTGTCTCTGCCTCCCCTCCTCTCACTAAAAAAAAAAAAAGAAAAAGAAACTTAAGGACTCTCTGTGACTATGCTATAAAAGTTAATGAGGTTGTTTTTTTATGACGTAAGCTCTTGCAGCTAAAGAATTTGAACAGTTTTAAGTCTAGCACGTTTGATCTTCAATGCTGCCAAGTTCAATCCATAGTCTGTCTAGTTTCTTATGAGAAAGGATATTGATAAGGAAAGACTGGTAGTCAATATTTGGATTGAGCTCTATTGGGAAATTTGGCTGACTCAGACCACCCCGATTCTCACCCTGCTGAGCTGCCCAGTCCTGGACTCTGGTTGCTGGCAGACCCTCTCCTCAGTCCTCACACCGCAGTGATTTTTGTGCCTCACTCTTGCAAAGGAAACGGGAACTCTCATGCCGAATCCTCTCCCTTCCATGCACCTCTTGCATTTCGTTTTCTGCAATAACATATCAGAATATCCCAAGAGATCCCAAATAATATATTGGGCCCACCCTCGGATGTTATTGAGAAGTTACCAGGCAAAGCTAGCACTTTCTACTATTGACAGGATAGGGAAAGGCTGGAAACACCCACGAGTTAATGAGCTAAAAATAAATAAAATGGTAGAGGCTAAAGTCAAATGCAAAGAGAACCAAATGGAAACAACTACAGTATGTGTAAATATTAAAAATGTAAACACAAAGATACCGTAATTCAAGTTACTTCTAAACACTGCACATGGACTATACATTTATAATAGGATAAATTCTAAGAACAAGGACAGCTACTGTAAAGCCAGTAGTCGATGTCACCATTATCACAGCCGCCCGTCTGAGGCATAATGGGATTCCTCAAGAGAGTGCACCACCCTACAGCATCCAATCAGTCAAGGGTGTGGGGAAGAGCTTACTCTTAAACTAAGCCTTAGGCTATGACGACCCGGCCTGCCCACAGCCTGTTCCAGAACACACATTAATATCAACAAACTTCCATGTGGGCAGTGCCATCTTTAACAAAGTGAGCATAATATATTTTATCTGCCCAACAATCCACCCTTATGCTCACTTTACTACCCACAATCTACACCACTGGCATTCTTATACAAGGAAATTAAGTACATTACACAAATTACAGCAATAGCACAAATCATACAGTTTCAACAATTACAAAGATACATTTCACCAGTCTCTGAGCACTTTGCCAAAAGCGCAAAATGTCCTCGGCCTTTTCTCTAGCCATGGGAAAAGCTTCCCGGGGCAGGAGGGCCTTCAGCAAAGCCACCCCCACCCCCATCAGGGTATTTCACATTTTCCAAAATCCATAAGTCCATTCAACAAATGAGCCAGTGCTCACTCGGGTCGTAGTCCAGGAAATCAGTCCACACACATGGGGCCTCCCCCCTCATTCCTGCCATCATGGCAGGTTTCACAATGTCCTAAAGAGAAGCATGTGGCAATGGCACTCAGTATTTCCATCTCTGCTCTGGGGAGCATGATGGCATCCACCCCTATGTCCCAAAATCGCAGACCTACCAGGAGCGTAGCTACTCCTTGCTGCTGGGCTTTCACCTTCTGGAGGCTGCGGATTGCAACTCCAGACCAATTCTCCTCATCCTCCAAAGAAGAACTGAAAACACCAGCTCCTGCTGCTGGACCATGGGGGTTCACTGTCAGTGCTGTACATTCTATGGGATTGGACAAATGTATCATAACATGTACCTACCTTTATAATATTGTAGAAAATAGCTTTACAAATCCTTTGTGCTCTGCCGTCCCACCTCTCCCTTCCCACTAACCTTGGCAAACACTTATCTTTTTACTGTATTTATTTATTTATTTATTTATTTATTTAGAGAGGGAGAGAGAGACAAAAGAGAGAGAGATGAGAAACATCAAACTTGTAGTTGCAGCACCTTAGTTGTTCATTGATTGTTTCCTCATATGTGCCTTGACTAGGGGTCTTCAGCTGAGCCAGTGACCCCTTGCTCAAGCCAGCGACCTTGCTCAAGCCACTGAACTGACCTTTGGGCTGAGACCATGGGGTCATGTCTATG
The DNA here is from genome assembly GCA_037038555.1 of Rhynchonycteris naso. Classification (NCBI taxonomy): domain Eukaryota; kingdom Metazoa; phylum Chordata; class Mammalia; order Chiroptera; family Emballonuridae; genus Rhynchonycteris; species Rhynchonycteris naso. The sequence continues at coordinate 85,608,555 of CM073003.1, forward strand.
ATCTCACACTCAAGCTACTGAACCCATGCTCAAGTTGGCGACCTTGGGGTTTTGAACCTGGGTCTTCAGTGTCCCAGGATGATGCTCTATGTACTGCACCACTGCCTGGTCAGGCTTACTGTCTCCATTTTAAATAATTGGGGCCCTGGCCAGTTGGCTCAGTGGATAGAATGTTGGCCTGCTATGCAGATGTCTGGGTTCAATCCTGGTCAGGGCACACAAGAGAAATAACCATCTGCTTCTTTTCCTTTCCCTTTCCCTTTTCCCCTCTCACAGCCAATAGCTTGGCTGGTCTGAGCGTCAGCCTCAGGTGCTGAGGAGAGCTCGGTTGATTCAAGAATTGGCCGCAGATGGGGGTTGCTGTGTGGATCCCCATCAGGGTGCATGTGGGAATCTATCTCCCTTCCTCCCACTTTAAAAACAAAACAAAACAACAACAAAAAACCCCAGAAATAATTGGTAAATGATAAGCACTTCCTCCCAGTTTCTGTGATGATGTATTACAATATGTGTAATCCCATCCCTATGCTTTCTCTTGTTTCCTCCTTATAGGGTGTATCTGTCCCCCTATAAACAGCTTTAGCATCTCCTTAAAATAAAACAGCCCAAAGGTTGTCACTAGCTATAAGATTGATAAGAATCTTACTCTTGAGAGCAACAATTTGTCCTTTTTAAACTGTGTTTTTGTCATATCACTTTAGATACTTCATTTGGCCACAAGGCATAGGAACACATTAGGCTTTTGCTAGACTGTATTTTGTTATTCAATAAAAGGTTTTATGGAACACATTTCTGTTATTAAAGAAAATAAATTAGGTTTCATTTAATAAGTCTTTCTCTGGATTTTTGTTAATGCTGTGAGTTTTAATTTTATATCTACTATAATAAAAAGGAATTGCTTTGATTTTCATTTCTGAAGTTTAGGAAATGCCTCACTCAATTATTTGGTTGCTATTAACTACTGTTAGGCAGAAGACAAATGAATGAATTCTCTTCCTATTGGAAATAATCAAGCAATTTCCACATGTATTACAGTTGACCATTGAACAATGGGGGGATGGGGTGAGGGTGGAAGTGTTAGGAGGTTCCCTGCAGTCAAGGATCTGTGTATAATTTTTGACTCCCCTAAACTTAATTACTAATAACCTACTGTTGACTGGCAGCTTTACCACTAACACTGGGGAACAAAATTTTTGTTGCGTCCACAAAAACACTTGTTCTTACCTAATTCGAATGTGCTGATCTCAAATCGACATTAGTTTTTCTCTGTAAGCTACAGTTTTTCTGAAATTCAAGATTTTAGGTTTTCATCTTATTGTAATATTTCAACATTTAGTTTAACATGAAGTAGAATGTCTTCTTGGGCATCATCTTTGTGAAAATATAATAATTTATGTAATGCAGTAAATACACTAATACACTAAAAGATATGATTACACCAGAATTTGTCAACAATTTTGAAATAGAACATATTAAAACATTTTAATCATAAAATTTGCAAAAAACTTATTTAAATTCTATCCAGGCAAAATTTTGCATTTGTAGCTCTTGCTTTTGTGTACTTGGTGAGGACAATCTCTTTTGATGCTCCAGCAGTAGTCTGCCATCATATTTCTGTCCCACCGCCCCTGAAAACCCTTTTCCATCATCTTCAGATCCTGATAAAAGCATTCTCCCTGCTCATCACTAACAGCTCCAATATTTTTGGGGAACTTATCAAGGTGACTGTTCAGGAAGTGAATCTTAACGTTCATGTTACATCCAATGTCGTGGAAAGCCAAAAGCATCCTTTGAACCAGAAGTACATAGTTTTCTGCTTTTTTGTTGCCAAGGAAGTTCTTTGTAACTGCCACAAAAGATTGCCATGCTGCTTTCTCCTCCTTATTCATCTTCCTGGCAAATTCTTCATCACATATGAGGGTTCGAATTTGAGGTCTATCAAATACACCTGCTTTTATCTTCTCGAAAGACAAGGCAGAAAAAGCAGAAATAATATGCTGAAAGCATTCACTTTCTCTATTCAGAGCCTGAACAAACTGCTTCATAAAGCAAAGTTTGATGTGAAGTGGGGGAAAAATGATCCCGTCTCGATTAACTACAGGTTCATTCACAATATTTTGCATCCCTACTTCCAGAGCTTCAGGTTTCGGCCACTCTTTCCAGTGTTTCTCCCAAGCTTGGCTGTCCCACAAACACAGAAAGCAAGAATACTTCATGAAACCTCTCTGTTGTCCTAGCAGGAAATTGACCATTTTAAGATCCACACAAATGATCCAGTTATGCTCCTCATACTTCAAAAAGTCGAGGACAATTTTTATGTCATTATCATCTTCTCACAGATGAGTTGAGTAACCAATTGGAACAGCTGAATAAACATTACTGTTGTGTAGGAGAACATATTTCAGACTTCATTTAGAGCTGTCAAGAAACAGCCACCATTCTGTTGGACTGTAAGTGGTAACACCTAGATGGCTGAGAAGACTACTGATATCATGACAGTAAACAAAGTGGTTGTCTTTGGAAAAAAAGTCCACAAAAATTTGTTCACGCTTCCTGAAATGGGATACTTTAGCTGACTGGTGAAGTACATTCTTTTCTTGAAGCCTGGAGGCTAATAACTCAGCTGCTTTCTTTGATAGGCCCAAATCTCTCACTAAATCATTCATTTCAGGTTGGCTAAACTGCTGAGGGGTTAATGACTGCTTGGCATCAGAAGAAGACCCTTTAGAGTCTACGACCATTTCCTCATGTATCTTATAAAATACACTTGATTATTATGTTCACTTTCTTCATCCTTAGACAAAATAAAAGCACTGAAAACTGGAAATGGGAATGTCTCAGAGTGTGGGATAGGTTGTATTGCTGAAGGAATATTAGGATATGCGATCATATGCCATTTTTTTCTTGCTGATGCCCTTTGTATGGATCAGACAGAAATAACAGTCACTGCTGTGGTTCTTAGGTTCACGCCAAACCATGGAAATACCAAAAGGCATTCCTTTGCGTTTTCCTTTTGTCCAGTCATGAAGCATTTCTTCACAATTATGACACTCAATATGAGGAGCTCAATTCTTGTCTTGATCGCCAAGGGGAACTTGAAAATAGGCAATATATACACATGTCACAAATGATGAAATATTGCGCCTTTGACATTGAAGTGTGTAACAGCCACATATATAACAGAAGGTGACAGGACTATTCTTACATTTACGCCTACTCAAAGAAGCCAGGATTTAATCTTAAAACAAAATAAGAGGGTGTTTTTATCAGATAATAATTTTTTTACACTTAAAAACAACTACAATTATGTAAAAGTGATGTTTGTAAAACATTAATTGCCTTGTGGTTATGTTTAATACAAGAGTCGTTGCCCTTTAACTCCAATTTAAAAACCAATACATGCCATTGAGTATAACAAAAAAAATTAAAATTTTATAAAAACTAGAGCATGCACCAAAAAATGGATTTCAGATTTGAAATCAGCGATGCAGAAATATATAGAAAAAGTTCTAAAACCTCATGCCACAGAGAATGAAAAATAAAATTGTTCCCCAGTGTAACATATATAATCATTTAACATATATTTTGTATATTATATGTATTATATACTGTATTTTTATAATGAAATAAGCTAGAGAAAAGAAAATATTAAGAAAATTATAAGATAAATACTTTTACAGTGTTTATTGAAAAAATATGCATAATATAAGCAGAATTGCACAGTTCAAACTCATGTTCAAGTGTCAACTGTATATGTTTTGCAATTTGTATGAGCACCGAATGTGTCTACAAGTGAATTTAGGGGAAGAAGATGTATATCAGTGTATGCTCATGTTTGCTTAATGGAGACTGAATCCTTCTAAAGATCAAGACGTTGTGTGTCTTCATGATTCAGCTATTTGCTGTGATAAAGATTGTACAATAGCTTTTGTTATTTACTCTTTTGAAATCCTAGTGAATAGCATTTCTGTTGGGAATACTTGAATTACCTTGTATTGAGGTCTCCAAGAAGACCACCGATAAATAGCATCTCTCTTCTTTGTCTGAGTTTTGGACAAATTGAGAAAATAAAACAGAGTAAATACAGACGCCAATATTTTGATTATGTCTATATAATTGGTAGAGAGGTGTTTGGAGAATGTGGCCCCAGGTCTGTAGCTTTGTGTTCTTGCTAATAAAAAAGCTAGAATGAACGATATTTAACTGAGAAGGGGTGAAGAGATGGGCTGCAGGGACAATGAATTGATGCTTCTCTCTTTCTCTCTATGTTTCTCATCCTCTCTCTCTCTCTTTCCCTTTCTTTATAACTAACTAACTAACTAAATAAATAAATAAAAATAGTGCGAGGTATTCTCTGGCACTCACAGGCACAAGTTAGAAAAGAGATATCTCTACCTCAAGAGCAAAAGGGGGGAAGCCAGACCCCCACCCTGCTCCAATGATCAGGAGATGGGGAGTGGGTGACTGTGGGGAGAGAGCTGCAATCATGAGAAAACCCACAGTCAAGAAAATTCGCACTCACTCACCACTCACCTCTCAAAATAACCCTACAGGTCAGGTCTTTCCTTTCTACCTCTGTGTTAGTCGGAGCTCTCAAGAGAAACAAAGCCAATTGAAAAAAGTATAGACAGATAGATATAGAAACAGAATAGGGATTGATTTACCATGGTATGGTTACTGGGAAGTCCCATGATCTGCCATCTGTAAGCCAGAGGGCAGAAAGCTGGTGTATAACTCAGTCTGAGTTGTGAAGGCCTGAGAACCAGGGCACTGGTGTGGGTCCCAGTTTGAAGACTGGAGAACCAGGAACTCTGATGTTTGATATTCAAAGAAAGGCAAGAGAAGGTGGATATACCAGCTCTGGAAGAGAGAGAAATGTCCCTTCTTCCACATTTTTGTTCTATTCAGGCCTTCAAAACAGACTGGGTGATACCTGTCCACGTCCGTGAGGGTAGACCCTCTTTGCTCAGTCTACTAATTCAATGTTCATCTTTTCCAACAACAGCCTCACATATGTACCCAGAAGTAATGTTTTACCAGCTGTCTGGGCCTCCCTTAGCTCAGCCAGGTTGACACACACATTAACTATCACTGCCCCCTAGGGGGAAACAGCCTTGCAGTACACTCTTAGAAACGGAAGTTTTTAAGTTACTGCTCACGGTCAGTTAGTCCCCACTGATTTGTGTCATCCTCTCACAAGCACAGGTTCAGAGATTATCTAATTTTAATCCTGAGGACACCTGGGCCATAGTCTGCTGGCAAAGGCTGAACAAGCTGTTGGGGGCTGTTAGTGGGGAGCCCTTGTTTGTAGCATTTGCTGAATTTCTTGGTATAAATGCTCCCACCAGTGCTGATGTCAGGCTGCCAGTGAATGTAGATATCTGAGAGGCGGTGTGCAGTGCAGCGATATACAGTGTTTTCACTGTACAAGTGCTTCTGAATTCAGGTAATTTCAAATTGTAGTAAAATAATTAGGAAGGGATAACTTTTGAGTATTGTTTTAAAAAAGTTAAAAAAATTTATAAACTCACAAGAAGTTGCACCCAGTAAAGGTAATATCTTACATGATTATTACATATTGTCAAAGCTAGGAAATTGAGATTGTATTTGCCTTTGATTAAAAAAAACATGTATAGGCCTGACCTGTGGTGGCGCAGTGGATAAAGTGTCGACCTGGGAACACTGAGGTCGCCAGTTCAAAACCCTGCACTGGTCTGGTCAAGGCACATATGGGAGTTGATGCTTCCAGCTCCTCCCCCCTTTCTCTCTTTCTCTCTCTCTCTCTCTCACTCTGTCTCCTCTCTATAAAAGAAAATGAATAAAATAAAAAATAAATTTAAAAAAATGTATATATATATTTTACTTCTAGTTGTGATTAAGTACACATAGCATACAATTTATCATCTTAATTATTTTTAAGTGGTTACAGTTTAGTATTGTTAGACATCTTCACACTGTTGTATAACCACACCCCTAAATTTTTTCCTTGCAAAACTGAAACTATCTCAGCATACAGCGTTTTGAGTTTATGATGCTCTCTCCCATAAAAACTTTGAAAAACTGAGATGTGACTACGATGCTGTTAGCATCATACTTACCCACTAGGTGGGAGAAATATATAGTTTGGTTGCGTGGTGGAAGAATCCACAGTAATGCGGTCTATGAGTGAGGGAGTTAGTGTCCCCCAGGACACTTACTTACTTCATTAAGGATTGTTAAAAGCGCCAATGTTCTGTTTTCTCTGTTTGGTAACATTTTGGCCCTTATCATAGCTCCTAAATCAAAGTCAGAGTCTTCCAAGCACTAGATGATATCGCTTTGAAGAAGAGGAGAGCCATCACGATGGATGTCACAGAGCTACTGGCATCACATGGAGAGGAGTTGTCTGCTGAGGACAGCACTCAGCAGGAGAAGCAACTGATTGAAGAGGAAGAGACAGAAACCCGAGAACCCAAGGGATTTACTACCTGTAAGGCTGGTGGCCATGGCCATACAAGTTCACATTGGATTCAGGCAGATGGTAAAGGAACTGTGGAGCCCGAGGATGGTGGGCCATTCCGTTTATTAGAGTCTTGCAACAGTGAATGACCAACCAGGCAGGGAAACATGCTTCTCACTCTCTCTCAGAACTTGCAAGCAAAACAGGCCGGGGCAGCGGGGGAAACCCCTTCTCTGGCAAACAGTAGCAAATAATGGCTTCTCCCAATGGCAGCAGGGAATCTGCAATATATAATCTGCGGGCCTGAGGGCAAGCACCTGAAGCCTTACATAAACTGTTCGTATGAGGTGCTGCCCTGTGCTCGTACACTAATCAGGCAAAATGCAAACTAGCAAGCCTAAAACACCTGTTTGCCCAACATTACCAAAGGTTTGGCAAAAGATTTTTCTATGGTAGAGGATGGGTGAGCCAAATTTCAGGTTGAGGACCCCAGTGATGACAGACAGATTCAGTAAGGGCTACAGAGTTGTTATGGATTCCTTGCAATGCTATAGGCAGGTTTTGGAAGAGAAGTCATCAACCTTCCCAGACTAGCCTGGAGCAATTTTTTAAGAAGGTGGAGAGTCCTGCAGCAGATCCTGTACCCTCTACATCAGCTGCTTCTCGGGATGAAACACCTGCAGTACAGGTAGAATCATCTCCAGTGTCTCCTGCATGTTCCTTAGGCAATCCTGTTTCCCCTGACCCAGTATCTCCAGCACCTTCTGCAGGTTCTCCTGCTTCTCCATCTTCCTCCTCCCAATAGGCCACTCTCTCCCACCTTGCAATGCCCCTTCCAGTGTGCAAGCCAGCCACAGGAATAAAGGTAAGAAATATTTTTACACTCATTTTTTGTTATTTTTTCTGTTACTACAGTACACTGTACAGTACAGTATATTTATGTCCTTTTCCTTTTTCTGTGGCTTAGTTGTGTTTTTATGTTCTAGATTATGCTGTGTTAGGATAGGTAAGCGACTTAGGCTAGGGTCTGTTGCAACTTACACCAAATTTGGGTTATGTCAGTGTCGTAGGAATGGAACTGTGTCATAACTGGAGGACCCCTGTATACCTGTTGAACCACTCCCTATTACTCCTACCATCACCCATGGCAACATTGTTCTACTTTTAGTGTCTACGAGTTTAACTAGGTACCTTAAGTAAGTGAAATCATATAGTATTTGTCCTTTTATGTCTGACATTTCTTTTTTATTTAATTTTTCAAAAAAGTTATTTATTCACTTTAGAGAGGAGAGAGAGAGAGAGAAAGAGAGAGAAGTGGGGGCGAGGGAGCAGGAAGCATCAACCCCCATATGTGCCTTGATCAGGCAAGCCCAGGGTTTCGAACCAGCCACCTAAGCGTTCCGGGTCAACGCTTTATCCACTGCGCCATCACCAGTCAGGATGACTTATTTTATTTAGCGTAATTTCCTCAAGTTTTATTCATGTTGTAGCATGTGTCAGAATTTCTTTCTTTTTAAAGGCTGAATAATATTCCCTTGTGTGTACATAATACATTTTGTTCATCATACATCTGTTGATGGACACTTGGATTGCTTCAACCTTTTGGCTATTGTGAATAATACTGCTATAAATGAGTGTTGACTTATTAATTGTTAATTTTGTATAATTTTTCATAATAACTATATTTAAAATTGGCTGACAAGATTCCTGAAAATACAATAATTGGTTACTATGCCAGCTCCAGCACACCAGTGGATGTGAGTCACTTCAAGCATGGCAGGGGACACTTATTTGTCCAAAGAAAGAGGCAGGAGAAGCAAAACTGGAATTCCAATATTTCCCCTTTGTTTTGTACTCTCCTGCTGTACTGCTTCCCTTCCAGCCAAAGCCACCATACCTGACGCACACTAGTTCAAGCACTTTCTCATCAAGGATCTCCGAGTTTTCTTTCTCTACCTGCTTGGGCTAAATCTTGGAGAAGGAGCCAGAACTCCTGACAGTCCAGCATATCATCCTGCTGTGTATCTCTGCTTTTTGTTGTTATGTTTTCCGTAGTGAGGTACAGAACAGAATGCCTGACCCCTTTTATAGGAGTATGACTTGCCAATGCTGTGCTCCATGCTTACTCCAGCTCTAAACTTGGAAGCAGGGGTGTGTCTGCCTTTAGAACACATCTCTCTTGTTATCTCAGAGGCCTTTCTGGGGATTGGCTGCCTTCTTCCCACTGTCTAGTGCTCTTCCCCTTCTACGCTTTGCCAGACTCTGCAGGTAGGGATCATTCCCGGAGGCCTTGTAGTGCTTCAGTTTCTGGAATGCCTAAACAGGTCTGAATGTCTGCTTCCATGGGGAATTGGGAGCATGGCTCTCCCTTAGAAACTAAGAGTGATGGTACTCAGATATAGCAAAGAAGGCCTTATTTTAATCATACTTGGTAGTGGAGTGTTAATTTTCCAGAGGTGTACTTTTCCTGAGTACAGAATACAGTAGAAATTCTAGTCAGCAATTTACATAGTGCAATTATACTTTTGGTGAGTACTATTTTGAAATGTTAGTCATGTACTTTGTGGACTCATTATATTTCACTTATGCAACACATATAAAAATTCACAGATCTGATAAGAAGTTGTTAATCTCTACTTTTCTGCAGGAAGGAAGCTGAGAAATGTAGTATCTTCTGAGGTATAAGTGAGAGACTAAATAGGGGTGAACCCTCAGGAAGGCAGGAGGGCAGGTGTTGGGCAAATAAAATATATTATGCTCACTTTGTTAGAGATGGCACTGCTCACATGCAAGTTCGTTGATATTAATGTGCGTTGGGGGACAGGCTGTGGGCAGACCGGGTCATTATAGCCTAAGGCTTAGTTTTAAGAGTAAGCTTTTCTCCACACCCTTGACTTATTGGATGATGTGGGGTGGTGCACTCTCATAAGGAATCCTCCCATTATGCCTCAGATAGTGGCTGTGTATCAGAGAGTTTCTTATTTGTAGATTGGCTTAGCGGTTTGGATTTCTATACTCTAAAGTGGGGCAGGCTGGGAGCTTGCTCTCTCTCGGTTCCTGAGGTTAGTATTAGAGAGGAGAGCAGAGAAAGGCCATGTGGAGGAGGCCAGGAGAAGCAGCCAAGATGGCAGAGTGCTGAGGGAGAAGCCAGTTTGTGCAGAGAGAAGGAGATGGGAAACAGAGGTGAATAAGTCTGGTGAGCTAGAAATCTTTGATGCTAGAAAACTCGGATAAGTCAGTAGCTTTGTGAGCACTGAATGAGTGGATTTTGGAGCCCAGTGTGTGTTTTTACTTGCCCGCCAGGTGCAAGCTAGGATTAAAGCTGATGGCTCACCAGTTCTTGGCTCTGTTGTTTCATTACCGACTGTCCGAATCTAATGCGAACCTGCACTGGCCAGGTGGCTGTGATGGTGGCTTTGGCCACTGGCTTTACATTTGGCGTAGTCTCTGGCATAATTCAATACAGATTGGTATGGAGCCACCACCACCTTTGAGTGGTGGAGTAGAGGACTGGCTGCTGTTATGGTTCTCCATAATTGTCCTTTTGGGGACTGTAGGATGGCTGACTTTTACAGCCATGCATGAGAAAACCAAGAGCTCTGTAGAAGAGGTTGCCCGGGACCTGCAAACTGAGCAGTGGAAGGAGCTGGTGGAAATGTGGGAGAAACAGATGCTGACCCTGGAGCTGGAGGAAGTGCTAGAGGAGGAATCACAGGTTCGTGAGTTGCAGCTTGCCCTGGACATTGTTGACAGCCAGCAGCGGTAGGAGGCCAGGGCTGGAGCTGAGGTCAGGGCTGGAGCTGAGGCCAGGGCTGGAGCTGAGGCCGGGTCAGAGCTGTGGCCAGGACCAGAGCTGCAAGGCCTGCAGAGCAGAAGGCGGCGGCAGCCAGGGGCTCGAGCCCAGCTGCGGGAGCTGTTGTTTTCAGTTCTTCTTTGGAGGATGAGGAGAATTGAGCTGGAGTTGTGATCCGCAGACTCTAGAAGGTAGATGGCGGTGGTGGCGGCAGGAGAACAGATCGACAGCCTGGCAGCCTGGCTTGCATTGCCAAGTGGCTGCTGGGACGGTGGGAGAGCATGCTAAGATGCTGGTGGGTTCGCTGAGATTTTGAGACAAAGGTGTGGAAATACTGGCCACCATTGTCATGTGCTCCTCCTTGGGACATCTGAAAAGCTGCTGGGATTTTCAGGATGAGGGAGGAGGCCTGAAGCCCTATGTGTGTGAACTGATTCCTGAACTGTGACCAGAGCTGGCACTGGCTCCTTTGTTGGATGGACTTACGGATTTTGGACAATATGAGATACCCTGATGGGGGTGGGGGTGGCTTTGCTGGAAGGCCTTCCCCTGTCCTGGGAAGCCTTTCAAATGGCAAGAGAAAAGGCCAAGGACATTTTGCTATTTTGGCAAAGTGCTCAGAGAATGGTGAAATGTACCTTTGTAATTGTTGAAATTGTATGACTTGTCATGTATTTGTAATTTGTGTAATGTACCTAATTTCCTTGTACAGGGATGCCGGTGGTGTAGATTGTGGGTAGTAAAGTGAGCATAGGGGTGGATTGTTGGGCAGATAAACTATACTATGCTCACTTTGTTAGAGATGGCACTGCTCACATGCAAGGCCATTGATATTAATGTGTGTTGGGGGACAGACTGTGGGCAGGCCGGGTTGTTATAGCCTAAGGCTTAGTTTTAAGAGTAAGCTTTTCCCCACACCATTGACTGATTGGATGATGTGGGGGTGGTGCACTCTCATAAGGAATCCTCCCATTATGCCTCAGATGAGTGGCTTTGTATCAGAGACTTTCTTATTTGTAGATTGGCTTAAAGGTTTGGATTTCTATACTATAAAGTGGGGCAGAATGGGAGCTTGCTCTTTCTTGGTTCCTGAGGTTAGTATTAGAGAGGAGAGCAGAGAAAGGCCACATGGAGGAGGCCAGGAGAGGCAGCCAAGATGGCAGAGTGCTGAGGGAGAAGCCAGTTTGTGCAGAGAGAAGGAGATGGGGAACAGAAATGAATAAGTCTGGTGAGCTAGAAACCTTTGATGCTAGGAAACTCGGATAAGTCAGTAGCTTTGTGAGCACTGAATGAGTGGATTTTGGAGCTCAGTGTGTGTTTTTACTTGCCCGCCAGGTGCAAGCTAGGATTAAAGCTGATGGCTCACCAGTTCTTGGCTCTGTTGTTTCATTACCGACTGTCTGAATCAAATGCGAACCTGCACTGGCCAGGCGGCTGTGATGGTGGCTGTGGTCACTGGCTTTACAGCAGGACCAGCCCACATCTTTGAGGCTCACTGGGGGTCACACACCTAGCCATGTTCATGGTTTCCTTCCTTTTTTTAGGGGCTATGTAGCAGTCTGGGGACAAGAAAATGTCAGTGTCCCCTCTATGTATTGCTTGCTCTGCCTTAGTACCTTTCTCAGTCATTTTAGTAACACTGACACATGTGTGTGCTTTTGTGCTTCTCCCCCTGGTTACAGAAAGTGCACCACCCTGTGATATTTGACTATTTAATGAATACATTTATCTTGAGATTCCTACCACTTAGTCTTCCAATGTGTTACTTCTCCTCAGGGAATAGACATGGCTTCCTGTTCAATAAGCATGGACCAGCTCTTGGGCAGTGTTGGTCAAATAAGTTTGTAAATATGATATATATGTTTGGCGCTTATAGTTTGCATTGGACAGGCTGTAAGCAGGCAGGGTTGTTATAGCTTAAGGCTTAGTTTTAAGACTAAGCCTTTTCCCCCCTAAGTGACTTTGTATCAGAGTCTTCCTTGTTTGTATATTGGATTAAAGGTTTTAATTTCTACACTATAAAATGGGGTAGATTGGGAGCTTGCTCTCTCTCAATTCCTGAGATTAGCATTAGAGAGGAGAGCAGAGAAAGGCCACGTGGAGGAGAGGAGAAGCAGCCAAAATGGTGGAGTGCTGAAGGAGAAACCAGTTTGTGCAGAGAGAAGGAGATGGGGAACAGAGGTGAATAAGGCTGGTGAGCTAGAAACCTTTGATTCTAGGAAACTCAGTTAAGTCAGTCGCTTTGGGAGCTCTGAATGGAAAGGGAAATGTTTTCCCACTGTTTGTATTGCTTGCCTGCAGGGTGCAAGTTAGGATTAAAGCTTATGGCCCACAAGTTCTTGGCTCTGTTGTTTCATTACCGTCTGTCTGAATCAAATGTGAATCTGCACTGGCAATACATGCAGGAAGTTGTATATTCTAGAATATTAGGCAGGCATATTAGAAAATACCTCAGAGATGAATTTTGGCAAGAAGGAGAGTGGCTTTTTGTTTGTTTGTTTGCTTTTAATTCTCCCTTGCATTGTTTGCAGGAAAGCCTAGCTTTCAGAAGCACTGGCTCAATAAATTGAGAGAACAAACTACTAGTAGCTCAATATATGACAATGAACAATCCTAATTTGATTGCATTTAGGTCAGTTTTGATTTTAAAAAGTGTTCCTGTTTTAGGGACATAGATCAGTGGAACAGAAAAGAGGACCCAGAAATAAACCCACAGCTTTATGGACAACTGATATTTGACAAAGGAGGAAAGAACATACAATGGAGTAAAGACAGCCTCTTTAACAAATGGTGTTGGGAAAATTGGACATCTACCTGCAAAAAAATGAAACTAGACCATCAACTTACACCATTCACAAAAACAAACTCAAAATGGATAAAAGACTTAAATGTAAGCCGTGAAACCATAAGCATCTTAGAAGAAAACATAGGCAGCAAGCTCTCCGACATCTGTAGCAGCAGTATATTTGCCGATTTATCTCCATGGGCAACTGAAATAAAAGGCAAGATAAACAAATGGGACTATATCAAACTAAAAAGTTTTTGCACAGCTAAAGACAATAGGAACAGAATAAAAAGACAAACCACACAATAGGAGAACATATTCGACAGCACATCTGATAAGGGGTTAATAACTAAAATTTATAAAGAACTTATAAAACTCAACACCAGGAAGACAAACAACCCAATCAAAAAATGGGCAAAAGAAATGAATAGAAATTTCTCCAAAGAGGACATACAGATGGCCAATAGGCATATGAAAAAATGCTCAATATCACTAATCATTAGAGAAATGCAAATTAAAACCACAATGAGATATCACCTCACACCAGTCAGAATGGCACTCATCAGGAAAACAACACAGAATAAGTGGCGAGGATGTGGAGAAAAGGGAACCCTTCTGCACTGCTGGTGGGAATGCAGACTGGTGCAGCCACTGTGGAAAACAGTTTGGAGATTCCTCAGAAAATTAAAAATCGAACTGCCTTTTGACCCAGCTATCCCACTTTTAGGAATATACCCTAAGAACACCATAACACTGTTCGAAAAGAAGAAATGCGCCCCCATGTTCGTGGCAGCATTGTTCACAATAGCGAAGATCTGGAACCAGCCCAAGTGTCCATCAGAAGATGAGTGGATTAAAAAGCTATGGGAGGAGGAGAAGATGGCGATGGAGTAGGCAGACGTACCAACTTCCAACTCCCAGAACCAAAGTGGATTATAACTCAATTTTAAGAACCATCATCTGGATAAACCAACTTGGAGCAAAACTAAGTGGACTCTTCAACCAAGGAACACTGCAGAAGCCACATTGAGACTGGTAGGAATAGCGAAAACGCGAAGAGGGCTGCCCAGCTCCCCGGAGCAAACGGCAGCCCGGAGAGATCCGCGTGGCGGGAGGAGAGTTTGGCGGAGAGGGAGGGACCTGGGTCCCAGGAACCAAGCCCCAGACTGCAGTCCCAGACCCTAGAAGAGCCGATTGGACAGTATCGAGCTGTGAAGTAAATGAGGATACTATTTGGGAAAAAGAGAGAGTCTTATCAGACCCAAAAATCTTTTTAAAGGGACAGCTCAGAAAGCCTCTCTTACAACCACGCACCCGGGGCTCCGGGGAACTGGGACAGAGGAGAGGAACAGAGCAGCGGGAACAAAGAGTGGACTGAAGGCACGAGGACACTCTGAGGGACAGCCACCCCGACCCATGGGCTAAGTCACTTCCCTAATCGAAAACGAATATTTCCCCTGGAGCTAGCAATACCAGCAAAGGGAGACAGGACACTAGCCAAACAAGCTCTCCCGCGGCAATTAGAGCAGACCTGCCTAGAGGGAGGGAGCTCCCAAGCCTACAGTGTGGAGACTTAGGGCACTTCTAGCCCCCTGAGGTTGCTGAAGCCTATGGTCGGGACAGGACGCCGAAACGCAGTCCTGTCGGTGTGGGCGAACAGTGAGAGCTCGGGCTAGCCTAGCAGGGGCAGAGGTGACGCGCTAAAGCTGTCCGGCAGCTGCGGGCCGCCTGTGACCCCACTTGTGGGGAAAAATACGGGCAGAGATCAGCCCTGCGACCCTGCGCTAGCCGGCCCTGACCGCGGGCACCGGGCTAAGACCAGGGACGGGCGAGGGGCCCGAGGCTCACGCTGCCAACCCCGCCCAGAAGGAGAAACCTCGGTGTGCCATCTGTGGGCGCGAGCGGGCTCCTAAGTCGGGGGCGAGGGAGACACTGAGACCAGGGGAAGTTCCCTGCGGAGATCACGCTGCTCTCCCTGCCCGGCCGGAGAAACCGCGGAGTACCACTCTACGTGCGCGAGCTTTCTCCGAGCGTGGGGGTGGGGTAGGAGCCGGAACGACCGGAAGCTAGCCGCTGTGAGCACGCCAGCAAACACGCCCAGCCCAATAATCCCCGGTTTTCGGTTTCAGTCCCTGAGCAGGAGGGCCCTGGCCTCGAGGGAGGGGCTAAATTCTGGACGGGCAAAGGCTCACAGCTGAGAGCACGTCAAAAGCCCCGCCCAACCCACAAAACGGTGGTGAGCAGGCTCGGACTGAGGGGGCTGGGCATAAGCCTTCCAGAAAAAGTCCGGGTCCGCAGCTGAGCAAAGGTGCTCACCTCTGCCCTGCGCGCTAACGCTAGTGGCTTGAGTGACAGCCCCTCCCGCAAAAGAGAGGCAGAAACCACAGCAATAGCTGCAGTGAGCCGGCGCTGGCAACGCCCACACCAAACCGCCCTAGGCAGCGACAGAGGGGGTGGCAAGCCTGCAGACAGACCACACCTGGAGAACACAAAGGCAACACATACTGGACTCCAGTGGCCACAACTTGCTTACACTCAGATAAAATGGGCAGGCAGAGGAATGCAAACCAAATCAACCAAGAGAAATCCCCAGAGAAGGTCCTGAATGAACCAGATATAACCAAACTACCAGAAGCAGACTTTAGAATAATGATAGTTAGGATGTTCAAAGAAATTAGAGCAACAATGGATAGTCACTATGAGCACCTAAATAAAGAGATAACAAGTATAAAAAATGAAATTGAAATAATAAAAAAGAACCAGACAGAAATGACAAATACAGTATCAGAACTGAAGACCACAATGGAAGGAATTAAAAGCAGGATAGATGACGCTGAGGATCGAATCAGTGAGTTAGAGGACACAATAAACATAGTTACAGAAGCAGAGAAAAAAAAGGAAAAGAGATTCAAAAAATGTGAGGAAACTCTAAGGGAGCTCTGTGACAACCTGAAGAGAAACAACATTCGCATCATAGGGGTACCTGAAGAAGAGGAAAGAGGACAGGAAATGGAAACTTTGTTCAATCAAATCATAGCCGAAAACTTCCCTAAATTAAGGCTGGGAAATATTCTACATGTCCAAGAAGCGCACAGAACCCCACTAAAGAGAAACCCAAAAAGATCTACACCAAGACACATCATAGTTAAAATACCAAAGCTAATAGATAAAGAAAAAATCTTAAAAGCTGCTAGAGAAAAAAAGACTCTCACCTACAAAGGAGCCCCCATTAGGATGACATCGGACTTCTCAACAGAAACACTTGAGGCCAGAAGGGAATGGCAAGATATAATCAAAGTAATGCAGAACAAGAACCTACAACCAA
The DNA here is from genome assembly GCA_037038555.1 of Rhynchonycteris naso. Taxonomy (NCBI): domain Eukaryota; kingdom Metazoa; phylum Chordata; class Mammalia; order Chiroptera; family Emballonuridae; genus Rhynchonycteris; species Rhynchonycteris naso. The sequence continues at coordinate 85,624,897 of CM073003.1, forward strand.
GACTACTTTATCCAGCAAGGCTAACGTTTAAAATTGAAGGAGAAATAAAGAGCTTTCCAGACAAAGAAAACCTCAAGGAATTCATTAAAACCAAACCAATCCTGCAAGAGATTTTAAGGGGCCTAGTGTGAACAGTTCAAAGGGAGAAAAGAATATAGCAAAAAAAAAGAAAAATACAGCTTTAAAGAATAAAATGTCAATAAACAACTACATATCAATAATAACCTTAAATGTAAATGGACTAAATGATCCAATCAAAAGACATAGGGTAGCAGCGTGGATAAAGAAACAGGACCCATACATATGCTGTCTACAAGAGACACACCTTAAAACAAAAGATGCTCATAGACTGAAGGTAAAAGGATGGAAAAAAATATTTCATGCAAATGGAAATGAAAAAAAAGCCGAGGTAGCAGTACTTATATCTGACAAAATGGACTTTAAAACAAAGACTGTAGTAAGAGATAAAGGAGGACACTACATAATGATAAAGGGAACAATTCAACAGGAAGATATAACTATTATAAATATCTACGCACCAAATATAGGAGCCCCGACATTCATAAAGCAGACTTTGATGGACATTAAGGGCGAGATTAACAGTAATACTATCATAGTAGGGGATTTCAATACCCCACTAACAACACTGGATAGATCCACAAGAAAGAAAATCAATAAAGAAACAGCAGACTTAAAGGATACACTAGATCAACTTGATTTAATAGATATATTCAGAACTTTTCACCCTAAAGCAGTAGAATATACATTCTTCTCAAGCGCTCATGGTACGTTTTCTAGGATAGACCACATGTTAGGACACAAAAAAGGCCTCAACACATTTAAGAAGATTGAAATTATATCAAGCATTTTCTCTGATCACAATGCCATGAAACTAGAAATTAACCACAAAAGAAAAACTGAAAAATACTCAAACACTTGGAAACTAAATAGCATGTTATTAAATAATGAATGGATTAACATTGAGATCAAAGAAGAAATAAAAAAGTTTCTAGAAACAAATGATAACGAGCATACGTCAACTCAAAATCTATGGGACACAGCAAAAGCAGTCCTGAGAGGGAAGTTTATTGCACTACAGGCATATCATAAGAAGCTAGAAAAAGAACATATAAGCAACTTAACCCTGCAGCTAAAAGAACTTGAAAAACAACAACAAATAAAATGCAGGACAAGTAGAAGGAAGGAAATAATAAAGATCAGAGCAGAAATAAATGACATAGAGGCTAAGGAAACAATACAGAGGATCAATGAAACCAGAAGCTGGTTTTTCGAAAAGGTAAACAAGATTGATGAACCCTTAACTAGACTCATCAAGAAAAAAAGAGAGAGGTCTCAAATAGATAAAATTAGAAAGGACACTGGAGAAATTACAACTAATTCAACAGAGATACAAAGCATTGTAAGAAAATACTATGAAGAACTCTATGCCAAAAAATTTGACAATCTAGATGAAATGGACAAATTTCTTGAATCATATAAACTTCCAAAAATCAATCTGGAAGAATCAGAGCACCTGAACAGACCAATTACAACAGAGGAGATTGAAACAGTTATCAAAAAACTCCCAAAAAAGAAAAGTCCTGGGCCTGATGGCTTCACAAGTGAATTCTATCAAAAATTCAAAGAAGAATTAACTCCTATCCTCCTCAAGCTATTTCAAAAAATTCAAGAGGAAGGCAGACTTCCAAACTCCTTTTATGAGGCGAGCATAATTCTGATCCCAAAACTGGGCAAAGACAACACAAAGAAAGAAAATTATAGGCCTATATCCCTGATGAATTTAGACGCTAAAATTCTCAACAAAATATTAGCCAACCGGATTCAGCAATATATGAAAAAAATCATACACCATGACCAAGTGGGATTTATTCTGGAGAGGCAAGGCTGGTACAATATTCGCAAATCAATCAATGTGATTCATCACATAAACAAAAGGAAGGACAAAAATCACATGATAATTTCAATAGATGCAGAAAAGGCATTTGATAAAATCCAGCACCCATTCATGCTTAAAACTCTCAATAAAGTGGGAATACAAGGAACATTCCTTAACATGATAAAGGCCATCTACGACAAACCCACAGCAAACATCATACTTAATGGACAAAAATTAAAAGCAATCCCCTTAAGATCAGGAACCAGGCAGGGTTGCCCACTTTCACCACTTTTATTCAACATAGTTCTGGAAGTCCTAACTACAGCAATCAGACAAAAAGAAGAAATAAAAGGCATCCAAATTGGAAAAGAAGAAATAAAACTGTCACTATTTGCAGATGATATGATATTGTACATAGAAAACCCTAAAGTCTCAGTTAAAAAACTACTGGACCTTATAAATGAATTCAGCAAGGTGGCAGGATATAAAATTAATACCCAGAAATCAGAGGCATTTCTATATACAAACAATGAACTGTCAGCAAAAGAAATTAAGGAATCAATCCCCTTCACTATTGCAGCCAAAAAAATAAAATACCTAGGAGTAAATTTAACCAAGGAGGTTAAGGACTTGTACTCGGAAAATTATAAAACATTGATAAAAGAAATCAAGGAAGATACAAACAAGTGGAAGCATATACCGTGCTCATGGCTAGGAAGAATAAACATCATTAAAATGTCTATATTACCCAAAGCAATTTATAAATTCAATGCAATACCAATTAAAATACCAATGACATACTTCAAAGATATAGAAAACATACTCCAAAAATTTATATGGAACCAAAAAAGAACACGAATAGCCTCAGCAATCTTAAAAAGAAAAAATAAAGCAGGAGGCATCACTCTTCCGGATATCAAGGTTTACTACAAGGCCATTATACTCAAGACTGCCTGGTACTGGCATAAGCACAGGCACAGTGATCAATGGAACAGAACAGAAAACCCAGAAATAAACCCACAGCTTTATGGACAACTGATATTTGACAAAGGAGGAAAGAACATACAATGGAGTAAAGACAGCCTCTTTAACAAATGGTGCTGGGAAAATTGGACATCTACCTGCAAAAAAATGAAACTAGACCATCAACTTACTCCATGCACAAAAACAAATTCAAAATGGATAAAGGACTTAAACATAAGCTGTGAAACTATAAGCATCGTAGAAGAAAACATAGGCAGCAAGCTCTCCGACATCTGTAGCAGCAATTTATTTGCCGATTTATCTCCACGAGCAAATGAAATAAAAGGCAAGATAAACAAATGGGACTACATCAAACTAAAAAGCTTTTGCACAGCTAAAGACAATAAGAACAGAATAAAAAGACAAACTACACAATGGGAGAACATATTCGACAGCACGTCTGATAAGGGGTTAATAACCAAAATTTATAAAGAACTTATAAAACTCAACACCAGGAAGACAAACAATCCAATCAAAAAATGGGCAAAAGAAATGAATAGAAATTTTACCAAAGAAGACATACAGATGGCCAAAAGACATATGAAAAAATGCTCAACATCACTAATTATTAGAGAAATGCAAATTAAAACCACAATGAGATATCACCTCACACCAGTCAGAATGGCGCTCATCAGCAAAACAACACAGAACAAGTGCTGGCGAGGATGTGGAGAAAAGGGAACCCTTCTGCACTGCTGGTGGGAATGCAGACTGGTGCAGTCACTGTGGAAAACAGTTTGGAGATTCCTCAAAAAATTAAAAGTCGAACTGCCTTTTGACCCAGCTATCCCACTTTTAGGAATATACCCTAAGAACACCATAACACTGTTCGAAAAGAAGAAATGCGCCCCCATGTTTGTGGCAGCATTGTTCACAATAGCGAAGAGCTGGAAACAGCCCAAGTGTCCGTCAGAAGACGAGTGGATTAAAAAGCTTTGGTATATATATACTATGGAACAATATTCAGCCATAAGAAATGATGACATCGGATCATTTATAACAAAATGGATGTACCTTGATAACATTATACGGAGTGAAATAAGTAAATCAGAAAAAAAGAAAAACTGAGAACAGCATGATTTCAAACATAGGTGGGACATTAAAATGAGACTACGAGACACGTACAAGAGTGTGGTGGTTACGGGATGGGGGGAGGGAAGGGAGGGTGGGATAGGGAGAAGGGGAGGGACACAGGGAAAAACAGATAGAAGGTGACAGAGGACAATTTGACTTTGGGTAACGGGTATGCAGCACAATTGAATGATGGGATAATCTGGAGATGTTTTCATTGTACATATGTACCCTGATTTATTGGTGTCACCCCATTAAAGTTAATAAAAAAAAAAAAAAAAGCTATGGTACATATATACTATGGAATACTACTCAGCCATAAGAAATGATGACATCGGATCATTTATAACAAAATGGATGTACCTTGATAACATTATACGGAGTGAAATAAGTAAATCAGAAAAAAAAGAAAAACTGAGAACAGCATGATTTCATACATAGGTGGGACATAAAAGTGAGAATATGAGACATGGACAAGAGAGTGGTGGTTAATGGGTGGGGGGAGGGAGGGGAGGGTGGGAGAGGGAGGAGGGGAGGGACACAGGGAAAACCAGATTGAAGGTGACAGAGGACAATTTGACTTTTGGTGATGGGTATGCAACACAATTGAATGATAAGATAACCTGGAGATGTTTTCATTGTACATATGTACCCTGATTTATTGGTGTCACCCCATTAGAATTAATAATAATAAAATATATATATTAAAAAAAAATTTTAAAAAAAAAGTGTTCCTGTTTTGGTAAAGAAACCCAGGATGCTCCTGTTATTCAATGCTTATCTTGGAATGCAAGACTTTTAGCAATCTTAGTCTTTTCTCAGACTAAGAGAAAGGGTCCCTCCATGGTCACATTTGGTCAGGCTCATTGGAATGCTCTTCTCAATGAGGTACTGACTTTAGCACAAATCCCGTTAAGTCAGGGTTTAGCCAGAATCTCTCTCCATCCGTATCTATTCACCTTGAATATTTGAGCACATTCTCCTCATTCTCTACCATCCCCTTGGTGAAGTCTGATCATTCTGCCCTGCCTTCAGTAAGAACCCTGTTGGGTCCCTGTATTCAGAATCCCCTCTTACCCCTGATGTTTTCTCTTGAAGTAATTTTCTAATCACTGACACCCAATACATTCCCACCATCATGGCTATAAATTCTCACCTTTTCCTTGTTGTATTCATAGTTGAGCCCAATCTTTCTCCCTGACTACAAAAACTCACTTGCAAGTACTATTTCCCATTGTGTGTGTGGCGTTTTCACTCTAATACTGCATTTGGTTAATCTCTTAATAATCTGGGGGGGGGGGAGTAGAGGAGGATATAGGGGAGATAAATGGTGATGGATGAAGACTTAACTTGGGGAGGTAAACACACATTACAGTGTGCAGAGATGTATTGTAGAATTGTGCACCTGAAACCTGTATAATTATGTTAACCAGTGTTATCCCAGTAAATTCAATAAAAATATAAAGGGGTAATCTGAGGAAAAAATTACTGTGCATCTAATAGGCAGAAGATTATTTTACTGGCTGATTTGTATTGTATTTTCTCTGGGTTGAACATATTTCTATATACTATTAGCTATTATTGGTGCTTCTTTTTTTCTTCTCATGCACATGTGAAAAGAGAGAGAGAGAGAGAAGGAGAAATAGAGAGAGAGAGAAAAAAAATGGGAGGGGACAGACAGGAAGGGAGGGAGATGAGAACCATCAATTCTTCATTGTAGCACTTTAGTTATTCATTGATTGCTTTCTCCTATGTGCCTTGATTGGGGGGGGGGGGAGGCTCCAGCTGAGCCAGTGACCCCTTGCTTAAGCCAGTGACTTGGGCTCAAGCTAGCACCTTTGGACTCAAGGCAGCGACCATGGGGCCATGTCTATAGTCCCACACTGAAACTGGCGATCTTGGGGTTTTGAACCTGGATCCTTAGAATCCCAGGCTGATGCTCTATCCACTGTGCCACCACCTGGTCAGGCTATACTTCTTTTTTTTTATATATACAATTTATTTTTAATTTTATAAATTTAATTATTTGTGTTTACATAGATTTTAGGGTCACCCCAAGTGCATTCTACCTCCACCATATCCCACTCAACATCTCCCGTACCCCCCTCCCAACAGCGCCCTCCCTCCTTCCCTTCAGGTTTATCCCATCTTATCATCCCCTTTCCCTCTGTCCTCTTTTCCTCAGGTCCCTTTGATCCCTCCTCTGTCTCAATTCTGTTCCTCAGTTCTCATTGTTCCTTGGATTTCTCAAATGAGTGAGGTCATATGATATTTTTCTTTCTCTGCCTGGCTTATTTCACTCAACATAATAGTTTCCAAGTCCCTCCATATTGTTGCAAAAGGTAATATTTTCTTCCTTTTCAAGCCCCATAGTATTCCATAGTATATATGTACCACAGCTTTTTAATCCACTCGTCTACTGATGGACACTTGGGCTGTTTCCAGCTCTTTGCTATTGTGAACAATGCTGCCGTAAACATGGAGGTGCATTTCTTTTTTTTTTCAGTCGGTGATATGGTGTCCTTGGGATATATTCCTACAAGTGGGATGGCTAGATCAAAGGGAAGTTTCATTTCTAATTTTTTGAGGAATCTCCATACTGTTTTCCACAGTGGCTGTACCAGTCTGCATTCCCACCAGCAGTGCAGGAGGGTTCCCCTTTCTCCTCATCCTCACCAGCACCTATAATGTGTTGTTTAGTTAATGAGTGTCATTCTGACTGGTGTGAGGTGGTATCTCATTGTGGTTTTAATTTGCATTTCTATAACAATTAGTGATGTTGAACATTTTTTCATGTCTATTGGCCATCTGTATGTCCTCTTTGGAGAAGTGTCTATTCATTTCTAGATTGGATTGTTTGTCTTCCTGGTGTGGAGTTTTACAAGTTCTTTATAAATTTTGGTTATTAACCCCTTATCAGATGTATTGTTAAATATGTTCTCCCATTGTTTGTCTTTTTATTTTGTTCATATTGTCTTTAGCTGTGCAAAAGTGTTTTAGTTTGATATAGTCCCATTTGTTTATCCTGTCTTTTATTTCATTTGCCTGTGGAGATAAACCAGCAAATATATTGCTTCAATAGATGTTGGAGAGTTTACTGACAATGTTTTCTTCTAGAATGCTTATGGTTTCACGGCTTACATTTAAGTCCTTTATCTATTTTGAGTTTATTTTTGTGCATGGTGTAAGATGGTGGCCTAGTTTCATTTTTTTGCAGGTAGCTGTCCAGTTTTCCCAACACCATTTGTTAAAGAGACTGTTTTTACTCCACTGTATGCTCTTACCTTCTTAGTCAAATATCAATTGTCCATAAAGATGTGGGTTTATTTCTGGGTTCTCTGTTCTGTTCCATTGATCTATATGCTTGTTCTTATGCCAGTAACAAGCTGTTTTGAATACAATGGCCTTGTAGTGTAACTTGATATCAGGAAGTGTGATACCTCCCACTTTATTCTTCTTTTTCAAGATTGCTGAGGCTATTTGTGTTCTGTTTTGGTTCCAAATATATTTTTTGAATATGTATTCTATGTCTTTAAATTATGTCAGTGGTATTTTAATTGATATTGCATTGAATTTATAAATTGCTTTGGGTAATATAGTCATTTTAATGATGTTTATTTTTCCTAACCATGAGCATAGTATATGCTTCCACTTGTTTGTGTCTTCCTTGATTTCTTTTATCAATGTTTTATAATTTTCTGAGTACAAGTCTTTAACCTCCTTGGTTAGATTTACTGCTAGGTACTTTATTATTTTTGTTGCAATAGTGAAGGGGATTGTTTCCTGAATTTCTCTTTCTGACATTTCATTGTTCATGTATAGAAATGCCTCTGATTTCTGAGTATTAATTTTATATCCTGCCACCTTGCTGAATTCATTTATAAGGTCCAGTAGTTTTTTGACTGAGACTTTAGGGTTGTCTATATACAATATCATATCATCTGCAAATAATGATAGTTTTACTCCTTTTTTTCCAATTTGGATTCCTTTTATTTCTTCTTCTTGTCTGATTCCTGTAGCTAGGACTTCCAGTACTATGTTGAATGAGAGTGTGGAAGGGGACCCCCCTGCCTTGTTTCTGATTTTAGGGGAATTGCTTTTATTTTTTGTCCATTGATTATGATGTTGGCTGTGGGTTTGTCATAGATGGCCTTTATCATGTTGAGATATGTTCCCTGTAGTCCCACTTTGCTAAGAGTTTTGATCATAAATGGGTGCTGGAATTTATCAAATGCTTTCTCTGCATCTATTGAAAATATCATGTGGTTTTTCTCCTTCCTTTTGTTTATGTGGTGAATCACATTAATTGATTTACGAATGTTGTACCATCCTTGCCTCCCCAGAATAAATCCCACTTGATCATGATGTATGATTTTTTTCATGTATTGCTGGATCTGGTTTGCTAATATTTTGTTGAGGATTTTAACATCTAAATTCATGAGGGATATTGGCCTATAATTTTCTTTCTTTGTGTTGTCTTTGCCTGGTTTTGGAATCAGAATTATGCTCACCTCATAAAAGGAACTTGGAAGTCTTCCTTCCTCTTGAATTTTTTGAAATAGCTTGACAAGGATAGCAGTTAGTTCTTCTTTGAATATTTGGTAGAATTCACCAGTGAAGCCATTGGGCCCAGGGGTTTTGTTTTTTGGGAGCTTTTTGATAACTGTTTCAATCTCTTTTGTTGTAATCAGTCTGTTTAGGTTTTCTGATTCTTCCAGATTGATTTTTGGAAGAATATATGTTTCAAGGAATTTGTCCATTTCACCTAGGTTGTTTAATTTTTTGGCATACAGTTCTTTATAGTATTTTCTTACAATATTTTGCATTTCTGTTGTGTTGGTTGTTATTTCTCCACTCTCATTTCTAATTTTATTTATTTGAGTCCTCTCTCTTCTTTTCTTGGTAAGTCTCGTTAAAGGTTCATCGATCTTGTTTACCCTTTCAAAGAACAAGCTCTTGGTTTCACTGATCTTCTGTATTTTTTTTTTTTAGCCTCTATTTAATTTATTTCTGCTCTGATCTTTATTATTTCCTTTCTTCTACCTCTGGGCCTTACTTGCTGTTCCTTTTCTAGTTCTTTTAGATGAAGTGTTAAGTTGTTTATTTCAGCTTTTTCAAGCTTCTTAAGGAATGCCTGTAGTGCTATAAACTTCCCTCTCAGGACTGCTTTTGTTGTGTCCCATCAATTTTGAGTTGTTGTATGTTCATTATCATTCGTTTCTAGAAAATTTTTTATTTCTTCTTTGACTTCATTGTTAACCTATTTGTTATTTAAAAACATGCTATTTAGTTTTTATGTGTTTGAGTATTTTTCAGTTTTTCTGTTGTGGTTGATTTCTAGTTTCATGCCACTGTGATCAGAGAAAATGTTTGATATGATTTCAATCTTCTTAAATTTGTTGAGACTGCTTTTGTGTCCTAACATGTGGTCTATTCTAGAGAATGTACCATGACCACTTAAAAAGAATGTATATTCTGCTGCTTTATGGTGAAAGGTTCTAAAGATATCTATTAAATCGAGTTGATCCAGTGTGTCCTTTAAGTCTGCTGTTTCTTTGTTAATTTTCTTTCTTGAGGATCTATCTAGTGATGTTAGTGGGGTATTGAAATCTCCTATAATTATAGTTTTACTGTTTATCTAGTCTTTTATATCCATCAAAGTCTGCTTTATATATTTAGGTGCTGCTATATTAGGTGCGTAGATATTTATGATGGTTATATCTTCCTGTTGGATTGCTCCCTTTATCATTATGTAGTGATCTTCTTTATCTCTTACTATAGCCTTGCTTTTAAAGTCTATTTTGTCTCATATAATTATTGCTAACTCAGCTTGTTTTTCATTTCCATTTGCATGAAATATTTTTTTTCCATCCTTTCACATTGAGTCTATGTGCATCTTTTGTTTTAAGGTGTGTCTCTTGTAGACAGCATATGAATGGGTCCTGTTTTCTTATCCATTTAGCTACCTGTGTCTTTTGATTGGATCATTTAATCCATTTACATTTAAGGTTATTATTGATATGTAGTTGTTTATTGCCATTTTATTCTTTAAAGCTGTATTTCTCTTTTGCTATATTCTTTTCCCACTTAGATCTCTTTACAACAGGCCCCTTAACATTTCCTGCAGTATTGGTTTGGTTATAATGAATTCCTTGAGTTTTTTTTTTTTTTTTGGTCTGGGATGCTTTATATTTTTCCTTCAATTTTAAATGATAGCCTCGCTGGATTAAGTAGTCTTGGTTGTAGGCTCTTGTTCTGCATTACTTTGAATATTTCTTGCCAATCCCCTCTGGCCTCAAGTGTTTCTGTTGAGAAGTCGGATGTCATCCTTATGGGGGCTCCTTTGTAGGTGATAGCCTTTTTTTCTTTAGCAGCTTTTACTATTTTCTCTTATCACTTAGCTTTGGTATTTTAATTATGATGTGTCTTAGTGTAGATTTCTTTGGGTTTCTCTTTAATGGAATTCTCTGTGCTTCTTGAATTTGTGAGAACCTTCCTTGTATCAATTTAGGAAAGTTTTCAGCTATGATTTGATTGAATAAAGTTTCTATCCCTTGTTCTTTCTCTTCTTCTTCAGAAACCCCTATGATGTGGATGTTATTTCTCTTTATGTTGTCACACAGCTCTCTTAGAGTTTCCTCAGACTTTTTGAGCCTCTTTTCTTTTTTCTGCTCTGCTTTCATGCCTTCGTTCATCTTGTCCTCTAACTCACTGATTTGATTCTCAGCTTCATCCATCCTGCTTTTAATTCCTTCCATTGTGTTCTTCATCTTTGATATTGTATTTGTCATCTCTGACTGATTCTTTTTTAATATTCGAATGTCCTTTTTTATATTTGCTATCTCTTTATTTAGGTGTTCATAATGACCATCCATTGTTGTTCTAAGATCCCTAAGTATCCTAACAATTATTATTTTAAACTCTGCATCTGGTAGTTTGGTTATTTCTATATCACTCTGTTCATTTTCTGAAGGTTTCTCTTGTGGTTTCATTTGGATTGCACTTTTGTATTCTCATTATCTCTCTGTGTTTGGGTGTGTTGTTTGTAGAGCTGGTTGAGTCTAGGCTTGGTGTTGTCTGCCTCCAATTTTCATTTGTGTTATTTTTAGGTCTTCTTGGGTTGGCATAAGCTTTTGTTTGTAATCCACTGTTGGATTTGGCTTTTCTAGTAGAGCTGCTTTGGAGTCTTAATTTGTTTGTTTCCTTCTCAGTTTTCTTAACTTGGTGGTAGTCTTGTTTACTAATCTCAGCAGGGAGCTTATTTGAAACTGTATTCAGGAATTTGGTGGGTGTAACCTGAGACTCCGAAGGCCTGATCTGCCAGTTACTCTCTCTAGGGGCTGAGTGCTTTCTCCACTTCAGTAGGGGGAGGTGTATCTCAGATCTCCATGAAGACCTGAGCTACTGCCCCTATCCCCCACTTCTTGTTTTTAGCTGTGTCTTCTTGCACTGATTGGAGCTGGAGAGATATCTTGAGATGGGTGATTTGGAACCACTTTAGTCTTGTGTTATGTGGAAGGATCAACCCCTCCCTCAGCTATGGTCGCCTCCAGCACTGGATGAGTCAGCTTCTCAGGTCATCCCATGCATTCCTCTGCCTGTAACCGTCTGTCTCTCTCTCTCCCCCTTTTTCTTTTTGAAGACAAGCCAGCTCTTTCAACACACCTTGTTTACAGGTCCCCAGGCAAGTGGCTGTGAGCAATATTTTCTAATCTTTTCCTTGGAATGAGAACCCTTCTGGGCTCTCAGCCTCACCCCCCTATGTTCCTGTAAGGAGGGGAGACCCACCACTCCTTGGCACTCCCTACCAGGTTTGGTGTGGCTTTTTCTTTGCTCCTTGGTTTTTGAGAGCTGTTCTTGTAGTCCAAAGTTGGTTTTTCATGCTGATTGTTCCTAAATTACTTTGTAATCCAGTTTGGTGGTGTGAGCTAGGAGTTTGTGCTTCTGCCTACTCCGCTGCCATCTTCAGGTCTCTTATTATTGGTACTTCTAATGTATGTTGTCTGATTCTGTGCTTTGCCAAGCTTTGTTTGTATGCTTTTTTAGTTAACAAAAACTCTAGCTAACAAACATTTGCATAAAATATTCTGTTTTGGCTTCCTTTCTGGCTGCTGTACCTTCGTAATGCTTTGTGTTGCAAGTCTAATGATTAACAACCTTGACCTGGAAGGCGAGATTTGAATTTTTCAGACTTTAAGAGGATTTTCCTAGAATGTAGTACTGCAGGGAGAGCTGCCCCCCAATCTAGCTCCAGGTCCATAGGTCACCGTCTTTTTTCCTTTTTCTCCCTGAAAAAGTACACAGGGTGCCCATACTCTGGCTCTCACAACCACACTACTCCGTCTCCTCGCAAAGAACACTGTTATCTCCAGTCCTGGTGACTCAGGGAGCCCAAGTACCAGTAGAAGGAAGCAGACTCTGGGTGGGTATGCCCTTGTGCCCTGTGGCCTCCTCGCTCCATGCCCCATGCAGAGGGATGAGCCACATGAAGGGTCAAAGCCAGCACAGAGGCCTGTCTCACAGGGAGTCTTATGATTAACAACCTTGTAACAAAAATTGCTCTCTTAAAATTTTTAAAAATGCCATTAGTATTAACTTTAAATAGAAAAACCCATCCCAATTTTCATACAATTAACTTGTAAATATACCTTGTAACCCACTTTGAAGCCCTGTGCTGTCAAGTCCAGTTTAGTCTGATCGTAGTCCTTGCATTTGTTAGTTCCTGGTTATGGCTGTGAACTGTCCTATGAGCAGAGTCAGTCTGAAGTTGGATATTTAAAATTTGAAAGCATAAAATATCTTAATATTGAGGAGTTTGCTGGGGAAATCAAGCTAAACATAGAATGCAGCTTTCAAATATGATTCACTACAAGACTGAAGGCCACAAATCTAATGGTCACTGTTAGCCCTAAAGCAACCCAAAGCAAAACCGAAGCAAAGCAACAAAACAAGAACAAAAACTGAGGAGGGAGCAAGCCTCCCTCCTGCTTTGCGAGGGGAGAAACCATAAGAATACAAGGGAAAGGAGCCAGCAGGGATAACTGAGTCAGCCAGTTATAAAATAAATACAATCCATAGTTCTCTAAATGGTTGCTTAGAGTCACTTGTAACACAAAGCAAGAAAAGCAGGATCTGTGTGTAGCTATTACCAGTGATCTGGAAACCCCTCCCCTCTTGCTGACCCCACCCAAACTCCCCTCGCCTCTCCTTGAGTTCTGGAAAACCTTAAACAAAGAAACCACATGCCCATTGCTTAGATTCTGTAAAGGTATATAACTTGTAAGAAAATCTATTTTGGAGAACTTGTGCTTTGGTGCTACTAGTCTCACGTGCTCTGCTGGCTACTAATAAATGTTTCTTCCTTCATTAAATTAGGTGTCTGAGTGTCTCCTTCCTTAGGGTCATTTTCCTGCAACAATACAAACAAAACCAGGCAGAAAGTGGATAAACAGCTTGTCAAGACCAATCTATATTAGCTGCTTGGGAAGTCTCATATGGAGGTATGGATTTTAAAGTTTATTTTTATTTATTTTTAGAGAGAGGAAGGGAGAGACTGACAGAGAGACAGGAACATCTGTTCCTGTATGTGCCCCAGCCAGGGATCAAACCAGCAACCTCTGCACTTCAGTACAATGTTCTAACCAACCAAGTTATCCAGCTACGGCAGAGGTGTAGATTTTAGGACCAGAATTTAATTGAGTAGATCAGATTAACGGGGAAAATTTTTTAGAAAAGTTCAAGTTCATTGGGGGCCTTCTTTCAAAAGGGACTTAATGTTAATAAATAACTTACCTTAAACCAAGCCCGCTTAATATACAATGCAATAAATAATTATGCATTATTATTTTTGTAATTTAGTCAGCATCCTCTTTCTTTCAATGTTAAAATTAGAGAAAAAATGTTATTGTCAGATGTATTCATGATACTTTCTGCTTATTCAGTTTTGATAGGCATTGCTTAAGATTAGTCTGGTAAATTATTTTTCTTTAGGGTATAAACCAATATCTTTTATAAGGAAAATATACGCTGTCTTGGGAGCTAGGATACCTGGACGTGGACTGTGATTCTTACTTGAGGAGTGATCTGGGTCTTTCCTTTTCACTTCAAGTTCTTCAAGGTGTCTTATGTGCTTGAGGTTCCCTGTCTCCCTCAGAACACTCTGTAAGGAGCAACAGAAAATGCTTATGTGAAACCACTTTGAAAAGCATAATGAACTACTACTTTTCTCATATCTTTGTTGTGAAGATTAAATGAATTAATATTTATTTGTCTGGTGCATGACATATGATAATTGTTCAATTAATGTTAATTATTATTGTTATCTTTGCTTTTTCTATTTAATCCCATACCATGTTTTCTACATCAGCCAACAACATTACACCTTGGAAAATTAGAGGATACGTATATAGGAACATTAAATTCAACTATACAAGTGGATGAGTTAAAAACCATTTGATATTTGCAAATTACTTGCCCTCTAAGTCATTTTTAGCTTATCCTTTGCAACTAGTAACATTATACTCAGAATATATAAATATTTAATATGGATTTCCTATTAAAAGGAAAGCCTCTTCTTTTATCTGTGCTTCACTTTTTTCTCTGAGTGAAGGCATCTGAGTCAGCAGATTGTGGGTTCTGGGCATGGCTTTCCCCTGCACTTCTCAATGTGTCCACAGCAGGGCAGAGCAACACTGTGGAATGAACACCAGGCAGGGCAAACTGCTGTCACCTTACAGGATTCTGCAGTCTAATATAAAACCCCTGTGGATGCTCTGTTTGAAATTGTGCTTATGAAATTTACATGTCATTCCTGAAGAACATTCATGCCTTCTGAGCCGTGTGTGTGTGTGTGTGTGTGTGTGTGTGTGTGTGTGTGTGTGTGTGTTCTATAATCCAAAGGGCAACAACATAATGTTTATTCCGTGAAGCTAGCTTTCATTTTTGTCTAATGCTCTCCTTTGTGGGAGATAAGAGAAGCCTGGCCTTGTGCTTGAGACAAGCACTGGCTTGGCTGTTTTGATGGAGTATCCATGGGAGAAACCACCCACCTGCCGCTCCTGCTGGTCTTTGCACTCCTTCCAGGTAGGAGCAAAATTACTAAAGGACACATCCAAGACTTCCACGTGGTTTTCAGAGCTTGTGTGACAGCTGCACAGGGATTGAGACATTTTGTTGAGGCTTTCCCTACATCATGACTTCTAGAGTGATTTCTAGGTAGGTTTCTGTGTAGACATTGGTAAATTAAAATATAAAAATAGTAAATGAGCATAGGTGAGCAAAATATTCCAGCAACTATTTAGTGTAAACCCAATCACTTACTATTAACTTTTCAATCTTGGTAAAACTTTCAGATGAGTTCCCATTAAAGATATCATTTACTTCGCTACCTTGCTCTCCATAAAGCCCAGAATCTTCACTGACAACAGTGCTTTTCTATGAATTAATGCAAAAGAAAAAAAGACTTTCTAACACCTATTTTGAGCAACTTATAGTGTATGATGTGTGTGTGTGTTTATATTTAGGGTTTATTTGGCAGACTAACATGTAAGTCAACAAGTACTTGTTAAATATTAGATATATGGGGGACTTCATACAAGCAAAGAATATAAACTTTATGAATGTGCAGTTTGCAGTTGAGTGATAGACATTGGAGATAAGACCTGTAGATGTCAACAGCTTTTATTATTCTGAATTGTTTACCACTGAAAATAAATAAACATTAAAGTTTTTCTAGTTCTAAAAATTTGACTCTATGATTTAGAGGACAAAAATGAAAAATACATAGCCAGATGCTAAATTTTATGGCATAGCTTTAATAACTGCCCTGGAAGATTTACAATGACAATACAATTCAAGAGTGACTATTTAGGCCCTGCCCAGTTGGCTCAGTGGTAGAGTGTCAGCTTGGCATGTGGAAGTCCCAGATTTGATTCCTGCTCAGGGCACATAGGAGAAGCAACCATTTGCTTCTCCACCCCTCTCCTATCCCTCTCCCCTCTTTCTTTATCTCTCTCTTCTCCTCCTGTAGCCATGGCTTGGTTGGAGCAAGTTAGCTTCAGGTGCTGAGGGTGGCTCCATGGCCTTGCCTCAGGCACTAAAATAGCTCAGTTGCCGAGCAACGGAGCAACAACCCTAGATGGGCAGAGCATCATCTGGTAGGAGGCTTGCTGGGTGGATCCTGATCAGGAAGCAGGTGGGAGTCTGTTTCCCTGCCATCCCACTTCTCACTTAAGAAAATAAAGTGACTTTTTGTTCCAAAAACTGTTACTAATGACTATTTAAGGTACAACAGGAAGAATTCTTATCTTTTTTATTCCTTTTGTTAAAAAACAACAACCAGTCTTTCCAACTTCTGTGGGCTTTTTACTATATTCTCAACAAAAGGTGCTTAGAATACAAACTGAGCATTGCTAACCTTTCTCAGGGCTCTTTCAAGGCATATTAATTATCTTAAAAGCTAGCTTTAATTTTAATTTAATCATCAAGTATTTGGGGGGCCACCTACTGTGTGTGAGCCACAGGGAATGCAAAGACAAATAAGAATCAGCCTTACTCTCCTACATTATACATATTGAGTTTATTATATTTATTGTGATTTCCAAAGAAATGTACTCATTGTGGAATACTCTGCCTACTGCTCTCTCTCTTGGGATAACAAACACATAGAGAATAATTTTCCTGTGTGTCCACATAAAAGAGCCACAATATCTGTGGCTTCTCAGAATTCAGTGGCTATTCTCAGACCATAATTTCAATGCTGGCAGAATCCTCTACACAAATGACTTCCAAATCCACATCCCTAGCTTTGAACACTTCTGAATTCCAGTCATAAAACTCCAACCACTTAGTGGAAATGCACTTGGATATCCTGCTCACCTCAGCTGAACTTATCATTAACATCCTCATCCACACTCCCTTCTCCCCATAGAATTTTCTAATGGTAAGTACCAACATTGTGTGTTCACTTATGGTTGAAGCCTTTGAGCTATCTTAGACTCTTTCTTCTTTATATCTTGTGACTGATCAGTCACTAAAGCCTGTCAACTCTTACATTGTAATTTCTCCTGTACGAGACTGCTCCTTTCAACTTCTGAAATCAATGCTCTATATTGTCACCTGTCTCTTACCTCCTTAGGCTACTCCATGTAACCAGCAATCATTTTTGTATTAATTTTTTCAAAAGCATGACTTAGATATCTAAATGCATTTTCAGTTCAAAGGTATTATAATTCTATTACTCAAGAACATTTAGAACTTCCTTATTACTTGAAAGATTAAGGCCTAACTGTCATTCAAAGATTTCCAGTTCCATTCCAACACACAGTGATGTCCTCCAGTACGCTCATATGAGGATCCCTGCAGTGGAGTTGGCCATGCATCCAGGCCTTGGTGCTCTTCCACTCTGTGTGTCTGCTATTTTTCTCTGTATTCACATGTTAATCAACTGTCCAGCCAAGCCTTGTTATCACTTATTTTTTCAGTTGAACGTTCTTTGACTGCTCTATACACAGTGGTCTCTCCATTGACTGAATCAACAGCAATGTCTGTGCTCATATATAGCCTTTAGCCTTGCATGTATGTTTATAATTCTCCCACTTAAATGGAGGTTGTCCATTATTCTTTATATCTCCTATTGCAGATAAAGCAGCTCTTAGTATATATTTGCTGATCAGCAAACTGAATGAATGGGTTAGTAAATGAAGAATGAATGAAAAGATAGGTCAAGCTAACTTGGACTTATGTCTTGCATGTAATTTTGACCACTTAAAACTTCAAGAACGGGATTATGTTCTTCCTAAATGCTTTGCCTGGACTGTATTCAAGTCAGGAAGAGGATATCATCTGTCCTTCTGGAGAAAATTATAGACTTGGGAAACCAGAAAATTTCTGCTAGAGTGCCCGAGGGCACTAGTAGTCCTGTCTTTTTGAATCTCAAGTCTGAATATTCCATAAAAACTGTAGGAAATTCACAGAGAAAAAAGAGTTCAAGATTTGCCTTTACCCTGTCCAGAATAAATTAAAAACCCAAAGTCAATATTCCTGATCTTCTTTCCAGACTTCTGGGAAATGCCTCCACAATGGAGGCACCAAGCATCCCTCTGCCTTTAGTTGAGAAGTTTTGACAACTACCCACCAACCTATGTTAGATATTCATTAAAGCTGTCAGCTTCATTATGGGGTGCTCTATCCATACAGGGATCCAAGTATCTAGGTTATTAGAATTATCTTAGGATTCAAGTCAAAGAGTTAATCTGTGTAGATTAGCACACATACAAGTCCACACAGTATTTAAGGGTCTATTTAATAACTTTCTATGCATAATGGGACTGAGAGGGAAACTGATTAACTCACTCTGTATCCTCTTTACTGACAATGATATGCACCTCATAGGCTTATACATTTGTATGGAGTAAGCATGATAAAATATTACAAAGTTATTTGGTTTTATTATACTTTGGGATTGTTTTATTGTGCTGTGGTTCAAAAGTGAATGAAGAATTTGACTGAAGACTTCATTCTATTACTAATCAGTTGTCTGTGTTGATGGTTAAGGTATTTCTTGTTGGCTCAGTTTCCATGATCATCACTGCTTTGTATCTGTGAGTTTGTTGACCAAACAAATTGACTTGTAGAAGTTCTAATATTGCCACCTTTCTATGACTGACTTCCTATGCAGTAACCAAAGGGACCTCCTGTCCCTTTTCATGTGCTTGTTTGGGAAGGAAAGGAAACCTTTGCTGACACTGTGATAATGTTTTAGTGTGAGCTGGGATCTCACAAAAATCAAAGAATACATACACAATTTTCCTGTTCTCAACAGCAGGTGCTCTGAGCCAGCAAAGATTTCTCTATTTTTCCTGAGGAAGTTACTGAAGAGCACTGTATTGAGCCTCTGCTTCTACTTCTTTAAAATCCAAACAAAAGCACTGTCCTTTCTCAGTCTCCCCCTCTAAAAACACTCCCTTCTAGGATGGTGCTACATTTCCTAATCTTTGAGGAGTCTGAAGTGCTGTAATTTCTAGTGGGTCTTGGTCAATTTAAACAGATGACCACATGGTGACAGAAGCACATCACTGAAAAATTGGTAACATTAACAAATACTTGGCACATTGTATAAGATACTGAAGATGATTCTTTTGAGCAGGAGCTATTTATTCATTAATTCACTCATTCAACAAATAATTCCTGAGCACCTACTTTGTGCCAAGCACCATGCTTGTAACTGGGGATGTAGTGGTGTACAAAACAAGAAAGTTCATCTTCATGGATTTTATGTTCTGCTGGGCAAGACAGATGACAGGCAAGTAGACAAGTGAATAAATAACATAATTTCACATTGTTTTATGTGTTAAGGAAATAACCAAACATCGCAATTGGGTGGTCATGGAAGACTTCTCTGAGGAGGTGACATTAGTATTGAGATTTAATGACATGAAAAGTCAGGCAGAGATCCCCCCTAAATGGAACAGTAAGTGTAAAGACCTTAAGGGGAAAAGTGAAACTAGATAAGTGGAGAGATGGGTGGGATCCAAATCATGTTGAGAGAACCTTGAAGGACAAGATATGGAGAGTGTTAATGATGAAAGCCTAAGTGGAATGGGAGGACTTGAAAGATTCTAGTTAGTGTGTGGTAAGAAGTAAATTTTATATTGAAAGAGGCAGGAATGGGGAAAAGGTTAGAAGCAGGCTGGTTAGGACATATATGGCTGAATGTCTTCTGTTTGCTCCTACAGATCCTGCTGATACTCCATCCATAAGGATTACCGTACTTCAACAGGGTTCCCATGCCCTCTGGCTTCAGCAGGGCTTCACCAGCACTCAGCTAGAGATCAGAGAAAGAGAGTGAGCTAAGGCTAATAATTCACTTGGATTCTTTCCTGCCAGGGCTGTGTTCCTCAACTGAGATCCTTACTACTCTTGATCCTTTCTCCTCTGGGTTCTGGTGACTTCTCTCTGCCTCATGTTCTTTTGAGGTATAGCAGCTCTCACACTGCTAGCCTAGGTTCCTGCAATTTTCTGCTCCCTTCAACCTGCATGCTTATTTGAATATGAGCCTTGAACTCTGCGTTGCCAGGTTGGGTAGATCTTTTCAGGCTGAGTCACTCTCTGGGATTCCTTCTCTCACTCTGTTTTTGGCTTCTGTGGACTCCTTACTTTCCTAACATTTCAACAACTCACTTAACATGGTTGCCGTTCTGTATTATTTAGCTTTGTCCTCATTGCATTGGGAGTGTCATTAGGTTACTAAACCCACAAGCGTGCCCTTCATGTATCAGTGTAACAGACTCAGGATATCTCCATCATGGGATGGACACCTGACACAGGCTGAGACAATCTTAATCTCCAATCTCTCTGGGCCCACAACTGGTCCAGGCTGAGAGTGTGCCCTGCGTGGGGGCAGTCAGAGACCTTCCCTAGGATTCTTTTAACCAGGGCCAATAGGAAAACTGAATTTTTTCCTCTGCTTGGTTTTGAGCTATGAGGACATGATGCCAGAATTTCTGGCACTCATTTTTTCCTCCCTGTCACAGAGCAAAAGCCTATTTGCTATTCAAGAGGTCAAAGCTGAGCAGAGATCAGCAAAGATTAGAGATGGGTTGAGAAAAAGTGATACAGAAAGAAAGAGAGGACTTCGGAGGGATCAGGTTTCTAGTTCCAGTTGCTGAGTTTTTTGAAGCTGCATGAGTTCCTGCAGTTCTTCCTTTGATTCTGCAACAAATCCCAATATTCTTCCAATAAGCTGCTTACATTAGTATGGGCGGCATCCACTGGGACCTCAGGACCCCAACATTGTGGGATGCTCCAGAGACAGCTTAATGTCACACTTTTACCAGTATGACTGTTGTATGCTGGCAACTGGTGAAAATAACCATATGTTATCCCTTCTAATAATCCCAAAGGGGTGGGAAGCAGATGATTGCTTCTCCTGTGTGCCCTGACCAGAAATCAAACCCCGGACTTCCACATGCCAGGCCAATGCTTTACTGCTGAGCCAACCCAGCTGGGACCTTGTTATTTTTTAAAGATTTTATTTATTCATCTTAGAGAAAATAGAGAGAGGAGAGAGGGAGAGGGAAAGAGGAGTAAGAAGGAGAGAGGAGCAGGGAGCATCAACTCCCATATGTGCCTTCACCAGACAAGCCCGGGGTTTTGAACCGTTGACCTCAGGGTTCCAGGACAATACTTTATTCTTTGTGACACTGCCACCATAGGTCAGGTTGATCAGCAATTTTAATTTCACCTGCAATCTTAATCTCCCCTTTTCATGTAACCTAACCTAACCTGTTTGCAGGCCCTGGGGATTAGGGATAGACACAGGGGGTGGTGGGGAAGGGTACATTATTCTGGCTACTGTACTATGTCCCTCTCTAGTGATTACAAAACAAAAGTACTTTTTTAAGGTCCAAAATAGGTCTAGGATGATATGGTAAAAATGTTCTGGAATTAAATTGTGGTTGTTGTACAACCTTGTGAATATGATAATTATTTATTTGCACATTTTAAAAAGGTGGATTTTATGGCAGATGGATTATATTATAATAAAAAATATACAAAAAAGTCTAAGTTAGTCACATGGGTTCTGTCCTCTGCTGTGTTTTCTGTTGTGTTACTTATACACACACAAGAAGAAAAGATTACGCACAGTCACTCCTTCCCCAGCTTTATCCAATTCAATTTTCTCCTCAGTGGGAACAAGGTTAATGAATCCAGACATCTCAATATCAAGAATGATTAGGGAAGAGACAGATAAGCAATAAAATAGCATGTGCTGGAGCTTCAAGGATGCATTACATAATAGGCTTTCAGTCCCGAGACCAACCTCAGTCACACTCCAGCAGATCTTCCTATTGAGCTGTACATAACTTGGAATAATCCCTGGGTAAATGAAATATGCACATGAAAATGTGCTGGGAAGGTATATGCAGAAGTCTGAATCATACACATTAGTAAATATTATAAAGCAGGGAATATAGACAATCTTGAACCAGCTGCAGCTACATGCCGAAATGAGCAAACAAAAGGCTCATTTAGGCAGAAAGCATCTCAGGTAAATTTTAATGATACTATTATAAATCATAAAGAAAAGAAGAAAAGAACTTCATGGGTTCTTCGGAGACTACTGGTTCAAATCAAATCACCTAGAATCAACTAGTAAGCCTTATTCTATCTGACAACAGAGCCTCAGGAAAGATGGGGATGTTGGTCCAAGGATCCCAAGGCACAGAGATAAAACCACTAGGTGGACCCAAGGTTCAGAAAACCTCTCTGCTCCAAAATCTCTGCATAGAATATATGTAACTGTTTGCAGCAAGCTTTTCCAGATTTGCTTGTTAAGCATCAAATTGGTTAGAAGGGAAAAGACTAGAAATAAGGAGCGTCAAGCTGGAGAAGGTACATCAGTTATTACTGAAAACTGGCTCCTTGAACTGCCACTCATGTTGAGGTCTGCTACAAAAACAGCCAACTAGTCACTCTGGCTGCCTCCTTTATCTCTGCACTTACCTTAGAGAAAATCAAAACTTATGTTGATCAAAATGGTATTTGTGTCCACTAAAACTACTTTTATTCACTCTGAAAAGCGCTTTTATTTTTCAGGAAATCTCATAACATTTATTAATCCTCTCACACTGCTGTCATACAAGACAAACCTGAGATAAGCCGTTTTTATTTTTTATTTTGAGTTTGTTAAAAGAATATATGATGCTGGGAGAGAAGTTTCAAGAATTTACAAAGAACTCACATAGCTTTCCACCGCCGAAATTCTCCTTCACGCTCACCAAGGGGGCACATTTACTACCTTTTCTCCCTTTGCGTGTTTCCATTGCTGAGAGGTTTCCAGAAATGGGAGGAATTGGGGGATTGGTATACTTACTCTGCAGCCAGGGCGACCCTTCCTCTTAATAGCTCATGATACCAGTGGGATGATAGAGTCAAATCTGTATGTTTCTTGGCTAGAGACTGTCAGCCTAGGTTGCTATTTAAACTGTATCGAGCTGTTCCCACGTTGCTCCTACAGCTGGGTGTTGTTTATGTTGCAAAATCTCTGAAGACACAGGTTACAAATTTTCTAGTTTTAGATGGGGTGGAAACATCCTCTGATGTTTTTGAGTTGAAAATTACCCATCAAAGAAGTTGAGTTAAGCATGTGTGCCAGAAAAAAATCATAACCCAGTTCCACACTTGAAAAGAAAAGAAGAAAAACAAACCAAAGGCTCTATAATTCCACGAATACATTTGATTAATTTCAGGCTTCCATAGTAAATTTATTCTAATCTTTCACGGGCCCTAGGACATGTTAAGAAAATCAAGCCAAAATTATTAGTACGTTTATCATCCAAGCCATAATTTATACACAGAATTTGTGAAACATCAAATTGCTTCTGCATGCAACATTTTTATACATTCCCCTTCAAGTTATTTCCATCCCCCTCCCCAGTATTAGTTGATTAGTCTATGGATTGCAACAAAGCTTAATGCAGTAAACCCCTATTATGGGGCACCTTGTTCTTCCACAGATTTGAAGGACAGTATGAAATATATAATTCTGCATTTTCCAAGCTTAAAATAGTTGGGATCCAATGCAATTTGCCTAAGCTATGAACTACAATAATACTTCAGTTTTTGTTGACTTTGGTTATTGTTGGTTTCAGTTTCTGTCGATTTTTTCTGTGAAAAATTTGTCTCGGTTTTTGTCAGTTTTTTCAGATTTCATTGGCATGCCCACGTGACCTCGCTGCTAATTTTGTGAAAACAAAGGGTGACCCACGTGTTCTCCTGCTCAGTGTGATGTTGTTTCTCATTGTGTGAGTATCACCCCACGCATCTAGCCAAACAATTCCATTGCTTTCCAGTGCTTTTGTGCTTTTTTTTATTGATTGCAAGTGCTAATAATACAATTACATGTACGTGATTACTGCGTATACAGCATTCAGTGTAATGTGTTTATTTTGCGTTTTTCAGTTTCAAAATGTACGTAACGCATGTAAGATAAAATCACATGTGCTTGAATCTCATTGTCCCTGTTAAGTGTTTCCCTTGCTAATAATGCCATGTTAATGTTCATTTATTCTTTACATTAGTCTTTTATATTCATTTTATATTAATTTATTGTTTTTGGTATTAAATGCTACATTTATTCTCTATCAAAATGTATTTTTGGTATGTATTTTGGAGTGCCTAGAACAAATTAATTGGATTTACATTGATTCACATGGAAATAATTGCCTCAGCTTTTATTGGTTTTGGATTTTGCTGATTGTTTTCAGACAGATTATCGACGAAAACCAAGGTATCACTGTATCAGGAAAGGTAAATAATCAGTTCTTCAAATAGGTTATCTAAAGCGGATTTCTCCCTTGGCTCTAGACAATGCTCTATTGTCAGGCTGTCCTGTGTTGTGTATTGTAGGATATTTAGCAGCATACCTGGTCTCCACCCACTGGATGCCAGTATCACTCCTCTTTAGGTTGTAACAACCTGAAAATGTCCTAGATATTGCCATAAGTTTTCAGAGGAGCAAAGTCACCCTTGATCAGAACCACTGATTGAAAGTAATTGAAATTCTGGGTTCTTGATTAGAATCATTAACTCTGCTGCCCCTCCTTCTTACTCTACATGAATTGAAGTGCATTTTGTTGTAGTTTATGGAAAATAGGAACAGTTGTGTAGAGTGGGTTCTTAGACTTACGCAATGCTCTATTCCTCACCCAATGGCAGTTGCACAAGGCAAACACCTTCCAGATTGATGATCAGATTGCTTCACTCACAAATTGTTTAGTGCAGTGGTTCTTAACCTAGGTTCTATAGAACCTTAGGGGTTCGATGAGTTGGTCTCAGGGGTTCGGAGAAGCCTCTGCCGCGGAGGCCAGAATAAAGTAATACCATAATTTGTTGTGAGTTCATGCACTTTGTTGGTTTTGTTCTTTGAGCAAGGTGATGTTCATGCACGGCTCATTTTGTGCACCAGTAAAAAAACATATACCTATGTCTTGAATTTGGAAAAAAATCATATTTTATTTATCACTAAAGAAGGGTTCGGTGAATGCGCATATGAAACTGGTGGGTTCGGTACCTCAAAAAAGGGTAAGAACCACTGGGTTAGTGGTTCTTTCTTTTATTTATATAAGCCCACTTTTCCATCATAATGATCGAGCAAGCCTTTCTGCCAGTGGTGACCATTGAAAACCCTTGCAAATCTCACCCGGTGTTATTCCTTGGGCCAACACTGACTTGTTGTCTTATTGTGTGGGTAATCCAGGTTCCTCTTGAATCAGTAATATTCACATTTTTGTGAAGGTACTTTTCTTTAAAATTTTATTATTTTCTTTCAATTTTATTTTGTATTGTTTTCAGATGCACAGTTTAATGGTTAGACAATCATATATGTCAGTGTCCCCTCGATAGTTTTAGTATCCAACTGGTACCATACATAGTTATTACAATATTATTGACTATATTTCCTATCCCGTACTTTATATCCCCATGACTGTTTCATAACTACCCATTTGTACTTCTTAATCACTTCACCTTTTTTACCCAGCCCCAACCTCCCTCCCTTGGGCAATCACTAATCCATGCTGTGTCTATAAGTCTGTTTCAATTTTGTTTATTTTATTCTTTAGATTCTACATGTAAGTGAAATCATACGGTATTTGGATTTCTCGGACTGACTTAAATGAACTCGATACTATATAGGTCCAGCCATGCCGTCACAAATGTTAAGACTTCATTCTTTTTATGGCTGTTAATATTCCATTACACACACACACACAAACACACACAGACACACACACACACATAAGCTTTTTTGTTCCCTTGTTCACTGATGGGCATCTGGGTTGCTTCCATATTTTGGCTATTGTAAAAACACTGCAATGAACACAGGGGTTCATATACAGTTGTCCCTCACCATATCACGCTTCACTTTCTGCGGTCTCACTGTATCACAGATTTTTAAATTGTATATATCTAATTTTGTATCATGAATTTTTCGCTATATTGTGGGATTTTGCGGTATATAGGTATTTTTATATATTTATTATTTTAATTATTTTTGCAGTAGAATAAGCAAAATAAGTGTGGAAAAGGTTAATAACAGTGTGGGAAAGGTTTATAAAAATGTGGGAGCGTATATAAAACCTTAAAAATATATAAGTAATAAAATAAATATAAGGTCACTACTTCGCAGATTTTTGTCTATCATGGGGGTTTCTGGAACCTAACCCCCATGATAGATGAGGGACCACTGTATTTTTTTGAATTAGTGTTATGGATTTCTTCAGCTAAATTCATGAGAAATACTTCTTACACGTATAGTATGTTGCAGTTTAGTGTTTGTTATAGTTGGCTAGGTGTTTTTTAAACATCTGTGTCTTTCTGACCTATGATATATATATATATATACTGAATGCAAAAAGAAGTATTTAAATATAGTCTCAAGTGTCCTTGAACCTTAAAAATAAATTTTAAACTATACAACTCCCCCACAAGTTTTATTGAGAAATAATTGACATATATAACATAGTATTAGTGTCATGTGTAAAACATAATTAGTTGATATGTATATGTATATATCATGAAATGATTATCACAATAAGTTTAGTTAATATCTAAAACTTCACATTAGCTACAAATATTTTCTAGTGATGCGAATTTGTAAGATCTACTCTTTTAGCAACTTAAAATAAATAATTACCACAGTAAGTTTAGTAACATCTATTTCTTATATAGCTACAGAAAAAAAAAGGAAAAAAAATTTTTTTATTTGAGGTGAGAACCCTTAGCGTTTACTCCCTTAACAACTTTAATATTTACCATAGAGTAGTGTTAACCATAGTCATCACGTTGTACATTATACCTCTAGTACTTATTTATCTTATTGATAGATAAAATGGCTACTAAGCCACCATCTTTCTTAAGAACAATATAGGCCTGAAGGAGGAAGGACTTGCCTACTCAGTAATCCAGCTCAGACATCTGTTGAAGCTGGATGTTGATAAGGGACAATTGGATTAGGGTGCAAACAATTTTAAAGAACTGTGGTGCCACTCCCAACCACAAACAGAAGAAACTATCTTGCAGCTGCCTTTGACCAAGACCTTTTAATGAATCCATATAACCCCTGCCCCATCCCTCTCTCAGGGCTGACACCCTTTGCTGGTCTCAGCCTGCCTGCACCCAGGTGTTTTTAAAATAAAATTCCCTTTTGGAACACACTAACCTCTTGTTTTTGGTTTGGCCTATGGTTTCTGCCTTTCACTTATGACTGGAAGTATGTATCTTTTGACTACCTTCTTTCAGTCCTCTCCTCACATCCTCACCTCTGGTAACTGCAGATGTTTGTTTTTTTCTGAGTTGATTTTATTTTTCAGATTCTACAAATTATATAGTATTTGTCTTTCTCTGGCTGAATTATTTAGCATAATGTCCTCAGGGCCCATCCTTGTTGCTGCAACGTCAGGATTTTTTTCTTTCTGGATAATCTTCTGGTATATATTCATATTTTCTTTATCTAGTCATCCACTGATGGACAGACACGTAGGCTGTTTCCATGTCCTGACTATTGTAAATAATGCAGCAGTGAATATGATGGAACAGATTATCTCTTCAAGATAGTGATTTCTTTCCTTTCAGATATATCCCAGAAGTGAAATTGCTGCGATATGGTAGTTCTATATTTACCTTTTTGAGGACCCACCATACTGTTCTCCACAGTGGCAGCACCAATTTACATCTCCACCAACAGTGCAAGGGTTCCCTTTTATTCGCATCCTCACCAACACTTGTTATCTCTTATCTTTTTGATAACAGCCATTCTAGCATGTATGAAGTGATGATACCTCATTGTGGTTTTGATTTGCATTTCCCTGATGATGAGCGATAATGAGCACTTTTTTATGTCCCTGTTGGACATTTGGATGTCTTCCTGGTAAAAATATTTATTCAGTTCCTCTGCCCATTGAACTGTTTGTTTTTTTCCTATTGAGCTATATAAGTTCTTTATGTATTTAGGATATTAACCCCTTATTAAATATATGATTTGCAAATATTTTCTCCCATTCTGAAGAGGTGTTTTTTTTTTTCATTTTGCTGATGGTTTCTTTAGCCATGCAGAAACTTTATAGTTTAATGTAGTCCCCTGTGTTTTCTCCTAGGAGTTTGATGGTTTCAGGTTTTTTTTTTTAATCTTTAATTCATTTCGAGGTGATTTTTGTGCATGGTATACACAGTGGCCAGTTTTATTCTTTTTGCATGTGGCTTTTTAGTTTTTTAGTACAACTTATTGAGGAGATTAGCCTTTCCCACTGTAAATTCTTAGCTCTTTTGTTGTAAATTAATTGACCGTTTTTGCACAAGTTTATTTCTGGGCTCTCTATTTTCTCCATTGATCTATGTTTCTATTTTTATGCAAATATTATACTTCTTTTGATTACTATCATTTTGTAATATAGTTTGACATCAGGATGTGCAATGTTGCCAAGTCTGTTATTCTTTCTCAAGATTGCTTTGGTTATTAGGGCTCACAGGAGCTGGAGACTAAGTTTGTCCCAGCCTGTGTTATGTGTTCATCCCATGATCAGAATATTCTGCGTCTGCTACTAGAAAAAATGAAGGGCAAGCTTACTGATTAAATATCCTGGTGTTGCAGCAAGTATAAAAGCTAAAAAATATAAAACCGTCATGTTAAATGAGTTGCTGAGATGGCTAAAAAGGAAGAAATTTATAGTATCCCAAAAGAAATTGAACAAAAGAAACCTAGGGAGTGATTTAGCCTGAAAGAGTCTATCCCCCCTGGTGACTGAGAACTTCTATATATTGATTGCATTATCCAGTATGAGAGAAAATGTTTTTATTAGAAGCTTTTATTGAAAGGGTGATTTGAAAATATGAACAAGGAAAACAAGACCATAAAAATGTTCTAGTAGACTTGAACAAGAGTTACATAGAGGTTCACACCAGAAGTCTGCCAAGATTTTGTTCCTGAAGGACATAAGGACAACCTTAAGACATCACCCTGTGTGTCACTAATCATCTCCAGGGGACTGTGAACTGAGACTGTGGGCCTGTGATAAAACACCTTTCTGTGTTCTAAGTGATCCCCTTTCTGCTTGGGGATCGACAAGCACACCATGGACCATGCTCACTCCCCCTTCAGGAGGTTATAGTACAGTAGAACTCTGGTTCACAGTTAGCTCATGACAATGCTGGGTGACAAGTGCTGTAGAGGAAGAGTGGAAAAGGGCAAGAGGTATTCAAAAAGAAGCTCCTAAGTCTACTTGGGTAATGGGGGAAGTTTCAAGTTGTGACCTGCAGGCATCTCAGCAATGGAAGAGCATGGGCACTAGCTCGGAGCTAGGGAGGAGCATGGTACATCTGGAGCATTTCCATAGGTTCAGCATTACTGACCCAGAGGGGGTACATGTAGAAGATACAAGGACAGACCACATGGACCAGGCCCAAGAGACTTTGCCTGCCACACTTAAATGCTGAGATGGAGGGCATTGCAGGATATACACATGGCAGCACCATGATTGAGACTACGAGGACAAGCACTTGGTGGGGTGCACCAGCGATCCAGGAGTGATGAAGGCCTAAACTCGTGGTAGCAGAGAGCTGAATCTGACATAATTAGAAGGCTAAACCCATGACCAAAATGTCCTATAAAAAAGAGAGGCAAGGGAAGAATGACCCCCTGGTTTCTTGCATGGGTGATAAGTGTAGCTTAAAGTGTGAATAAAGTTTGACTTATGAAAATGAAAGATAAATGTGCATTAGAAGAATATAATTTTAAACAACAGGGACCTGGAGCCAAAAATCCCAAGGAAGAGAAAAATGGTCTAAATTTGTCAGTTGAGTGTAAAGAAGTGTTATTGGACAAAAGTAGAAAGGGCTGCTCTCAGAAAGTCTCGGAGCTTGTCAAATAAGCCAAACAGGAGGAAACAGATTATCTTAGTTTCCTGAGTCATTAAATACAGCTGGGATGGAAGCCCAGGATCCTATTTTAGCAGTTTGAGCCTCTTCTAGAGACAGAATATTTTCTTCTTACTTTTCTAATGAGAACAAGAAAAGTTTTTGGTATTTTACAGAGAGTGGTTATTTCTCCAAAGGAAGAAAAAATCTGACTTGATTGTATCAGGCTTATAAATGCTTTAGTTAAAACATTTGATTTAACAATTAAATATGCATAGAGCAGTCTCACCTGCAGTGCCACCACCTTTCCTTCTATGTGGCTTTGGTACTTGCTAAGCCTGGAGTGTCCCCAGGACAAACACACTCAAATATGTGGTTTTCTAAAGAGAAGGTGGGAATAAATCAGTGTTTGATCATTGCTGTGCTAAATCACTTGTTAGTCTCCTCCTCTTTCCCTGTAGCTGGCCTGAGTCATGAGCCATGAAGTTGAGTCACATTTGCACAGTTTGCGTCTGCTGCTGCTCACACTTACTCACCTGCCTCTCACCTCTCAACTTTTCCTCTCAACTCTCCTCATCGTGTGCTAGATTCCTTCCATATGTATTTCTCTTGAAAACTGAGGGAATACAAAGGTGCCAGGTTGCCCAGTGTCAGTATGCTGTCATGTTCAAAGAATTGATCCATCAGAAGTAATGAAAATTAATTTGAACCTTTATGAATCTTTATGTCTCTCAAAGAACATTAAGGTGATCCAAATCAAAACTCACAGGCCCAGTTTTTAAACTAGTCACTCTCCCATTGTTTTCACTCTGTCTCTATCATACACCATAGACACTTTCATGGATTAGTTTTCTGTCAGATTCCTTAGTTCCCTGCCCTCACTTATTACTTGTTTCTGAATCATAGGGTTGGGGTGGGTGGGAAGTGAGGGAAGGGACATGGCAGAATTTTTTTGGTGGGCTGGGGTGGCAGATTTATTAGAGTATGTTCATTTTAGAGAAACAGACCTTGGTTATCTTCTTCATTGCTATCTCCATGGGACACAGAAAAGTGTCTGACATACAAATAATAGATGTCAATGAATAATAATTTCTTGAGTGAATAAGTTCAGACAAGCAAAAGCTTCTTACATATTATGTACATCTTTCCCCATAGACATGGAAACCCAAGGTTATGTGCATAAAACTCTCACAAGACTGATTTAGAGGAGGTAATTTTGGTGCAATGGATGGAAGTTCTGAACTATAAGACAGAAAAGTCAAGGAAGTCTCCCTGCTACTCAGCAAATAAACATTTAACTTGGCTTCAGTTACATCACCTATTCAGATCTCTACATTATCATTTGAAAAGAACTTCTATAATGTTGATATTTGATTATTCTTAGCAGAAGGCAAGGGAATATATTTTAGATAAGGAACTACTGAGTAAAAAGTGATGCCCTGGCCAGGTAGCTCAGTTGAAGTGTCATCCCAGTATGCTAAGGTTGCAAGTTCAATTTCTCATCATGGCACACACAAAGATCAACCAATGAATGTGTAAGTAAGTGGAACAACAAATCAATGTTTCTCTCTCTTTCCCTTCTTCTCTCTCTAAAGTCAATAAAGAAAAATATTTTTTAAAAAGGTGATAGGGTTCTACTTATATAAATGTTTAATTTATATTTAAAACAAAAATAAAATTGCCTTGTTAAATAAGATAGTATCACTATTGGAAAATTATAGGTCTATGTGATAAATATACTCTTGTTAGGTGTAAATACTATGAATAGCCAAAATTTGCTCAACCATTTATTTACTTTAAAAAATCTGTTTTTAATATTGTTGAAATGTGGCTTCTTTTTTAAAAAAGATTTATTTTATTCATTTTAGAGAAGAGAGAGAGAGAGAAGGAGGGAGAAGCAGGAAGCATCAACTGTGCCTTGACCAGGCAAATCTGAAGTTTTGAATGGGTGGCCTCAACGTTCCAGGTTGATGCTTTATCCACTGCGCCACCACAGGTCAGGCTAAAATGTGACTTCTAAATGATTTAGTATATAATCCCAAATAATGCTAACAATTTAGTATATAATCCCAAATAATGCTAACAACATAAATGAAAATTAAAAATAAATGTTGCCAACAATGATAATCTAATGATAATGTAAGTTGTGTGTGTGTGTGTGTGTATAGGCACTGCTGAGGGAAATATAAAATCTAATTTCATTATATGTTTAAAATTTTAGAAAATTCAGATTTAATTTAAAAATTTAGAAACTTCAGCTTGATTCTATTTGTCTAGGGTGTTAAATACACCTCAGTAACTACATCCCTGAAAATGGGAATACTACACTCCCAATTAAGATGGCTAATTGAACAAAGGTATTAAATTTCACTCCTTCCCAAATGCAACTAAAATTACTGTAAGGTTTTTAAAACAGGGATTAAAGAATTAACTCACAAGGACTATGAGAACAAAAAAAGAAACAACATACTCAAAATTTTGGAAGCTAGGAAAGAGATGGATATAAACAACTTATAGTACTGAACTGAATGCTAAATCAGTAAGGGGAAAACCAAGAAACTGTTTTCTCTTCAGAATATTTAAAGGCTTAGAAAGTGGTGGTACCAAATACTTCTGCCTCAAAGGAAGGCTTTCTCATGCTTCCCCCAGTCAGTAGCCATTATCCCACTGGCCTCCGCCAGATAACCAACAGTCCCACCTCTATCAGGAGAGATTAGTTTTGTCAATTTATAAATGGAATAACACTGCACATGCTCTTTTGCTTGTGCTCTCTCAGCCTTATGTTTGTGTAAACCATTCTTGATATTGCATATAGCAGGAGTTTATATTTGTGCTTATTATTCCATTGTGTGGATAGGTCACAATTTATCCCTCTTACTGTTCATTGGCATTAGCCTTTTTCCAGTTTGGGGTGATTATGAATCGAACTGCTATGGATATCTTTACTGTTTCTGTTGGTGAATGTAAGTCCTCACTTCTTTTCGGCATATTCCTAGGAGAGAAATTGTTGGACCAGAGGGTAGGCATGGGTTTAACTTAAATAGGTAGAGCAAACAGTTTTTTGGTGTTTGTATCAATTTATTCCATCAGAAATATAGGAATGTTCCAGTTCCATAGCCTAGCCAACATTTGGTATTGCCATTAAATTTCTTTTTTGTTGCCATTTTGATGAATGTGTATACTATTTGTGTACAGTAAGCACCTTACAAGATACATAGATTTATTGGAAATTTTGATTATCCTCTTCTGTAAAGTGCCTGTTCAAGTCTTGTGGTCGTTTTTTTTTCTTGTGGTCTGTCTTTTACTTAGTTATTTGTAGAAGTTTTTTTTAGTATTTTTTTTTTTTAGTGAGAGAGACATGGAGAGAGAGAGAGAGAGATAGAGAGAGAGAGAGGAAGAGACAAGGACAGACAGGCAGGAAGGGAGAGAGATGAGAAGCATCAATTCTTTGGTGTGGCACCTTAATTGTTCGCTGATTGCTTTCTCATGTGTGCCTTGACCAGGGGGCTACATCAGAGCAAGTGACCCCTTGCTCAAGCCAGCAACTTTGAGCTCAAGCTAGAGACCTTTGGGCTCAAGCCAGTGACCATGGGGTCATGTCTATGATCCCATGCTCAAGTCAGTGACCCCATGCTCAAGCTGGTGAGCCTGTACTCAAGCTGGATAAGCTCGCGCTCAAGCTAGAGACTTTGAGGTATTGAACCTGGGTCCTCAGCATTCTAGTCCAGCACTATCCACTGCTCCGCTGCCTGGTCAGGCTGTAGAAGTATTTTTTAAATATGTATTTTGGATTTGAATCATTGTTGCATGCAGGTATAGTCACTATTTTCTCCCAGTCTGTGACTCACCTTTTTACTTTCTTAATGATGTCTCTTGATGAATTTATTAATTTTAATATAGTCCATTTTCTTGATTATTAAAAAAATACTTTTGGAATGGAGGTCAAAGGAAATGCTAAATAATACTGATTTGGTAAAAACTGTATGAAAAGAATATTTCTAAAACACTCAATATCATTTGTTTCTGGGCAAATGATTCTACTCTACCCATAACAATTCAGGACTGAAGAGAGTAAAATACAGGGTATCTGATGGGTTGCAGGCAGGGGCCATGACCCACTCCTCCCTTAAGTAGATGAAGGGACATTAAAAAACTGGACATTCCAGATCACCTCCCCCCAGACATCTGGATTAACTCACCTGGGTATAGAAGGTCCCCTAGCTTACTTACAGTTAATCCCCCCTCCCATAATGACTATCAGCCCCCACCCTCAAATCCCATATTTAACCCTACCTGTTAGAGAACTGGTTGCTGACCTCTGCCTTAGGAGTCAGCCCAGCAGATGACCCCCTAATAAACTATTCTTAACCTGAACTCAGGTGTCCTCCTTAGGCCAACTTTTTAGTATCTAGCCTTGGGAACATAGGCAAAGTTGAGGGCATTGGTACAGTAACAAAAATAGGTCGGTTAAGTAATATCACACAGATTGTATACTGAGATCCCCAACTTTTCTCACTCACTTTCTATAACTCTGCTAGGCAGAATTATAGAAGAAGATATTTAGGAAAACTGATGAGCCCAGGAGAAAATATCTAAAAATATTGTATATCAGAGTTTTTCAACAACCTACCTGATTACTTTACCAGAGAAGGTTAAATTGCATGAGTCAACCCATTTGTTCAGAACTTCCAGTCAGCTGTTAAACTCTCAGTGGAAGACACACAAAAATAAGTCAACAAAAAGGAAAATAAAAGCAACTTGTTGAAAATAGAGCTACATAGGTTAAAAAAAAACCAAACAAACCAAAACCCAGAAAACTTAGATGAATATATCAGGTACATAAACAGAGATTCAATCATGAAAAATGTCAACAATCCCAAAATTAATCTATAAGTTTAATATAATCTAAATCAAATTCCAGGTAGAATTTTTGGGGGAGTAAAAATTAACAAGCTCATTCTAAAATATATATGGAAATGCAAAGGGCCAAAAAATAACAAAGATAGCCCAAAAAATAACAAGGAGAATAAGACTTGAAATATTATCCTTCTAGATAACAAGACTCACTGCAGAGATGCAGTAAATATGACAGTGTGATATTAAACAAGATCAATGAAATAGAATAAGGAGGTGAATAAAAACTGAGATACAGACAAATATAGAGTTATTCTACATCTAATGTCATTCCTATGCAGTGAGGAAAGAATGAATGGCCTTACTCACAAATTTCAGATATGTGACAGACAACCCTATGGAGAATGATAAACCTAGCCTCTCTAATCTTTGTCATGTAATTTTTAGGAGTGTCTTCCTTTGCTATGGCAGCATGTGCTCCTAACAGATCTAACCTCACAGAAATCATAGCTGGGGCATAGTGGTCACCATGACTAGCTAACAAATAATCCAGAGCTACACATACCAATGAGTTGAGAATGACTTGTAGTCCATATAGGGAAGAAGTAGTATCATTAATAACTTCTGCCAGAGTTAGCTGTAAATTTCTGTCTTTTCTATTTAAGATTCTAACCTAAGGAACACTGCTCTCACTGATGAAACACCGAGTTAGAAATACTAGAGAGCCTGAATAATCAAGGGAAGCTGAATTTTGGAGGTATGTCTAGGTTGCAGTTTCTAGCCTTGGTTATTTATAAAATTATATTTCAGAATATTATTCCTGAAACACAGAAGATGTTAGTCTGAGGCAAACTGAACCAGATGTCTGGCTGTAAAGGAAGTAGTAGCTGGTAGCAGCACAGGAAAGAAAGAATTATTCAGAACATGAGGTCAGAACCAAAGCCTTGCGTTAGCTTGGTTAGATATTTGAATCTCTATTAGTCTCCTCTAAGGTAAGGTGACCAGATTTTAAAATTGGTAAAGTGGGACACCATTGATGGGGGGTGGAGGGGGGGGTTCTTGATAAAAAATTTGGTCTATAGGGAGCAAAATATTTTCATAGAATGCAAAAATAGTATTGTAATATATTTTTTTAAATTTCAACATAAGTACAATTTACAAATATAATACATTAAAAATTATGTATAGTATTATTTTATTCTTTGGCATATTTCTCATTTGAGTGAATATTTTTTAGTAGATTGCTGTCATTGTTTAAAAGGTCATGAAATTTTTCACAAGAATTTGTTAAATTATATTTCACACAAAAAATGGCTTTCAAAGTCTCAACACTTAATTGTGATTTTTCTGATGTCCACACTTTATTTACCATAGAAAAAACACATTCAGTCACAGCATTATTTCCTGTCCTG
Source organism: Rhynchonycteris naso (assembly GCA_037038555.1). Classification (NCBI taxonomy): domain Eukaryota; kingdom Metazoa; phylum Chordata; class Mammalia; order Chiroptera; family Emballonuridae; genus Rhynchonycteris; species Rhynchonycteris naso. Next base: position 85,661,065 of record CM073003.1, read on the forward strand.
GTAAAGACAGCGCGTATTCCACAATTTTTAGTGCGTTATTGTATGGAACATGGTTTGTTTCAAAATGATGAAATATTTCTAACCATTTGTTCTGTTTTGTGATTTTTTGCTGATGCCCAACATTTAAACTTTTCCTTACCAATCTATTTTTTAAATAATGATACCTCATTAAAAAGATCATTTTCGGAAATATTACTATATGGGAAATTTTGAGTGAGTCAGAGAGATTGGGTTACATGGTCCCGAAACCGATGCCAGAGCTGCACGAGCGGGCAGACAGTGCGCTGGGTGGCCTTGCTCCCCGTATCCAGCCCCGCAGCCCTCTGGAGACCAAATGGCTTGCGCCTTATGGAGCCTGGAGCCACACGCCAACACCCAGGATGCGGGCCTATGGGTAGTTAGGGGACTTGACAGCTGCCGCCCCAGCAGAAATTGTTTCGGGGCCACATGGGGCAGCCAGCTCTTGCGGGAGTGTGGGAGCTTCCAGGTCGAGGCGGGGTCTCCCTGCCGAAAACTGTATATTCCCTTCCCGTTCTCTAGCTCTTTGTGCATTCTTTCCAAAAATCGGGACTTTTAAAAAATGCTCTGGGATGCTGAACAAATTTTTAAAAATCAGAACTGCCCCGCCAAAAGCGGGACGTCTGGCCACCTTACTCTAAATGACAATTTCTTGGCCCATTGTTCAGTGAAGTTAGCAAAATTCAGATTTTAAATAGTCTCTAACTGACCAATTGCACCACAAGTTTCGCCAGTCATCCTAAAAGAGTGTTCCTATTAAACATTTTATAAGCCAAGATGGCATAAAACAAAGAAGCAATTATTAATTTATATGAAAAAAATTAAAGCATTCACAGACTCCCAAAATAATCCACTAAACCAGCCTAACTAACCCATAAATCCTAAAATAACACTAGCATATAGTTAAATTAGGAATGATATGATAAATACACAACCTTTATAAGGTAGAAATAATACATGTTCAATAGTTTCACTTATTAAAAAAATTGACTTCTTCTTAAGTATAAGATAACAACCACTAGGTTTTGTACACCCATCAATTCACTCAAGCAACAGACTTTTCATTTTATCCATTTCTGGAGACCATGTTGCTACTAGCAGAACCAATAGTAACTTCAGTGACTGTCACGATTCTCTCTGTAAACAGCACAAATGGTGGACAGAGGTAAGTTCAACATAGCTTGATGTCTTTGTTTCGTTGACCATGATTGGAATGCTAAATTACATCCAGTTTTATCGAAGTGTAACTAACCATCCTTACAAGTTTTTCTGATACCGTAGAACAGCTCTCAATATTGAATACAGAACACAAATTGAGATAAGGCACAGTTCAAAGCTGTGAGCCCCATGCTGAGAGTGGTTCCAGGGAAGGCACTAGCTCCGGACCCCTCTCACACAGAATGTGCAGTGTTTCTGTAGGGGCTGCTACAAAACAAACGCTAGCTCTATTTTCACTTTTCATAGTTTTTTATAAAAGCAAAAATCCTTCTCAGATTTTGTTTGGCTGGTGAAAACAAGTACTAAATGTAGTTCTTTCATAAGAGTGAAGTGTCATAACACAACTTTCAAAAAGGAGGGGTGTACATCCAGTAGCCATTGTGTCCATTCACATGCAGGTTCTCACTGAATTCAGGCAGTCGGTAAAGAAACAGTGGAGCCAAAATATGGTGGGCCATTCCCTTATTCTAGCCTTGCACTGGCAAGAGAGTAAACACACACAGAGGGAAAACACTTCCCTTTCACCCATTCAGAGCTCACAAAGCTACTGACACATCCAGTTTTTCCTAAAATCAAAGGCCCCCACCAGTGTCAGTCACATCTGGTTCTTCATCTGCACACCTTCTCTCTGCACAAACCCTGCAAAAATGGTTTCTCTCCTTTCTCCTTCTCCTCCTTTCTCTTAAAACTTTTTGGTGTGAAAACCCCTCCTCCAGGAAACATTAGCAAAACAATGTCCCTTCTCAAGCAGGAAGGTAATTAGCAGTATCACAGACACATGCCTAGCATTACCCAGCACCATTTGTAACAATAAAAGTGAACAAACTCAGCAAATACAGATCTTACAAACTCATTTGTCCAACAAGGGGCCACTTGTAATTAGTTCCTTTTCAAAGAGATGGGGAAACACCAAATTCACAGGTTGGTTTTTAAGGGAATTGCTCATGTAGGTTCAAGTGGAAATGCCATCATCTGTAATTTTCTGTGGTCTCCTTTGATGACACCAGAATTGCCCACAGTATTTTTTGGGTTTTGTTATGTTTGAAATTAAACTTAATTGGGTGACATTCGTCCATTAAGGGCATATAAGTTTCAAGTCAACATCAGCATAGCACAGGGGTCGGGAACCTCTTTGGCTGAGAGAGCCATGAACATCACATATTTTAAAATGTAATTCCTTGAAAGCCATACAATATGTTTAACACTAAATACAAGTAAATGTGTGCATTTTATGTAAGACCAACACTTTTAAAATACAATAAGTCTCTGAATTCTTTTTAATAACGTTGTTATACTGTTGCTAACCAATGATGAATAAAGTACTTCTTACCATTAATGCGACTTCTGGTGCTGCATGGTTTTGCTGATAGCTTTGTAGTCTGGCTGATACATGGTGAGGTTAAGCTTCATGCAGGCATTTGAAAACATTTGAAAACAAGATTGAACTCTTCATTGCCAACATTGAAACAGGTCATTTACTACACTTTGAAAAATTGGCATTGAGACTTCCACCTGTTAAACGTGATTGTAGGTTGGTCTTAACGTTCTTTAGATGTGAGAAAGACTGCTCACATGCATACGTAGATCCAAACATTGTCAGTATAGCAATACTCATGCTGCAGTGTGTGGTATGTGATGGAAGCGCGTTCCAAGTTTTGACAATCAGCTGGTCTGCGGGTTGAAGTTTTTTCATTTCTCCCCACTTGTGTTTGCCCGCCAACTCTGCTTGCTGTCATGCAAGTCTTTACAAATCTTCATTCAGTGACATGAATTTATTCACCCACATGTCTGAGGCCTTCAGGTCAGCAGCTTGTAGCTCAAAATCTCTGACGGAGACTCTGGGGATGTAACTCAGGCTGGTGCTGTCCACTGCACACTCAGGTGGATGGGTGATGAACTCAAAAGGACAAATGTGCTCACAAAATTCTCTAGAGTGCACTTTGAATGACTGCAGGAGATTAGATGTGAAGCCCGCTAGCTGCTAGAGATCAAGACGTTGAGCAGGGTCATTTGCTGTGCATGCATCTTTAAACTGTCCCAATTTTTCAAAGTGTAGTAAATGACCTGTTTCAGTGTTGGCAATGAAGAGTTCAATCTTGTTTTCAAATGCAAACAGTGCTTGTTGAAGGGATAAGATTATATTTCCAATGCCTTGCATTTTCACATTGAGCTGGTTCAGATGTTCAGTCATGTCCACGAGATAGTAGAACTTCAGGAGCCACTCAGTTAGCTAACTCAGGATGCTTGATGTTTTTCACTTCAAGAAAATTTCGGATTTTGCTCAGACAAGCCGCAAGACGGCTGAGCACCTTCCCTCTTGACAACCAATGCACACTGCTGTGCAGAAGCAGACCAGGATAATTATTCCCAACTTCATCCAGCAGTGTTTTAAACTGGCAATCATTTAAAGCTCGGGTAGCAATAAAGTTGACCACTCAAATGACCAGCGACATCACCTCACCAAGCTGCTCACCACACATCTAAGCACAAAGCGCCCACTGATGTAGGATGCAGTGAAAACTTAGGATGGGTCTCTTTTCATGTTCATGAAGAAGCGCTATGAATCCTCTGTTTTTCCCCACCATGCACGGAGCACCATCAGTACACACCGGAATAAGTTTATCCATTGGTAGATTTTTTTCTTTAGCAAATTCAGTGAAAGACTAGAATAAATCCTCCCCTCTTGTTGTCTCTTTCATAGGCAAAACAGCAAGATTTTCCTCACATAGTGTGTCACCAACAGTATACCTTGCAATCACGCTGAACTGGGATAAATGGCTTATGGCTGTTGACTCATCCAAAATGAGAGAAAAAAATGGTCTACATTTATGTCCTTCACTTGTGTTGCCTCAGTTTGATTTGCCATCATGATCGTACGATTGTGAGCAGTTCTTGCCAACAGAGGCATGTCTTTTATTCGTTTGATTATCTTGTCTTTATCCAAAAAGTTGTCAAAAAGTTCAATGGCAACATCAAGCATGAATGTTTTGGCATACTCCCCATCTGTGAATGGCTTTCCGTTTCTCATGATTGCTAAAGCACCAGCAAAGCTACCTGAATTCCAGTTACCTTGTTGGGTCCAAGCATGGAGTTGCTGCTGACTAGCTTTCACTCTGCTCAGTAGCTCTTGACATGCTTTCTTCCTGCTGTCCCCCGCTGGATATTTCGATGGAAATATAGTATGGCGTGTGTTGAAGTGCCACTTTATATTTGACCATTTCGTCAATGCGATTTTATCATTGCATGTTAGACACACTGTAGAACCTGCTCTCTCCACAAAGGTGAATTACTCTGTCCATTTGTTGTTATGCGTCGGGGGCGCAGAGAGAGGGATCAGCAGATGAAATCATCATGAACTAGTAAAGGACCACCACTTGCTCAGGCAAATGGCGCCGAGTTCGCGCTGTGTCTTATTTTTAATTGACAAGATTTTAAAAAGCTTGTTTACTTAGAAATTGGCGTAGCATCAAGCATAACCTTTACTTAAAGATACATGGAATACATCTGCATGATAGCTTAATAACAATACAATATCAAAAGGCATTAACTGCTATTGCTTCTATGGTTCTCACAACATTTCTTTCTTTTATCTTAAGGGATAGCCTTGAAAGGAACAGAAATCTTGTGAGAATGTTTTACTGAGAAGAAAGCCCAGCAACCGCTTTCAGTCACATAGACCTGTTTCAGTGACCCGCCTTTGAGTCACAAAACAATTCTCTTGGCAAAACATTCTTTTCTTGTTGGCTATGTTTCCATCCAAGGTCATGCAGTGGATTCTTACACTACATTTCCTTTTTTTTGTTTATGCTGAATGTTATGAAGCACCACAGAAAATACAGCCTTCTGTTGTTCATCTCTTATTTCTCTTGCTTTGATTTGTTGACAGACTATATATAAAAGAAAACAAAGAATTAATACTATTATAAAAAGTCCCACTGTGGATGCCCAAAACCCTTTAATATATATTCAATAGGATTTAATTGCAATAAATTATCCATTAACCCCTTCAATATAGGTTGACCTGTTAGAATTTCTAATTTTTCATGAATATGTCTTTGTAATTTAATAATTTCTTTAGTCATATCATTATTTAACAAATGCTTTTTAACATTTTTCTAAGGGAAACAAGTATGATTTTAAGGATTTGGGTAACACAAAAAGTAGTTACATTCTAATCACATTTTAGCTTAATTTGCCTTTGCAGGCTAACAATTTGATCTCTTAACATAATCATAGTCTGTTCTAAATCATTAACTTTAGTATTAATGTTACTATCTATACATTATTGAGAAGTCCGCAGTTTTTCAGAATCTTCATGCTATTTTTGTACAAAGTTCATAGTCTGTATACTTTGATGTAATGCAACTCCAGACATAGCAGCCGCGGTGGTTACAGCTTTTAGTCCTATAATGATGGTGATGATTAGTCCAACTAGTCTCTTGGTTTGCTTCAAGGACTTAATAAGATGTTGTAACAGCATCATGGAAGGGGAACCCTGCCACATCCGATGCATCTGTACTGGAATCCAGACCCCTGTTCGGGTTCTTAAAATGTATAGACTTTGACTATTTTTATTAAAAAGAATAGAAGAGTTAATACATGTATAAAAAGCACACTTATTGTGTTATTGAATAATTTTCAGCTGTTCATTTGGCTTCACCTATAATAAACATATAAGGCAATCTAACATAAGCAGATGTAAAATGTGTTTCATTTTCGTTAATGATTAACATAGTATGATTGGAAGGATAATTTCTCTAGATTTTTCCTTTCTATGCTGACATATGTTTAAGTGCTGAGGCTACTTTCTACAAATGATATTGTATAGGACTAAATTTTATATGTGAGGAGCTCGAGGTGACATTCCTCTTCTGTGCCATATGATAGTATGATTACTTTGATCACTAGTGGTAATTAAACTATTGTTTTTATGCCACCTTAAATCAGCACCCTGCCCTTTAACTCGGGCAGAACCATGAGGGCTTTAATTTATGATATTTCATGTATAGATGTATTACTTTTTACTTTGTATCCTTGTAACAAACGTTTGTTATTTTTCCTTTACTGTTATTTTTGGCAATAGAGAGCTAAGCTTGAGCTTCTATTTTTAAACAATGTGGCTCATGTCCTATACATATAGGTAATCCCTCAACTCCTGTTGTATAATTTTCTAATTTCATTTCTTTTTCCAAAGGTGCTAAGGGACCTCTATCATTAAAAGGTCCTGGAAGCCAATTAGAGTCATTAGCAAAAATAAGAAAGGCACTATTTTCCTAATGAATAGCTCTACTTAATGGAAAATTGGGGATGTATGCCTAATAACTAAAATTTTCAGCTCTATTTACCGGAATTGTTACCAAAGCAATCATTGCTAAAAACAAGTTAGTAGCATTTTCTTCTTTTCTAGTATCTTGTAACATTTTTTTTTTTACCATTAAAGGTCAGCTTTTTAAGTTGACCCTCACTTGGTATTTTAGCCTTTTGAATACCTAGCAGTAGCAACTTTAAGGTTCTTCTTTCGAAATTCATTTCTTCCATCTCAGCAATGGGCGGATATGGAAAGAATCTATTGTTCTTATTCATGCTGTTAGTTTAATTCTGCGAGTAGGAATCCAAAGGACTTCACCGGATTCTGCAATGACACAAGCAAACTCTCTTCTCTAATGTTGCACTACACTAGGTACCTATTGAACTAACTCATTTTTATAATGCACAGGTTGATTAATCTTAGAACTTATTATTTGAAATGTAAACAGTTTCTATAAGTTTAACTGTATGTTCTACATATTATGAATCAGTAACAATGTTAATAGGGCATGATGTTTGAATTTTGTCTTTAGCTATAATTAAACTATACTGACTTAAGGTTTCAGAAGCATCTTTAAGGATGACTGAAAGTTCAGTATTATTTTTACAAGCTATTAACATGTCATTTACATAATAGATGATTACAGATTGAGGATATTTCTGACAATTTTTTTCTAAAAGTTGATTTACATAATATTGATACAGTGTTGGCTATTCAACATTACTTGTGGAAGTAATATAAATTTAGTAAGAACAGTTAGTTTTGCTTATTGTTATAGACACATGGCTAGTATTGCTAGAAACAGAGTCAAGATGTTTTTTGAAGTCTTAGTCTTAATTAAAATACTTTTTGCCTCCTGGGTAAGTTTATTTTTAATTGTCAGGTTTCCCTTTCTTCTATTTTCGACTCATGCCGAGGCTTTAATTTTCTGGAAGGTATTTACTGGTCTCCCATATCTGTGGAGATGAGAGTAAATTCTCACCCCTACATTTTGCCTACATTGCTGTTGTAAATTAGCAAACTATTAAAAAGTTCACCTTGTGTAATATTAATAAGAGTGTTAGCATTAGCATTCCGATTAGCTTGAATACAAGCCTGATTTTTCTACTAAGTTATAAATTGTAACTATTTCGCTTTTGAAAGAACAGTTCAAACTAACATTTCTAAATTTTTTGAGAATAAAACATTCAGAGTCCATGAAGGAGGATAGCAGTTTCTGCATATAAGGACAGTTAGTTTTATACTGGGAGCAAGTTGTTTTTGACTCTTTAAGAGCTTTGACAGAAATTTGGTCATAGTGAGTATAAAAAATTCCGTGTCAGAAAGTTTAGACTATATTTTAAAAAGTTGCTCCTTTAATTGTTTAGAAGATAAGTGTTTTTCTACATCAGAGGCTAAATGACCCTTGTTATCTTTCTATTGTAAAAAAACAAAATCTTAGAGCTTTGTTAGAGACTTTCCCTAAGCTTTACAACTTAGTGACCACTGCCTAAGTGGGCTAAAAAGAAAACTAATGTTGCTTAGCAATAACAGATGCATCAGCTTCTATATCTAAAAGTCTTTTGTATTGTTAAGTCTATTATAGGGCATCAGAGGAACTAAATTCTCACTTTCTTCTGTGCCTTCTTTTTCAGGATGTGACCTTATAAGCAGCCAACCGCCTGAAGCAGCTTGAGATAAATTCTTAAAATGACTTAATTTTACTTAATTCCTTAGTTTTACAGATTTGATCATATCTTTACTCACAAGACAATTTTCAACACAGAAACACAAGTATAACATATAACTTTACTTAATTCTAATACTTGAATTCTTACTTGATTTCCAACTTTGAATACACCTTACAATGTATTAACCAAATTAGTAAGTCTTAAGGATCCATATTTCATTTAATTTTAAATTATAATTTCTGATTTTAAAGCAAAAATATATGGATGAAACTATTTTTTTTAAATATAAAAGCCGGCATTTTTACTTTTTTATGTAAAAAATTCAGGCCTGAAAAATCACATTTTAGACAACATCAAACAAAAACTAAACAAAAATTAGAATTAGACAAACCAGACCAGACAAACTAAAGAGAAACCTGGGATTTCAGAGCACAGTCAGACTAGAAAGATGCCTGCCTGACTTTAATCAGGGCATTTTCTGAAAGAGGGACTGAAAGATGAGACTAAACAAAATCTCCCCAGGAAAATTCTCTTGGCAGCTGCCAGGATATTTTCTATAGTCAGATCCAACACATGTCCCCTGCCTCAGTTTCCAGGCAAAGAATAAGAAAGAAACAAAATGATACCTCAGAGGATTGTAGTTAAAACACCAAAGAAAATTAGTATTTTTTTATTATTACAAAGACTGGAGAATTATAAGGATTTTATAATTCTTCTATATGTCTTAATTCTAATTAAGTTTGTACCAACTAAGGTAAAGCTGCAAGCTTTTCTTCCTTGTCTCCAACTCTAGTGATTTGCATCTAGGCTTTAAGACAAGCAGATCTAATCTGAGCTATAACAGCATCAGTATAACCTGCTTGTTGTCCCACAGCTGCATAAGCACCAACGCCCATGAGCATTTCAAAAGTAGCTTCCCAGGGATGATTTCTGGCATTTATGCAAGATATTCGAAGAGCCTCCTCTCTCCACCAAAATTTGAATTGTAAATATTGTCCCGATTCTAAAACCTTACTAGCAAGTAAATCCCAATCCAAAGGAATTATTAAATGATCATTACAATAGAGATCAGACCTTGAACATATGGGGACTGAGGTCCATACGTAGCAACAGATTGTTTGACTAGCTTTAAGAAAGTAAATTCAATTTGGTTGAATTGAACATTATATCCTCCCCCAGGATCTTGAGCATTTGGAGGAAAAGGCTGTCAAATAATTGGAAAACTAGATGCAGAAAAATTACTAGAATTAGATTCTAAATCATCATGATGCATAAGCGCCTGTTGTATTTCAGAGATTTCAGGAAATTGAAAAATCCTTCCCCTGCCAGTACCAATTAATTCTTGACCTTGAATTGGAGGAGCTGTAGGCTGACATGTATTTTGCTTTTGAACAGGATAAGCAGTATACTGATTTCCAATCTCCTGTTTTTCTAGTGAAAGTTGTAACTTATTTAAAAAATGTTTTAGACAGGCAACATCATCTACAGGGGCTCCCTCATTTTTTAGGAAAGAGGGATGAAGGCCTGTGGAAGGCTGAATTTCATTAAGATTATCAGTAACTTCAGGAGCAGAGTATTGTCCAAATCATCATTCTGTTCATTCTGTGCTGAATCAAATTCTTCAGGCTTATTATAAATAACCTCACTGAAGTCTTTAACAGAATCTCCATCAGATTGTAAAAGGCCAAGAGCTGTAGCAATAAGATTATAAGCAGCCCACATTTCAGCATCAAGCGGATCTCTGTGCTGATGAGCACAGCGTAAAGATTTCCCTACTTGTTGCCAAACATTCAAATTCAATTGATTATGATGTTCAGGGGTATACCAATAACAATGTTTCTGAATAGCATTTAAAAGATGTAACAAAACCTTGTCTTTTATCTGAATCCCAGAGCATTTTAAAAGGGATTTTAATACTTGTACATAATTGTCTAATAATGAATGGGAATTCCCCATGACTTTGCTAGTTTTCCTGAAAGTTTCACGTACACAATGCGTCCAATTTACCCTTTCAGGGTTCTGCCCATTCCTAATATCTTCTTAAGGCCCCATGGTGGGCGCAAAATGTTGTTATGAGTCGGGGGCGGGAGGCGTAGAGAGAAAGATCAGCAGATAAAATCATTGTGAACTAGCAAAGGACCACCACTCACTCAGGCAAATGGCACCTAGTTTGTGCTGTGTCCTATTTTTATTCACAAGTTTTTAAAAAGCTTGTTTACTTAGAAATTGGCGTAGCATCAAGCATAACCTTTACTTAAAGATACATGGGATACATCTGCATGATAGCTTAATAACAATACAATATCAAAAGGCATTAATTGCTATTGCTTCTATGGTTTCCACAACATTCCTTTCTTTTATCTCAAGGGATAGCCTTGAAAGGAACAGAAATCTTATGAGAATGTTTTATTGAGAAGAAAGCCCAGCAACCGCTTTCAGTCACATAGACCTGTTTCAGTGACCCGCCTTCAAGTCACAAAACAATTCTCTTGGCAAAACATTCTTTTCTTGTTGGCTGTGTTCCCATCCAAGATCATGCAGTGGATTATTACACTACATCCATTCTTCCTGAAAAGTACGATACTCCTCATCTTTTTCCTTTTAGCCATCTTCTTTGTCAAAAGGGTTTCTGCAATTAGCTAGCTGACTAGTTGATTAAAAGAAGGGAAGTTGACTTCCTGACCTCACAACGAACGACTCACGTATGTTATGCATTATCTAATAAAAATTTGATGTTGTCCTGGAGGACAGCTGTGATTGGCTCCAGCCATCCGCAACCATGAACATGAGTGGTAGGAAATGAATGGATTGTAATACATGAGAATGTTTAATATATATGTGTGTGTGTGTGTGTGTGTGTGTGTGTGTGTGTGTGTGTGTGTGTATATATATATATATATTATAGGGACAGAGAGAGTCAGAGAGAGGGATAGATAGGGACAGACAGACAGGAATGGAGAGAGATGAGAAGCATCAATCATCAGTTTTTTGTTTTGACACCTGTTGGGCAGATAAAATATAATATGCTCACTTTGTTAAAGATGGTGCTGCCCACATGGAAGCCCGTCACCCAGGTAATATTATTTGCCCTTGTGCTTGGGATGGGTGTGGGGGAAAGGCTGTAATGTAAGCAGGCCAGGTTGTTATGGCCTAAGGCTTGGTTTTAAGAGTAGGCTCTTCTCCACACCCTTGATTGATTGGATGATGTAGGGTGGTGATGTAGGGAGGAATCCCATTATGCCTCAGATGGGTGGCTTTGTATCAGAGACTTTCTTGAATGTATAATTGGATTAAAGGTGTGGATTATCTATGCTATAAACTGGGGCAGTCCGGGAGCTCTCTCTCTCGGTTCCTGCTATCCCCATTGCAGGGGCCTCCCTGATCCCTTGACCTCCATGGGAAAAGCTGGTTTTCTGCTTCTCCCTTGTCTTCTCTTGTGGCTTGCCTGTATTGGTGAGACACCAATAAACAGAATGGCCTACCATCCTCCGACTCTGCCATTTCTTCACCGTCAGCCCGAATCCAATGGGAACCTGCATGTGAATGGCCACGATGGCGGCTCCTGGCCTTACAACTGGCGTAGTTTTCGGCAGGATTCGGAGATCGGTATGGGGCCACCACCCCTGAGGGGTGGGGTAGAGGACTGGTTGCAGTTCTGGCTTCCCATGGCTATCCTTTTAGGAGCTGTGGGCTGCGTGTTTTTTACTAAAGAGGAAACCAAGAGTTCTGTGAAAGAAGCTGCTCGAGGTCGAAAGCTTCAGTATAAATTGCAAATCGAACGGCAGAAAAGGCTGGAATTGGAGCGAGCACTGGAGAAGGAATTACGGGTTCGCGAGTTGCAGTTTGCCCTGGAAGCTGAACGTTTCCACCGGCAGTTGTTGGAGAAACAACTGCGGATTCAAGAGCTCGAGTCTCAGCTTCTGGCCAAAAGCCAGCAGCCACAGGAGCCTAAACGGTCGCCAAAGGAGCAGCAGCACCCGTGCCGGTGGACTGGTTTTGAGTCAGCGGGAGCAGGCGCTTGCAACTCCTCTTCTGAGGATGAGAAGGCTCAGGCTGAAGCTGCCATACGCACACTGAGAGCCCGACCAGTGGTCGCCAAGAAGGTAAAAACCCAGCAGCTTAGAGTCCCTCAGGGGCAGCCACAGCCTCCTGCCCAGGTAATGGAACACTCTGTGGTCCGGCCCTATACCCAGGCAGAGCTGATGGAGTTGGGGGCACAATTTAGGCAGAAACCTACTGAATCCCTGGTAGCCTGGTTACTACGATTATGGGACATAGGGGTGGATGGCATCATGCTCTCCGGAACAGAGATGGAGAAATTGGCCGCCATTACCACACACTCCTCCTTGAGGCAGCGTCTTCAGAACTGCCATGGCAACCCTGGAGACCATACCCTATTAGAATGGGTGATGGCTGCCATTCGTATGGTCTGGCAGAATGCTGGAGAATTGCCAGGGGCAATGAGTCGGTGGCAGTGCTACAGCGAGTTAGTAAAGGTCCTTCGGGAACTAGGTATGAAGAATGCTGTTTTCAACCCTGGGTCCCGTGGGCCAGATGAGGAAGTGTTTACGGCAAAAATGAGGGAATTTATTCTTGCTAGCGCCCCGTCAGCCCTTTTTGGGTCACTTGTGGCTATCTTGGGCCCCTATGTGGGGCAGCCCATCAATGTAGTTACACAGATGGTAGCAGATTTGGGAGAGTTGGAAGCCACTAGAGATCATAAAGCAGTGAGGGCTGCTGCCCATGTTGCCCCCCCAACTAACAAGGGAAACGGGCCTATAAAGGTTACCCGAACACAGATGTGGGTAGATTTGATTGCGGCTGGAGCAGATAAGGGGAAATTGGATGGCCAGTCTAATAAAATTCTTTTGGAGCTTTGGCGGCAGCTTAAACCAGAACAGAAGTTCCAGCCATTGAGACGAAGGGCCCCAGCAGCTACCAATAAAACATTTGGTGCGCGGGTAGCTCGGTTACAAGATTATATGATAGAGACGGCCGAGGGAGAGGAGAAATCCCAAGACCCATTGTACCAGTTTGAATAGGAAAAGGGCCGAGGGACCCGTCTAACGGGGATGGGCGGGGACCGGAGGCCACATGTGGAACTGGCTATCCACTGGTCCCCTTCCAATGTACAACGGGTGTTGGCCTTGGTGGATACAGGTGCAGAATGTTCCCTCCTCTATGGGAACCCAGAGCGGTTTGCTGGGACCCCAGTGGCCATTGATGGCTATGGGGGCCAAACTGTTCAAGTGAAGCCAGTAACTATTCCATTGGGGATAGGAAGACTGCCTCCTAAGCCATATAAGGTGTATGTATCTCCTATTCCTGAATATATTTTGGGGATAGATGTCCTTCAAGGACTATGGTTGGAAACTACAGCTGGGGAGTTCCGGCTACGGATCAGGGTTGTGAAGGCAGTGTTGCGGGGACATGCATCACATTCCCCTTTGCAATTGCCCATCCCTCGGCGTGTGACTAACACCAAGCAGTACCGCCTGCCAGGTGGTTATGAAGAAGTCACAGCGACAATCCTCGAACTAGAAAAGGTGGGGATCATTCGGCCAGCACACAGTCCTTACAACTCCCCGGTATGGCCTGTGCGCAAACCAGACGGAACCTGGAGAATGACAGTAGATTACAGAGAACTTAACAAAGTTGTTCCCCCTTTGCACGCTGCTGTTCCCTCAATAGCTAACATGATGGATCGGCTAAGCCATGAGTTGGGGACATACCACTTTGTGGCAGACTTGGCCAATGCTTTCTTCTCCATTGATATAGCTGCAGAGAGTCAAGACCAATTTGCCTTCAGTTGGGAAGGGAGACAATGGACTTTTACAGTATTACCCCAGGGCTATTTGCACAGCCCCACCTTGTGCCATGGGCTGGTGGCTGCTGACCTGGCTAAATGGAAACAGCCAGAGGCAGTTCGCATGTATCATTATATTGATGATATTATGTTAACTAGTGATTCTCTTCCAGAATTGGAGCGAGCAGTCCCTACCCTGCTATCCCATTTGAAAGCATGTGGCTGGGCAGTCAACGAGAACAAATTGCAAGGACCTGGGTTATCTGTTAAATTCTTGGGAGTTGTCTGGTCGGGTAAGACAAAAGTTATCCCTGATGCAGTTATAGATAAGATCCAAGCATACCCTGTGCCCACTACGGTAAAACAGTTACAGGAATTCTTAGGTCTGTTGGGGTATTGGCGAGCATTTATACCCCATTTGGCTCAGTTACTACGCCCCTTGTACAACCTTATTCGGAAGGGGGTTCGTTGGGATTGGACTGAGCAGGTTCAAGGTTCATTTGCAGCAGCTAAGAGAGCTGTCAAGGTGGCACAGGCCTTGAATGTGTTTGATCCTGCCAGGCCCTGTGAGCTGGATGTTCATGTAACCTCGGAGGGGTTTGGATGGGGTTTGTGGCAACGAACAGAGCGCTTACGGCAACCTATTGGGTTTTGGTCCCAATTGTGGAAAGGTGCTGAAGTTCGTTACTCATTAGTAGAGAAGCAGCTGGCAGCTGTGTATGCTGCCCTCCTGGCCACTGAGAGTATTACAACCACAACACCAGTTACAGTCAAGACAACATACCCTATTGCAGGATGGGTGAGAGATTGGGCAACAAAACCACATAGTGGTATGGCCCAAATGTCCACCCTGGCCAAGTGGGGTGCCTACCTGCAACAACGCTGTGCTCTTAGCACCAGCCCGTTGAGGGCAGAACTGCAGGAAGTCTTGGGTCCAGTCACCTATGCAACCTTAGAGTCAGGTGCAGCGGGGGCTCAGGAAGCAGAACCTGAAGTCAGTCCCTACCAGGAGGGGCGGGTGCCCATCCCTGAGGATGCCTGGTATACTGATGGTTCCAGCAGGGGCCAACCTGCCAAGTGGACGGCCATAGCCTTCCATCCGGCCACTGAGACTATTTGGATGGACACAGGTACAGGCCAAAGCAGCCAATGGGCAGAATTAAGAGCTGTTTGGCTAGTTGCCCACAATGAACCTTCACCTCTGGTGATCTGTACTGACAGCTGGGCTGTATATCGTGGACTGACCCTTTGGATTGCTACTTGGCACATTAACCAGTGGATGGTAATGCACCGCCCACTATGGGGTCAGGCCATGTGGCAGGACTTATGGGAAATAGGACACCAGAAGCAGGTGACAGTATATCATGTCACAGGGCATGCCCCTCTAGCCCATCCTGGGAATGATGAGGCAGATACTTTGGCAAAGGTGCGATGGTTGGAGACTGCACCTGCAGGTGATGTGGCGCAATGGCTCCACCGGCGCCTGCTCCATGCAGGACAGAAAACTATGTGGGCTACGGTTAAGGCGTGGAACTTGCCTGTGTCCTATGCAGAGGTACTTGCAGCTTGTGAGCAATGTGCAGTGTGTTCCAAGGAGCACCCTCGGAGACCACTGGTGTCACCTGGACAGATCCAGAGGGGTCATGTTCCACTGACACAATGGCAGATAGACATCATTGGACCCTTACCAAAGTCAGAAGGGTACCAGTATGCGGTCACTTGTGTAGATACTGCCACCGGTCTGCTCGCTGCTTATCCCGCCCGTAATCCTGACCAGAGGGCAGTCATACAGGCTTTGGACCGCCTGAGTGCTGCATATGGGCGACCACTGGTCCTTGAAAGTGACAACGGTACCCACTTCACTGGTTCAATGGTGAGGCAATGGGCTCAAGAGCTGGGGGTGGACTGGAAATACCATGTTCCCTACCACCCCCAAGCTGCTGGTATCATTGAGCGGTATAATGGACTCTTAAAGCAGGGACTGCGACAGGAGGGGGGCACCAGCTCCCTTACTGGATGGACACGCCGCTTATGGACAGTTCTCCGGATTTTGAATGAGAGACCTCGACGTGGGAGCCCAGCTCCAGTGGACGCCCTCCTGCATCGGGCAGCTGCCCCCATTCAGTTGCAGATACGCACCAAGGACATTTTACTCAAGCCAGGCTTTGGACAGCAGGGCAACGTGCTCTTGCCTGCCCCAACAGCCCTTCTTAAAGGCCAACGGCTTCAATGGACTTGGCCCTGGACTGTCCAGGCCCCCCATCTGAGATGGGTGGCCTTGTTGGCACCATGGGGGAAGGGGCTAGAGGTGGACCTCCAGTTAACTCCTTGGGCAACCAGCACCTGGCCGCCTAAGGTAGAAATGTATTATCCTTTGAGTGCTCAGGGGGACAGCATAATGAAGGGCACCTTTGTAATTTCTTTATGGCCGATAATGAGTTCTCCTATTTTACTACACGTAGAACCAGCAGATGCTGGTGTATTGGCCAATAAGGTTTGGTATGCCCGCTCAGGGCGGCCTCTGGTACCAGCTACGGTGCTGTCTGCAGATAAAACTCTGGCCTGTATTCTGCCAGAGGGAAAAGATTTGCCTCTCTTGGTGCCGTTGACAGCTCTGTCATTTCGCCCATAGCTTTTGATTTGTTAATCCTATTGCTGTAGTTGGTACTGTTTCTGTTTATGCAATGTACCTTTGTAATTGTTGAAACTGTATGATTTGTGCTACTGCTGTAATTTGTGTACTGTACTTAATTTCCTTGTACAGGGATGCCGGTAGTGTAGATTGTGGGTAGTAAAGTGAGCATAGGGGTGGATTGTTGGGCAGATAAAATATAATATGCTCACTTTGTTAAAGATGGTGCTGCCCACATGGAAGCCTGTCACCCAGGTAATATTATTTGCCCTTGTGCTTGGGATGGGTGTGGGGGAAAGGCTGTAATGTAAGCAGGCCAGGTTGTTATGGCCTAAGGCTTGGTTTTAAGAGTAGGCTCTTCTCCACACCCTTGATTGATTGGATGATGTAGGGTGGTGATGTAGGGAGGAATTCCATTATGCCTCAGATGGGTGGCTTTGTATCAGAGACTTTCTTGAATGTATAATTGGATTAAAGGTGTGGATTATCTATGCTATAAACTGGGGCAGTCCGGGAGCTCTCTCTCTCGGTTCCTGCTATCCCCATTGCAGGGGCCTCCCTGATCCCTTGACCTCCATGGGAAAAGCTGGTTTTCTGCTTCTCCCTTGTCTTCTCTTGTGGCTTGCCTGTATTGGTGAGACACCAATAAACAGAATGGCCTACCATCCTCCGACTCTGCCATTTCTTCACCGTCAGCCCGAATCCAATGGGAACCTGCATGTGAATGGCCACGATGGCGGCTCCTGGCCTTACAACACCTTAGTTATTCATGGATTGCTTTCTCATATGTGCCTTGACCTCGGGCCTTCAGCAGACCGAGTAACCCCTTGCTCGAGGCAGCGACCTTGGACTCAAGCTGGTGAGCTTTTACTCAAACCACATGAACCCGCGCTCAAGCTGGTGACCTTGGGGGTCTTGAAACTGGGTCCTCCACATCCCAGTTTGATGTCCTATCCACTGTGCCACTGCCAAGTCAGGTGAGAATGTTTTATATTTTTAACGTTATTTTTTATTAAAGATTTATCTACGAGCCAGATGCAGCCATCAAAAGAGCCACATCTGGCTCGCGAGCCATAGGTTCCTGACCCCTGCCATAGCATTTGAACTGTTGATTGTGTTGTGTGCTCAGCATCCTAAATCAAATCATTTTCCATCACCGTATATTTGTTGCTGTTTTTATCATGGGAGTTTGGTGATGAAAGGCATATATAGCAGTCAGTGAGATTAAGAACAAATGCAACATATATTTCATATATTTCTCTCTCTTTACTCCCTTTGCTGTAATGATGTTATGTGGCATATAATACTAAATCGTATATTTTAAAAAGAATTTTAATGAAAAAAATATGCCTGAAGCCATTCCATTTTTTGATGGAATTTGTTTAATTTACCATTCCCAGAAGTGACTTCTTTAGAATACTACCACTACAGGGTATAAATTGGCGTTAAAGAAAATATGGGAAGAGGTAGAGAGAAATGGAGATCAAGATTAGAAAAAAGCAATGTGCTAATCAATGAAAAGTCATTTGGTTTTGCTTTTTTTTTTAAGTATTTTTCAAAGCATGTTTATTATTTCAAGGTGAAAACATGTAGTTTTACTTTTTAGTATGTAAGCCATGAAAAGTCATTAAAATGCATTTACTAAGAAAGTTATCAGACAAGTCAATTGTTCCTCAAAAAGGAAATGGCTATAAAGAAGCAATAAATAGTGCTTAAATAGTTTGTATACTTTAAGAAATAAAGCCACAAGGAAAACAAAACTAACCCTCTCAGAATTCTCTCTCTGTAACTGTGAATTCTGTGATGACTTCTAGCCTCACAGGAGTGAATCATTGTCTTATTAGAATGGTATTTATAGTCCGATTATACTGAAATTCTTTCATAAAGCATTGATCACATGGCCTTTCCTTTGAAAAACTGTAGTGATACTAAATTTACATTTATACTAGATAACATTTAAGAAAAGTGTATTTGACATTTTAAGATTCAATTAATGTAACTAAAGAAATGTAAAAATATTGCATTCAAAAGATGAACTAGAGTAAAAAATTTAAGAGTATAAGTTAGGGTAGAAAATTAAGCATTAAAATACAGTATAAAATACTAAGAAGAGGCTCTTATAGAAGTCTGAGAATGGAAAATTGTTCGAATACCATTCATGGCACAGTCTACATAGTCAAAGCTTTATACCTAAGGAAAAGAAATTATATCTAGATATTAAGGGAAGGGGGCATAAAACTTTGACTGCAGAGAGTGATAAAGGATCATAAATTTTACTGACCTGAAGCAAACATTCCTCTGGAGGGTGTGCCTTCCCCTGCTGTGCCCTCTTGCATTAAGCTGAGGGAAATGTTAAGACCATCTTGTTCAGTCCCTTCTTTTGTTCAAGGGAAGCCTAGTTTCCCATTGAAAAACTCAGGAAAGCTCGTACACTTGTTTCAGCACATTTCTGTTGTTGAAGGACTAGTTGAACCATTTACTGATCATGCCAGTAGAAAATATTTGTCAGATAGTCCAAGCAAGTGGGCATTTAATGAGGGGGAATCCTGTAGAAATAAAAAGAAAAACGAAGTTTAATGGTTGGAACAGATGTTGGTCAAATAAGTTTGTAAATATGATATATATGTTGGCTCGCTTATAGTTTGCATTGGGTGTGGGGAACAGGCTGTAAGCAGGCAGGGTCATTATAGCCTAAGGCTTAGTTTTAAGACTTAGCCTTTCCCACCCTAAGTAACTTTGTATCAGAGACTTTCTTGTTTTTATATTGGATTAAATGTTTTGATTTCTACACTATAAAATGGGGCAGACCAGAAACTTGCTCTCTCTCGGTTCCTGAGATTAGCATTAGAGAAGAGAGCAGAGAAAGGCCACGTGGAGAAAAGGAGAAGCAGCCAATATGGCAGAATGCTGAAAGAGAAGCCAGTTTGTGCAGAGTTTGTGCAGAGAGAAGGAGATGGGGAACAGAGGTAAATAAGCCTGGTGAGCTAGATAACTTTGATTCTAGGAAACTTGGATAAGTCAGTGGCTTTGGGATCCCTGAGTGGAAAGGGAAGTGTTTTCCCACTGTGTGTATTTCTTGCCTGCGGGTGCAAGCTAGGATTAAAGCTAATGGCCCACCAGTTCTTGGCTTCATTGTTTCATTACCATCCGTCCGAATCAAACGCGAACCTGTATGGGCGAGGCGATTGTGATGGTGGCCGTGGCTACTGGCTTTACAATAGACTTTACACTCAGTTTCTGAGATCAGAGCTTGGCCACTTGAGAAGATCACTAGACATTGGGTTTGAAGCGAGGGATCTCAGATTAGACTTTTAAAAGCTTCTTCAGGTTAGAAAGCCAAGCCAAGAACTCAGCACCAGATTTCACCTCTAGTACCTAGAGATTTAGTTAAATTTCTCTCTTCTGGAAGTCCACCAAATACCCTAAAACTCCTGTACCAGCCCGGAAGTGATTGTCCTTCCTTATTTGTAAGGCTGAGCACCCCATAAGCCAGATATCAGGCCAGTTTTCCCAAGAGAGCTTTGTAAGCATTGACTTTATAAAGTCAACCTTAGTTCCTTAAAACTCTCTGGCCATATTTGATTCTAAGCATATTGTTCTCAATATGAGAAGCCATAACCCACTAGAGTTGTAGAAATTCTTACTGAGATCAGTGGTATGGACTCAGTTATTTCAGCAATGCTAGCAGAAGTTTATACCTCAGAGTACCTGGCATAGTACTTTCCTTGCGTCTCATAAACAGTCTTTTTTTGTTAAGACAAAGCATTTTGACTTATAGGTATTCATAAGTGCTTGCAGGGAATCATCAGAGTATGTTCATTGCAGCATTATTAATAAAGACCAAGACATGGAAGTAGCCTAAGTATCTGCCAGTGGATGGATGGATAAAGAAAATATAGTGTACACACAATGGATTATTATTCAGCCATTAAAAGGAAAATCTTGCCATTTGCAACAACACAGATGAACTGGAGGACATTATACTAAGTGAAATAAGCCAGATTTAGAAGCATAAATACTACATGAAAATGTTTATTTAAAATGATTTAAAATACTCAAATTTATATAAACAAAGAATAGAATGGTAGTTGCCAGGGGCTTGGAGGGCAGGGGAAGGAAAACGGAAGGTGTTATTCAATCGATATGAAGTTTCAGTTATACAAGATGAGTAAGTCCTAATGATTTATTATATAGCATAGTGCCTACTTTAACATTTTCCAAGAGGGTAAACTTACAGTAAGTATTCTAATAATAATAATAATAATAGTAATAAAAACAATGGGAGGGGACATTTGTGGTATAGAATATTGTGATAAGGTGTCAAAGAACAGTAAAACTTAGTATTGGCAACACCATTTTAAAGAGGAAAGGTTAGGCTTCTTGCCCCCTCCTCTCTGTGGAGAATAGAGGGAGAAGAATGCAGAAGACTCCTGGCTTGCAAGGACAACTGGATCAGATAAGTCATAATTTAACTACAGAGCAAGGAAGATAGAACTTATCTAAGAATCCCTTCACTTCTCTTTTCTTAAAAACCTTTAGAAAAGAATGTTTATGTACCTTAATTAAGAATTCCTACACTCTGACTCACCCTCCTTTCCTGGAGTCCTGAGAGTAATGTATACCTCTAGAGAAAGGGATCACAAGCCCCTCCTTCTTCACCCCAACTGGTATGTGATTTGGTCTATAAAATTAGTCACAGAATGGTAGGGACTTTCTACACGATTTGAGATCATGCCCCGTGTAGCTAGCCAGCTGATTAATAAATTCCTCAAAAATTCATTTGGACTTGGTGTCTCTATGTAACCTGTGGATTACGGTACATTCCTTTACAACAATATATTTTTGGCATAGATTGTGGTAATGGTTTGAGAAATGTGAGGACTTCAGAGACCCCCTGACAGCAGAGGAGGTTCCAGTGCCTTGTGGCCTTTTCCTGAATGTGTGTACCTCCTGCTCTTTAGGACATTTCTCAGACTGAAATAGAAATTAGGTTACATTTATAAATAATATAAAACAGCAATAGTGTTAACATAAATTTAGTAAAATTACATTAACATGTTAAGAACATTTGTGACTGTAAAAATTTTATTTTGGATCCTGTTATATTAGTTATATTAGTTAGAACTTTGTTTAGTTTAATATTCTAATAAGCTTTAGTCATTTTATTATATTAAGATGCTTGTTATAGTATTTGTTAACATTGGCTATTCAAATTTTATTATTTATTTTATATTTTTCCAATCTACCTCAAAATTGAAACACAGTAATTCAAATGAATAGATGCCACCCCAAAACAGTGGGGTATTAGGACCCTTATGCCAAAGGTTTGTTCAAAACCAATTAGAAAAGATTTAAAAACATGAATAAAAGGAATTTTCTCAGGTAAACATTTAGGAATATCTAGAAATAAACTTTAATAAATTAATTGATAATTGTTAGGAAATTGCTACATATGGTTCTTTCCAGGTTTAGCTTGCCCATTCTAGTGTTGGGCCTGTATTCGTGTCCACAGTCTCAAAGCTAGTAGGAAAGAAACCCAATATTAATTTGAAGTTACATTGTGCCCACAGGCACCCAAAGGTTCAGGGCAAGTGAAATTGCATGAATCAAATAGTAAAGGAAACGTAACCACCCCTTTCCTAAGTACTTGCAGGATTTACAGATTACTTAGCAAACTGTTTAAAAGACTGTCTGAGAGGTGCTTCCAGCATTATTAGGAAATCCAGTGCATCACCCAGGGACCAGCTCCTATGTGGATGGGTCCACACGCCATGATCCTGATAACTCCGACTGCTGCCAAAGTAGAAGGTACAAACCGAAAGCTTATTGGTCTACGTATGGTGAATGCATGAAGAAACTTACTAAGGACTCCCTTTTTAATCAGACTTTGGAGAAAAGGGAAACTAGGGTAAAAAGAAAACCAGCTTAATTGTCACTAAAAGTTAAAGATGTTAAAATTAAGAGTTCTGACTAAAAGTAAATTGTTGCAAAAGCCAGTTAATTTTATGTAAGTTACAAAAGGTTTGTGCAATTTATAGAAAATCAATCAGTAATATTTGTTTCTTTAGTGAACTTTATTGCTATTAATGCTGTCTGTTAAATATCTATTACACATTATAAGTTAATATTTTATACATGACAATCTTATGTTCTTCAGTAAATTAAGTCAAGGATTTGACTTAGGAAACAAAAACAGTGGGGATTGTTGTAAGGTATCAAAAGTTACAGAATTAATATTAATATTTTAGGAAGCTTAAAGAACATTTTATTAATTTGAGCTAGGCATGCAGAAAAATTTTGTAAACGTGATTTTTATGCTTGTGTGATTAGCATCAAAACTAGGATGGCCGATAGCATTGTAAATGCAGAGGGGAAGGAGAGTTGGATTCTCTGACCTACCTCCCCCCAGCCCCACACACACCTGTAAGAAAGCAAGTGAATAGCTAGCCAGGTGCAGAAAGAGAAAAGATTAAATTAAACCTTTTCTTATATTGATGAGCCATTTACAGGCATTTGTCCCCATGGAAACTACTCCTCCTCTCCTGAAAGCATGTAGTTAATGTATATATCTCTGAACAAAGGAATGGCAGGTGAACACTGGAAAATATAGGAATATCTTTTAATATATAGAGTGACATTTTTACCATTGTGTTACCTTGTAAGTTTTAATGTGTAGAAATGTTTTTGTGAATCCTATAGACAGATGTTATGAACTTGCTAATGAATTGTGTTCCATCCCCCTTTCATCCTTTTCCCAAAACTGTGTAGGTAAAGACAAAGGTTGTGATGTCATGCTTTTTCCCTGCCCATGTATAATTAAGGATATATAACCAACCCCTAAAATATTAATGAGACACACGATTTGGGACTGCTGCCCCATGTAAAATATATGCGGACGGCATATTTAATAAATTTCCTCCTTTAATAAAACTCTTCAAAACTTATTTGGACTTGGTGTCTCTATAAAAACCCATGGAATTGTGGATTGGGTACTTTATAACAAAATCCGTTCTTCTCATTCCCAGGTATAACATTGTGTAATTAGGGTAACTTATAAACTAACCCTGAAGAATTTGTGCAAGAGAGCAGAGAGCCAGAGGAGGATAGAAACTCCTAGTCCAACCCCAATGCTGCATGGGAGGTAGAGCTACCTGGCCAGGGCCCACGGTAATGAGGAATCTGAGGGGATGAGCTTCAGTCAGGTCAGGGCCAGGCAGGTTTTCCACAGAAAACACAAAGAAAGGGGAAAAAAGAGAACAGGTTGATAAATTAGCACCCAGAAATCTAAATTCAGAAAGGAGAGATGGCTTGCCAGTTTTTTGTTTGTTTTTTTAAATCAAGTTTTAAGAGTAGATGGGATCAGACAAATGAAGTCATAATTTTTGGGGGTCAATGAGATTAGTGTGAAATGGGTCCTGGTAGCAAGAATCACTCACAGTGTGATAAGGTGCCAAAGGACTGTAAAACTTAGTATTGGCAATGCCATTTTAGAGACGAAAAGGCAGGCTTCTTGCCCACTCCTTTCTTTAGAGAATGGAGAGAGAAGAATGTGGGAGCTTCCTGGCTTACAAGGACAACTGGGTCATCTAGTCACAGTTTAACTATAATTCTCTGAAAGAATAAAGGCTATCTGAATAACTTCCTTTCCCGTTCAATAAGAGACAATATTTACATATCCTCCGCTAATTTTAACTCCCCCCATCCCCCCCTGGAGTCCTGAGAGTTTCATATACCTCTAGACAAAGGGATGGGGGTAGACACTACAAGATTTATGAATGTCTTTGATATGTAAAATAACATTTACCACTACTGTGTTTATATGTAAAATGACATCACTATTGTGTTACCTTGTAAGTTTTATTATGTAGAAATGTATTTTATAGATCCTATAGACACATGTTATAAGCTTGTTAATGATTGATTATTGTGTCATGATCCCCCTCCTTTTCCCCCAACCTATATGTGAACAAGTCTATATAACTAGCTTCAGGGATATTTTGGGGACACACGATTTGGGTTAGCTATACCCTATGTAAGTCATATGTAGCCAGCTTATTAATAAATCTCCCCCTAAAACTTCTTCTGTATCCTGCCTTGGTGTGTCTATGTAACCCGTGGAATTAAGGCACGCTACTTTATAACAACACTGTCCCTTAAATGAGCTAAGTGTGCAGTCAAAGGTGCCCTCCATAAGGTTTTCTGTGTGCCAGTGCCTGCACATGCATATTCTTTTCTAGAGAAAAAACTTACTGTCCAAATTTTCATCTTTCTTTTTAGTATCCTTCCATTAGTGAACTTCAGAGACAAAAATAGGGACTCAGTAGGTTCCTCAAGGTCAAAGTGTGTAATGAAAGATTTTCTAATTTAGATTCTGGGTAAAAGGCTTCCATAAAGTCTATGACGCTGCCTTCAATTTCTACATTTTTGCTGTCAATTATAAGTTTCACTTTACCTGCAGAGAAATTTTTTCATAAGCAGTTGCTTTCCTATAAGATGGAAGAACACATTTGACAGCATTCTCTGTGCTCTATCAATTTATTTTACTCACTGTGGTTGCAGAGATGAAAACCACCTCCCTAATGCATTTGTAAACACAGAATCCAGTTGGAATCCAGCACTAATTAATGTGCCATTAGCATGTTCTCCTTTTTCTGACACTGCATAATATTAAATCCTTTAAAATTTTTAGTGCTTAGCAATTTACATTGTTTGAAAATAATATGCAGTAATACAGCAAGCAGAAGTAAAATCTACAGCTGGTTTAACTCACTGTATCCCAAATCACAATTCCTTTCCTCATTGTAATGCTGGTGGCCGTGGCCAGGCAGCTCCACACTGGACTTGGGCAGATGATAGAAAAACTGTGGATCTGGAAAGGGTTGGGCCATTCCCATTTAATAGCGGATAAGCACACAGGCAGAGTCAAACCACTTCTCAGGCAAACAACCTGCAAAATGGGTCTTTACAGTGGTGGGAAGGCAATCTGCATATCTGCAACTCCCCTGCAAGTGCCCATAGCCTTATTTAGGCCATGCACATGTGGCATTGTCACGTGGTCATACACTGATCAAAGGGCTTGCAGCTGGGAAACCAGTGAGCAAACCTGACACAGCTGCCCTACATTCCACCCCTTTAGCATTGCTGGCTTTACAATCCACATGACAGAAAACAGAGACTACAGCAACAGCAAAAGTTATACAATAATTACAAAGGTGCCCTTCACAATGTCTCCCTGAGCACTTTGCCCAAGGTGTTACCTGGAGGTCCACCTTGAACTCCCTACCCCATGGTAAGTAGGAGGCCCTGTATAGTCCAGGGTTGTGTCCATGGAAACCATAAAGTGTCCTTGGTTCACCCCTGCAACTGGATGAGAACTAGTGCAGGAGGGCCTCCACAGGTGCTGTGTGGCCCCCACGCCCACATCAGGGTCTCTCATAGTACTTTTCCATGAGCAATGTGTCCATCCATCAAGAGAGCCGGTGCCTCCCTCTAGTTGCAGTCCAAGAGTCAGTCCATGATAGACAGCCTAGCTATCTGTGCAAATCACCAAGGTGAAAGTTTATTACAGGCAACTAGCCATACAGCTCTTTATTAATGGACCTCAGCACATTTCCATAGTGTGCTGTCCATTGCTGCAAGCCCCATCCAAACCCCTCTACAACCTCACAGGGCCTGGTGGGGTCAAACACATTCAAGGCCCGTGTCTCTTTAACAGCTCTCTTAGCTGCTGCTGCTGTAAAAAAAGCACCTATTACCTTCTAATGCCAACACTAGCTACACATTAGAAGGGGACCAGTGGATTGCCAATTTCACATGGGGTCTTCGACCTTCTCCCATCCGTCTTGGGTGGTTCCCTCGCTGGTCCCCATATTCAAATTTGGACAATGGGTATTGGGGATCCTGTAACCTGAACACCAGCCATTTTCTTGGCAGATGCCAGGGCTACCTGCCTGCCCTGATTTTTCAGCAGCTGGAACCTCTGTTCTGACTCAAGCTGCCACTAAAGCTCGAAGACTTTATTAGGCTTGCTATCTAATTTCTTTCTATCTTTTCCAGCTGCAATCAAATCTACCAACATCTGTGTTTGGGTAACTTTCCCAGGCCTGGTTTTCTTATCAGTTGGGGGGACAGCACGGGCAGCAGCCCACACAACCTTATGGTCCATCTCTGTTCCAGAGAGCATAATGCCATCTACCCCTATGTCCTGCAGCTGCGCCAAGCAGGCTGCCAGGGGCTCAGTGGGTTTCTGCCTGAATTTCACCCTCAACTCCATCAGCTCTGACCAGGTGTAGGGCCAGACCACAGAGTGCTCCACTACCTGGGGCAGAGGCTGTGGCTGCCCCTGAGGGACTCTTGGCTGCTGGGTCTTTACCTTCTTGGTGACCACTGGCCAGGGTCTGAGTCTGCAGATGGCAGTTGCAGCCTGAGCCCCCCCCACCCCCCCGAAGAGTTGGCAATGCCTGCTCCCACTGACTCAGAGCCACTCTGCTGGCAGGAATGCAGCCTCCATCTTTCACACCCACTTCAGCTCCTGTGGCTGCCGGCCCTTGGCTGAAAGATGACTCTCGAGCTCCTGAACTTGACTCTCAAACTCCTGAACCCACAATTGTTTCTCCAACAGCTGTCACTGTCAGTGTTCAGCTCCCAAGGCAAACCGCAACTTGTGAATCCACAATTCCTTCTCTAGTTCCAGACACTGTTGGTGTTCAGCCTGCACCTCACAATGTAACTCTTGAAACTGGTCGGCCTCCCTCTCTCCAGTGCTGGCTCCAGTTCACATCATCACTGGTTCTCAGCCTGTAGTCTGACTTATAATTCTTGGATCTGCAGCTCTTTCTCCAGTGACTATTACAGTTTGTGCTGTTGTTGCCTTTTGGTCCACAGCTCATCTTGGAGCTTTCAACCTCAGGCTGCCTCTCGCACAGAGCTCTTGGTTTCCTCTCACCAGGCTGTAAAAAAACACCCAGCCTACGGCCCCCAAAAGGACAGCCACGGGGAACCACATGCTGGAGAACAGTGACCACTTCTCCACCTCACGCTTTAGGGTTGTTGGCAGCCCCATACCCATCTACTCTGAACCCTGTCCTCTGTGCCAGATGTAATGCCAGTGGCTGAGGCCAGGCAGTTCACACTGTATTTGGGCAGATGGTAGAGAAACTGTGAAGCTGGAAAGGGTTGGGTTATTCTGCTTAATAAAGTCTCACAAATGGGAAGCCACCTCTCAGGTACACAGACAAAATAACAGCCCTTCATAGTGGCAGTCAGGCAGGAAACCCGTGCATCTGTAATTCCCCTGAGCACAAGCGCCCATAGCCTTATATGGATCATACACATGTGGTGCTGCCACGTGCCACACTAATCAGGCAAAGGGCTTTCAGCCACTAAACAAGCAAGCAAGCCTAACACAGCTGTCCCACATCATTCCATTTAATAAAGTCTCACAATGACGGACATGCATACAGGCAGGAGAAACTGCTTCTCAGGCAAACAGCAAAATGGCCCCTCACAGTGGTGGGCAGGCCATACGCAATTTTCAATCTCTCTCTAGCGCAAGCACCCATAGCCTTATATAGTGTGAGCACACATGCTTCTGCCAGGTGCACTAATCAGGCAAAGTGTTTGCAGCTGGTACACCAGCGAGCAAGCCTAATACGGCTGCTTTACACTCATTAATATGTCAGAGTTGTCAGGTACAAAGGGTCTGCTCTTCTTGTTATTGTAACAGAATTTCTATTATAATATTTGTCAAAAAAATTTATAGAATTTTTTTTTTTTTGTATTTTTCTGAAGTGAGAAGCGGGAAGGCAAAGAGACAGACTCCAGCACGCACCTGACCAGGATCCACCCAGCATGCCCACCAGAGAGCCCATCTGGGGCATTGCTCCATTGCAACACAGCCATTCTAGCACTTGAGGCAAAGGCCATGGAGCCATCTTCAGTGCCCAGGCCAACTTTGTTCCAATAAAGCTTTGGCTGTGGGAGGGGAAGAGAGAGACAGAGAGAAAGTAGAGAGGGAAGGGTGGAGAAGCAAATGGGCGCTTCTTCTGTATACTCTAGAAAATACGTTTTTGACATGTAAGTCTCATTCTTGTGAAAGAGGTCTTGTTATGTATGGAGATAAAACTAGATGTCCTAGAAATCCTATTGTAGAGAAGAAATTGGAATAAGAATATGATACTAAATTATTTGTTCTTAGGATGGAAAAGAAAAATTAGCATAATAGAATTGATAAATAACTTTCTAATGTTTAACAAGAGTCTAGTATTTTTGTGTTACCATTTGTGGGGAAAACAGTTGTGTTAGGCTTGCTCGCTGGTTTGCCAGCTGCAAGCACTTTGTCTGATTGGTGTGTGGGCACGTGGCAGTGCCACGTGTATGTGGTCTACGTAAGGCTGCGGGTGCTTTCCCTTGGGAGCGATTCTCCCAGATGGCTCTCCTGCCACTGTGAGGTGTGATTTTCCTGCTCCCTTGCCCTTCATTGCAAAAAGCTGGCTCTCCTTTGTTTATTAGCCCTTTTCCTTTTTCGTTTATTTGCTCGCCTATCTTTGTGAGCCTCCAATAAATGGAATTGGCCCAATGCTTTCCAGCTCCGTAGTTCCTCTTCCATCTGCCTAAATTTAGTGAGAACCTGCCTGGCCTCAGCCAGCAGCACTACACCATTAATCACTCAATCTTTAATTTTAGAGCATCTATGTAAGGCATTACTGTGATTCATAGAAGTTTTTTGTGAAGGTCAGTTCTTAATGGGTATTGCATGTGTTTATGCCTTTGTCTAGGAAATAAGTAATGGAGACAAATACTTTTATATCTGTAGTTTTGAAAAGCAGTACTCGACTAGCTGATACTGGCTCTTAGATTTAAAGAACGCAAGCACACACACCTGAGTTTGACAGCGGGCAGGTTAACAGTAGCAATATAAACAGCACCTGTGTTGGCGGCTTCTTTTTCATTCCCACTTAGAAAAATAATAGAAAGAAAAAGAAGGTTCTAACTAAACATTTTATCTGTTCTTTCTCAGACAGAGCAAATTATATTTCCTTTTAAATGACCTTCCATTTATTTTTTGTTATTGAATCATTTTATTGTTTTGATTAAGCAAAGGTTCCTATTTCTATGAGAGAGTAAATTCTTTGTCTTTTAAGCCTATATCTTACCATTTAAGAGTCAGGGAAACTACTAAAGTATCCAAAAATGATTATTTTTTTTGGATAAATAAAATGTTTCAGGAATTAAAAGTGTTTTAAATTAAAAATGCATTTTATGCCTTGCACTTATATGAAAGATTTTTTGTTGTTGTTTAAAAATTGCTTTTAATTAACAGTTGACATAAATGACCTTCCATTTTATGGAAGCATAAACCCATAATTGTCACAGCTGGAATTTATCAAGCATGTTACGTTTATAACATTTAAACATGTTATGCGTAAAGCAATCAGTGTTCCGTAGGTGAGGCTGGCAAAGGCATGACCAGGGTGCTGTAATTCCTTTTTTAACACAGACATGAGGAGATGCTACAACAGACAGAAGCAACTGTTACCTAAATTGGTTTCTCTGAGCTACCCATCCGAAATACAAACTATGCCATATTAGAAGTCATTATAGTTATTAATCAATTGAGCTCATTAATATATTTCATTATAAACACAATCGACAGGATAATTTCTCTAAAATACCACACTTGAGTCCAATGATTAAAATTTGATAGTTTCATATACTTTTCCATAACTAAGCACAAACTATAGAAGATTCTATCAAAATGTATAATTCTTATACATTAGGCACTATTAAGTTAAAATATGAGACATCTTTGTGATGCTTTATGTTGTAGAACTTCCCAGAGTGATTTCTAAAAGAGCAAATCTCTGAATTGTGTTCATGTCTCAAGCCAGTCCCTACTTGGCAGAGTCTTGAAAGCATATAAAGTAGCCTCTATAAAAGAAAAGAAAAAGAGGCATTGTTTTTATGTGATTCCCAGATACTTTTGCATTCAGATCCGGGATCAACTGAGTGAGAACCACATGTTTTATAATGACAAGAAGAGAGAAGATGGCCTGCTGGAAATTTTGAGCAATCTCAGGCTCAATTTCTTCCCCAACATCAGTGCAGTTGGATCCAGCTAAGATGGTCAGTGGCACAAAGGCTATACTCAGACTGGACACTTGGTATGAGCTAGGGGGTCAGGCCCTATTGGGGTGTCAGGACTGGTCAATGTGAATGATGTAGAAATATTTGAGGCAGTCAGTGTGTCTGTACTGATCATGTGTCTAGATCAGCAGTTTGGATAGTTCCTCTGTCCAGGTTTTCAACTTATTATTGAATGCTCAGGTAACCACTGGCTGAAGTTTTATATGCAAATCACGACCAGCAAGATCTTGGGGGAAATCTCTAAGGTTGAAATGTATACAGATAATTTTAAAGGCAGGTACATAACATGATAAGCATTCCTCACCAGAGCACACACCTGGATGTCTGTGTAGACAAGAAAATTCTAAGTTTATCAGACCACAGATCTGACCTAATACCCTCCTTATTTTGAACCTACATGAAGAGAGGAAAAAGGAGCAGCAGCAGTTTCCCTTCCACTTTATTATCTAAAGAAATATATTACATTTTGTATTTAGAGTTACAAAACACAAACACAGATTCTTGCCAGAGCTTCTCTTACTTGCCTCCACCCCACCTCTAACTTCAAGGTCTTCAAAGGCTGTGGAAAGATCATATTGCCCAGACAAACTTGCCTTGTTCTTGCCCTTGCCCTGGAGAAAAACCTTCCTTCCTGAAACAATGCAATGGAGCCTATGCCTTCAGCAGGTGTATCTACTGCATTTCAAAGACTGTGGGGAGTAATATGTTTCTGCCTCTTCCCAAATTGGGATGATTGGTCTACTGGATAGTGCCGAACCTGGTTAGCACATTTTTCACTGGGCTAAACAATTCATTGTTGCAAGTAGTATAGCATTATCTTTCGTAGGCCAGGTAATCACAATTGGGAGAGGAATAACCACACACATTGCCTTGTTTTAAATTTGTCCAGGCATTCAGCTACACTAACAGTTCATCTTCAATATGTTCTAAATGGCGAATTGACGGAGAAAGGCAAGGAAGTACTAAAGAAATTTATCTCAAATTACTGTCCCTACAGTAATTCAAGTTGTGGCTCAACTGAAATAGGGAGCCACTTCTCTTTAACAGGCTATCCGGAGATATCAGATGGCGTTGTGATGTATGTTCTGTAGGATGACTTTGGCAGGCAGTGGTGGGTCCTGGAACGTTTGAGGCCAAGATGAATAGTATTGCTTTCTTGTGAATTTTCCTGTTAATATTCTCTGTAAATCAGAGGAGTTCAGAGGTTGGTTTCTTATGTAATAGATTTTTTGTGCACACTTATTTCACCTACTGTAGTAGGACCACCAAAAAAATGATGACTTTTGTGGGAAAAAGGAGAGGGGCATTTGAATGCCAAAATTTAATAAGAATATTAAGATGTGGGCACTGACTGAATGGTTCAGTGGTAGAGCATCAACCTGGCATGTGGAAGTACTGGGTTCAATTCCTGGTCAGTGCACAAAGGAGAAGCAACCATCTGCTTCTCCACCTCTCCCTCTCTCTCTCTCTTCCTCTCTTTCTTACTCTCTCTCTCTTCCCCTTTCAGAGCCATGGCTCGAATGGTTTGAGCAAGTTGGCCATGGGTGCTTCATAGCCTCACCTCAGGTGCTAAAATGAGCTCAGTTGCTGAGCAAAGATACAGTGACTCCAGATGGGCAGAGCATCCTCCCAGACAGGAATTGCCTAGTGAACCCTAGTTGGAGTGCATGCGTGAGTCTATCTTTCTGACTCCCTGCCTCTCACTTAAGAATATAAAAAGAATATTAAGATGTGGACTGCATTTGGCCTTCAGGTAGACTCGCTATGGTAGCTGTAATTTTGTATTTAGTTATGTAATTTGGACTTAGTTAAAGCTATTTCAATTAACATGTATTAAAAAGGTTATTATTCTCCCCAGGTGGTTCTCTGATCTTACTTTATTGCAAAATAGTGATGAAGATTAATGTAAACAGAACTGGAAAAACTTAGGTAAAGATAAATTGCTCTTAATTGAGGACCATATTTAATAGCTAATTAGGACTTTTACAGAATAATCAGAGAGTTATGTGTAGAATTATTAAATACAATATATTTTTATTGGCAGGGAGGCAGAAACAGACTCTCACATGTGCCCCAACTGGGATCCACCTGGCAAGCCTCTACCATGCGATGCTCTGCCTGATGGGCTGCTGCTCAGTGGCTTGGCAACCGAGATATTTTAGCGCCTGAGGTGAGGCCATGAAGCCATCCTCAGCGCCTGGAGCCAACTTTGCTTGAACCATTCAAGCCATGGCTGGAGGAGGGGAAGAGAGAGAGAGAAAGATAGAGAGAGAGAGGGAGGGAGGGATGGGGAGGAAGTGGAGTGGAGAAGCAGACTGTCAGTTCTCCTGTGTGCCCTGACTGGGAATCGAACCTGGGCCTTTCACATGCCAGTCTGATGTTCTACCACTGAGGTCAACCGGCCAGGGCTAAATATAATATATTGAAGTCACTTTCTACAGTTTTCTTTAGATTTTTCAGAGCTATCATGTTAGAGTTAAACATGTCTGAAAAATCTGAAATTAAATGTCTTATTTTAATGGAAAATGCCCTTATTGATACACAATTAACCTAAAATCAGCAGCACTCATTTTTCAGTGCTTTCAAGTTTCCATTAGGTTTCCCAAACTATGGATATTATAAATATAACCATCCTTATCTTAGTCATCCTTTATAAAAGTTTGGCTAAGTTTTTGCGAAATAGAATTGAGACACTGGAAACCTAAAGTTTTACACAAAGATCCACTCATACTCAAACTGAAAGGAAGAAGAAAGAAAGAGGTTATGTCAAGTTATTGAAAGCAAAAGATACTATCATTTTAATACAGCCACTATTCCAGATTTCATACACAGATACACATTCACACATTTTTTAAAGAGAGAAAGTGAAGAAGAGTGAGAAGCATCAGCTTGTAATTATGACACTTTAGTTGTTCATTGATTGCTTTCTCATATGTGCCTTGGCTGGGGGGCTCAAGCCAAGCCAGTGACCCCTTGGTCAAGCCAGAGACCTTGGGTTTCAAGCCAGCAACATTTGGGCTCAAGCCAGCAACATTTGGGCTCAAGCCAGCAACCCTGTGCTCAAGCAGGCGTGTTCATGCTCAAGCTGATGAGCCTGTGCTCAAGCCGGAGATGTTGGGGTTTCAAACTGGGGACTTAGGGTTCCAGCACTCTATCCATTATGCCACTACCGGTCAGGCTGACCGGTTCTTTTTCATGGTTTCTATGTCAGTTTTCAGGCTGTTGTTCTCACTGTTT
This sequence comes from Rhynchonycteris naso, assembly GCA_037038555.1. Taxonomy (NCBI): domain Eukaryota; kingdom Metazoa; phylum Chordata; class Mammalia; order Chiroptera; family Emballonuridae; genus Rhynchonycteris; species Rhynchonycteris naso. The sequence goes on from CM073003.1 coordinate 85,695,099, forward strand.
CCTGAGCATCCTTATAATGATTTTTTGAACTCTATATTTGATAAATTACTTGCCTCCATTCAACTTAGCTATTTCTTTTTCTGGAGCTATCTCTTGTTCTTTCATTTGGGACATGTTTTCTTGTCTCCCCACTTTGGCTGCCTCTTTCTTTGTTTCTACTATTAGGTAGAGCAGCTCTCACGCCCAGTTTTGGTAGGGTGGCTGTATATAGTAGGTGTTCTGTGGGATTCAGTGGCACAGTCTCCTTGATCACTTGAGCTGGGTGCTCTAGAAATGTCCCTTATGTGTGTTATGTGGGCCCTCCTGTTGAATTTGAATCTTGATTGTTATTAGCCTGTTCTTGTGTGGGGCTGACTCACAGGTGGCAAAGAGTGCGGATCAACCCTAGTTACAATATATGAGCTGCTGTGTAGGTGCTGACCACATGATGCAGAACTCACCTCAGCAGGCTCTGGTACCTGCTGAATCTCCCTTTGGATGTGCCACTTGTGAAGCTAATTGAGCTCTGATGTTGTCTGACACCTCTGGGTGTGTTGGTTCTGGGGGTTCTTGAGAGAATTAGGTGCAGGCCAATCTCAGCCGCTGCCTATGGATGGCCTTGGGCAATTTGTTGAAGCTCCAGAGTGACCCACTGTGGCTGCCTCTGCTGGGCCTGAGTGTTTTAGGAAGGATCAAGCTGCACACTGATTCTGGGTTTTAGCAGCACTGGGCCCTGGAACACATCAACAAAAGTCCCAAGGTACCTAGAGAGCCATCTCTGCCTGCCTCCACTTGGTGGCTGCCTGTTAGGGTTAGCCACTGAGAGAGTCTCTGGTGGTACCTGAGTTGCACGAGGTAGTTTCTCAGTGAGTCACCAGGTAGGGGCAAGTGGTGTTCTCCAGCTTGATGCAAGTTCAGACTCAGCGCCAGTGCTGGGTCTAAGGCCACTCAGCAAATAGCTCAGGGGACACCAAACCTAGCGGCCACCTGCTGGGTGCTTGCACACATTTTGGTAGGGTAGGGTCTCAGGGAGTCCGCAGAGTAATGAGGCCAGCAGAGTTTCTGGGACCCCAACAGACCAAGATTCGGCTGTGTGAAGAGAGCTCTCTGCACAGGTTGGGCATGTGAGGAGAAAATGTTCCCCACCTTAGAGCCACACAACTCAGTCTATGAAGGCAAATGTCAAATGAAAACAATCTATTTGTCATTGAGGCTAAGAATATGTTTCTTTGAGAAGCACTAAGGTGATAACATTAGAACCCACGAACAGGAATATAACTAGAGCATATTACCAGTCTAAAAACAAAACATTAATATAAATACTGTTCATTTGAGCTCATCCGTTAAAATTGATCTTTGTCTATGACTTTTCTATAAACAAATAATTATGGTGAAAGAAGAGAATGCAAATGGCACCAGCCATCGCCAGGTAGAGCCGAGAAAAGCTGAGGGTACAGTAAGGCAGCGTGGGCAGGGTGATGACACAGTACCAGAAATGAGTCTGGCTGTTCCTAAAACTGATGAAACAAACAGGACAGGGATAAGCATGTTCTTGAAAGTTAAAAAGAGGAAGAATAAAAAATAATATTATAACTATTACATATTGGGAAGGGAAGGAAAGATGATGTTCAATTTGCATTAATCTTCATTTTTCCTGTAATGGAGAAGCAATGGGTACCACCCAAAATTGGTAAACTAAGAAATAGTGATATGTTTATGTTACTTGGAGAAACGAAGGCAAACATTCAGGCACGCACACAAAAACTGCAGAGAAATCTGGAAGGGCCTCCAGAGGCCCAAAGCTCAGGAGTGGTATAGAGTAGAATACTGCAAGTGTAAGGTATGCAGTTTATTATTATTTTGTTTTTACTTTTGTTTATTAATTAATTTATTTTTAGAGCCTTACATCTAATTTTTATTTATTTTTAATTTTTATCAATTTTTAATTTATTGTGTTTACATGGATTCAAGTGTCCTTCTGAATATAACTCCCTCACCCCCACTCCTCTGTCCCTTTTTATACCCACTTTGACCTCCCTCCCCCTAACTCCCTTTCTCCTTCCCTCTAGGATTTGCTGTCCTGTTATCTATATATCTCTGTGTTATGTATATATAGTTTCACTAATCCCTTTACCTTCTCTGATCCCATCCCTTCATCCCCCTTTCCTCTGACTGCTGTCCCTCTGCTCCCTGTGGTCCCCGCCTCTGTCTCTATTTCATTCCTTAGTTCACTTTGTTCATTAGATTCCACATATATGTGAGATCTTATGATATTTTTCTTTCTCTGCCTGGCTTATTTCACTTAGCATAATAATCTCCAGGTCCATCCATGCTGTCACAAAAGGTAAGATTTTTTTCTTTTTCTTGGCCATGTAGTATTCCATTGTGTATATGTACCACACTTTTTAATCTATTTGTCCACTGACAGACATATGGTCTGTTTCCAGATCTTGGCTATTGTAAAGAATGCTGCAATAACATGGTGCTGCATATCTTCTTTTGAATCAGTGATTTGGTATTCTTAGGATATATTCCTAAAAGTGGAATAGCTGGGTCAAAGGGCAGTTCCACTTTTAGTTTTTTGAGGAAACTCCATATAGTTCTCCATAGTGGCTGTACAAGTTTGCATTGCCACCAGCAGTGCAGGAGGGTGCCCTTTTCTCCACACCCTCTCCAGCACTTATTGTGTGTTGTTTTGTTAATGAAAGTCATTCTGACAAGTGTGAGGTGGCATCTCATTGTGGTTTTAATTTGCATTTCTCTGATGATTAGTGACATTGAATATTGTTTCATCTGCCTATTGGCCATTGTATGTCCTCTTTAGAGAAGCATCTATTCAATGCTTTTTCCCATTTTTTAATTGGATTGTTTACCTTCCTGGTATTGATTTTTAGAAGTTCTTTATAAATTTTAGTACCCCTTATCAGACGATTTGGTGAATATGTTCTCCCATTGTGTGTGTTGTCTTTTTATTTTGTTCATGGTGCCTTTTGCTGTGCAAAAGCTTTTTATTTATTTTTTATTTATTTATTTTTAACCATTAAATAAAATTTTTAATAGGCTAATATTCTTTATATTAAAGATGTACTTCTATTTTTTATTAATTTTAATGGGGTGACACCAATAAATCAGAGTACATATGTACAATGAAAACATCTCCAGGTTATCTTATCATTCAATTATGTTGCATACCCATCACCCAAAGTCAAATTGTCCTCTGTCACCTTCTATCTGGTTTTCCCTGTGCCCCTCCCCTCCTACCTATCCCACCCTCTCCTCCCTCCCCCTACCCTGTAACCACCACTCTCTTGTCCATGTCTCATAGTCTCACTTTTATGTCCCACCTATGTATGAAATCATGCTGTTCTCAGGTTTTTTTCTGATTTACTTATTTCACTCCGTATAATGTTATCAAGGTCAATCCATTTTGTTGTAAATGATCCGATGTCATCATTTCTTATGGCTGAGTAGTATTCCATAGTAAATATGTACCATAGCTTTTTAATCCACTCGTCCTCTGACGGACATTTGGGTTGCTTCCAGATCTTTGCTATTGTGAACAATGCTGCCATGAACATGGGGTTGCATTTCTTCTTTTCGAACAGTGCTATGGTGTTCTTAGGGTATATTCCTATAAATGGAATAGCTGGGTCAAAAGGCAGTTCGATTTTTAATTTTCTGAGGAATCTCCAAACTGTTTTCCACAGTGGCTGCACCAGTCTGCATTCCCACCAGCAGTGCAGGAGGGTTCCTTTTTCTCCACATCCTCGCCAGCACTTATTCTGTGTTGTTTTGCTGATGAGCGCCATTCTGACTGGTGTGAGGTGATATCTCATTGTGGTTTTAATTTGCATTTCTCTAATGATTAGTGATGTTGAGCATTTTTTCATATGCCTATTGGCCATCTGTATGTCCTCTTTGGAGAAATTTGTATTAATTTCTTTTGCCCATTTTTTGATTGGATTGTTTGTCTTCCTGGTGTTGAGTTTCATAAGTTCTTTATAAATTTTGGTTATTAAGCCCTTATCAGACGTGCTGTCGAATATGTTCTCCCATTGTGGTTTGTCTTTTTATTTTGTTCTTATTGTCTTTAGCTGTGCAAAAACCTTTTAGTTTGATATAGTCCCATTTGTTTATCTTGCCTTTTATGTCATTTGCCCGTGGAGATAAATTGGCAAATATATTGCTGCTACAGATGTCGGAGAGCTTACTGCCTATGTTTTCTTCTAAGATGCTTATGATTTCATGGCTTACGTTTAAGTCTTTTATCTATTTTGAGTTTGTTTTTGTGAATGGTGTAAGTTGATGGTTTAGTTTCATTTTTTTGCAAGCAGATATCCAATTTTCCCAACACCATTTCTTAAAGAGGCTGTCTTTACTCCATTGTATGTTCTTTCATCCTTTGTCAAATATCAGTTGTCCATAAAGCTCTGGGTTTATTTCTGGGTTCTTTGTTCTGTTCAATTGATCTATGTGCCTGTTCTTATGCCAGTACCAGGCTGTCTTGAGTATAATGGCCTTGTAGTAAACCTTGATATCAGGAAGAGTGATACCTCCTGCTTTATTTTTTCTTTTTAAGATTGCTGAGGCTATTTGTGTTCTTTTTTGGTTCCATATAAATTTTTGGAATATGTGTTCTATATCTTTGAAGTATGTCATTGGTATTTTAATTGGTATTGCATTGAATTTATAAATTGCTTTGGGTAATATAGACATTTTAATGATGTTTATTCTTCCTAGCCATGAGCACGGTATATGCTTCCACTTGTTTGTATCTTCCTTGATTTCTTTTATCAATGTTTTATAATTTTTCGAGTACACGTCCTTAACCTCCTTGGTTAAATTTACTCCTAGGTACTTCATCTTTTGTTGTTGCAATAGTGAAGGTGATTTTTTCCTTAGTTTTTTTTTTCAGACAGTTCATTGTTGTATAAAAATGCCACTGATTACTGTATATTAATTTTATATTCTGCTACCTTGCCAAATTCACTTATCAGGTCTAGTAGAGTTTTGACTGAGACTTTAGGGTTTTCTATGTTCAGTATTATGTCATCAGTAAATAATGATAGTTTTACTTCTTTTCCAATTTGGATGCCTTTTATTTCCTTTCCTTGTTAGACTGCTATGGCTAGCACTTGCAGCACTATGTTGAATAAGAGTGGTGAAAGGGGGCACCCCTGCCTTGTTCCTGATCTTAAGAAGATTGCTTTTAATTTTTGCCCACTGAGTATGATGTTGGCCATGGGTTTGTCATAGCTGGTCTTTATCATGTTGACGTATGTTCCCTGTATTCCCACTTTGCTGAGAGTTTTGATCATAAATGGGTGCTGGATTTTATCAAATGCTTTTTCTGCATCTATTGATATTATCATGCGATTTTTATCCTTTTTTATGTGATGCATCACATTTATTAATTTATAAATATTTACCGGCCTTGCCTCCCCAGAATAAATCTCACTTGATCATGATGTATGATTTGTTTTCATGTATTGCTGGATCTGGTTTGCTCATATTTTGTTTAGAATTTTAGCATCTAAATTCATCAGGGATATTGGCCTATAGTTTTCTTTCTTTGTAGTGTCTTTATCTGGTTTTGGAATGAGGATTATGCTTGCCTCATAAAAGGATCTTCCAGTCTTCCCTCTGAATTTTTTGAAATAGCTTGAGAAGGACAGGTGTTAGTTCTTCTTTGAATAATTGGTAAGTTTTGCCTGTGAAGCCATCTGGTCCATGGCTTTTGTTTGCAGGGAGTTTTTTTGATAACTGTTTCTATCTCATTTGTTGTAATCAGCCTGTTTAGGTGTTCTGATTCTTCCAGATTGAATTTTGGAAGATTATATGTTTCTACAAATTTATCCATTTTGCCTAGGTTGTCCAATTTTTGGCATACAAATCTTTATAGTATGTTATTAAAATTCTTTGTATTTCTGTGGTGTCCGTTGGTACTTCTCCATTTTCATTTCTAATTTGATTTATTTGAGTCCTCTCTCTTTTTCTCTTGATAAATCTGGTTAAAGGTTCACCATTATTTTTTACCTTTTTAAAGAACCAGCTCTTGGTTTCATTGATCTTCTGTATTGTTTATTTAGCCTTTATGTCATTTATTTCCACTCTGATCTTTATTATTTCCTTCCTTCTATTTCCTCTGGGCTTTATTTGTTGGTCTTTTTTCTAGTTTTTTTAGATGCAGTGTTAAGTTCTTTATTGGAGCTTTTTTTTTTTTATTTGTAAGGTATTCCTATAATGCTATGAACTTCCCTTTCAGGACTGCTTTTGCTGTATCCCATAAATTTTGAGTTGTTGTATGTTCATTTTCATTTTTTTCAAGGAAATTTTTATTTCTTCCTTGATCTTATTGTTAACCCATTCATTATTTAATAACATGCTATTTAGCCTCCAAGTGTTTAAATGTTTTTCAGGTTTTCTATTGAAGTTGATTTCTAGTTTTATGCCATTGTGATCAGAGAAGATGCTTGATATGATTTTAGTCTTCTTAAATTTATTGAGACTCATTTTGTGTCCTAATATGTGGTCTATCCTAGAGAATGTACCATCAGCACTTGAGAAGATTGTATTTTCTGATGCTTTGAGGTGAAAGATTCTGAAGATACCTATTAAATCCACTTGATTTAGTGTGTCATTTAAGGTCACTGGTTTTATTTTGTTAATTTTCTGTCTGGAGGATCTATCCATTGATGTTAGTGGGGTATTGAAATCCCCTACTATTATACTATTGCTGTTGATCTTGCCTTTTATATACATCAAAATCTGCTTTATATATTTAGGTGCTCCTATATTAGGCGAATAGATATTTACAATGGTTATATCCTCCTGTTGCCTGTTGGATTGTCTTTTTTATCATTATGTAGTGAACTTCTTTATCCCTTAACATAGCCTTTGTTTTAAAGGCTATTTTGTCAGATATAAGTATTGCTGCCCCAGTTTTTTTTTATTACCATTTGCATGAAATATCTTTTTTCATCCCTTCACTTTCATTATATGTGTATCTTTTGTTCTGAGGTGGGTCTCTTGTAGATAGCATATGTACGGGTCCTGTTTTCTTATCCATGAAGCTACCCTATGTCTTTTGGTTGGAGCATTTAATTCATTTAAATTTAAGGTTATTATTGATCTGTAGTTGTTTATTGCCATTTTATTCTTTATATCTACATTTCTCTTTTACTAGATCCCCCCCCCCCCCTTTGTTGTGTTTACAACAGGCTCCTTACCATTTCTTGCAGCATTGGTTTGGTTGTAATGAATTTCTTGAGTTTTTTTTTTTTGTCTTGATAGCTTTTTATTTCTTCTTCAATTTTAAATGATAGCCTTGCTGGATAAAGAAATCTTGGTTGTAGGTTCTTGCTTTGCATCACTTTGAATATTTCTTTCCAATTCCTTCTGGCCTCAAGTGTTTCTGTTGAGAAGTCAGATGTTATCCTTATAGGGGATCCTCTGTAAGTAAGTGACTGCTTTTCTTTTACAGCTTTTAGTATTCTTTCTTTGTCTCTTAATTTTGACACTTTAATTATGATGTGTCTTGCTGTAGGCTTCCTTGGTTTTCTCTTTAGTGGAACTCTCTGTGCTTCTTGAACTTGTGTGTCTTTCCTTCATCAGTTTAGGAAAGTTTTTAGCTATGATATCTTTAATCAGGTTCTCTATTCCTTGTTTGTTCTCTTCTCTTTCAGGAACTCCTCTGATGTGGATGTTGTTTCTCTTCATATTGTCACAGAGCTCTTAGAGTTTCCTCAGATTTTTTGAGCCTCTTTTCTTTTTGCTGCTCTGCTAACTTGCTTTTGTTTATCTTGCCCTCTAAATCGCTGTTTTGATCCTCTGCTTCATCCAGCCTACTATTAATTCCTTCTAGTGCAGTCTTCATTTCTGATATTGTATTTGTCATTTCTGACTGTGTCTTTTTTATGATTTCAGTGTACTTTTTGATTCTTGCTATCTCTTTATTTAGGTGCTCATTATGTCCATCCATTGTTGCTCTAAGATCCTTGATCATCCTAAAAATTATTGTTTTAAACTCTGCATTTGAAATTTGGGTATTTTCATCTCAGTTCTTTTTCTGGGGATTCCTTTTGTTGGTTCATTTGGGTCACATTTTTCTGTCTGCCTATATTTCTGTGTATTAGGTAGCACTGTTTGACTTTGAAATTTTTGTATAGTCTTTATGAAGAAGATGAGCACAGAGGTACTGTCCTCTAGGCCACTTATTTTCCTTGTAGGAATGCTTCTTGAGGGTACTCTTTTCCCTCTAGTTGTATATGAGTATTATATGTAGTTGGTTCTTTCATGGGTACTATTATCCCTTCAGGCTGGCTGGCTCTAAGGGTCAATCTTGATTATGTGTCTCACACACTGTGCAATGTCTGTCCTGTTGGGTGTATTTATTCTCCTCAGTGTCTTGTGCCTGCTAGACTCCACCTTTGTGTGTTCTGCGTGTCAAGGTAGTTCAGTCTAGGGTTGGTGCTGTCTACCGCTCAGTACCAGTAATGTTGGCTCTAGTTCTTGGGTTGAGGTCAGCTGTTGTTTGTAACCCTTTGGGCTACCAGTCTGCAGTTACTGCACTTTTTGCTGTTTGTGTCTGCTTTTTCTGTGTCTGGGAGGGGCCAACTTTTGTATAAGGATTAGCTTCCTCCTGTTTAAAGATGACCACAGCTCCATAAAAGCCCCAAATTCTATAAGATTTGTCTCCACTTTTCAGCTGCTGCTCCTCCTTTTGTAGCTGCCTGGTCTTTGCACAGTCTTCTGTGGTAAAACTGTGGTGTGGGCTCAGATTAGCCTCACCCAACCGACACCTCTACAGGCTGCATTCTTGGTGGTTTAGGGCAGCTGAGGTTGTATATATAACATTTGTGGAACTCCATACTTCAGGAGTCTCTTGGTCAGGAGCTCAGTACGGGGAATGTGGCCCCTACTCCAGAACTCGATTCCTAGGCACTGTTGGATAGTCAAATTTTATTTTTCTCCAACAAGGTGAGCAGCAGATTCTGACTAAGTGTGGCTGACAGTTCCTTCTACCGAAGTTCTTTCAGCTGGTGTGACCCCAGCCTCAGGGAGGAAGAGTGAGAGAGTCCTCTCCTGCGGCTCACTGTGCCCCTCCCAAAGGTGGCTAAGCCCCTTGATTAGATCCAACAATAGACTCACAGGGATCCACACTTTAAACCTCCCTCCTTTTCACCTGTGGAATCTAGCCAGCAGGAAAGAATATCCAGCATCCAGGCTAGCTGACTGTGAAGCTGCACCCTATACAATGCACATGAGCTGCTATGCTGGTGCTGACTACAGAGAGTGAAACTTGCTTGCAGGGTCGGGTGTGAGGAGATTTTCTTTAGGATACCACTCTAACAAGGGTTGTTAGGTCCTGAACCAATGTTTTCTGCAGCTGGTTCTTGGATGTGCCAGCCCTGGGCCTCTCAAGCAGAAACCCAGTGCAGACCAGTAGGAGATACTGCCCATGACTGGCCCTCAGCAACCTTCTTGGAGCTAAAAGCAATTCAGAGTTTGTTGTTGCCTCTGCTGGGCCCAGGTGTACATGGAAATGCCAAGCTGCACTCCTAGGCTGTCTTTTACCCACTTTGGTCCACTCAAATGGCCAAGTTTACCTGAGTTTCACCTGCAGCCTGTCTGCTGGCTACTTAATGAGCTTAGCTGCTGTAAAAACCTCTGCTGGAGTCTAGAGCCTGCAGTAATTCAACATTTAGGAAGGGTGGTGGGTGTGGCTCTGCCCCCTTGGCCCCAGGTGTCAGTCTGTTCATACTCTTTTCACAGATCTCTGTAGGGTAAGGCCCCAGGAGTCTGGTAGGTGTGGCCTCTCAGACCCAGAGGTAGGGTCTGTTCCCTCTCCAGACAGTTTCAGTTGAGTCTCTTGTAAGGTGAAAGCACCAGTCATGGACTTGGGAGAGTGTGTGTGTGTGTAAGCTCTGGTCTCAATACCAGAAAACTAAGTCACTGACATGCCCCCTGCTTCTTGACTTCTCAAGATGACCCATCACCATGACGGGTAGGAGAGACTCCCGAGGGTGGAGCAGCTGCTTTTACTCAGGCTGATGCCAAACAAAAGGGATGCTCCACTCAAGAAATATGGAGACTGCAATACTGGAGAATGACTTAGCACAGGGGTTCCATTGGTCATCCTCCACATTGTCTCTCCCTGGGCCTCCAACTTTACATTCTCCTGCAATTCTAGTCCTCTCAGCTGTCTCCTGCCAACACTCTGGGTAAGTGGCTGTAAATGAGGTTTTCTGCACAGGCCCTTTAAAATGGAATCTGTTTCTGAGAGCTGTGTCTCTTTTTTGTGGATAGAAAGCGGCTCTTTTCACAGTTAAATGCTATCTGGGAACCTATTCTAGGCTCTGGGGCTGTAGGCTGGGGCTCCGGGCCTGGGGTTGAGGATCCTCACTTATCATGACAACTCACCCCACCATGAGAGTCCCTCTGGACCCTCAGGTGCTGCTCACTCCTGGGAGTAGGGCAGCCCTTTACACATCTCTGCCATTCCTACCAGTCTCAATGTGGCTTGTTGGTGATCCTTGGTTAAAAAGCCCTCTTAGTTTAGTCCAAAGTTGTTTTTTCAGGATGATTGTTCTTAAAGTAAGTTGTAATCCAATTTGGTCCTGGGAAGTGGCAGTTGAAACATCTTTTTACTCTGTCACCATCTCTCTTCTCTGCAGATTTATTATTTTATAAGCATGTTTTCATTATTTAAACATATAAACAAAGGAAAGTCACTTTAGTAGATACATAAAACAAGTACATGACTGAAACTTTGCTGGGGAATGTGACCTCATGAGAGATGGATTATAGAGAAGGACATTCTGATGGGCACAAAAATTTTGAAAGAAAAGTAGCAGGGCTAATTTTATCCCGATTTTTTTCTACAAAAAAACTGAGGCTTAGAGAGTTTAAATGATTGCCCAAAGAGTCACTGATGGTAAATAGGGAATATGGAAGTAGAACCTGATCTCCCAAATGTTGTGTACTTTTATATCCTTTCAGATTTACCTTTATTTCAAGTCTTTGATATATTCATATAAAAGTTAGAGCAACATATTCCAAATCATTTTTGTACTCTTTTTTGGCACTTAATTTCCTGTAAAATACAAACTTAAAAATAATTCACTCTGCCATTAAAGTGATTCAGTTAAAACTGACCACATAGCACCTATCTAGGGATAGGCAGAGGGCAGTGTGGCAGGATAAAGTGTCCTCCCTATTGTACATAGTTGATGATCCTTTGACTCCCATAAATTCTTATACCTCATTGCCTTAAGACCAAATGACAATGGCTTGAATGTCTATTTAATAAAACATAGGATTTTTGCAAAACAAAACTCAACTCTATGTTGTATGCAAGAAATACTACCTCAAAATAATTCAGAACGCTTAAAAGCAAATGGATAGGCAAAGGTGTAACAGACAAATGAAAGTAATAAGAAAATAGGGGTTATTACCAGATTTCAAACAGACACTAGAATTCAGACCAAAAGCTGTTGAGTGTAAAAAAAAAAAGTTTATAATACTTAAAAAAAATAAAGTGGAGGAGTGACATTAGAGAAATGGCACTGTGAGGGGGGCCCCCAATACCTCTCTCCGAAATTTCAACAAATTCAATAACTAGAGACAGAATAACAATCCCAGGAGCATCTGAAATACATATACACCAAACAAAGGTATAATTGGGCAAAAAGGTAGCTGAATATACAAACCTCTCTGAAGGAAATAGGATGGAGAAGAGAATATTCCACTTTCCTCACTGACCCAAGGAAGGTTTGCTTTCATTTTGAACTGAGAGGAAGGGGGAGGGAGGGCTAGGGCGGAGACGTTCAAGCCGAGAAGACAGTGATCCCATGGCTCAACCCACTTGGAGCATGGAGCTAACACCAGCAGCAAACCCTGGCAGAGGTGGGTGAGTGGCTTGCCTGAGGAGTGGGATTTGATCACTCCTGGTCTCCCATTTGGTGAGTGCCGATGGTGTACAAGTGGTTCCTCCTAGCACCTTGGGTGTGGGTGCCCGCATTCCTGGATGGAGGGCCTGAGTTGGAGACTGTCAGCAGTAGCCTTCTGCATGGGCTGTGACCAGAGGCTCCGCATAATACCCACTCCTTGAACAACAGTGTGCGGGGAGTGCACAAAAGCCGGCTTTCCTATGCCTGGACTTTTCCAGGTGGGCACCTCCACCAGCCATACAGGCTAAGAAAGCACATTACCTGGGAAGAAAAAATATGGAAGTGCTGGGGGAAGGGGTGCGCAGGCAGCTTACAGACGGCCTTTGGAGAGCAGACCCGCAGATCGTATCCCTAAAAGGAGCCAAACCCACAGTCTGCTCACTGCACAGCTGTCCTATGCTGGGAGCAGCTCTGGCTGACAAGGTCTTCTCTCCCAGGTCTGTAATTTAAGAGAGAACCCAGAAGAGAGATGGGATATTTTTTAGGGCCTTTTGCTCTGCAGGCAGTGGCTGGGGCAACTTCCTGCCAGCTGATACGGGTTAGAAAACACATTCCTATGGAACAGACCTCAGAGAACACTGCAGATGTTGGGCAGGCTAGGCTGTAGGCTTCCTAACAAGGGAGAAGCCTGTGGAGAGCAGTCCCACAAAATGCTAAGGCAAGTTTAACTAGACTTACCTGGGGAACCTTAGAAAGGAGCCTGAACAGAAGTCAGGCTATCTGCTTAACCTGGTGGCTCTGGTCGGCAGAGTTTTCATACTCAGGGCTGTGCTTTAAAAGTATCTGGAGGAGGAACTTGGCAGCTTTTAAGACCTCCTGTTCTGCAGGCAGTTACTGGGGCATCTTCCTGCCAACAGATACAGGTTGCAAAGTGCAAAAAGCCTGAGGAGAGTGGTCCCGCGGAATGCTGAGGCAAACTAGACATGCCTGGAGGCTCATAGAAAGATACCTGAAGAGCATTTGCTCCCAGCCCTACCTAATTATGCTGGAGGATCTGGCTGGCAAAGCCTTACCCAGAATCCTACATTGAGTGGAGATAGAGGGGGGATTTGGCAACTCTTAGAGCCTCTTGCTCTCCAGGCAGTGGCAGGGGCAACTTCACAGCTGGATTACCAGGATTCTGGTTCAGGAAGGAGAGACTTGGGGAGAGGCTCTGGAAAAATGGACTCTCTCACTGTTGGAGTCTGCAAATGCTAACAAGCTCTGACTACCAACGAGACTGAGGCCTAACCAATGTCATTGCCATAGTGACACATCAACTGCAAATCTCTACCTAAGCATGCCACAAGGCCAGGGACTGGGGTACAGTGCCACTGACCAAAAAGAGAAAAGAAAGAAAAGGAAGAAGATAACCTCTCAAAATCAGGAATAACCCACAGTCTTTATAACTTTTTCCACATTTATTTTCTTTCATTTTTTATCTTCATTTCTTTTCCTTCCACCTTGGACCTTTTATCTGTTTTTTATTTTATTTTTTTCTTCTCATCTTGAACTTTATTACACATAGGTCTTACATTGTCCATTCTTTTCTTTTTTTCTCTCTATCTCTCTATGAGGGTTCCATTCCAAAAACCTTAACTCTCCTCCTTTTTTTTTCTTTTCTTTCCCTCTCTTTTGGTTTTTTCTTTTCTCTGTCACTTTTCATCTCATTTGATCCTCACTCACAAACAAATTATTTTATTTTGGATTCAAATTTTTTCTTTGTGGCATTCTGTGTGCTTTTTATCTCATTAGAATCCCCCCCAACCCCAGTTCTCCATTCTATGTAGATTTTGTTCCACTTAATACAATAGAATTTGGTTTTTTTCTTGTTTTTTCTTGCACTATATCTCTCATTCAACCCTCATTAACAAACAAATTATTTTATTCTTAATCCAAATTTTTTCCATGTAGCATTTTGTGGGTCCTTGCCTTGCTTTTTGCCTCTTTGTCACTTCTCCTCAACTCAGGCCTCCATTCTAAGTAGTTTTTGTTTTATTTAGCACAATATAATTTTCAGTTTTTCACAGTACATTCTCAAAAAATAATTTTTAAAAATTTTTTCTTTAATTTTTTTATTCTTTATCAATTCTTAACTGTTATTAATAAAACCACCCTCAGATGTCATTAAGAAAAAATAAATTGAATATCATGGATACAAAAGACAGAGATGTAACACAGATAGATGAGAAAAAATCTATAGAAAAAAATTTCAATAGCTTGGAAATTTTAAAGTTAAATGACAGAGAATTTAAAATAGAAATCCTAAAATTACTCAGGGATATACAAGAAAGCACAGAAAGGCAATTTATTTAGCTCAAAAAACAACTCAATGAACAGAAAGAATATATCACCAAGGAAATTAAAATGATAAAAACAAAGCAAACAGAGATGAAAAACTCAATTCATGAACTGAAAAATGAGGTAACAAGCTTAGCTAATAGAACAGGCTAGATAGAGGAGAGAATTAGTGACATAGAAGACAGGCAACTAGAGGCACAACAGAGAAAAGAGGAGAGAGACTCACAAATTAAAAAAAATGAGAAAGCCTTACAGGAATTATCTGACTCTATCAAAAAGAGCAACATAAGAATAATAGGTATATCAGAAGGAGAAGAGAGAGAAAATGGAATGGAGAACATATTTAAACAAATAATAAATGAGAACTTCTCAAGCCTGTGGAGAGAACTAAAGCCTCGAATTCAAGAAGCAAACAGAACACCAAATTATCTTAACCCTAGCAGACCTACTCCAAGGCACATCATAATGAAATTGGCACAAACCAATGACAAAAAAAAATTCTCAAGGCAGCCAGGGAAAAGAAGAATACAACATATAAAGGAAGGATTATATTATTACCAGATTTCTCAGCAGAAACACTACAAGCTAGAAGAGAGTAGACCTCAAATATACAAAGTTCTGAAAGAGAGGAACTTTCAGCCAAGAATGTTATACCCATCAAAGCTATCCTTCAAATATAAAAAAGAAATAAAAACATTCACAGATACAGAAAAGATGAGGGAATTTATCACCAGAAAACCCCCACTTCAGGAAATACTAAAGGGTGTTTTCTGACCAAATATAAAGAACAAAACAAAACAAAACCACAAGTAAAAGCTCCATCAAAAACACAATAAAATAAAATTTAAAATGTGACAACAAAAACAAAAAAGGGGAGAGGAAGAAGATTAACAGTAGCAAAGAAGAATGGAGTGCAGAAGCACTCATAAGATAATGTACTACAATGAACATAGTAGGTACTCTTTCCATTACTTAATGGTAACCACCCCTAAAAAAATCGCCACAGAAGCACATGACTTGAAAGAAAAGTAACAGAGGAAAGAAGTATGGATTACAATCAAACAAAAACAAATGATAGAAAAACAAGAGAATCAAACAAGATACAAAACTAACAGAAAGCAATATATAAAATGGCAATAGAAAATGCTCAAGTGTCAATAATTACACTAATGTAAATAGATTGAACTCACCAATATAAGACACAGAGTAGCAGAATGGATTAAAAAAGAAAATCCAATGGTATGCTGCCTACAAGGAACACATCTAAGCTACAAGAATAAAAACAAATTCAAAGTGAAAGGCTGAAAAACAATACTTTATGTAAATAACATCCAAAATAAAGCAGGTATAGCAATACTCATATCTAACAATGCTGACTACAAGACAGCAAAGGTAATCAGTGTCAAAAATGGTCATTTCATAATGATTAAGGCAGTGGTTCTTAACCTTTTCTGAGGTACCTAACCCACCAGTTTCATATGTGCATTCACCCAAGCCTTCTTTAGTGATAAATAAAATGTGATTTTTTTCCCCAAATTCAAGACATAGGTATATGTTTTTTTACTGGTGCACAAAATGAGCCGTGCGTGAACATCACCTTGCTCAAAAAACAAAACCAACAAAGTGCATGAACTCACAACAAATTACGGTATTACTTTATTCTGGCCTCTGCGGCAGAGGCTTCTCCAAACCCCTGAGACCGACTCATCGAACCCCTAGGGTTTGATAAAACCCAGGTTAAGAACCACTGGATTAAGGGGACATTGAATTAAGAATACATAACACTTCTTAATATATATGCACCAAACCAAGGAGCACAAAAATATATAAGACAGCTACTGACTGACATAAAAACAAAAACCGAAAAAAATATAATCATACTTGGAGACCACGATATACTACTGACAGCTCTAGATCGTTCATTCAAACAGAAAATTAATAAAGAAATATTGGCTTTAAACAAAACAGTAGAACAATTGGATTTGATAGATATCTATAGGATATTTTATCCTAAGTGCCAGAGTATACATTTTTCACTAGTGTACATGAAACATTCTTAAGAATTGACCATAGGTTGGGTCACAAAAATAACATCAACAAATTCAGAAAGACTGAGATCATACCAAGCATATTCTCTGATTATAAAGCCTTGAAACTAAAACTCAACTGCAAAAAAGTGGTAAACAAACCCCCCAAAATGTTGAAACTAAACAAAATACTTTTAAAAACTGAGTGGGTCAAAGAAGAAATAAAAGCTGAGATCAAAAGTTACATACATACAGACAAACAAAAATTAGAATACGACATATCAGAATTTCTGGGATGCAGCAAAAATGGTAATAAGAAGAAAGTTCATATCACTACAGGTCCATATGAACAAACAAGAGAGAGCCCAAGTAAACCACTTAACTTCACATCTTAAGGAACTGGAAAAAGAAGAACAAAGGCAACCCAAAACCAGCAGAAGAAAGAAAATAATAAAAATCAGAGCATTAATAAATGAAATAGAAAACAGAAAAACTATAGAAAAAATTAATAAAACAAAGAGCTGGTTCTTTGAAAAGATCAACAAAATTGACAAACCCTTGGCAAGACTCACTAAGGAAAAAAGAGAAAGGACTCAAATAAAGAAAATCCAAAGTGAAAAAGGAGAAATCACCACAGATATCATAGATATACAAAGAATTATTGTAGAATACAGTGAAAAACTATATGCCACCAAATTTAACAATCTAGAAGAAATGAATAATTCCTAGAACAATGCCCTCTTCATAGAGTGAGTCATTATGAAGCAGAAAGCCTAAACTGACCCATAAGCAGGGAGGAAATAGAAACAACTATCAAAACCTCCCCCCCCCCCAAAAAAAAAAAATTCTAGGGCCAGATGGCTATACTTGTGAATTCTATCAAACATTCAAAGAAGACCTGGTTCCTATTTTACACAAAGTCTCCCAAGAAATTGAAGAAGGAGTAATACTTCCAAACATATTTTATGAGGCCAACATAACTCTCATACCGAAACCTGGCATGAACAACACAAAAAAAGAAAACTACCGACCAATATCTCTAATGAATACAGATGCCAAAATACTAAACAAAATACTAGCAAGTCAAATGCAACAACACATTAAAAAATAATACATCACGATCAAGTGGGATTCATCCCAGAATAACAAGGATGGTTCAACATACGTAAAACATTTAATGTAATACACCATATCAATAAAACAAAGAACAAAAACCATATGATTTTATCAATAGATGCAGAAAAGGCATTTGATAAAATACAACACAATTTTATGTTTAAAACACTCCAAGAAAATGGGTATAGAAGGAAAATATCTAAACATAATAAAGGCCATTTATGATAAACCATCAACTAACATAATCTTAAACGATGTAAAACTGAGGACTTTTTCCCTTAAATCAGAAACAAGACAGGGTTGTCCACTCTCTCCACTCTTATTTAACGTAGTGCTGGAAGTTATAGCCAGAGCAATCAGACAAGAAAAAGAAATAAAAGGCATTCATATTGGAAAAGAAGTAAAAGTTTCACTTTTTGCAGATGATATGATCCTATACATTGAAAACCCCAAAGACTCCACAAAAAGACTACTAGAAATAATAAACCAATACGGTAAGGTCACAGGATAAAAAATTAATATACGAAAGTCCATTGCCTTCCTATATGCCAACAATGAAACATCAGAAAAGGAGCTCAAAAAAACTATCCCCTTTATGGTTGCAACAAAAAAAATAAAATACCTAGGAATAAATATAACAAAGAATTTAAAGGACTTATGTAATGAAAACCACAAAGCATTGTTAAGGGAAATAAAAAAGATAAAATAAAATAAAAAATATTTCTTCTTCTTGGATAGGAAGAATAAATATAGTCAAAATCACTATAGTACCCAAAGTGATATACAAATTCAATGCAATTCCCATCAAAATTCTAATGGCATTTTTTAAAGAAATGGAACAAAAAATCATCATATTTATATGGAAGTATAAAATCCCCGAATAGCCAAAGCAATCCTAAGGAAAAAGAACAAAGCTGGGGGCATTATAATACCTGACTTCAAATTATATTATAGAGCCACGACAATCAAAGCAGCATGATATTGGCAGAAAAATAGACACTCAGACCAATGGAACAGAATAGAAGGCCCAGAAATAAAACTACATATATATGATCAAATAAATTTTAATAAAGGAGCCAATGACATACAATGGGGAAAAGAAAATCGCTTCAACAAATGGTGCTGGGAAAACTGGAAAGCCACATGCAAAAGAATGAAACTCAACTACAGTTTGTCCCCTTGTACTAAAATTAATTCAAAATGGTTCAAAGACCTAAATATAAGATCTGAAACAGTAAGTCACATAGAAGAAAACATAGGTACTAAACTCACAGACCTTGGTTATAAAGAGCACTTTATGAATTTGACTCCAAGGGCAAGGGAAATAAGTAAAGGCAAAGATAAATGAATGAGACCACATCAGACCAAGAAGCTTTTGCACAGCAAGAGAAACTGACAACAAAACAAACAGACAGTCAACTAAATGGGAGATGATATTTTCAAACAACTGTTCAGATATGGGCCTAATATCCAAAATATACAAAGAACTCATAAAACTCAACAACAAACAAAGAAACAATCCAATAAAAAAATGGGAAGAGGACATGAACAGTCACTTCTCCCAGGAAGAAATACAAATGGCCAACAGATATATGAAAAAATGCTCATCTTCATTAGCTATTAGAGAAATGCAAATCAAAACTACAATGAGATACCACCTCACACCTGTTAGATTAGCTATTATCAACAAGACAGGTAATAACAAGTGTTGGAGAGGCTGTGGAGAAAAAGGAACCCTTATCCACTGTTGGTGGGAATGTAAAGTAGTACAACCATTATGGAAGAAAGTATGGTGGTACCTCAAAAAATTAAGAATAGAACTACCATATGACCCAGCAATCCCTCTACTGTGTATATACCTCCAAAACTCAAAAACATTGGTAAGTAAGGACACATGCAGCCCCATGCTCATTGCATGCAGCATTGTTCACAGTGGCCAAGACATGAAGACAACCCAAAAGCCCTTCAATAGATGACTGGATAAAGATGTGGTACATATATACTATGCAATACTACTCAGCCATAAGAAATGATGACATCGGATCATTTATAACAACATGAATGAACCTTGATAACATTATATTGAGTGAAATAAGTAAATCAGGAAAAACTAAGAACTATATGATTCCCATACATAAGTGGGACATAAAAATGAGACTCAGAGACATGGACAAGAGTGTATTGGTTTCCCAGAGTGGGAGAAGGGAAAACCAGATAGAAGGTGACAGAAGACAATATGACTTTGGGTGATGGGCATGCAATATAATTAAATGTCAAAATAACCTGGAGGTGTTTTCTCTGAACCTATGTACCCTGATTTATTAATGTCACCTCATTAAAATTAATAATAAAATAAAGTGGAAACCAGGCCTGAAAATCCCTAAGCAGATAAAACTAGTTTGGCTAATCCTTTGCAGTCTAGAAACCCCAACTGTAAAACAAGTCACTGTAAAATTTAGACAACTTCTTCACTTTGTCTTTATAAGCCATTCTATAGTGACATTCCTCTGAACTTCAGACCACTTTCTATTTTGAAGTCTCTCTATTTGTGAATAGTTGATTTCTCACTCAATAAAATATTCACACTAAGTAAAACTTTCCAAATTTTTTTCTAACATATTTAAGTCACAATGCATAAAAAGATACAATATTTATAAAAATCTATGTACCAGAAACATAGCAATTTCTTTGACCACGCAAAAATTATAAGGGGTGGAAAGGGAATAAAGAAAGAAATCCATTAAAATGAATAGATGTTGTCATAACAATCTTAGTCCAAAATAGATCAAGTGGACAAAAGGAAGTAAGGATATAAGAGACCAGTAAGGTGAGTATCATAATAGATATTGTAGTCTAGAACTCCAGAGTAGAGAGTATTCCTTCTTCTCCAACACAAATGGATTATGCACAACTATTGCCCAAATATTTAGTCATAAGATAGCCTTAGTAAATTTCATAAAATAGAAATAATAAATAAAACATCCTGGGATGACAATGCAATAAAATAAAAAAAGTGTTAACAAAATAAGAAAATTTCTGAATATTTATAAAAAGAAACTCCATGCAAAATAATCTTGAGTGAAAGCAGAAATATAAACTGGTTTTTCTGTGTTTTTTACAGTATTGATAATGTAAATACAGTATACCAAAGTCTATGGGTGAACTGAAAGCCATACATTCATATATTTAATAAGGAAGAAGTGTTCATTGAAAAACAAGAAATTAAAATGACCTAAGGAAAACAATTCATATTTATGTAAAATAAATAAGTTATTTAGGAAAACACAATTTACCAAAATTGACTCCAATTAAGATAGAAAGAAAGCTTGAGCAAACCAACTTTTTCCTTTCTTTCTTTCTTTTCTCTCTCTCTCTGTCTCTTTTTTTATTAACAGGAACAGAGAGAGAGTCAGAGAGAGGGATAGATAGGAACAGACAGACAGGAACGGAGAGAGATGAGAAGCATCAATCATTAGTTTTTCGTTGCCATTGCGACACCATAGTTGTTCATTGATTGCTTTCTCACATGTGTCTTGATCGCGGGCCTTCAGCAGACCGAGCAACCCTTTGCTGGAGCCAGCGACCTTGGGTCCAAGCTGGCAAGCTTTTTGCTCAAGCCAGATGGGCCCACGCTCAAGCTGATGAGCTCGGGGTCTCGAACCTGGGTCTTCCGCATCCCAGTCCGACGCTCTATCCACTGCGCCACCGCTCAGGCCTTTTTCTTTCTTTTTCTCTCTTTGTTTTTTCTTTCTCTCTTTCTTTCTCTTTCTTGTGAGAGGAGGGTAGATGAGATAGATTCCTGCATGTGCCCCGACCAGGATCCACCCTGCCATCTGGGGCCAATGCTGAAACCAACTGAGCTATTTTTAGCATCCGAGGCTGACATGCTCAGACCAATCTAGTTATCCTCAGCACCTGGGGCTGACACTTGAACCTATAGGGCCACTTGCTGCAGGAGGGGAAGAGAGAGAGAAAGCAGAGGAGGGAAAGAGAAACATATGATCACTTCTCATCTGTGTTCTGACAGAGAATCGAATCCCGGATGTCCACACATTGATCCGACGCTCTATCCACTATGCCAATTGACCAGGGCCGAGCAAACCAAACTCTACAGAAGAAATGGAGGTATCATATTTCTACCCCAGAAAAAAGCATAGGATCCAGATGATTTCACAGGGAAATATCACCCAAATTAAAAAAATAAGAACGAATATTTTAAACATTGTTCCAGAGTATAGAAAATAAAGTTGAATTTACAAATTTGTTTTATAAAACAATTATATAACATTAATTCCTAAAATTGAGGAAGATATCTTATACACACACACACACACACACACACCAATCTTAACTATAAATATAAAATCAAAAATCTTAAATCAGAGTAAATATCATATTACATTTAGATAAATAATAATACATAACAAACAGAATTTACTTTAAGAATGCAAAGATGTAGGAATATATTAATATAATAAGATTTTTAGTGTCAGAGTGAAAGCAGAATATATTGATTTATGATTTTTATTTAATTTGAAGTGCATCTGTCTGGCTCACTTATTCTACTGTCAATTTACTTTATTCTTCAAAATCTAGAGTTCTTCAAGGAAGAAAATGCTGGGAGAAAAAAAAATCACATTTAGGCATTTTTATGAAGTCATCATCGCTTTTCATAGTTCTCTAACAGGAAGCCTAAGTGATCCTTTGGTATGTTTCTATGGGAGGATAGAGGAGAAACTTCCAGATAGCTTCAGGAGGACAAGGAATACCCTTCTGCCCACTCCACCCACCCACCCTCATATTACTCCTACAACTTTTTACTGACATCTGAAATCCCACAAGAGAAACATCCCTTTGGCTTCACTTTTTTTCTTACTTTTTTGTTGAAATGTTGATATTAAGAGGAAATATAGATGACTCTTAACCAGTTTAATCATCAGTTACATTAATTTAAGAGGTCATTTTTTAAGAATCTGAGGTTGAAAAGGTAGAGTCAGGGCATCCAGGGATGTTGGGATGAAGGAGAGAAGGGAGCAGAAGCCCAGCCAGGAGATAGAGGCAGTGCAGACAGATAGTCACTCACAGCCCTGTGTCCAAGCCATCTACCTGCACAGAAAACCCTGATATGCCCCAGGGGAACGCCAGGCATCTCACAAGAGACAAAGCAGAGAGCTTCTCTAGCAATGGGAAGAGCAGATTACTATGATGAAAGGTACATTGCTTCTATTTTTTCTTCTAGGTGGTGCCAGCCTGGGATTAGTCAAAACTGTTCTAAGACAGAAATAAACTCTACCTGTCATGAGTAACCTCGAAGTACTTACAGGCAAAAACTACTGTGGTGTATGAGTCGTCCCTTGCCATATTGCAGTTCACTTTTCACAGTCTCACTGTATCGTGGATTTTTAAATTGTATATATCTAACTTTGTATCACAAATTTTTCACTATATCGCGGGATTTGGGGGTATATAGGTATTTTTATATATTATTTTAATTATTTTTCTGGTAAAATAAGAATTCTCTAGCCTAAAAAATTGAAAAAAATATAAAAATATAAATTAAAACATATTAGTATTCACTGGTGAGTACCCGTATAGAATTTTATATGTTGTTAAAATTACGTAGGTTTAAGAGTATATAAGTGTTTAAGAGTGTAGGAAGGGTTTATAAGAGTGTGGGAAAAGTTTGTAACAGTGTGGGAAAGGTTTATAAGAGTGTGGGGAGGATTTATAAAGCTGTAATATATATATGGCTGCTACTTTGTGAATTTTTCACCTATTGTGGGGGGTTCTGGAACCTAACTCCTGTGATATACTACTAGGGATCGCAGTATCTGAATTGAAATGTCTCCAAGTGGTATAGTCCATTTCTCTGTTCTCTAAATATTCTAAATAGCCCATCAAAATGTATTGGGCCTCTGAGGGCAAATGGTCCCTTTGAAATGCTTGTATCTCCTTCCTGGCCAAGAAGCCAGATCGTCAGGAGCAGCATTGACAGGGTACAGTACAAATTTTCATGGTACTAATAATTGACCACATGAATCAATACAGCTTTAAAGAGTTTCCTCATGATAGATTACTCTTCACTGATGCTTCACAAGCCTGGAATCAAACTTTAACTAGATCCCACGTTAAGTTTCTCTGTTCAGAGACCAGCTCGCAGAGCCCTCTTCAAATATGCCAGCGCTAACACCCTGCTAATGTCAGAAACAAGAAATGATCTTGTTTGTGTGGAGCTGTCAGCTTGCAAAAGAGGATCAGTTGATTTCCTCTCTCTCTCTCTCTCTCTCACCCTGGCAGACTGATGGAACCTCAGAGAGGCAGCTCAGAGGCAGGTGACAGTGGGGACATCTGCTGTTAGAGCTGACAAGAGGCTGAGTGATAACAATTACAGCTTCTCTACTTCTCAGGCTTTTTAATGGGTTCTAGAAAGTCTGATAATTCTGAATGCCATGGAAACCTCTCATCTGAAATCTGCAATGGGATATGGAAAGTTATTTCCATTGGTCAGTGAGTAATTCAGTGAACTCAACATGGAATTAAAAAAGAGAAGCACTTTTATACCAATGCAGATACAAAATTTAGACAAAAGAAGTAAAAGAAACAGATAAGATTCTCTTTCACTTCAATATGTATCAGCAGACTTCTAGAAGGTCAATGAGTAATGAACAGAGAAAAAATTCTCAATATCTTTAGAGCTTATTATAATTTTGTCACCCTTAAAAGTACTAATGCCTTCAAACAAACCCATTTTCTAAGTTTTTATCTATTTTATTAACATCTTTTTCATGATTTTTATGCAACTAAGTTTCTGTATTTGGCCAGTTTACTGTTACTCTTTTAATTTAACATTTTTTCTTTTAGGTGAGAGGAGGGGAGACAGTGAGACAGACTCCTGCATGCACCCCAACTACAGTCCACCTGGTAACCCCATTAAGGGATGATGCTTAAGTACCAAGCTATTTTTAGTGCCTGAGGCTGATGTGCTTCAACAGAGTTATTCTCAGCACCCAGGGCCACACTTGAACCAATTGAGCCACTGGCTATGGGAGGGGAAGAAGGAGAGAAGTGTGGGAGGGGGAAGGGGAGAAGCAGATGGTCACTTCTTCTGTGTGCCTTGACCGGGAATTGAACCTGGGACATCTATACACCAAGCTGACTCTCTATCCACTGAGCCACCAGCCAGGGCCTAATTTAACTTTTTAATTCCAAGTACAAGTTTGAAAGAAGTTCTGTCTTTTAAAGTAAACGGAATATTGAACAATAGATTCTGAGCCTAATTAGAGATTCACTAAAATTTTATCATCCCCATTCATAGCATTCCTCTGGCCTTAAATTAATTTCCTAATCCAGAGATTGTAAGTATTTCTTAATGCTCTCCATCAGCTTTCTTAATAATATTACATTTTATTCTTTATAGAATAAGGTATGTAAGGGAATGTAAGTCATTTAAACCATTTCTGCTAGTTTAGGAGAAAAACCAATGACTAATAAAAGCAATCATCAGGGTTCCAGGTTAGGGTGGTGGATTGAAAACATGCATCTCAATGCACTCTTTCCTGGAGTAGAACCAAATGAGATCTTTAAACAGACAGACAGTGCCTCCCAAACATACTCTTTCAAATACAGGTACTAGTTTTGAAACTAAAAACAGGTACATGTATGTCCACTCATGAAGCGGCCTAATACAGCCAAGCTCATAAACCTGTGTGGAGAACAGCTAGGAACAATCTGGCTGACGTAGAGAACCCTCAAAAGGCTCAGAAGTTGGCAACACCCAGACTCTGGTATTTCTTGAAATGGGACTGAAGGAACACTGGGTGCATGAAGAAGAAAAATAAGGAGAATATGGTAAAAGTAGTTTGAGAATCTTTTGAAACCCTAAATACCCCCCCAGACTGCACTCATGGAGTGACTATACCTCTTCTACCCCAACAGAAATAGGAAAACTTATTCTTCAGAAAGTTGTAAATGGAGGTTTTCTGGACTGGGCAGACTAAGCACAGTTGTAAGCCTGAGCAACTTTCTAAAAACACAGCACTAAGTTGAGTATAAATAGTGACTGCTGAACACTGGAACCACCAACACCCCCACCTTTTCACCTTCCCTAACTCTGACAGCCAAATCTCTGCCCTCTAGGCTAAGGATGGGTAGAACCTTCTCTGGGACACCTGGGAAGCCCAAAAGGAAATATATAAAGATAACATCTAGAGCTTGGCAGCTACAGTGAGGGTATAATCTGCACACTCCATTCCCAACCATATTCAGAACATTCACTTTGTTCCTAAGCTCTCCCTCTGATGAGCAGACAAGGAAGGATTCACAAACGCTAAGGAAAGCCTGTTACACAAAGATAACAATAAAAAAATTATAAAAAGCCTGATCAGGTGGTGGCACAGTAGGTAGAGCATTGGACTGGGATGCAAAGGACCCAGGTTTTGAAACCCCGAGTTTAGTGGCTTGCGAGTGGGCTCACCGGCTCAGTGCGGGCTCACCAGCTTGAGCCCAAAGGTAGCTAGCTTGAAACCTACAATCACTGGCTTGAGCAAGGGGTCACTCGCTCTGCTGCAGCCCCCTGGTCAAGGCACATATGAGAAAACAATCAATGAACAACTAAGGAACTGCAACAAAGAACTGATGCTTCTCATCTCTCTCATTCCTGTCTGTCTGTCCCTATCTCTGTCTGTCTCTCGGTCGCTCTCTCTCTCTCTCTCTCTCTCTCTCTCTCTCTCTCTCACACACACACACACACACACACACACACACACACACACACACACTATCATTAAGAATAAGGAGAAAAGCCACTTGGAAGACAAGACTGCATAGAAGAAGAAAATAAATGGAAAACGACCATTACTTCTGTCCTCTGGGACATGAAAGAGGCCACAGCACTTGTGGCCAGGTCAGGAAATAACCAGAAAACAATATCCAGAGAACAGAAAGGTAGCTCTTGGAAATGAAAAACATGATGCCAGAAATGAAAAACATCAATAGATGGGTTGGAAGGTTTGTTTGAAGAAGTCTTGAAGAAAATAGAACAAAAGACAAAGATGAAAAGGAGGAGGCTAAGTTAAGAAAACAGGAGCAATGTTGGAGACTCAACATTCCAAAATAGCAGTTCAGAAGGAAAGAACCGAGAAAACGGAAAAAAATCACCCACCAAATTTCCCAGGATCAAAGAGCAGACTAAAAGGCCCTCTGGCCTGACCCGTGGTGGCGCAGGGTATAAAGCGTGAACCTTGAAATGCTGAGGTCACCAGTTTGAAACTCCAGGCTTACCTGTCAAAGCACATATGGGATTTGATGCTTTGTGCTCCTCCCACCTTCTCTCTCTCTTTCTCTTTCTCTCCTTTTCTTTCCTCTCTAAAATGAACAAATAAATTAAAAAACAAGGGGGCCCTCTGGGAGCCAAACAATGGGCAAGAAGAGACCCACACTACAACACAACACTGAGAAATTCATAGCCTTCTTGCAAAAAGTTAGATCCTAAAACCTCCATAGAGAGAAAAAAATTATAAATCAAAACAAATTGGTTTTGAATAACAAAGAAAATGGAGTAAAACTTCAAACTTTGAAGAAATTATTTCCAAGGAGCACACTCCATGCCTAATCAAACTATCCATCCAGCAGGAGGGTCAATTAAAGTTATTTTTAAACATGTACAAATAAAAACAGTAAAATTATCTCCCTTATACCCTTTTGTCCTCCACCAAAATGAAGAAGTAGATTAAGAAAAAAGTTTACATAGGACACAGCAGACAACAAAGGAATCCAGGTTGTCTGCTTAGACCAGGCGTAGAGGTGCATTGGTTAAAGTATAGGATAAGCTCCGTAACAAACTGGTCTTCCCACTACAGTGGCCTAGAGGGCAGATTTTTATTTCTCTCTCATGTGACACCCTCAAGTTGTGCAATGGAGGTTGGCGAGACATCTGTACTTCACACAATCATTCAGGGACCCAAGTGCTTTCTGGCTGGTTGCTCATTCATATGGTTGGACTGTTATGCATAATCAAAGCTTGAGGCCACATCTGTGTTCTAGTTTGTGGAGAAAGGATACACATAGATCCAGAGTAATCAATTAAGATAGAAGTTCACACTCCTCACCTCTACTATTATACTATCAGTGATAACT
Organism: Rhynchonycteris naso; assembly: GCA_037038555.1. NCBI lineage: Eukaryota > Metazoa > Chordata > Mammalia > Chiroptera > Emballonuridae > Rhynchonycteris > Rhynchonycteris naso. Next base: position 85,722,586 of record CM073003.1, read on the forward strand.
TAACCGTATGCTCGTACCTACAAGGAGAGATTATGAAATATGTTTCCTAGCCATGTAACCATGTGTCCAGCCTAAATTCTCTATTATGGAAAAATGGAAAGGCATATTTGTAATATAGTTTAGTCTCTGTCATAGAGAGCTATCAGTCCAGACTGAATCATGTTTTAAAAACAGTGGCCAAGAACAGTGTCGCTCTCTATATCCATGATCATCCTTCTCCCCAGAGTGAACAGACATAGTGAAAATCAATAGAAACACAACTTTAAAAAAGAGAATCTTCAATAATTATGATATAAAAGGCACTCAATAATGAAATAATATAAATGTGTATCTAACATAGTGACATAATTTTTCTCTCAACCTATATCTTAGCAAGAGCCTTTTGGTTCCCATAAATGCAATGCAGAAGAAAACACAAATATTCCCAAGTAAAAGGAATTTTCTAATTCCTAATATACCTACATGTTTTCATTTACATAAGATATTGTGTATGGACTTATAAGAAACTTTAAACAGTGGTTGCTTGTCAAAAGAAGAACTGATAATATTTTCATTTTTTACCTTTTTTTCTTTTCAAGTTATATGTTTTGCATTGTATATATTTATGCATTATAAAAATAAAAGAATTTATATCCCATCTGTGAATAAAATAAAATGCATCCTCTAAAAAAATGCATTTACACTCTGAAGCAGCAATTCCAGGTATAGAAATTTATCCTACAGATATACCAGTACAGCATTCTTCATAGTTTAAAAAAGGGTACAATCTAAATATTTAGTAATAGGAGACTGATGAAATTAATTATGCACATCTATACAATAAAAGACAACACAGCCTCAAAAAATAATAAAATTTTGAAAATTTACTAAAGCCAAAAATAAAAATTGTGATCAGTAACTACATGAATGTTGTTTTGGCTCTGAACACAACTTGACTTCAAAAACTTTTAAAATATTATTTTGAAGAAGAAAAATATAGACTAAGACTGAAAATGCAATGGTCTGACAATAAACTAAAATGACATATGAATGTAATGGTTTGCCCTTATCTGTGAATCAAAATCACACTTCTGTTTGGAAGAGTAATGGCAATCATATTGTTGACTCAAAAGTATTATAAGTCAGCAGAAACACCAGACTTGGTGACGTGACTCAGGTCAGTGCTCAGCTTGTTTCCCGACTGTCTCGCTGCCAGTGCTGTGACAGACATGGGTGTTCCAGCACTCAGTGCTCACTGAGGCTGGGATGGGGCAGGAGGGGAGAAGGTACAGCATCATGGTCCATGGGGCCACAGCTGACTTTTCTTGGAAATTCAGTGTGGAGAACTAGAAGTAACAGAGATATAAATTGGGGTCCAGAGTCAGACAAGATACAGTCAGACAGGGTAGTAAAACAATTTTGCCTGTAGTACCTTGTATTTTCAATAAGTTCTCTGGGTACAGCCTAGCTCTTTGTTGGCAAGATATCTCCAAGGTGCTGGTTGGTATTTATATCACCTTGGCAAAGGCACTTAACCCACAGGAGCCTCCATTTCCTTACCTATTATCTATAAGTAACGATTCATTACCTGGAATGATGTATAGGCAAGGACATTTACAAATGTAAAGGTATTAATTTATTTGTTACTGCAGTTCAGGACAACTGCACTGAGCTAGAGCAAGAGTCACATTTCTGTTAGCAGGACTCAGCCCATCTCCAAGTACATGGCACAAGTGCGAAATCTAGTGTAGTGCTGATTTTCAGCATTTTACTGTGGTGTCTTCCTTCTGAAGGCTGTGCTTCATGGTGTCCTGAAACCTTTCCCAACTTTGTCCTGTGTTGAGACTCCTAGAGCTTAATCTTATAATAACTTAACTGCTTGTAATTTGACTTTTCCGGCCCAAACTGTTAACTTCACAAGACTAACCCAGAGGATGTGTGGTAGGCATAACATCTTAGCATCCTCTTGCAAAAGTGTTTGTGCAATTAGGGGATATTAATGGTTCTTTTAAACTGTGGTAGGTCCAACTGTAAAATTATTTTACAATATGGTTAGAAAATCAATAGGTTTTTGACTCATGCTCTGCCTACATTACACCAATGTACATGGTAGCCTTCAGCATTCATGCCTATAAATTAAATGGTCATAGCTCACCTCTTTGTGTTCCTAGCAGGATGCAGAGGATCTTAAATAAACAACATAGGTATATGTCTGTGGTATGCTATAAATAGACTTTTAAGATCCTAAATCTAAACCACTATATTTGATCAGGCCTCCTACAGATGTATAACTTGGCAGGTGAACTTGTGTTGGACAAGAGTGCAGCACCTGTGGGTGTGGACCCATATGCCTTGCCACAACCTGAAAGAATGAACATGTTGAATAAATGGAAATTTAGGTCAGGAAAAAGCAGGTGTCTTCTAGTGCCACAAATTCATGGAGACTTATCACTGTGGCAGAAATGATTACGTGCCTCCCAATCCCCTGTCTGCCTTTCTGCCCATTTTTATCCAGCAGTTTACTGCCCAGCCCAAAGCCTGTACTCTGCGGTCTCCCTGGCTATGCAGCTACACCCTGCCTCAAATTCTCTATAAAATGTAATGGAGGATGAACAAGTACATTTAAAAAATTATCTGTAAACTTACTTCTTTGTTAGACCAGCCCGGTAAAATGGTAAGCCTTGTCTTTCAGCCAAGAGCCTCTCTACCCTGACCTTTGGAGCAAGGGATAAGAGGAGTTGACAAAATCATTAAGTTTGTTTGACCTGAACATATGTGCATATGACCATTTCTTTCATGAACCACAGTCAAAAAGATGAAAAAGAACAAATGAGTCTGGAACCAGTTATGTAATTCTAATGAGGCTCTTCTGCTTCTACAACATATTTGGCAAAAGACCCATGTTCTGAGACCAGAGAAAAGGAGTTCAGAAATTTAACATTTAGAAAGGGGTCAGACACAAAGTTCAGAAAATTGTGTCTCCTCCTGACAGTTCTGAGCTTGGCTGTGACTGCAGATACCAAAGTGCATTTGTTCAGCTTGTTCCTAAATCTTAGTTCAGTGTCTGCCCTTGGTCCTTAATGTGGGTGCTGCCCCCTCGTCTCCCAATTCATGCTTCAGGACTCCTGTGGTTTGAAGAAGATACTACCTTGCTGTGTAACTATACCAAGTACTCAATTTGGAGTTGGGCTGTCCTTAAATGATGATATGGCTTCATTTCATAAGATTGTATATTTTAGTCATAAAATGGATCTAGATATCCTAAATCTAAGGCCTCAGCTTGTAGGTGGCAAAGTATTACTGTCTTCAGTTGTTAGAAGTGAAGCGCAAAAAGATTAAGGGACTCGTCCAAGGTCACTTTACTTGTCTGCCAAGGAAAGGCCAGAACCCAGTTTCCTGTCTCCTAAAAATTACTCTTTTCTATATTTCATGGAAGGGGGCCACTTAAAGTTCTTCCTGAAAGAAAAAGTACATTGCAGAAATTTCTTCAGTGTTACCTATTAGCAAGCATAATCATGGGTGTATTAGTTCTATATTGCCACAATAATGTTGTGTAAGAAACTACCCAAAATTCAGTGGCTTAAACAAGTTATTTATTTTTACTCATCTGCAATCAGTTGGAATGGTTACGCTTACAGCTCTGTTGTCTTGAATAGACTGGGCACTCTGCTTCCTTTTTCTGTCACCTTTTCCCTAAGACCAGTGACTAACTAGAGACTGTCCATCATGCTAATGACTGAGGCACAAGAGGGCAAGTAGAAATGCTTGATGCCTTTTTAGTACTTCTGTTGGCCAAAACAAATTACATGTTCAATGCCAACCTCAGTAGGACAGGAAAATATACTCTACCTCGCTACCCTTCACTGGAGGGTACACTGCAAAGTAATGTGGCAAAGGATGTGGAGTATAATCTTCTCGGGAAGTGGGAAGTGGTGCCTGACTGAACAGGGGGAGGGGATGTGAGGTGAGGAGTTGGAATAACAATCCAGTCTACCATAATGTACTGGAAAAATGGGTCTTAATGAAGGTATATTATTTGCCATCAAGGCCTATTTGCATCACAACAAATTGTTTCACATTTTTTTTTTTTTTTACAGGGACAGAGAGTCAGAGAGAGGGGATAGACAGACAGAAATGGAGAGAGGTGAGAAGCATCAGTCATTAGTTTTTCATTGCCGTTGCAACACCTTAGTTGTTCATTGATTGCTTTCTCATATGTGCCTTGACCGTGGGCCTTCAGCAGACTGAGCCACCCCTTGCTGGAGCCAGCGACCTTGGGGTCCAAGCTGACGAGTTTTTTGCTCAAGTCAGATGGGCCTTCGCTCAAGCCGGCAAGCTCAGGGTCTCGAACCTGGGTCTTCCGCATTCCAGTCCGATGCTCTATCCACTACACCACCACCTGGTCAGGCTGTTTCATACTCTTTAAAACTCATTTAAATGATTACATTTCCTAGAGGAGCCAAATGTAATACAAAACACAAATGTTTTCTAGGAGAGAGCTGATAAAGGAGACAAGTATTTGATTGATGAGAAGTTATTGCCAGCAATTTTTTTTTGTATTTTTCCAAAGTGAGAAGGGATGGGGGAGGCAGACAGACAGATTCCCGCAGGTGCTTGACTGGGATCCACCCAGCATGCCCACCAGGGGGCGATGCTCAGCTCCTCTGGGGCACTGCTCTGCTGTAACTGGAGTCATTCTAGGGCCTGAGTCAGAGGCCATGGAGCCATCCTCAGCATCCCGTCCAACTTTGCTTCACTGGCGCCTTGGCTGTGGGAGGGGAAGAGAGAGATAAAGAGAAAGGAGAGGAGGAAAGGTGGAGAAGTAGATGGGCGCTTCTCCAGTGTGCCCTGGCTGGAAATTGAACCTGGAACTTCCACACAGTGGCCGACGATCTACCACTGAGCCAACCGGCCAGGGCCAGCCATGTTTTTAAAAGGATTTCACTTAGAGAAGCAGATAAATGTATATTACTTAAAAAGTAAAAGATAAAATGAAGTTGGATCAATACCAAAAAATTTTAAAATGTGCGGTTCAAGGAAAACTTCAATTAATAAAATGTGTTTATCACTAGCCTGTGTGTGTGTGTGTGTGTGTGTGTGTGTGTGTGTGTGTGTGTGTGTGTGTGATGGATATTTTTCTCTTCATGCTGTATCATGTAGCTGTTAATAAAGTATTATAACTCTTTACCAAGTACTTGTTATGATACCACACACAAAAACTATTCTCTCATGATACTTTAAGAAGTCAATTCGGTCTGACTAGGCAGTAGCACAGTGGATAGAGCATCAGACTGGGCTGTAGAGGACCCAGGTTTAAAACCCTGAGGTTGTAGACATGAGCGCAGGCTCACCAGCTTGAGTGTGAGGTCACTGACTTGAGCGCGGGATCATAGACATGACCCCATGGTCTCTGGCTTGAGTCCCAAGGTCACTGGCATGAAACCCAAGGTCGCTTGAAGCCCAAAGTCACCGGAAACCCAAGGTCACTGGCTTGAGCAAGAGGTCACTCACTCTATTGTAGCCTCTTGGTTAAGGTACATATGAGAAAGCAACCAATGAACAACTAAGGTGCCTCAATGAAGAATTGATGCTTCTCATCTCTCTTCCTTTCTGTCTGTCCCTATCTGTCCCTCTCTCTGTCACACACACAAAAAGAAGTCAATTAAACAGAGAAAACACAGAATATTTCTTGTCAATATTGCTGAGCTCACAGAGATACTTCAATGATGAAACTAACTTTTTATTTAAAAATCTACTATTCTATATCATGACACTCAGATTTCATAAGGTAGAGATATTTTCCTAAGTAATATCTGAAGTAGACTGACAAGTAGCATACCTGCTTCAACAAACAACAGTTGCACAATGCACTTTTGCTGAGTAAATGTTTACCATTAAACTGCCAAAAATCTGAATTTAATTTATTGTCTCATCTTACTCAGAAAAATATCTGTGGGTCTCCTCTGTAGTCAACCAATACTTGAGTTGTAACCACTTATTCAGAACATGTTAATATCAGAAAAATGTCAAGTATGTTTTCATCATTTGATCAATTTTTTTTTTGTATGGCTACAGTGAACTTTAATGATGGTGCATGACAAGGTAGTGCTCCTTAAGCCCCTCCCTTCTTTAGGTGGTCTGGGATGAAAACTATGGAGGCTAAGAGATTCTCACTGTGTTGGGGAATTCATTTGGGTAAGGATTCCCCAGTAGCTGAAGGTCTCTCTTTCTCTAACTGGGGCCGGTGGTACAGGGGGCTCTTATTCCTTGGAGGCCAAAACTTTAAAAAAGAATTTAAAAATAACCTGATCTCTTCTTTACTGTTAGGTGGAGTAACATATTGAGGAGATGGATGTCAAATTGTTCATTTTGATGTCTCAATTACATCATTTTTTTTTTGTTCATTTTTTTTTTATCAGATTGGAGAATATATTGGCAGGCATTTAGTCTTTTCCACATAGAGATTATACTGAATTTTAAGAATTCACTCAATGAGAAATGACCACTCTCAGATTTGATTTATGAAGGTACTCCAGTAGGCTAAAGAAGATCACAATGAAAGTCTTACAAATTCCACAATGAGTCAGTTTTCTGTCTTTTTCATTATCCAGTTCAACCCTATCATAAAGCAATCTCTCTGAAGCCCAATTCATGGACATTTAAACCACTACTTTGGATTAAGGCAGCCAAAACAATCTCTCTGTGGTCTCCATGATGCTTCAGTAGTTTTTATAGAAGGAAAAGTCAGAGCCCCCCTACCCCTCCTCCACGGAGGAGGCAGAAACAAGAAGAATGCAGAATGGGGGGGGGGGAGGGTCTGCAATGTCTGAGGTTTTACACTCAGCCCATGACCTCAGTGTTCAGGACTGAGGAGCAAGGGAAGACAGGAGAGTTTGAAAAATAACAAACCACTGCTGTGGACTTTGCTTGTTATCAGTTCCTTGAAATGAACTTGCAGCTCCAGTAAGAAGAATAAGTGATAGGACTATCAAGGACAGACCCTCCCACCTCCTCTCCCCTTCCCCTCCCTAAGACATGAAAGTCATGTAGGTCTGCAAACAAAGAAGTCATAGAAATCAGGCATTTGTCACATGAAAGCTAAAGCTGTAAAGGTATAGAAGATGTAAGAAATCCAACTTCGGGGAACTTGTGTTTTGTTGACTTTGTTAGGGTCACGCAGTTCTGCCAGCTAAATAAATCCTACTTTCTTCATCAAGTTGTCTGGGTGTTTTTGTCCTCCTTTGACTCCTGCAATATTTTCACTTGATTATTTTTTGTTGCCACAAAATAGGACACTTAAGAATTTTTGATGAATCATTAAACATGATTATAGAGCTTATTTGGAATGTTTACATTTGGTACCTCAATTTTGAAGAATGCTGTAATATTGTTGGGCAGATAAAATATATTATGCTCACTTTGTTAAAGATGGCGCTGCTCATGTGGAAGCCCATCGCCCAGGTGATGATATTAGTTGCCCTTCTTGCTTGGGATGGGCATGATTATATTAATGTGTGTTGGGGGCGGGCTGTGGACAGGCAGGATCCTTGTAACCTGGAACTTGAGCAAACAGGGGCTTATATTTAGGCCCAGGATTAATAAGAGTAGGGGTCCTGTGATGGATGAGAGTAAAGTTGTTAGCCGTGGGGACCAGATGTATACACTTTTGAACCAGTTTTGGGATTTTTCCCTTTCTAACTTTCTTCTAAGTTTTTTCTGGATTATTTCTAGGCTTTCTTGAATTACTCCTGAATTGTTGGCATAGAAGCAGCATTCTTCCCCGAGGGCTACACAAAGCCCTCCTTGTCTTAGAAACAGCAAATTTAGTTCTTTTCTATTTTGTAAAACTACTTCTGCTAAAGAACCATGTTGCCTCTTGAACTGGGATGTTGTATGTCAGCATCTACTTGGTTGCTTAACTCTTTGAGGTCTATATTACCTTTGACTAAGGCTGTGGTGCTGAGGGTAGCTGATCCTACAATCCCTAGCTTAGGGGTATTAGGATGGGGGCTCTCTTTTGGTGATGCAGGTGGTCTAAGGTTGGCTATATATAAGTTCTCCCTGCTTCCCCTTTATAAAGAGAGACCTGGGGTAGAATATAAACTAGGATACAAAGGAGGTCTCTCTCAGAACTGAATAGGTCAGAAGAAGCACATTTAGTCAGACCGTTGGTGCATGCTAGCCATGAGTGCTCAGGGGCTAAATAATAAGTAGAGGTTCTATTATTTTCAAAGTGGGTGGCAATGCAAAGGGGGTTTTGCTGAAGAGGTAATTTGGGTAAAGAATACAAGTCCATTTTCCTTGCGTGTCCCTGAGTGTGAACATGGGTTGGTCCCAATTACAGGCAGAGGAATTGGTCATCAAGGGGATGACATCAGACAGTCCTGTACCTACATAATTTTTGGGTTTTGCATTTAGGGGTAGCTAATAGGTTCTTCCTAAGTCTGGTTGGGAGGTGTTTATAGAGCAGTATACAGCTTTAAGCACAGAAAGTAGTGGGGCTAGCAGAGGTGAAAGTGGCTCTGGGCTATTTGGGTTTTTGTGGCTTTCTGGAAACTGGGTGGGTCTAGTTTTAACTGGGATGGGTAGACCAATAGGTGTGTTTTCTCTTATAGGAAACTTTTTCTGAATTTTAATGAATGTCCCTAATTGTTTGCCAGTTTCTCTTAGTTTTATTCCCTAAGTTTGTTCAGAGTCCCAGCGCTTGCTAGAGGGTGTTTTGACTTTAATATATATAGGGTTACATCTGCTGGGAGTGCTGGATGTTCTCCCTTCATGGTTGAACAGGCCACGGTAAATGGCAAGATTTAGATCTTGGTCTATGGCCCTTCCCGGGTAAGTTGACCATGTGACACAGGAGGCCATTGGACAGTAGTAGTTTGTACGGGAGTGGCAGCTTAAATCTGTTGGATTGAACCCGGGGCAGATATCAAGGTGCCTTTCTAAGTATCTATTTATAATTCTTTCTTGGAAAATATCCCCATAGGCTCCATCTTCCAAGATAGATAATTCTGTGCTGCTTGAGGGAAGAGAATACTGATCTCTATAGTAAACCTTTTATTTTTATTTGTTTCTTTAAAGGATATGACTGTAGTGTATGTTTGGGACCAAGGGGGGTTTGGCTCTATTTCCCAGTAGGGGGAAAGGACTTCCCCAGTGACACTAATTAGTTTCTATGTAATGTTAGGTTTTGGCTTATGGGAATTTCCTTGACCTTTAAGTACAGTATACATTATTAATAAGAAACCAAGTGGCGTGAAAGTCTTAGCTTTAGAGGGTCTTCTCTAGGGTGACATACCCATTCTTCTCTTTTGTGTTTGACTCTCGAATGGTGCAACCAGGTTGAGATGTGGTCTACCTTGATGGTGGTGGGAGTGGTCAAGATCATGGTATGTGGACCCTTCCATGTGGGAGTCAGTCCTTGGGTGATGTACTTCTTACCTAGACTGAGTCCCCAGGCTGGAAGGGATATACCAGATCCCCTGGTAAGGCTGGAAGCACCTCTTGGACAGTCTTTTTGACAGCCTGCTGAGTACTTTGCAGACCCTGTAAGTACTTAAGGAAGGAGTAGTTACTTAACTCAGCTTTTATTTCTTCCCTAAGTTTTGGCAGTAAGGAAGGAGGTTTCCTGAACATTATTTTAAAAGGAGTAAATCCTTCCCTATAGGAGGTACACCTTGCCCTAAGGAGGGCTAAGGGGAGTAATGTGGGACAGTTTTCACTGCTTTCAAGAACAAATTTGTTTCAAGTTTCTTTTGAGGTCCAATTGATGCGTTCTACCTTTCCTGAACTTTGGGGCCTATAGGAACAATGTAATTTCCAATTAATATTTAAGGTTTGGCTAAGTCCTGTGATGTTTTGGGAATGAATGCCGGGCTGTTATCAGAACCTATGGTGGTGAGGAGACTGTATCAGGAATTATTTCATGGAGTAATTTCCTAAGTACTGGGGTAGCAGTTTCTGACCTAGTGGGGAAGGTTTCTACCCACCCGGAGAAAGTACTTATACAGACTAGGAGGTATTTGTACCCTGCATGGGGTGGCTTTATTTTAGTGAAATCAATTTCCTAATGTTCCCCCGGCATGGCTCCCCTTTCTCTAACCCCTATGGGCATTTTCCTGCCTTGTTTGGCATTTACCCATGCGCAAGACCAACAACGTCCTACTGTACTGCTCAGGGTCTGGTCCAGGTGCAGTATGAGATACCTGGTTTGGAGCAATTCAGTCATTTTGGTGTGACACTTGTTGTATTTGGAGTGCCGATATCCCTTCCTAATGTCTCTGGGATTAAGATTCTTTCATCTGGTAGGACCCACCAGCCAGCAGCGTTTTTGGTCGCCTTTTTCCCTTTTGCTAAAGCAGTTTCTTCCTGAGTATAACAAGGGGTGTTGGGCAGTTCAGGCAATGGCAAAGTCACTAAAACCTGGAGAGGCCCCAGTGGTTTTATGGCTACGGCCCAGGCCTCTAGTTTTGCTGCTCGGTTCCCTCGAGCTTCTTTGGAATCTCCTCTTTGGTGCCCCTTACAGTGAATGATTGCCACTGCTGAGGTGAGTTGAATTGCTTCTAATAAGGCTAAGATTTCTTCCTTGTTTTAGATATTTTTCCCAACCAAAGTAAGTAGTCCCCTTTCTTTATAAATGGCACCATGCACATGTGCCGTGGCAAAAGCATACCTGCTGTCTGTGTAGATAGAGATTGCTTTTCTTTTTTTCCATCTAAGAGAAGGGTCATGAGTTCTGCCCTTTGTGCTGAAGTTCCCCGGTTTAGCTCTTGCAACCAGATGACCCAGTCCAGTCTTACTACTGCAGCCTCCGCATACCTGATGTCGTCTTGCAAATAACTGCTCCTGTCGTGTACAGATCCTCATCGGTGCCAGACACCTCGGAGTCTTCTAAGTCTGGTTGGGCTGTTTGTATGATGTTGATTATCTCCATACAGTCGTACAACAGGGTGGCTGCATCACTGCCTGGGTGTATGCTCGGGGTTAATGGCTGCTGTTTCCTGGAATTTTATCCTAGGTTGGTCTAGGAGTAGAGCTGGAACTGGGTTATTTGAGTATTTGACATATATCTTTCTGGAGTTCCCCTTAGGAGCTCCTCAACTGTGTGTGGCACCATCAGAGTCAGCTCTTGACCCAGTGTGAGCTTGTCAGCCTCTTTGACAAGGATTGCGGCAGCTGCTATGGCTCACAGGCAGGCAGGCCATCCAGCCACCACGGGGTCTAGCCATTTTGACAGGTATGCAACTGGTCATTTTCAAGGTCCTAAAAGCTGAGTCAAGACCCCTTTCACAATTCCCCAAGACTCATGGATGAATAACTGAAAGGGCTTGGAGATATCAGGCAGGGCAAGAGCAGGGGTGGATGTTAGGGCCTTTTTAAGGTCCTCAAAGTTTTTCTTCTTAGTCTCAGTTCATTCCAAGGGTTGTGACCCACCTGTGCAAGCATAGAGAGGCTTTGCTTACTCTGCAAAACCTAGAATCTATAGTCTGCAATATCCTACAGTCTCGAGGAATTCCCTTACTTGCCTTTTAGTTGTTGGAGTGGGGATCGGAGGATAGCCTCAATGCTGTCGTGGGACAGAGTCCTTTGCCCCCCCCCTTGACCCGGTAGCCTGAATAAGTACCCTCAGGAGTGCATACTTGTGCCTTGTTGGCCGACACTCGGTACTCTGGTGCTTGGAGTGGGGCGAGGAGGTTTTGAGTAGCCTCAAGGCAGAGCTCTTCTGTGGCTGCTGCCAGTAGTAGGTCATCTATGTACTAGAGTAGGGTACAGTCTTGATGTTCCTGCTGGAAGGCTACCAGGTCTGCACTTAGACTTCATTAAAGATAGTGGGAGAGTTCTTAAAGCCTTGGGGCAGTCTGGCCCATGTTAGTTGGCCAGAAAATTCTCCTTTTGGGTCCTCCCACTGAAAGCCCAAAACAGGCTGACTTTTAGGGGCTAGCAGGATACTGAAAAAACCATCTTTAAGGTCTAAGACTATATAGAACCGATGCTCAGGATGCAGGATGCTGAGCAAGGTGTACAGGTTGAGGACTGTAGGGTGTATGGTCTCTACCCATTTATTAACTTCCCAAAGTTCCTGGACTGGCCAGTAGTCTTTTATTCCAGGTTTTAGAACTGGCAATAAGGAAGTGTCCCATGGGGATAGGCAGGGCACTGAGATTCCTTCTTCCCTGAGACACTGTATGTGAACAGCTATTCCCTCCTTTGCTTCCCGACTCATTGGGTATTGCCTTAACACTACTGGCGTTGCAGTGGAGAGCAATGGTATGACTACAGGTGGCTGATGGGCAGCCAGTCCGGGAGGGTTGGTTTCGGCCCATACCCCTGGGAAACTCTCTTGAATCTTCTGAAGAAGAGACAGGCTGTTGGTGTCTCCCTGCTTAGCTGGCTCCTCTAAGAGATACTCCTCGGAGAGAGGGCAGGTTAGGAATAGCTGCAATCTGACATTTGAAGGTTTCCTTGTTGATCCCTATGGTCAAGATAGTATTTTCCCCTTTGAATAAAATTGTGGCCTGGAGCTTTTGTAACAAGCCCTGTTGTATTGAGGGGTAAGGGCATTGCGGCATAACCAAGAGTGAACAGGTGACAGTTTCTTACCCTAGATTGATTGTTCGCTGGGTGGTCCATGGGTAGTATGCAGCTTTTCTGGTGGTCCCTTGTACTGGAGTTTTGTGTGTGGTGACAGGTCCAAGGGGCTCAGTTAAAACCAAATGAGTTGCTCCAGTTTTTATTAGTAAGTCTACCATTTTCTCCTGTTACTGAGGTTACCATAGGCTCCCGGGGGACTCAGTGAAAAGGAGCCTTGGCCCTGTCGGTCCTCGAAGTTCAGGACCTTTGAGCTTGCCTTGGCCGCTTGTAATTTGGACACTTATTGTTCCAATGTCCTTCCTCTTTGCAAAGTGCACACTGATTTTTCTCTAATTGATCCCTGGCCTCCCTCTCAAGTTTCCTTTCTTTCCTCTATTTCTCCCTGGGGACCCTTTTTCTTTATTTGAATTAACCCTTATAGTGCGGTTACTACTACATTGGCTATCTTTTTGTTTTTCTTTTCCTCAATTGTGTCTCTATTATTGAAGACCTTCTGAACTATTGCAACAAATTGGGATCAGTTCATGCCTTCGAACTCTTCTATCTTTTGGAGTTTCTTTTTAATGTCAGGGGTGGATTGCATCATGAAAGCCAAATAAATAGCCATACTATTCTCAGGTACATCTGGATTTATAGGGGTGAACAGCGGTACACTTCACACAGGCATTCAAGAAATGCCACAGGGGATTCCTGTGGACTTAGGACAATTTCAGAAACCTCTGAGAGGTTGGTAGGCTTTCGGGCTGCAGCTTTTAGCCCCAATAAAAGATACTGGTTGAAAGTGTCCAAAGAGGCCTTTCCCTCCTGGGAATTAGGATTCTACTGTGGTTTGGTGGAGGCGAAGGCTGCCTCAATGTGGTCCCTATTTTCCTCCAGGGATCCTCCTCCTGGCCCCAGGATTGCTTTTCTACCCTCTTGCCTAATTCTGTCCCTTTCTTCTGAATGAAAAGGATATTTAAAAGTTGCTGGCAGTCCTCCCAGGTAGGTCTGTGAGTTTGTAGGACAGTTTCTATGAGCCCTATTAGGCCCTGAGACTTCTCCAAAAATGAAGGATTTGGGGCTTTCCAATTATATAGATCACTGGTGGAGAATGGGACATACACAAGGAATGGCTAAGTCTCAGGGTCAGGGTCAGTCCCCCAAAAGGGCTACTGTCTGAGTGGCAAGATAGGGTCCCCTCCTGGCAAGATAGGGTTCCCTCCTTGCCCATATTTAGACCCACTCTGGGTATGGGGAGGGGATATAACAGTGGAGGTCATAGCCCTCTCCTGAAGGTCTTGCACAGGCTCAGGGGCTGTAGCCCGGGGACTATAAGAAGGAGGCACATCAATTTCCTCAAGGGGTTCTGCGAGAACTGAGGGTCCAGAGGTTTTCTTTTTGTTCCCTTTTCCCTCTTCATTTAGGTCAGGTTGGACTAGGAAGACACGGTACCCTCTTTGTATTGAGCATGTTTTTAGCCATAGGGGTGGGTGCATAGTTAAACTGAGCCATTAATTAATGTAGGGGAATTGGTCAGGATGGTCGGAGTTCCCAGTATTAACACTCCTGACTGCCCTAACTATCCAGGGATTAAAAGTCCTGCGGTCTGGCCACGCAACTCCAAATATGGGCCATTCTAATGCACAGAGGGTGAGAAGTCTTCCTTTTGACCTTTTAATCCCATACCTATGGTTGTCTCCATAGGCTTCTTTAAAGTGCCTCAGGAGACAACATAAGGTAGTCTTTTGTGTATTGGGCCCTCCTCCCATGCTTAATTTCTAGGGTGCTGGCCTGGCGGTCTGCAAAATTAAAACCATCCAGGAGGACACAGGAATCAGCACATGAATAAATGGCAAGAAAGAGTAATCAGATAAGAACTAGTACCCAAAACAAAGGATGTTTAAGTACAGAGGTGTCAAACCTCACACAAGAGCAGAGGCAGGAGCCAAAAGATAAGGACAATTTTCTCTGGGGAAAGGTCAGAGAGAGTGCCTTAAAGCCAGAGGTCTTGGATCCAAGAAAAGAAGTCTAGCGGGTCTGAAGAAAGTGGCCTGAACTAAGAAATGTCACAAGAGATTTCTTGGATGAACAGAGCGAATCTACAGAACAGACAATTTACCATTTACCTTTACACTTGACTTTTAGATACAGTTCAGTAGACAAGGGAAGGGGGTGCCCCATGAGTAAGGTGACCAGACGTCCCGCTTTTGGCGGGACAGTCCCAATTTTTAACAATTTGTCCTGCATCCTGCGGCGTTTTAAAAAAGTCTTGATTTTTGGAAAGAATGCACAAATAGCTAGGGAACGGCGGGAGAACGGGGAAGGGAATATACGGTTTTCAGCAGGGAGACCCCGCCTCAACCTGGAAGCACCCACACTGCAGCAAGAGCTGGCTGCCCCAAGCGGGCCCCCAAAACAAAAAACTTCGGGCAGGACATACCTGCTGGGATGGTGGCTGTCAAGTCCCCTAACTTCCCATAGGCCTGCGTCCTGGATGCCAGCGTGCGGCTCCGGGCTCCAAGCGTGCTGGAGGTGCTGCCCTGCCTGCTCCCGCCCACTCGTGCAGCTCCGGCATCAGTTTTGGGACCATGTAACCCAATCCCTCTGACTCACTCAAAATTTTCCATATAGTAATATTTCCAAAAATGATCTTTCTAATTGAGGTATCATTATTAAAAATATATATTGATAAGGAAAAGGTTAAATCTTGGGCATCAGCAAAAATCATAATAGAGAACAAATGGTTAGAAATATTTCCTCACTTTGAAACAAACCATGCACCATACAATAATGCACTAAAAATTGTGGAATACGCACTGTCTTTACCAGGAACTAATGCTGCGACTGAACGTGTTTTTTCTACGGTAAATAAAGTGTGGACATCAGAAAAATCACAATTAAGTGTTGAGACTTTGAAAGCCATTTTTTGTGTAAAATATAATTTAACAAATTCTTGTAAAAAATTTCATGACCTTTTAAACAACAACAGCAGCCTGACCTGTGGTGGCGCAGAGGATAAAGCGTCGACCTGGGAACACTGAGGTCGCCGGTTCAAAACCCTGCACTGGTTCGGTCAAGGCACATATGGGAGTTGATGCTTCCAGCTCCTCCCCCCTTTCTCTCTTTCTCTCTCTCTCTCTCTCTCTCACTCTGTGTCTCCTCTCTAAAATGAATAAAATAAAAATAAAATAAACTTTAAACAACAACAGCAATGTACTAAAAAAAATTTACTGAAGTGAGAAATATGCCAAAGAATAAAATAATAATATACATAATATTTTTAATGTATTATATTTGCAAATTGTACTAACGTTGAAATTAAAAAAATATATTACAATACTATTTTTGCATTCTATGAAAATTTTTTTTGCTCCATATAGACCAAATTTTTAATCAAGACCCCCTCCCCATCAATGGCGTCCCACTTTACCAATTTTAAAATCTGGTCACCTTACCCATGAGGAGCCTCTCAGGTGCTTGCATGGCTGTGTCCCTTGTGGGAGCTTAGGTGCCTCTTAGCAGTTGGTGGGCGGGTGTAAAGTACCGACTTGGATCAGAAAGTGTCTGATACCACTTTAAGCCATATGAGGATCACCACAGAACCGCAGGTTAGAGCCCACTCAGGCTCTGTGGTTATTCACCATAGAGCCACAAACTGAAAACTTAGGTGCAAGCATCAGAGATACACACCAATTACTGAGGGGTTTTCAGACAGAACAATAAGAGCAAAGAATGAGATCCTGGCACAAAGGAGTCTCAGGAAACCCGTGGCAGGACTAATTTTAGTCCCCACTAATAGTCTTTCCTGGGAGCACAAACAAATGTGTCCTGGGAGCCCAAGGTAGGATTTAATTCTCCACCAACATCTTGGCCCTAGAGAGCCTATTGCATGAGTGTGATCGTGTCTGATCCTCCATTGCAATAGTTCCAAATTTACTAGTCCCAAACAGAAAAGCAGAATACAGCAAAGCAAGGTATTTACTTTACTCACCTCCGGAGGTCAGAATCTGTACTTCTCAACTTTTGCCAAATGTTGGGGGAGAGGGTGTTTGCTGAGATGCTGTCTGAGACCGGTAGGACAGCTGGAGCCTGGAATGTCTCAGGGGGCACCTCTCCTAGAAATCCAGTGGGGTTGGGCAACCTTCTGGAGAGGCCAACCAGCCTGGGTGTCTCTACCCAGTGACACAAAACACTGGAAATCTCATTGGGGCCTCCAAAATATTGCAAAGTGACCAAAAAGTTCCAAAGAGACACCATAGTTCCAAAAAAAATTAAGGAACAGATTCAATAAATGTTAAGCTGGCTGGCTGCACAGGGGTTTCAGTCCCAAATCATACAACAGCCTTGAGGGGTCGGAGTCTGAGGTTTATAAAGGCAAAAGCTACAAGCAAGCAGCTTCAAAAGCAGAATGTGCAGTTGGCTTATCAGGAAGTCCCTGCTGACAGTTGGAAACTTCTTGCTGATGGCACAAATTGTGGTTTAGCTCAGTTTGCAAGTTTGCACTAACAGAAATACAAAATTTTCAAAATATTGATTACAAGAGGATTACGAGAGGCATACAAAATGGTGTTGCTCATGCTAACAGTTTTACAGTTTCTTGGCACCTTGTAACTCTATTACCCTGGCAACTGTGGCCAGGTCCCACTCTGGCCCTTCTCTGGCTGCACCTTTCTATGCAAGGCAAGAAAGTCATGGGGGCAAGAGGACATAGTACTTGAAACCATGTCCCCTTGCCACTACAGTCTAGTGCCCAGCACTCAGAATTGACTATCTTAATGGCTCCAAGTTTAGTTAAGCTTGCATGGCCCCTTCTATGACTACGTCCTACACAGGGCTTCCATCTGTTGGCTTGCCCTAGAGAACTGCCAATGTTAGACACAGGCCTAAAATGAACTCTTCCATATTTCACTTATTGAGTATAGGTGGGTCCTCGGGTTATGACAGTCTTGACATATGACATTTCAAGTCTACGATGCTCATTTCTATAAAAACTTAATAAAAATGTGAGATGTGAGTGTTCTGGCTTATGCCATTAGCATCATACTTATGGACTGTATGGGTGAATTAGTTCTAGACTAGCCTGGGAGAATTTTTAAGAAGGCAGAGAGACCTGAAACAGATTCTGTACCCTCTACATCAACTGCTTCTCGACATGAAACACCTGTAGTACGGTAAAATCCTCTCCAGTGTCTCCTGCATGTTTACTAGGCAATCCTGATTCACCTGACCCAGTATCTCCAGCACCTTAGGTAGATTCTACTGCCTTCCCAGCTTCCTCCTCACAATAGGTCACTCTCTCACACCTTGCAATGCCCCTTCCAGTGTGCAAGCCAACCACAGAAATAAATGTAAAAAAATTTTTTACACTCAGTTTTTGTTATTTTTTCTGATTCTATAGTAGAGTATATTTATGTCCTTTTTCTATTTCTGTGACTTAGTTGTTTTTTTTTTTTTTGTTCTAGATTATGATTTTATAACTCTGTTGGGATAGGTAAGTGACTTAGGCTAGGGTGTGTTTTGACTTCCACCAAAATTCGGATTGTATCACTGTCATAGGAATGGAATTGTGTCATAGCTCGAGGACATGCTATATATTGTTTCTGAACTCAGTCAGGAACTTAATCCCTGATATATATATATATATATATATATAAAATTTTAATTAATTAATTAATTAATTTTGTGACAGAGACAGAGAGAGAAACAGAGAGCAACAGATAGGAACAGACATACAGGAAGGGAGAGAGGAGATAAGAAGCATCAATTCTTCATTGTGGAATCTTAGTTGTTCATTGACTGCTTTCTCATATGTGCCTTGATGAGGGGGTGAACTACAGCAGAGTGAGTGGCCCCTTGCTCAAGCCAGTGACTTTGAGGTTTTGAATCTGGGTCTTCTGTGTACCAGATTCTCTATCCACTGTGTACCTGATGCTGTATCCACTGTGCCACTGCCTGGTCAGGCTAAAATATTTTTATTTATGTTAGCAAGTTGCAGGGTCAAGTTACTAAACACAAGGCATTTGGAGTCAGTATGGATTTGAATTCTGGCTCTGCACTTACTAATTTTGGGACTTTAAATAAGCATTTAACATCTCTAACTAACCTTATGAAAACTTAAATCTTGAACATAGGTACTTTCTCATATATGATTATGAATTATGTAATTATTTAATATCTGTGGTATTTGGCATATAATACTTGATAATTTACAATCTTCATTATAAGAAAATATCATAGAGTAGTAGAAAATGATGCATTCTCTTCATCTTTGGAGTATATATTTAGGCAGAAAGTGTTCTGTAAACTTGTGTGTATGTATGTACATGCAATACTAATTTCTTTCTTTAATAAACAAAAATAAACTTTACAAAGGTATTTGATCATCTTTACTTCACCTTCACATCTGTCTTGCCTTATCTTCCAAAATTGTTTTTTACGTTTCTCAAAAATATGTGACTTTAATGTGTATCTTTGTGTTCACAATCCTTCAGAGGTTTAAATTCTTTAATGCCCAAGAGTGTTTTTATTACATGTCCTCATCTTAATGGTAATTTGTTTGGACATAAAGTTATAGATTAAAGCTCATTGCCTCTTATACTTTAAAAATATTACTCTATTATCTTTTTACATTTTGAATTACTGGTGAGAATTTCAGAGTTAATTTAAAGTTTTATTTTCCTTTGTAAATAATCCCCATTCTGAAATTGTGTAGCATTTTTATTGTTTATATTCTTAAATTTCTCTACAATGTTTCTATGTGTGAATTTTTTCATATATAACTTTTTTATATTTTGTAAATTTTATTTAGACAGTTAATTTTGACGGGGTGACATTGGTTAGCTAGAGTACATAGATTTAGAAAAAACATCTCCAGATCATTTTGACATTTGAATATGTTGTACACCTATCACCCAAAGTCAAATTGTCCTCTGTCCCCTTTTATTTGGTTTCCTTTATGCCCCCCTCCCTACACACCCTCTTTTTCCTCCCTTTCCCCCTCCTGGTACCCACTGCACTCTTATCTATGTCCATGAGTCTCAATTTTGTGTCCCACCTATGTGTGGAATCATACAGTTCTTAGTTTTCTGATTTACTTATTTCACTCAGTATAATGTTATCAAGGTCCATCCATGTTGCTGTAAATGATCTGATGTCATAATTTCTTATGGCTGAGTAGTATTCCATAGTATATATGCACCACATCTTCTTTATCCAGTCATCTATTGAAGGACTTTTTGGTTGTTTCTATGTCTTGGCCATCATCAACAATGCTGCAATGAACACGGAGCTGCATGTGTCTTTACGTACCAATGATTTTGAGTTTTGTGGGTATATACCCAGAGGAGGGATTCCTGGGTCATATGGTAGCTCTATTCTTAATTTTTTGAGGATCCTCCATACTTTCTTTCATAATGGTTGTTCTACTTTACATTCCCACCAACAGTGGATGAGGATTCCTTTTTTTCCACAGCCTCTCCAGCATTTGTTATTACCTGTCTTGTTGATGATAGCTAATCTAACAGGTGTGAGGTAGTATCTCATTGTAGTTTTGATCTGCATTTCTCTAATAGCTAGTGAAGATGAGCATCTTTTTATATATTTGTTGGCCATTTGTATTTCTTCCTGGGAGAAGTGTCTGTTCATGTCCTCTTCCCATTTTTTTATTGGATTGTTTGCTTGTTGTTGAATTTTGTGAGTTCTTTGTGTATTTTGGATATTAAGCACTTATCTGAGCTGTTGTTTGAAAATATAATCTCCCATTTAGTTGATTGTCTGTTTGTTTTGCTGTCATTTTCTTTTGCTGTGCAAAAACTTCTGAGTCTGATGTGGTCCCATTCATTTATCTTTGCCTTCACTTCCCTTGCCTTTGGAGTCAAATTCATAACGTGCTCTTTATAACCAAGGCCCATGAGTTTAGTACCTATGTTTTCTCCTATGTAATTTATTGTTTCAGATCTTATATTTAGGTCTTTGATCCATTTTGGATTAATTTTGGTACAAGGAGACAAACTGTAGTCAAGTCTCAATCTTTTGCACATGGCTTTCCAGTTTTCCCAGCACTGTTTATTGAAGAGGTTTTCTTTTCTCCATTGTGTGTTTTTGGCCCCTTTATCAAAGATGACTTAACCATATATATGTGGGCTATTTACTTATGGGTTCTCTATTCTGTTTCATTGACCTAAATGTCTATTTTTCTGCCAATACCATGCTGTTTTGATTATCGCAGCTTTGTATGATATTTTGAAGTCAGGTATTGTAATGCCCCCAGCTTTATTTTTTTTTTTCCCTTAGGATTACTTTGGCTATTCAGGGTTTTTTATAGTTTTATATAAACCTGATGATTTTTTGTTTCATTTTTTAAAAAAGTGATGTTGGAATTTTGATAGGAATTGCATTAAATTTGTATATTGCTTTGGGTAATATGATCATTTTAACTATATTTATTCTTCCTATCCAAGGACAAGGAATATTTTTCCATTTCATTCTGTCTTTTTTTATTTCCTCAGTGCTTTGAGTTTTCATTATATAGGTCCTTTACATTCTTTGTTATATTTATTCCTAAATATTTCTTTTTTTTTTTGTTGTGACCATAAAAAGAAGTATCTTTTGTTTATTTTCTGAAGTTTCATTGTTGGCATATAAGTTTCCGCTGAGAAATCTAATGATAACCTAATGGGTCTTCCTTTATATGTTGTATTCTTCTTTTCCCTGGCTGCCTTGAGAATTTTTCTTTGTCATTAATTTTTGATAATTTCATTACAATGTGTCTTAGAGTAGGTCTGCTTCAGTTAAGGTAACTTGGTTTTCCCTTTGCTTCCTGGATTCAAGGCTCTAATTCTTTCCACAGGCTTGGAAAGTTCTTATCAATTATTTGTTTGAATATGTTCTCCATTCCTTTTTCTTTCTCTTCTGTTTTTGATATACCCATTATTCTTATGTTGCTTTTTCTGATGGAGTCAAACAATTCTTGTAGGGCTTTCTCATTTGTTTAAATTTGTGAGTCTCTCTCTTTTTCTTTCTGTCGTATCTCTAGTTGCCTGTTTTCTATGTACCAATTCTCTCCTCTATCTGGCCTGTTCTATGAGCTAAGCTTGTTACCTTGTTTTTCAGTTTATGTATTGAGTTTTTCATCTCTGCTTGGTTTCTTTTTATAGTGTCAATTTCCTTGGTGAAATATTCTTTTTGTTTATTAAATTGTTTTTTAAGGTCTCTAAATCATTTTTCAGAGCTTTCTTGTATTTCACTGAGTATTTTTAGGACTTAAATTTTGAATTATCTGTCATTTAATTCCAAGGTTTCTATGTAATTAAAATTTTTTTCTAAAGATTTTTCATCATCTATCTGAGCTACATTTCTGTCTTTTGAATCCAAGATATTTGACTTCTTTTTCCTTAACAGCATTTGAGAGTGGTATTGTTAATAACATTAATAAGATACAATTTAAAAAATTAAATAAAAATTTAAAAAAATACTGTGAAAAAATGAAAATTCTATAGTGATAAGTGGAATAAAAAATATAGAGAACAAGGAGCAGGAACTGAGGAAACAAAACAGAAGAGAGAAAAAAAATAGTAGAAAACAAGCAAAATGCTACAAAGAAAAATATGAGTCCAAAATATAATAATTTGATGACAAATGATGATTGGATGAGCAAAAAAAAAGAAAAAAAGAAAAAGAAAGGAGAAGAAACAGGAAGAGAGAAGAGAAAAAAAGGATCAAAAAACAACAACAAAAAGAAGTAATGGTTTCTGAAATGAGACCCTCACAAAAATGAAGAATAAAAACTGTAAGTACTATGGATAATGAAGTTCAAAAGGAAAAGAAGAAAAAATGACTGAAATGAAAAAAAGCTTTATAAAATGTAATTTTTTTTCAGTTTTGAGAGGTAACTTCTTTCTTTTCTTTTGGCAGGTAGCGCTGTATTACAAATCTTGCCTCTGTGGGGCTCTTGGGCAAAGGTCTGCTGGTGTGTTGCTGTTGCAATGATGTAGGCTGAGCCTCAATACTGTTGGTAAGTGGGGCTTGTTAGGGCTTTGCAATTTTATGGCTCTACCAATGGTAGTCTCAGTTTTTCAGATGCCTTTCCTTACATCCTTCCCACCAGAGCTAGCAGCCTGGGTAATTAGCTGTGAGATTCACCTCAGCCACTGTCTGCAGAGCAAGAGAATCTATGTTTGCAGCCAGGTCTTTCCTCTAGTTCTTCTCAAAGCACAGTTCTGGGCAAGGCAGTGACAATGAGAGCCACCAGTGAGTGCAGGCAAGGCTGGGAGCAGATCACAGATCAAGTGCCTTTCTGCTACACACAGGCAAAATTCTATGGGCCCATGGGCAGGTCTAGCATGCCTCAGTGCATCGTGGGTCTAACCTGCATGGGCTTCTCCCTCATGCACTGTTTGGTAGCCCACAGAAAGCCACGTGTGTGTCTAGCTCCCATGACTCTAGCAATGCACACAAAGGCCTGCTGCACCCACCCACTCATGTGCCCAGAGCCTGTGATCTCAGTCAGAGCCGGGAATGCACTCAGACGCTTTTATCAGCTCATGAAGGAGCCCATTGCGGGCAGTCCCAGGCTAAGAATTTTGGCCTATGTGTGTGCCCTGAACTGGTGATTGTGGAGTTGTGAATGCCCAAAGGCACTGGCAACAGCCCATGCAGGTGCCTAGTGCTGATGATCTCAGGCTAAGCACTCCGGCCCGTGTGTCTAGCACCAGCGATGCTAGGTGGAGGCAGTTGCACACGGCTGGTGATTGTGGAGCTGGGAACGCACAAAGATGCTGGCATTGGCCCATACGGGCATCCTGCACTGGTAATTTATGGGGAGCCCACCACCTGTGTGCACGCCCTGCATCCGCAACCCCAGTCAGAACTGGTGTGCTCTTTCTTTGTTTGAGCACCTACCCTAATTCAGCTCCTTCCCCTCTATCTCAGTCTCTCCACTTTGCTCAGCTCCAAATGAAAGCTCCCCTTCCTCAGGTCAGTGAGAAAAGCAAAATACCCTGTTCTCCAACTTATTTCCATCAGAGTAGATTATATATTCAGCCACCTTTTCACCTAATCCAGTGGTTCTTAACCTTTTTTGAGGTACCGAACCCACCAGTTTCATATGCGCATTCACCGAACCCTTCTTTAGTGATAAATAAAATATGATTTTTTTTCCAAATTCAAGACATAGGTATATGTTTTTTACTGGTGCACAAAATGAGCCGTGCATGAACATCACCTTGCTCAAAGAACAAAACCAACAAAGTGCATGAACTCACAACAAATTACGGTATTACTTTATTCTTGCCTCTGCAGCAGAGGCTTCTCCAACCCCCTGAGACGGATTCATCAAACCCCTAGGGTTTGACAGAACCCAGGTTAAGAACCACTGACCTAATCATACTTTTGTCTGGTGTGTGTATATTTCAGGTGCTCTTGAGGTTTTTTTCTCTGTGCTTAGTTGTTGAATTTGTTGAAATTTCAAGGGAAGAGAGCAGGAGTATCCCTTATGGCATCATTTCTCTGACATCACCCCTTAAAATAACTTTATGACTTCTTTTGATGCTCTATGACTCTATTACATCTAAAGCTAATTTTTTTAAATTCTAGGAAATTATGTACATATGTGTATGTATACACACACACACACACACACAATTTTATTGGTTTTGTTTCTTTGGAGAACTTTGACTAATACAATAATAAAGGTTGAGAGTCATGGACTCTCACTAGTAAATAGTCATATATTTTTGGACATATGTTTAAGTAAAATACTCAGATACAATCAGTTGAGATTGCTGTCTCTCTGTGCTCTATTTCCATTTTCATCCTATTATATATGACTTAGAGTAACTTCTCAACATAGTTATTACTAGCTGTACCCAGGGGAGAAATGGCTCCTGGGGATACTTCAGTGCACTGTGACAATTAGTCCTGCAGCATGGCAGTGAAAGATCACACTGCAATATGAAAGTGTTCTGAGGCCCAGTCCAGCACTGAGGATATAAAGCAAGTTGTTGGGAATACAGAGAGCCAGAAAATAGTATGAAAAAAGTGAGTCCAGTCATCAGAAATGGAAATTTGTTTTTTTATTCTTCTTTTCCAAGTGAGAGGAGGGGAGCTAGAGGGACAGACTCTGGCATGTACCCCAACCAGGATCTGCCTGGCAACCCCTGTGTGGGCCGAGGCTCTGCCCATCTGGGGCCATGCTTGCAACTGAGCTTCTTTTAGAGCCTGAGGTGAACGTTCCGCAGAGCCATCCTCAGTGCCCAGGCCGATGTGCTCAAACACATTGAGGCCTGGCTTTGGGAGGGGAAGAGAGGGAAAAAGAAGAAAAGAGAGAGATAGAGATAGAGACAGAGAGAGAAGGGGGAGGGGGCTGGCGAAGCAGATGGTTGCTTCTCCTGTGTGCCCTGGCCAGGAATTGAACCTGGGACTTCCACACACCAGGCTGATGTTCTAATGCAGCCAGGGAAGATATAAAAATTTATAAGAGGAGAATTTGTTTTTCATTGACTCCTAGTCAAAATGGAAGTTTTCTGCTTTTAGGAATATATTCCAAGATTAAAAAAATATAATTCCAAATGGCTAACACAAATTTTCTTTTTTTGTTATAAATCTTGCAAATTAGAATTGATCGGCTGCCCTGTGATTATAAAGCACAAAACTATAGTAGTATTTATAATGTGTCAGTGTGTAAAGGTGTGTGTTGTGTGCAACCAGGTTAATTATATTACAGGAAAGAGTAAAGTATCTTTCTTGTTTTAAATTGTAAAGATCTTCAGCAATACAACTGTCTACAGATGAAGAGGTGATCAAGAGAATAGAGCCCCTCCCCAAAACAATAGTTTTATAGGGATATGTCAGCTGTTAATTAATAAAAATACTTTTTCTACATTTACTGAAGTTTGTAATAACTGTTTTTAAAAAATGTGTACTTTGCTTGACCAGATGGTGGCACAGTGGATAGAGCTTCGAACTGCAATGTGGAGGACCCAAGTTTGAAACCCCGAGATTGCCAGCTTGAGCCCAGGCTCATCTGGTTTAAACAAGCTCACCAGCTTGAGCCCAAGGTCACTGGCTTGAGCAAGGAGGGGTCACTCCATCTGCTGTAGCCCCCTGGTGAAGGCACATATGAGAAAGCAATCAATGAACAACTAAGATGCCGCAACAAAGAATTGATGTTTCTCATTTTTCTCCCTTCCTATCTGTCTGTCCCTCTCTCTTTCTCTCTCTGTCCCTGTCAAAAAAAAGTGTATTTTATTGTGATTTCTTTTTTAATCTTAAACAAATAGTTATTTTTATACTTGATTTTGTATTTGTGTTTTTTATTTTTTTATATGATATAAAGTTATATAATTTTTAAGCCTCACAGTTCTGGATCCAGCCCCTTTCAAAGGCCTTCTTCTCCACCCGTCAGTGCCACTGGCTGAGCCGCAGAACCCCTCACAATCTCTGTGGGGTGAGACCGGAGCTGTGGCTACCAGAAGCAACCCACAATGCTGGGGGCCTGGCTGTGCTTCTCCCAGATTCCTTTTCCAGCAGGAGGATGGCAGGCTCCAGGGTAGGGGGAGCTCCCCTGGTGGGGGTGCCCTGGACTGGGGGAGGGGCACTGTGGAGGGTGGTGGCTGGTCTCTTACCTTTCTAATATGGTTGGTCTTGATCTCTGTGGTGTGGGGTGGTGTGGTGGTGGTGGTGGTGGTGGTGCTTCCACTGTACCCTCGTGGTTTAGGACTCTCTCAGTGATGTCTTGTTCATGAATAGTTGTTAGTTGTTCTCTTTGAGAGTAGAAGCAATTCAGGAATTGCCTGTCACCATCTTGGCGATGTCACTCTTAATCAGTTTTATTCTGTCTGGTGACCCCACGTTCTTTGGAAGATGTCAGCTATTCTGCCTGGTCAATATTAAGCACTGACTTGGATCAGTCTGGTGTGTGGAGGAGGCGGGGATGAGCCCCGCTGGTAGAGTGTTTCAGGCTGCACGGTATCCTTGGTGACCTTTGGCTGACTCTTCAGCAGGCAGCTCCAATCAGGGATTCTTTAAAGCCTCTGATGACTCAACAGGGCAGGTGCTCTCGACTCTCTAGGCTGTAACAGGAAGGCTTCAATAGAGAAATAAACATTGAAGAACAGCTGGTTGGTCTATCACTCTTTTCGGAACTCCTAGCGGAGCAGAGATTTTCTGCATTGCTGCGACACTCCCACACTGACAATGCACCCTCCTCTTCACTAACGGTAGAAGCATGTGTCTGCCATAAAGCGTGTAGGCCATGATGGTCCCAAGGCAAAACAAGAAAAAGGCAAGCGAGGCTTACACCCTTTCTCTTCTCAAACTTCAGCAAGTATCAGAATAACCAGGAAGTCCTGTATAAACAGACTGCTAAGCCCTACCCTAAATTTCTGATTTAGTAGGTTTGGGATTAGCCAATAATTTGCATTTCTAGTAAGTTCTAAAATGATACAGATGTTACTGGTTTGAGGAACTCATTCTGAGAACCACTGTTCTAACCCATTCTCCCATTAGCTAGCTGCCTCTGATTTCCCAGGCCCCAACTGCTCCCCAACTATTCTGCACTAACCAGTCCTCAGATGGTCTTCCATCTGGGAAGAAGATAGGGAGGATGCAGGGGTCTCCCTTGTTAGTTCTTAAACCCACAGTTCTCTTCTGCTTCTATAATTTCCCCAGGCTTCATTTTGGAGGACAGAGCCTGAAACTTGTGTTATTTCACCATCTTGGCAAAACTAAAATTCATACCTCCTTCAACCTCCTTCTGTCTCCTTAGTTTAATATTCACCTAAAATCTTGGTGATGAGTTATTCTGTTTTTTTTTTTTTAGATTAAAATTAAATTATATAAATAATTCCTTGTTAAACTGACTATTCTTCTTGTTCAATTAAAGTAACAACATAAATTTCACCAACACTGTGAAAGTGTCATCTGAAATCAAGTCTAACAATAGATTGCCTCTGTCACTGCAAATTCTTTCTGAAAAACTCATTAAAATAAAAGGTCAGCTTGATGAAGAAGGAAGTAAAAGATCGTGGAGAGAAAGCAGAACACTGCCAAATGTTTCTAAACCTAGGGAGTGTGGGACCAGTTATAGTTCTATAAATTTTAGAAATAGAAATTTCAAACTGTTCACGGTTTCCTTTATGTTGGAAATAAAAATCTTCAGAATTTTGATTAAAAGAATCTTGATTATTTTTAATCTATTGCCATTTAAGTAACATGTATACTAACTTATAATAAAATCAACAGTTTAGGCCCTGGCTGGTTGGCTCAGTGGTAGAGTGCCGGCCTGATATGTGGAATTCCTGGGTTTAATTCCCAGCCAGGGCACACAGGAGAAGCACTCATCTGCTTCTCCACCCTTCCCCTTCTTCTTTTTCTCTATCTCTTTTCCCCCCTCAGCCAAGGCTCTATTGGAGCAAAGTTGTCCCTGGTGCTGAGGATGGCTCCATGGCCTCCACCTCAGGTGCTAGAATGGCTCTGGTTGCAATGGAATAATGCCCCAGATGGGCAGAGCATCGCCCCTTAGCAGGCTTACCAGGTGGATCCCAATCGGGTACATGTGTAAGTCTGTTTCTCTGCCTCCCCACTTCTCACTTCAGGGAAATACAAAAGTAAATAAATAAATAGTTTACATCTAATAACATCATGAAGGGGGAAATTGAACACTTTTTAAATGAAGGAGAACAGAATAATTATAGAAGAAAAAGTATATATTAAGTACATTCTATAGTGAGAACATGATCATGTCAAAGGCAAACTTTATTTTTACCTGACTCACCTTTCCTCCCTCTGTAGTGCTGGTGGTTAAGGTCAAGCAGGGTCACATTGAATTCAGGCAGACAGTAGAGGAACTGTGGAGCCAGAAAGCATTGGGCCATTCTCATTTATTGGAGGCTCTCAGAGATGAGTGAGTGAATAAGCAAAGAAAAACTGCTTTTTGCTCTGGAGGGCAAGGGATCAGGATACTGCATCTCATGGTAGCAGCTGAGAGAATAAGGGAACCATACCTTACAGTGGCAGGAGAGAAATCTGGGAGAATTGCTCCTGAGGGAAATAATCCATAGCTTTTTATAGAGACACACACATGGTTTTCTGCCATGTGCTCATGTACTAATCGTGCAAAGTACTTGCAGCTGGGAAACCAGCAAGCAAGCCTAACATAGCTGTTTTCCCCACACTCCTTCCCTCTCCCTTCCTTTCTCCCTCTTTATCTCCCCCTCCCTCTCTCTCACACACATAACAGTTCTGTCTGTGTCTCTTTCTTTCAGGTGGATTCCTTTGATGACTCTAAGCATGCCTGCTATAGGAAGAAGACTAAACTGTAGAGTTGTATCTAAAATAAAATTAAAAAAAAAAACTAAAGAAGTGAGTTTAAGCTATTAGAAAAGTTATTCATACATTACATAATATAAATGCAATTTTCAGTGGAATTATTCTCCTGGAACCCCTCCCCCACATCACTACTCCAAAACAGAGAAGAACAGAGCCCGCAGAACAAAAACCCTGCATAGGCGATGGAAAATATTTGAAATCAACAATGCAGCAGATTTAAAAGGAGGTCTTCCCCTTTAAATTAGGAAGAGTTCAGTGCCCCAGACCAGCATGGCTGGTAATTGCTCAGGCCCTGAGTTAGAATGGTGTGGAATGAACAAATAGACTCAGAGAAAAGAAGTATGGGATTGGGAGGTCTCTGCAAGTGGATAGCAAGCCAGAGCAGAGCAAAACCCCCAGTCTGCTTTATTATATAGTGCAGAGTCCTATGCAAAATAAGGAAGTCTCCAATACAAAGTCACACATTTGAGGCATAGACAGGAATCCTCCCACCATGCATGACTGACACCAACAGTTGAACAAACAAAGGGTGGAGGAAGGGCAAGTAACTTGCCTCTAGCAACTTAAACAAGTGAGGTTGGGGGATGGGCACTAAGGACCCTGTCAGTTTACTGCCAGTCCCCCACACCTCTGTTCCCCCCAAATCTAAACTGCAAAGACCCTGTCAGCTTGCAGTCAGTCTTCCACAGTTGAGGACAATTTCACAGCCTCAGAGGTAGCTTTCAAGAGAGTGATAAACACAGAGCTCCGTGCAGGAGCTGAGCCAGCCTGAGCCTGAACCTTGCTCCTTACCCCATGCTGCTTTCCACCTAAGCCAGAACCCAGCTGCCTCGCCCCATGCTGCTCTCCACCTGAGCCTGAACCTTGCTGCCTCGCCCCATGCTGCTCTCCACAGGAAGCCCAAGCAACTCGGACCCCTGAAGAATGGCTCTGAAAAATGGGTGTAAAATTACAGTAATTTAGACTTTTAAACAATTTTCTTTTAGCAGAAAATAATTCACATTCATCTGTGGAGTAAAGTTAACAATTCAATCACATTTTGATTATAAAGGAATCTTATGCTTCTGAAATCTGCAAAAAATAAAAAATTGAGTCAATATATATTGTTTTTGCAGTGTTGTTGGTGCACATAGTTTCTAAGGAAAGCATTGTTTCAGCGAATCCTTTGCTTACTATCTAAATTATTCCACTTCAGTGGTTCAAGAAACATGAGCCTGAGATGCTATAGTGCAAATCCTGTGATGCAGACTTAGTACAGCAGAATCTCCCCCCTGTGGTCTCAACTGTCCTGAAAGTTTCCTCTGTGTATATCAGAACCGTTCTTTGAAACATTTCATTGATCAAGAAATGCCTCTGGCTACCCAAAACACCTACCAGAAAGACCTCAGCTCCATAGTAAGCAGCTCTCCTCTGACAGGATTTTTTTTTTAAAGATTTTATTTATTGATTTTAGAGAGAGAGGGACCAGGTGAAAAGCATCAATTCATAGTTGCTTCAATTTTTGTTGTTCATTGATTGATTCTCATATTTGCCTTGACCTGGCAAGCCCAGGATTTTGAACCTGTGACCTCAGTGTTTCAGGTTAACACTTTATCCACTGCACTACCACAGGTTAGGCGACAGGGTTGGTTATTATTAGGTATATGGCTGCAATCTCCCCCCTCCAAGTGAGAAATGGGGGGAGCGGGAGGGTGCCAGACAGACTCCTGCATGCACCCCACCGGGATCCACCCGGCATGCCCACCAGGGGTTGATGCTCTGTCCATCTGGGCTGTTGCTCTGCTGCAACTGGAGCCATTCTAGTAGCTGAGGCAGTGGCCATGGAGAGACAGAGAGAAAGGAGAAGGGGAAAAGTGGAGAAAGAAGCAGATGGGTGCTTCTCCTGTGTGCCTTGGCCATGAGTTGAACCCGGGACTTCCATAAGCCAGGCCGACACTCTACAGCTGAGCCAACCCGCCAGGGCCATGGCTACAGTCTTTAGCCACAATAGAAAAAAGAAAGACAACTTTAGAGGTGCAGCAGAGGTCGGGAAGTGTGAGGGTGCTGGAGAAAATTACTTACCTCACACGTTTCTGTGCCCACCTGCAATTGACAGGGCTCCGGGCCTTGGAGGGAAATGTTCTTTGTGGACTCATTTTAGAGTCTTCTCTGAATACAAATGTTCCAGCTTCCCCTGGTGTCAAGAAAAGAGACAGAATAGATTGTACCTTCACCTGTATAGATGCTGAAAACAAGAACAAAATGTCTTTGATGCAAACACCAAATAGTACAATTTCTGCACTTAAGATGCTACTACCATTCTCTAAAGTATGATGTTCTGCATGCTCAAGAACAACTTTTGTAACACAAAGAACCTACTAACTGAGAAAGCAATGGCAGATACGTTTTCCACCGAGTCAGGAAATCTGTGAGTGAAAGGGACAGCCTGGACTGGACTGTGCCCCTCTGTTTCCTTCTGTCACAGAGACGCAGGCTTGTGATGGAAACACAAACCTTGGGAAAAACAAACTGTCCTGCTGTTCCCTGGGGGAAATGTACCCATGCTGAGATTTCTGAATGTACTGTTATTCAAAATAATTCTCAGAGTTGGTCTTTGTAGTGTTGTGAGAAATCAACAGGGAAGAAGATGTGTGGGAAGGAACAGAGCATAGCACTTAAAAGACTTAAGGTTTTGCTATCAGAGCGACTTGGGGTTACAATTCTGGAAAGGTAGCTGACATTCTTGAACTAATTGTTTTATTATCTGAGAATCATGTTCCTTGTCTATGAAATGAGGGTTGACAAAATTTTCCTTAGATACATTTAAGTTTGAACATGGCATCTATGGAATCTTTCTTTAGAAACACATGAAAAATCACTGTAATCACACATAATGCTGTTTTCTTTCCTGTCTTTGGATTAAGGTTGAGGCAGCATTTCGGTTGAGAGATCAGATCTGAATCAGGCATATGTGTGCTTATTTTTTTATTATTATTAATTTTAATGGGGTGACACTGATAAATCAGGGTACATATGTTCAGAGAAAACATCCCCAGGTTTTTTTGACATTTGGTTATGTTAGATACCATCACCCAAAGTTAAATTGTCTTCCATCACCTTCTATCTGGTTTTCTTTGTGTGACCCCCCCCCCCCCAACCACCACACTCTTGTCTGTGTCTCTGAGTCTCTTTTTTATGTCCCATCTATGTATGGAATCATATAGTTCTTAGTTTTTTATGATTTGCTTACTTCACTCAGTATAATGTTATCAAGGTCCATCCATGTTGTAAATGATCTGATGTCATCATTTCTTATGGCTGAGTAGTATTCCATAGTATATATGTACCACATCTTCTTTATCCAGTCATCTATTGAAGGGCTTTTGGGTTGTTTCCATGTCTTGGCCACTGTGAACAATGTTGCAGTGAACATGGGGCTGCATGTGTCTTTACGTACCAGTGTTTTTGAGTTTGGGTGGTATATTCCAGGTAGAGGGATTGCTGGGTCATATGGTAGCTCTATTCTTAATTTTTTTAGGAACCACCATATTTTCTTCCATAATGGTTGTACTACTTTACATTCCCACCAACAGTGGATGAGGGTTCCTTTTTCTCCACAGCCTCTCCAACATTTGTTATTACCTGTCTTGTTGATAATAGCTAATCTAACAGGTGTGAGGTGGTATCTCATTGTAGTTTTGATTTGCATTTCTTTAATAGCTAATGAAGATGAGCATCTTTTCATATATCTGTTGGCCATTTGTATTTCTTCCTGGGAGAAGTGTCTGTTCATTTTTTTATTGGATTGTTTCTTTGTTTGTTGTTGAGTTTTATGAGTTTTTTGTATATTTTGGATATTAGGCCCTTCTCTGAGCTGTTATTTGAAAATATCATCTCCCATTTAGTTGACTGTCTGTTTGTTTTGCTGTCAGTTTCTCTTGCTGTGCAACAGCTTCTTAGTCTGATGTGGTCCCATTCATTTATCTTTGCCTTCACTTCCCTTGCCTTTGGAGTCAAATTCATAACGTGCTCTTTATAACCAAGGTCTATAAGTTTAATACCTATGTTTTCTTCTATGTAATTTATTGTTTCAGGTCTTGTATATTTAGGTCTTTGATCCATTTTGAATTAATTTTAGTACAAGGGGACAAACTGTAGTTGAGTTTCATTCTTTTGCATGTGGCTTTCCAGTTTTCCCAGCACTATTTATTTATTTATTTATTTTACAGGGACAGAGAGAGAGTCAGAGAGAGGGATAGATAGGGACAGACAGGAACGAAAAGAGGTGAGAAGCATCAATCATCAGTTTTTTTGTTGCCATTGCGACACCTTAGTTGTTCATTGACTGCTTTCTCACATGTGCCTTGACCGTGGGCCTTCAGCAGACCGAGCAACCCGTTGCTGGAGCCAGCAACCTTGGGTCCAAGCTGGCGAGCTTTTGCTCAAGCCAGATGGGCCTGCACTCAAGCTGGCGACCTAGGGGTCTCAAACCTGGGTCCTCTGCATCCCAGTCTGACTCTCTATCCACTGCGCCACCGCCTGGTCAGGCCCAGCACCATTTATTGACGAGGCTTTCTTTTCTCCATTGTTTGTTGTTGGCCCCTTTATCAAAAATTATTTGACCATATATATGTGGTTTTATTTCTGGGCTTTCTATTCTATTCCATTGGTCTGAGTGTCTATTTTTCTGCCAGTACCATGCTGTTTTGATTGTTGTGGCTCTATAATATAATTTGAAGTCAGGTATTGTAATGCCCCCAGCTTCGTTCTTTTTCTTTAGAATTGCTTTGGCTATTCAGGGTATTTTATCTGATAATTTTTGTTCCATTTCTTTAAAAAAATGACATTGGAATTTTGATGGGAATTGCTTTAAATTTGTATATTGCTTTGGATAATATAGTCATTTTGACTATGTTTATTCTTCCTATCCAGAAACAAAAAAATATTTTTTTATTTCATTGTATCTTTTTCGATTTCCCTTAACGAAGCTTTGTAGTTTTCATTACACAGGTCCTTTACATTCTTGGTTATGTTTATTCCTAGGTATTTTATTTTATTTTTTTGCAACTGTAAAGGGGATTATTTTTTTGAGTTCGTTTTCTGATGTTTTATTGTTGGCATATAGAAAGGCAATGAATGTTTGTATATTAATTTTGTGTCCTGCAACCTTACTGTATTGGTTTATTGTTTCTAGTAGTCTTTTTGTGGATTCTTTGGGGTTTTTGATGTATAGGATCATATCATCTGCAAAAAGTGAAATCTTTACTTCTTCTTTTCCAATATGAATGCCTTTTATTTCTTTTACTTGTCTGATTCCTCTGGCTAGAACTGATTGCTCAGGACTATGTTGAATAAGAGCGGATAGACTGGACAACCTTGTCTTTTTTCTGATTTTAGGGGAAAAGTCCTCAGTTTTATGCCATTTAATATGATGTTAGCTGATTGTTTATCATAAATGGCCTTTATTATGTTGAGATATTTTCCTTCTATACCCATTTTCTTGAGTGTTTTAAACTTAAAATTGTGTTGTATTCTATCGAATGCCTTTTCTGCATCTATTGATAGGATCATATGGTTTTTGTCCTTTGTTTTGTTGATATGGTTTATTACATTAAACATTTTATGTATGTTGATTCATCCTTGTGATTCTGGGGTGAATCCCACTTGATCATGATGTATTTTTATTATTATTTTATTAATTTTAATGGGGTGACATTGATAAATCTGGGTACATATGTTCAGAGAAAATATTTCCAGGTTATTTTGACATTTGATTATATTGCGTAGCCATCACTCAAAGTCAAATTATCCTCCGTCACCTTCTATCTGGTTTTATTTGTGCCCCTTCCCTCTCCCTACCCCTCCCTCATTCCCCCTTGGGTAACCAGCACACTCTTGTCCATGTCTTTGAGTCTCATTTTTATGTCTCATCTACGTATGGAATCATATAGTCCTTAGTTTTATCTGATTTACTTACTTCAATCATTATAATGTTATCAGGTTCATCCATGTTGTTACAAATGATCGGATGTAATCATTTCTTATGGCTGAGTAGTATTTCATAGTATATATGTACCAAAGCTTTTTAATCCACTCATCCTCTGACGGACACTTGGGCTGTTTCCAGATCTTTGCTATTGTGAACAACGCTGCCACGAACACGGGGGCGCATTTCTTCTTTTTGAACAGTGCTATGGTGTTCTGAGGTTATATTCCTAAAAGTGGGATAGTTGGGTCAAAAGGCAGTTTGATTTTTAATTTTTTGAGGAATCTCCATACTGTTTTCTACAGTGCCTGCACCAGTCTGCACTCCCACCAGCAGTGCAGGAGGGTTCCCTTTTCTCCACATCCTTGCCAGCACTTGTTCTGTGTTGTTTTGCTGATGAGTGCCATTCTGACTAGTGTGAGGTGATATCTCATTGTAGTTTTAATTTGCATTTCTCTAATAATTAGTGATGTTGAGCATTTTTTCATATGCCTATTGGCCATCTGTATGTCCTCTTTGGAGAAGTGTCTATTCATTTCTTCGTGTTTTTGCTATTCCTACCAGTCTCAATGTGGCTTCTTCTGTGTTTCTTGGTTGAACAGTCCACTTAGTTTAGTTCAAAGTTGGTTTATCCAGATGATGGTTCTTAAAATTGAGTTATAATCCACTTCAGTTCTGGGAGTTGGAAGTTGGTACGTCCGCCTACTCCATCGCCATCTTGCTCCTCTCCCTAGATTTCTTTTTAATGGAGTTCTCTGTGCCTCTTGAACATGTGAAACATTTTCCAGCCTTAATTTAGGGAAGTTTTCTACTATGATTTGTTTGAACAAAGTTTCTATCCCTTGTTCTTTCTCTTCTTCTTTAGGAACCCCTATGATGCCGATGTTATTTCTCTTCATGTTTTCACAGAGCTTCCTTAGAATTTGCTCAGATTTTTTGAGTCTCTTTTCTTTTTTCTGTGCCTTTGTTTATTTTTTCCTCTAACTTGCTGATTCGATCCTCATCTTCATCCATCCTGCTTTTAATTCCTTCCAATGTGGTCTTCAGTTTTGATTTTGTATTTGTCATTTTTGTCAGATTCTTTTTTATTATTTCAATTTCCTTTTTTATACTTGCTATCTCTTTATTTAGGTGTTCATAATGACCATCCATTGTTGCTCTAAGCTCTTTGAACATCCTAACAATCATTATTTTAAGTTCTGCATCTGGTAATTTGGTTATATCTGATTCATTCAGGTCTTTCTCTGGGGATTTCTCTTGATTCATTTGGGTTGCATTTCTCTTCATGCCCATTTTGTTTGTGTATAAGAAGGTTGTGGCCACTGGAGTCCAATGGGTGTTGCTTCTGTGTTCCCTAGGTGTGGTGTCTCTGCAGGCCCACCACCCCCTCTGCTGCTACCTAGGGCAGTTGGGTATGGGTGTTGCCTCTGTCTCCCTGCTGCAGCTGTTGCTGCGGTTTCCGCCTCTCCTCCATGGGAGGGTTTGTCTTCTCGTGCTCAGCTCTACAAGCCTCAGCCAGTCTCAGCCTTTGCCCCTCTCCCACAGGTGGGATTGCATACCACACTCGGGCCACAAGCCTGGGCACCAAGGGCAGGGATGAGTACCTTTGCTCAGCTGCGGGTCTCTGTCAGCCAGCTCCTTGGCCGGGAGGAGCTGCTGGTGTGCACTCAGCTGCGAGTACGGGCTTCTGCCCCGCCCCCGCAAACCTGGACTCCTTGGCTGGGAGGAATGTATTATTTTTTAAATGTGTTGTATTTGATTTGCTAGTATTTTAGCATCTGTATTCATTAGAGATATTTGTCTGTAGTTTTCTTTTTTCGTGTTGTCCTTGCCAGGTTTCTGTATAAGAGTTATGTTGGCTTAAAAAAATGTGCTTGGAAGTATTGCTTGTTCTTCAAGTTTTTGGAAGACTTTGAGTAGAATAGAAACCAAGTCTTTTTGAATGTTTGGTAGAATTCACTAGCATAGCTGTCTGGTCCTGAACTTTTACTTTTGGTGAGATTTTTGATAGTTGTTTCTATTTCCGCCCTGCTTATGGGTCTGTTTAGGCTTTCTGCTTCTACATGATTCAGTCTTGGAAGATTGTGTTGTTTTAAAAATTTATCCATTTCTTCTAGATTGTTAAATTTGGTGCCAAATAGTTTTTCATAGTATTCTACAATAATTCTTTGTATATTTATGATATCTGTGGTAATTTTTTCTCTTTCATTTTGGATTTTCTTTATTTGAGTCCTTTCTCTTTTTTCCTTAGTGAGTCTTGCCAAGGGTTTGCCAATTTTGTTGATCTTTTTAAAGAACCAGCTCTTTGTTTTATTAATTTTTTCTATAGTTTTTCTGTTCTTTATTTCATTTATTTCTAATCTGATTTTTATTATTTCCTTTCTTCAGCTGATTTTGGGTTGTCTTTGTTCTTTTTTCTTAAGATGTGAAGTTAAGTGGTTTACTTGGGCTCTCTCTTGTTTGTTCATATAGGCCTGAGGTGATTTAAACTTCCCTCTTATTACTGCTTTTGCTGCATTCCAGATATTGTGATATGTTGTATTGTTATTTTCATTTGTCTGTGTGTAACTTTGATCTCTGCTTTTATTTCTTCTTTGACCCACTCATTTTTTAAAAGTATGTTGTTTAGTTTCCACATTTTTTTAGGTTTGTTTACTTCTTTATTTGCAGTTGAATTCTAGTTTCAAGGTTTTATGATCAGAAAATATGCTTGGTATAATTTCAATCTTTCTGAATTTGTTGATGTTATTTTTGTGGCCCAACGTATGGTTAATTCTTGAGAATGTTTCATGTATACTCTGGCATTTTGGGATGCAATATCCTGTAGATGTCTATTATATCCAATTGTTCTACTGTGTTGTTTAAGGCCAATATTTCTTTATTGATTTTCTGTTTGGATGAACAATCTAGAGCCGTCAGTGGTGTATTGAGGTCTCCATGTATGATTGTATTTTTGTTGGTTTTTGTTTTTAGGTCAGTCAGTAGCTGTCATATATTTTGGTGCTCCTTGGTTTGGTGCATATATATTAAGAAGTGTTATGTCTTCTTAATTCAATGTCCCCTTTATCATTATGAAATGATTGTTTTTGTTTCTCTGATTACCTTTGCTGTCTTGTAGTCAGCATTGTTAGATATGAGTATTGCTACACCTGCTTTTTTCTGATGTTATTTACTTGGAGTATTTTTTCCCAGCCTTTCACTTTAAATTTGTTTTTATTCTTGTAGCTTAGATATGTTTTTTGTAGGCAGCATACAGCTGGATTTTCTTTTTTAATCCATTCTGCTACTCTATGTCTTTTATCGGTGAGTTCAATCCATTTACATTTAGTGTAATTATTGACATTTGAGGGTTTCCTATCGTCATTTTATATATTGCTCTGATAGTTTTGTATCTTGTTTGATTCTTCTCTTTTGTTTTTCTATCATTTGTTTTTGTTTGGGTGTAGTCCATACTTCTTTTCTCTGTTGCTTCTTTTTTCAAGCCATGTGCTTCTGTGGTGGTTTTTTCAGGGGTGGTTACCATTAAGTAATGGAATGGCTACCTATCATGTTCATTGTAGTACATTATCTCATGAGTGCTGCTGTACTCCATCCTCCTTTGCTACTGTTAATCTTTTTCCTTTCCAATTTTTCTTTTTTGTTGTTACAGATTAAATTTGATTTTATTGAGTTTTTGATGGAGCTTTTACTTGTGGTTTTATTTTGTTTGGTTCTTTCTATCTGGTTGGAAAACCCCCTTTAGTATTTCCTGAATTGGAGGTTTTCTGGTGCCTCAGGTCAGCAAGGGAGGTGGAATACTTTGTTCTTTGTCCTATTCCTTTAGAGTGGTTTTTCAGCCACCTTCTCTCCCAATCATACCTTTGTTTGGTGTATGTGTATTTCAGATGCTCATGGGATTGTTTTTCTGTCTCTAGTTGTTGAATTTGTTGTAATTTCAGGGAGAGGTATTGGTAATTCTCACAGCACCATTTCTATGATGTCACTCTGTATGTGTGTTTAAATATTGGTACTTTCACATATTAGCTGCACAATTTTCAGAAAGTTGTCTAGTCTAAGCCTTAGTTTTTCCACCTGAAAAATGGAAAGGAATATAATTTATCTTATAACCCTGGTTATATGGATCAAATGTGTTAATCCAGGTGATGACTTGCAAAGTACCACAAGCATGTAAATGTTCATACAGAATAGTCTAAAAATTTTTTCATTATATTTTACTCTTAGAAATATATTTATTCTCAAGTGGACCACAGACACTGGCCCTACCATTTCCACCTTTGGCACTTGACATTGACCCCCAGCCTCTCAGATGCCTGTAATTATTCCAGTTTACATGTTGTCAGCAGTGAGAATTGATTCTATTCCATGAAATTTTTCTCACTACTGTTGCTTGAGATCTTTGTTTTTGTCACCTTCACATTGAAATAACATGGCAAATACTATTGACTTTCACCTATTTTGGTGAAACCAGATAGATTTTTTGCTTTTATTAGGTATCTTTTATTTTATTTTTATTTTTTAATTATATTTTTTATGTTTCAATTTATAGGTGATATTATTTTGAATTAACATAGTGAGTGGTTTGATTATAATATACTTTATAAAATATTCCTCCCTGATATTTCCAGTACCCACTTGTCCCGATACATAATTATTACAATATTATTGACTCTATCCCCTACACTGTACTTTGCATCTTCATGACTATTTTGCAATCACCAAATCACTAATTCTCTCCTATCTGGCAACCATTAGTCTCTTTTCTGTGTCTAGGGATCCTTCATTTTAAATATAACTTATTCAGCATGTTGTTAATTTTTTTCAGGTTTCTAAGGTTCTTCTATGCTGCCAGGTTTTTGTTAATTGAGAAGAAACATTTTAATTAATTTTTTTTTTTTTTTAACCAAGAAAAGGTGTGGTACAAACATGTTGGAGCTAAATGGTGTATTGGAACAGTGAGATAAGATGTCTTGCCACACAATCAATCAATCAGCCAAATTAAGAAATTAGGAGTCGTTAATTAGCCGGCTACGTGGACTGCATGGAAACCTAAGTTGTTCAAATCAATGCAGCAGTGAACACAGTTTGGGGCTAGCTTTTATTGGGAAAATTATATAATGACTGAGGAATGGGGAGGGGAGAAAGCATAGCAGTAAAACAAAGCAGAGAAACAAGCTTTCTTACAATGTTTTTTTTTTACTAAATAAGTGTTTATTTTATTTTATTTTACAGGGAGAGAGAGAGTGTCAGAGAGAGGGATAGATAGGGACAGACAGACAGGAGCGGAGAGAGGTGAGAAGCATCAATTATTAGTTTTTCATTGCTGTCGCAACACCTTAGTTGTTCATTGATTGCTTTCTCACATGTGCCTTGACCACTGGCCTTCAGCAGACCAAGCAACCCCTTGCTGGAGCCAGCAACCTTGGGTCCAACCTGACGAGCTTTTGCTCAAGCCAGATGGGCCCGTGCTCAAGCTGGCGAGCTCAGGGTCTCGAACCTGGGTCTTCTGCATCCCAGTCTGATGCTCTATCTACTGCGCCACTGCCTGGTCAGGCTTACAATGTTTATCTATAGGGTTTGTTCAGGGAGAAACATTCTGAGAACACCTGCTACTTCGCAAAGCCAGTTCAAGGCCACAGTCTGGGAAACTGGCCCCAAGGCCAGGAATAGAGATTCTCTTTCAGAAAGAGTAAGTTCTGCTAAAAGTCTTTTTGTTTTAGAGAAAGTTTTTGCCAAATATTATTCATGATAAGAGCCTTTCTTTTGTACACTTCACTAAGGTGAGGGAAATAATGAGAAGTCGATGAGCAAGATGTCTATCTAATGTTTACTTTGAGTAGGAAGGAGAAAATTGGAAGAACTACACGCAGAGAGCAGGAAACAGATTGAGAAACTAATTTAAGCGGAATCAAGTAAAGGGAAGTAGAAGATTTGAAAAAATAAGAAAGTGGGCACCAAAAAGAGATGGTCTGGTAAAGTGTGAAGAAAGATGAGAAAAAATTTATAGCAATTCATGTGTAGGACAAATTCAACCCAAATTTTGATATAAATGCCAAAAGGAACACCAAAGAATGATCTAATGAAAGGTTCTCATCCCCCAAGTAGAATAGAGATATTTTTCCCTAACTTTTACTTATCTAATGCTTTGGTTGAAGTGTGCTTGCTCTCAAATTTCTACAACTTACTATACTCTTGTACCATTTTCTCATTCCTTTTGCAATTATTATTAAGGCTAAATAAGTATTGGAATATAAACACATACTTTGTTCTTAAGTATTTTTCTCTCCTCCATCCCAAGAAGGTATTTAGACCTCTACTGAAATGATCCATATAAATTGTCTAAAGTAATGCACTGAGAAAACAAGTATTGGCTTCTGTACCTATTAGTATGACATTCAAGATACTCCACATATCATGCCCATTGAAAACAAATAAAATTTATAAAAGAATAAATATTAATCCATGTAGATTCTTCCATGAGCTGTCAAAAAACTAGGAAATAAGGGCCTTCACTGACTGTGAAGCTGGGGAGATCTTGGCCGGGCTGAGGACATCAGATCTCACCCTTCTCCCAACCCTGCGACCGTTCCCCAAAGGACCTCAATATAGTCAGGGGCCAAAAGCAAAGTAAGAGATAAAGTTCATAGAGATAAGTACAGGCTTGCTAATTGGCTTTCACCTTGGAGTGACTTCTGACCCTGGCGACTATGAGCTTCTGCTTTGGTGTTATTATAGGAATAGTGGACCAAAGACTAATACTAGTTTCTACAAGATGGGAACTGAGGCAGAAAACCTACATGGAGCCAGCACTCCAGAGAGCTATTCACTCTGTGCAAGGGTGAACAGGACATAAAAGCACATCTCAGGGGAGAGCTGCCTATCTTGATGAACAAAAGGAACAAAAAGAATTTTTTCTTGAAAATATGAACAAAATATTGACCTCATAATGGTTTATAACACAAATGCTAAAGGGGATATCAATAATAAACTATACTAGCTATTGTTTATTTATTTATTTATTTATTTATTTATTTATTATTAGCTATTGTTTATTAAGATTTCATTATCTTGCCAAAACAAAGAGGGTTATGTCCAGAATGCAGAGAAGGCAGGAATACTGAGAAAATATGATTCTTTTATTGAACTTGGAAAGACTAAATTCAGCAGTAGGGTAGTGACTGCTTGCATTTGTGTGTGGGTAAAACAAAAGAACACAGGCAGGAAATGTGCATTTTTAGAAGCATCAAAACTAATTTCATTAATAGCCTCACAAAGACAGAGATTGCAGGTTCTAATTCAAAGCCCAACAAAAGCAAGTCTCACTGAAGGGTCAGCCCATTCAAAATAGAGAGAAAGAAAAATATCCTTTTATGATTTCTCCATGAGATGCATAGCACCTGAAAACCATATTCCTTATTCTCTTCTATTCTAACTTTCTTAAATGTGATATTCAATAGAAAAAAAATGGCCCATAGGTAATCAAACATTTAAGAGCATCTCTGGAGATTCTGCCTTTTGCTGTTATTTGAATCAGCGATTTTCTTTTTCATAAGCATTTTCTCATATCTAACAGTGAAACAACTTGAGGATTTGTATGTTAAAATTTAGGGAACTTTCCCAACTTCATTACAATATTGTTTTGTTCTGCTTCCGTATTGTTTCATTATTGTAAAAAGGGTGAATTTCCATATTTTCTCTTACCATTTTAGGTGTCTCATGGGTAGAGATTAATTTCTGAAAGCTATGAAAAATTCATCTGGCTTGTAATGAAAGATCTGGTTGTGAATTACAGACCAGAGCTGCTCTTCATATACCTGTCCATTAAAATAAAACAGAATATTTGAGAAGTTCCCAGTAAGTCATAAAGGGAATTCTTAAAAGCTACTATTTTAAAGGACTTTTATTGTCTCCCAATATGCCTAAGTAACAGGTTCATTCTTCTAAATCCTGAATAACTCATTAAAAAATCATGACAAAATGGTTTTAGAGTAGAAAGAGTAGCCATTATATAATATCAAAAATCAACTGAATGCATGAAATTTAAAAACACTGAACAAAACATTGCATGCTTTCTTTTACAAAATAAACAGAAAAAATCTTGAATGTCTCTACACATCATCTCACAAATCATAACGAGTATTACTTTTACAGATGAAAAGTATTAATAGAAGGATCATTTGAATGTATAGCAAATTTTAACTTACAAATTATTTGCAGGACAAATTGTAAATTATTTTAACAAATTATAAGTTATTTTGGTTGTAAATAGGATCCTTGATATAAATCTAGAAACTCTAAATCTCTACCTAGTAAAGGAGAGGGGTGAATAATATGGTTGGAAGGGGTTCTTGAAACTGAGCTTGCAAAACACTCTGGACTCTCTCAGGAATCCATGACTTGCCCACATACAAAGAAGTAGTAAGTGGGTGATTGGTCCCAGGGGCAGGAGATGGAGTGATGTGAAAAGAAACTGAAAAAAAAAAAGGGAATGAACAATATGGTCTCTGCCCACTTCAGTTTTTGTTCTAATCAAATTATGTCAAAATATCCTTTCACCTTTAATCATTCAGGAGAAACTGGTTTAGTTAACAGGGTTCTTTATAGAAATAAAATTCTTTATTAAATTTCTCAATAGTTACTACCTCTGACCTAGAGAGAATAAATAAATCCTCAGGGGTCATTTAAAAGAACTGCCCTAGAAATGAATTCTGTTTCTCCACTTATTAGTTGTATAATTTTGAACAAGCTACTTAACCTCAGATTCTTTATTCTTGCCTTTAAGTGAGATATTAATAATCAGACCCTAGAATGGTGCATGGTACATAATAGGTAATCAATAAATGTAGATGTGTTGCTGGTAGAAATGGGAGTCCTTTCACAGAGTCACAAGAAAGCATTCCTGGAGACTGATGTGTAGGAGGTTGAGACAGGGGTGTGATAAGATTCATTGGGGTTGAAATAACTAGCTGTGCTCAGGCTCCAGATGTCTCATCTCTACCCATCCTGCTGTGAAAGAAGTACAACCTTGTCTTCATCAGGCCTGGAACAAAGGCCAGGATCCACAAATTCTGTGCCACTGGTGCAGTTCATATCAAGGCTTAGTCTGTTCCTGACTGCATTTAGATGGCACTGTGCCCAGGCCCATGCTTGGAGGTTGCCTGGTTGCCAGACTCCAGGTGGCTGCTAGGCCTGCATTACTGCTATGGAGAGAGAAGGGTGAGTGCACAAGGCAAGAAAGAGAAAAAAAGGCCTTACCTTTGTTAGGCTCTGATTCACTGGGGAACAATTTTTTCCATTTTCTGTTGCATGAGGTTTTAGAACTGTTTCTATATACTGCTACATCACTGATTCCAAATATGAAATCCAGTTTTTGGTGCATGCTCTAGTTTTTATGCAATTTTAATTTCTTTCTGTTACAGTTAATGGCATGCATTGGTTTTTAAGTTGGAGTTAAAGGGCAACGACTCTTGGATTGAACATAACCACAAGGCAAGGAATGTTTTACAAACATCACTTTTACATAGTTGTAGTTGTTTTTAAATGTAAAAATTTATTATCTGATAAAAATACCCTCTTATTTTGTTTTAAAATTGAATCATGGCTTCTTCAAGAAGGCATAAATGTAAGAATAGTCCTGACACCTTCTGTTATATATGTGGCTGTTACACACTTCAGTGTCAAAGGCGCAATATTTCATCATTTGTGACACATGCATATATTGCCTATTTTCAAGTTCCCCTTGGCGATCAAGACAAGAATTGGGCTCCTCATATTGTGTGTCATAATTGTGAGGTATTCCCATAGTTTGGCATGAACCTAAGAACTACAGCAGTGATTGTTATTTCTGTCTAATCCATACAAAGGGCATCAGCAAAAAAGAGGGGCATATGATCGCATATCCTAATATTCCTTCAGCAATATGACCTATCCCACACTCTGAGACACTCCTGGTTCCAGTTTTCAATGGTTTTACTTCTTCTAAGGACGAAGAAAATGAACATGGTGATTAAGTGTATTTTGATAAGATGCATGAAGAAA
This sequence comes from Rhynchonycteris naso, assembly GCA_037038555.1. Classification (NCBI taxonomy): domain Eukaryota; kingdom Metazoa; phylum Chordata; class Mammalia; order Chiroptera; family Emballonuridae; genus Rhynchonycteris; species Rhynchonycteris naso. Next base: position 85,767,461 of record CM073003.1, read on the forward strand.
TGGTTGTAGAATCTGAAGGGTCTTCTTCTGATGTCAAGCAGTCATTAACCCCTCAGCAGTTTAGCCAACCAGAATTGAATGACTTAGTAAGAGACTTGGGTCTATCAAAGAAAGCAGGTGAGTTATTAGCCTCCAGGTTTCAAAAAAAAATGTCCTTCACCAGTCAGCTAAAGTATCCCATTTCAGAAAGCGTGAACAAATTTTTGTAGACTTTTTTTTTCCAAAGAAAAACACTTTGTTTACTGTCATGATATCAGTAGTCTTCTCAGCCAGCTAGGTGTTACCACTTATAGTCCAACAGAATGGCAGCTATTTCTTGACAGCTCTAAATGGAGTCTGAAATATGTTCTGCTACACAACGGTAATGGTTATGCAGCAGTTCCAATTGGTTATTCAACTCATCTGCAAGAAGATTATAATGACATAAAAATTGTTCTCGACTTTCTAATGTATGAGGAGCATAACTGGATCATTTGTGTGAATCTTAAAATGGTAAATTTCCTGCTAGGACAACAGAGAGGTTTCATGAAGTATCCTTGTTTTCTGTGTTTGTGGGACAGCCGAGCTTGGGAGAAATACTGGACACAGAAGGAGTGACTGAAACGTGAAGCTGTGGAAGTAGGGATGCAAAATATTGTGAATGAATCTGTAGTTAATCAAGACAATATAATTTTTCCCCACTTCACATTAAACTTGTCTTAATGAAGCAGTTTGTTCAGGCTTTGAATAGAGAAAGTGAATGCTTTCAACATACTATTTCTGCTTTTCCTGCCTTGTCTTTCAAAAAGATAAAAGCAGGAGTATTTGATGGACCTCAAATTCGAACCCTCATACATGATGAAGAATTTGCCAGGAAGATGAATAAGGAGAGGAAAGCAGCATGGCAGTCTTTTGTGGCAGTTACAAAGCATTTCCTTGGCAATAAAAAAGCAGAAAACTATAAACTTCAAAGGATGTTTTTGGTTTTTCGTGACATTAGATGTAACATGAGTGTTAAGATTCACTTTCTGAACAGTCACCTTGATAAGTTTCCTGAAAATCTTGGAGCTGTTAGTGATGAGTAGACTACTACTGGAGCATCAAACGAGATTGTCCTCAACAAGTACAAAAATACAAGAGTTAGAAATGTAAAATTTCACCTGAATAAAATTTAAATAACTTTTGCACAAATTTTATAATTAAAATAAGTGTTTTAATATGTTCAATTTCAAAATTATAGACAAATTCTGATGCATTTATATCTTTATTGTATTAGTGTATTTAGTGCATTATATAAATTATTATATTTTCACAAAGATGATGCCCAAGAAGACATTCTATCTACTTCATTATGTTAAACTAAATGTTGACAATTTTACAATAAGATAAAACCTAAAATCTTGAATTTAAAAAAATACTGTAGCTTACAGAGAAAAACTGTAGGGTGGTTAGCAATGGGGTAGTCAAGTGGGAAATCAGAGCCCCAGTCTTTGTCTGGGATCACCCACATGGCCAGGCGCACGGAAGCTACACTTCCCATAAACCTTTGGGAAAAAAGCTACTGTCCGTCAGCCAGTGAGATTTCATTATGTCATATTAGCTAGACGACCCCAGGAGGGCCCCTTTTAAAATCTGGCGCCATGCAGTCCCCGGGGCGAGATTCTTGGCATTCATCTCCCGTGCCAGTGAGTCCCAACCGAGAAACGCTCTGTACCAAATAAAGCCTCAATAATTAAGACTTAATAACTACGCTGATTTTATTCTTTCTCGGCGGGGAAAATACCTTACAAAAACTAATGTCGATTTCAGATCAGCACACTTGAATTAGGTAAGAAGAAGTGTTTTTGTGGATGCAACAAAAATTTTTTTCCCCAGTGTTATATTATCTGGACTTGGGAAGGACCAGATGCTTTTTCAAACTAACCAATCAACTTCCCAACCCTTCATGGGTTTGCATTGGGTCCTTCTCTCAGTCAATCCATTTCCTAGATCTTCTGGGGTTCTGTGTTCCTTATTCAATCCAATTCATTTTCCAGACTAGAATCCAACCCTTAGGATTGCCATTTTAGCTCCCACTATGCATGCCTCAAATTTGAAGCACCTTCTCCTGCACCATCTTGACTTCTATGTTGCCCATGTCCAAAAATTCTGCTGCATCATCTGGTTTTTACTGCACATGTGCCTAGCAGAGGGACCTCCCTTTCTTCCCAAATAATCCAGTAATGGAGAGCTGACCTGACTGCCCCAGGGAGATCCTTCTTCCCTACACTGGGGACAGGAGAAGTGTTATTCCCCCTGGTGGGGCAATGCAAGGGTCACCTGGGGAGTCTGATGCTGAAGCTATAATTTCCTAGTGAAGCAGGCTTATGCTCCTTAGTTGATTACACTTAATAATCTCTGATTCTCTTTGCTCCCTTCCCTTATTAATATCTAGCTATGTACACTAACAGATGAATATCCATCTGTTGAATGAATGCTTACCTCATGTGGGCTATAAAGACATAAATAAGAGGGTATGCAAAATGCCTGACAACTAGAGATGCAACAAAGATTGACTTTCCCCCACATTCTACATCTCCCACTACCCACCCCTGCAACCTTCCTCCTATTCTTTAATATATTAAAGTAAAAAAAGAAAATTATTTAAGGCACATTTCTACTTTTTTTCAGGTCCCAGAGAACAGGCATTTGAGGAGAGATGGTGAAAGGAACTCAGGAGAGATTCATTTTTGTCCTCCCTAAGCATCTCCCCACCTGGAAGCAGAAAGCACAGCCCTGAGCACAGCTTCTGTCAGATAGTTTCTTAGAGGCCAGCCTGCCCTGACTTCTAGAATCCCTATTGGGCAATACTGACCAGAGATTTGGATCCAACCTCCAGTCACACCAAAGCACAGGCAGGCCAGCGCAGTGACCAGTGGTGAGGCTGTAATTTTGCTGGTAGGACTTGGAAATAAGCTAGCAGTGGTCAACTTCTAGCTCAAGGCTTTCCCTTTCTGGCCATGCTCAAGGATGACAACCCAAAGGATCTTCACCTAAAAAATACTTTCACAAGTGACTTATGCCCAGTGGTGGGATTCAGGTAATTTAACAACCAGTTCTCTTCCCTAATGACCATTTTAAGTATAAAAAAAGGATATACCAAAAGGTGTATTATTTTATGCATTTAATACTTAAATAAGAACAATAAAACAGCTACATAAAACTAGATTATGCTATGAATTTTTAAATATTAATGAAATAATATTAAATAATGCTTCTCCATCTCTCCCCCTTTACTTTCTCTCCCTCTTTCTCTCTCTCTCTTCCCCTCCCACAGCCATGGCTCAATTGGTTCCAGAGAATTGAAAATGGCCCCCTGAAACCTCTGCCTCAGAGGTTTAAAATAGCTCAGTTGCAAGCATGGCCCCAGATGGACTGAGCATCAGCCCCAGACAGGGGTTGCTGGGTGGATCCTAGTTGGGGCACATGAAGAAATCTGTCTCTCTATCTCCCTTCTTCTCATTTGGAAGAAGAAAAGATAAAATAAAATAAAATATTACCTTTCTGACATATAACTTGTAATGTATTTGGAGATTATTAGCTGCAGAATCTCCAAGGAACAACAGAAACTATTTGGATTATTTGTACTGATTTTTATACTAGCAATGATTGCAGTAGTAATAATCAAGTACTGGTAATAATACTTATACTAGTATTATTATAGTAAAAAAACCAATAATTAACATTTATTATGTGCTAGTTTACAACTTTTCTTTTATGTAGTAGTTAAAACAAGCTTCTCAGTTACATATCCTCTATTTTGAAAATTAGAAAAATAAATTTTAATAAGATTAAGTAATCTGTCCAAAATGACCTGACCATTGAGTAGCAGAGGCTAATACAGAGCATTTTGAGGCACAGACCATACACATTACCACCATACAGCCTCCCAGGAAGATAATCCAGATGGAACTGAAGGTAACCCAGGGCAAGAGAGGCTACTAGACAGAGCTGTAGTGGACATAGGACTCTGGCTTCCTAAAATCATCTTTAAAATTAATGTAAGTGAACCTAGAAAGACTTCTAATTACTAAATATTATCAGAAAGAGAAAGAAATCACAAAGACAGTTGTATCGCTTATGATACTTCTAAGATAAAATTAACTCTCCAGATAATGCATTAGTTATGTGAGTACTTGTACATGCTCAGACATACACAAACATACCCACATACCCTCACACATTTATATACACAGGTAAACATACATACATACACATTTACTCAGGTACTTAACATCTGGATTTCCAAGAGAAAAAAATCTCCCATGTCTATAAATAAAAGCGGAATCTTACTTCAGATTCTTTCAGGATCTGATTTTGGTCTTTTTTGTTTTTTTTAATTCACCTTTATAGTTCTAAGCATCTGGCCTAGGAACACTTCCCCCCAGCCTTGGTATTTGTAATCTATGCGAATAATTTTAGTTGCTAATTGGAAACTTCCAGTTTTAAGTGATAGTCCAACTCATCTAATACTTTCAAATTGTAGCTGCTGTAAATGGGTTTTGTGGTGTCTGAGAAAGGAATTTCAAAGGGCACAAGAGTGAGAAAAGTTTAAGCATAGTAGTAAGATTTATTGGGGTGAAAAGAAATAATACACTCTCAAGGATATAGAGAGGGGCCAGGCTCTAGGAGCAAATGCTCTAAGATCCTTGATAATTATCCATATGTTTTCTTGGTTTTCAGGAATAAGCAGGGTTGTTATTCAAACTATCCAACCTACTTCCTGGGTTTGTGCTGGGCCTTTCCCTTAATAAATTCCTCTCCTGGCTCTTCCAGAGTTCCATGCCCTTATCCAATCTCATCTTTTCCCCAATATGTTCCAGGTTAGACTCTGTCCCTTTATGTCACCATTTTGGCTCCTACTGTGCATGTCTCAAAGTTTTACTTCATTATCTGGTTTCTACTGCACATGTGCTTAACATACCTGAACAATCTTGTCTTTTATTGTTCATTTGCCTAGCAAAGCAATTTCCCCCACTGTTTTATCCCTCCCTTCTGTAATTCCGACTAACAGTAGGTTGTCTCCTGGGGAATCTATAAAGCCAATTCTTCCTGCCCACTTGGACATTAAGTCCCCTCAGTAGAGGATGTGGCTGTCCCTAAGGAAGCCTGTGAATATTGCAACTCTAGTGAATCAAGTTTAATGTCTGAGTCAGCTTCCTAGTAGATTAGGTTTAATATCTAATTCCCATTTTCTCCCTTCCTTTATTAATAGTAACTAGCTACTTACACTAACAAAATGATGAAAAGTGTGAGCTCTTCTGCCTGAGTTGGCTAGGTGTGGGGCCGGTCTGAAACAGTAGATAGATGGGAGTCTGATAGAAATTAACTTCCGTCATGATAGGATCTCTCTAAGCCAAATGAAGTCATCAGTTTCCCAAGTTATAGATAAATTGGAATAAATCATTTAAAGAATTATATTTCAGGAAAGGAGTTGTGCAAAAGGTCAGATGATGGAATATAATAAAATTGTAAGATGTTGAAAGAAGTTAAATTAGCCTAGCTGAGTATCTTAACTAAAATTATTTTCAAATCCTACTGCATCAATGAAAACATACTCAATCAGAAACAGCAGAAAAAGAGTCAGAAAGGAGTTGAAGATCATTTCACTAGTTATATCTAAATTAATGCTTTGATAGGGCTGACTTCAGAGTTAGTGAAATATCATGAAAAAACTCTGTTTTTGTACTAATTTATTAGTGCATGAGTTGTAATAATTAATGATCTAACACATGATGCCAAAATTAATCTGAGTGTCTGCTCTATGTAAATATTAATAAACAGAAATCTGTTTAAAGTGAATCAGGGAGGCCAGAAGGGGAAACTGTCATGCTCTACATAGCCAGCAGAGCTCAACAAGGGAAACTATAATAATAGCCCTCCCCAACTTCCTTTTCCTCTCTATAAAAGATGTTCTTCTTCTTTGTTTTAGCAACTTGCACATGGCTTACCATGTGCTAGATTGCAATTTCTTCTTATTCCCAAATAAACCCATTTTTTTTTTTGCTGGAGAAATATCTGGCTGACTTTTTATAGTCAACATATATAAAAATACTCTTGGAAAGATAATTTTCTTACCAAAAAATGAAGGAAGGTATGTGTATGGCCAGTGGCCACTGTCATCATGGCCAGGCAGGTTCTCATTGGATTCAGGCAGATGGTAAAGAAAGAGTAAGCCAAAATGTGGTGGGCCATTCATTTATTAAAGTCTCGCACTGGGAGACGAGCAAACAGTCAGGGAAAATACTTCCCTTTTGTTGGGTAGATAAAATATATTATGCTCATTTTGTTAAAGATGGTGCTGCCCTTGTGCAAGTTTTAAGAGTAAGCTTTTCCCCACACCCTTGGCTGATTGGATGATGTGGGGTGGTGCACTCTCATGAGGAATCTTCCCATTATGCCTCAGATAAGTGACTTTGTATCAGAGACTTCCTTGTTTGTAGATTGGATTAAAGGTTGGGATTTCTACAGTATAAAGTGGGGCAGGCCGGGAGCATGCTCTTTCCGGTTCCTGAGGTTAGCATTAGAAAGGAGAGCAGATTAAGGCCACATGGAGGAGAGAAGAAGCAGTCAAGATGGCGGAGTGTTGAGGGAGAAGCCAGTTTGAGCAGAGTTTGTGCAGAGAGAAGGTGATGGGGAACAGAGGTGAATGCCTGGTGAGCTAGAAGCCTTTGATGCTGGGAAACTCGGATAAGTAAGTAGCTTTGTGAGCACTGAATGAGTGGGTTTTGGAGCCCAGTGTGTGTTTTTACTTGCCTGCCGGGTGCAAGCTAGGATTAAAGGCAATGACCCACCAGTTCCTGGCTCCATTGTTTCATTACCGACTGTCCGAATCAAATGCGAACCTACACTGGCCAGGCGGCTGTGATGGTGGCCTTGGCTACTGGCTTTACACCTTTCATTTAGGGTTCCCAAAGCCCTGACACATTCCCTGTTTCTACAACCAGGAGAATCTTCCCCAATTCCTCCTAGAATCAAAGGCCCCCACAAGCCTCAGTAGGGCTCCCAAAGCCCCTTAGCTCTGGTTCCCTATCTGTACACCTTTACTTTCTCTACAACTGGCTTCTTCTTCAGCACTCTGCATTCTCTCTGTTCTCTCTGAAAAACTACCTGGACCCACAAATTCCCTTCCTCCATCAAACATTAGCAAAATAATGGCCCCTCCCAAACAGGAATACAATCTGCAATTTGCAATCAACTGCCCTGCTCTGACAGCAAGCACACGTGACTGCCCAGTGCCATTTTTTAACAATAAAAGTGAGTGTTGGGCAGATAAATTATATTTTGCTCACTCTGTTAAAGATGGACACTGCTCTCAAGTGGTGATGCTCTCACGTGATACAGCTAAGTTCCCTTCTTGCTTGGGAAGGGGCTTGGTTATACTAATGTGTGTTGGAGGGCTTTTGAGCCAAAAGGGTTTTAAAAGGAGGAGCTAGGAGGCTATTTGAGGAAGAGTGGCCACGTTCTTGTAGAGAGGAGGAGCCCATGCTGTAGCAGAAGAGAGAAAGGCCACATGGAGGATAGGAGGCAGTCAAAATGGAGGTAAAGAGGTGGGAGCCTTTGATTCTAGGAAAACTCAGATGAGTCAGTCAGTGGCTTTGGGAGCCCTGATTTGGAAGGGAAGTCTTTCCCGCTGTTTGTGTTTACTCACTTGCTGGGTGTGAGCTAGGATTAAAGGAAAATGGACCACCAGTTTTTGGCTCTTTTGCTTTATTACCATTGGTCCGAATCAAATCTGAACTTATACAGGCCAGGCAGTTTTGATGGTGGTCATGGCTACTGGCCTTACAGTGAGCAAACTCATAAAATACAAATTTTACAACCTCATTTGCCCAACAGTATGAGTCCAAGAACTAATTGTCTTCTAATAATACTCAATTGGAAAAATCCAGCCAATCTTATTAATTGCCTATTTGTCTTGCATTCAACTTTCTCCCAGAACTGGCATATATAAATATCTGACCTCTGGGAAAATATAAATACTGAGTATTTATTCAAGTTCATCTCTAATGCATGGCTAATATCTGAACTATGTTCATTCCCCTCGCAAGTTTTCTCAAGACTTGTTATAAGATGCTAGCCACTAATGATGGGATGCCTAACGAGGCTAGAGACTTACCTGCATTCCTCACATCCTTGCCACAACCCAATGAGACAGGTACTATATGACCCCTCATCTCAGGAAGGAATCTGAAGCCAAGTTAATGGCCTAACATCGAATAGGAGAGCTGGTTTTTTAAGCCAAGCCTCTTCATTCTATTCAAGACCCTTGGAATATTGTCATTTTAAACATGGCCAAAATGTTCATTTAAATAATAAACAATATCTGGAGCCCCTTAGGTTTTTCTCAAATGGGTCTCTTTTCAGAATAAAATACCTAGGCACCTAGGAAAGGACAACATTCCAAAATAACCTCAAGGGCTTGATGATTATTTAAATAGCAAGATGCTTTAGTAAAAAGAGATGAACCTGCCAAGAAGAATCAGATTTTCTCCAGTTTCAAGGTGAAGACAAATAAAGCTCTCAGAAGCACTGCAAATAATGAAAATCATCAACAATTTCCTGCTTCCACTGTCTCTTGCTAATTCTTTTGTCATGCAGATTGCCCTAATTTGATTGCAGGTTTTATTTATTTTTTCTGTTGTTGCCAAGATCTATAAATACAATGGAATTTAATAAAGCAGTGTTCTGGATCTTTTATTGCCATTATTATTCTGATTTAGTTTGGAAATTAGATTCAACTTCACTGGCTAAGAGCTGTCTTTACACGTATGATGTGCCAGTTGGAAATCCCTTGTGTATCACCTCATGTTCATCAACTTTGCAAAGCTGCCCTGGAGGAAAAGCCATGGTAACGGAAGAAACACCTGTAAAATGCATTAAAATCTCTTCTGAATGATGTTTCTCTGGGAACGAGCCACATTTATTAAGTGACAAACACACCCTCTTGGGTATTTATTTTATTGGTAAAGTATGCTTGGTTGCACAATAGTCTCCCACAACTGGCAAGCTCCAGCCCCCTTCCAACTTTTTATTTTAATCTGATAATGTCTGATTTAGCTGAGTGTTCCTTGTGCTAGGGAAAGGGCCAATACTGGGTACCTAAAAACCAGTAAGGCATTTCTAAATGATATGTAGCCTGTATTGACAAAAGAAACATTCAAATCTGTAGAGAATTTTTATGAGTTTGAGCCAAATTGATGACAATTGCTGGGAAGTAAAATCTCAACGAACTGAGAATGCTCTGGAGAATGGCAGTTTTGCATCTTATTTTATACATTAGAATCAAAGGAGGAGGCCTGAGGGGGTCACATGAAATCCACTGGTGATGAACTAAGGAAAAGGGAGAGAGCAAAGGTAGAGGTAATCTCTGGGAATAGATAAAAGGTAAAATGATTAAATGCATACTTCTTTTACATAGGTGGCTTTTGGATAGTTAAGAGTTAACAATTAACATGATAACAATAACAATGAAGGGGTTCCCTGTCTTCTATTTTGGTGGAAGAGTGTGCCCTGAGGGGTCCAACAAAAGAAAATTACCCTGACATTCCAAAGGTATGTTATCTTAGATGCAAAAAGACAACAGACAGGCTCAGTGAAGGTAAAGACTGACATTTGTCAAGGAAGATACCAGCCTAGGACATGACTATCTGCCACGACTTGATTTAGTTAGAAAATTTTAATTTCAGACTATTTTATGTGGTTATTTTAGATTTTTCAGTTTGTAAGGGTACCATGTAGCCCTCCTTGAGTTTGTCAGGTTTGGTATGTAGCCCCTTTTTCGTTCAAACCTGCTTTAGCATCAAGCATTTAGAGCATGTCCTGAGTTACCTAATTATTTTATATGTTACTAGGCTGTACTTAATTCCCTCCTATCTAACAGAGCTTATAATACCTCTTAGGGTGGCTGTGGTATAAAATGGTATGTCTTGCCCTGGCTAGATGGCTTAAAGCTTGCCTTGGCTAGTTGCTTAAAGCTTCATCCCGAAGCACAAAGGTGGCTGGTTCTATCTCAGTCAGGGCACATATGGGAACAGATCAATGTGCCTCTCTCTTTTTTTCTCTCTCTCAAATCAATAAATTTAAAAATAAGATAATGCTTTTAAAAAACTTAATATAATGCTTCTTACATAGTATGAATTCAGAATGTGGTTGGTTGTCAAGTATATGTATCCTCCGCCATATAACCCTGACATAGAACCCAAAATCACTTCCCCAACTTCCCCCTCCCCTCTGCTTTCCACTCCTAACCTCCACCCTCAACCTAGTGATCAGCTTCCTTCCCAACTCTCCTACCAAACCCCACACCTGACTGGTCTTTATTCCCTATGGTAGGTGAGGTAGCAAAGGCGGAAGGCTTCATTAGAGTCTCCATCCCTTTCTCTGACTTATCCCAAATTGAACGCCGTTTAGGCTCCTTTTCCTCTGACCCAGACACTTACATAAAATAATTTAAATACCTTACTCAACCTTATGACTTTACATGGCACAATCTCTACATAATCTTAACTTCTTCCCTCACTCCTTCCGATAAAGACTAAGTCTGGACTTCTGCCCAGCAAACCACAGATGAGAAATAATGCCAATCCCATAGATACCACTGCAGTTCCTTACACAGACCCTAATTGGAGCTACCAAACAGACCACCAAAATTGGACAGCTAGAAATATTATGATTGATTACCTCCTCCATACATTAAACAAATTAGCAAATAAGTCTGTAAACTATGACAAAATCAAGGAAATTGTCCAGCGCCCCAAGAAAACTCTGAAAAATTCCTTGACTACCTATCCCAGGCCCTCCAAAAATATTCTAAAGTAGACCCGACAACCCTGGACAGCATGGTTCTTTTACACTTCCATTTCATACCTCAATCTGCTCCAGACATTTGGAAAAAAACTTAAAAAGTTGGAGGATGGGTTGGAAACACCCCAAAGGAATCTTTTAAACCTTGTGTTTAAAATATTTCATAACTGGGAGGAACAGGAAAGGGAGGACCAGAAGAGGAAAGATCAGGAAAACTACCTTATGCTAGCGAAGTCCCCCTGGACACACCCTTTAGCGGGCTCAAAAATCCCTCAAAGGGGCGCTCTGGAACTTCTTTAGACCCACCGAAGCCCTGCTTTAAATGCAAACAACATGGTCACTGGGCTAAGCAGTGCCCTAATCCCTGACCTCCTCCAGGTCCCTGTCCTCACTGTCACCTTGAGGGACATTGGGGGGTAGATTGCCCCGGCTGCTGAAGAAGGACTGGACCAGACATCTACATACAAATTGTTTGTCTGGCTGATGCTCTATCCACTGTGCCACTGCCTGGTCAAGCTAGGTTTCTTAACAGTACCATTCTCAAATGTGATCAAGAAAGAAGAAAAAGAAAAACATGGTTACACATGAAAGAGACGTAGTTCATAAAGAAACTGAAAAACCTCTAGTAAGTAATCTCACACACATGAAAATCTTGGAGTTAAACAGAGAATTCAAAAGTGAAGTTCTGAAAATATTCAATGAGATGTGAGAAAACATGGGTAGTCAACTTCATGAGCTAAAAAAAACAAATTAATGAACAAAATGAGTACTTCACAAAGGAGATTAAAAATTTAAAAACAGAGTCAAAGGATACAATTCATGAATAGAAAATAAGGAAGCAAGTTTAGCTAATAGAATAAGTCAGACAGAGGAGAGAATCAGTGACATCAAAGATAGGCAACTAGAGATGCTACAGAGAGAAGAGAAAAAAGATTCATGAATTTAAAAAACAATTCAGTTCTATAAGAGTTGTCTAACTCCCTCAGAAAGAGCAATATAAAAATAATGAGTAGATCAGAAAGAGAAGAAAAGGAGACAGAAATGGAGAGCTTATTCAAACAAATGATTAATGAGAACTTCTAAAATTTAATGAAGAGTTAGATCCTTGAATCCAAGAAGCAAATAGTCAACCACCAAAGTGGACCTTCTCCAAGGCACATCATAATTAAATTACTAACAGTCAATCACAAGAGAGAATCCTCAAGCCAGCTAGGAAAAAGAAGAACATATCACATAAAGTGAGGCCCATTAGGTTATCATCAGACTTCTCAGCAGAAACTTTATAAGCCAGAAGAAAGTACACACAAACATTCAAAGTACTGAAAGAGAGGCATTACCAGCTAAGAATACTATATCCATCAAAGTTATCCTTTAAATATGACAGAGAAATAAAAACTTTTCCAGAAATACAGAAGCTGAGGGAATTTATAAACAGAAATCTCTTACTGAAGGAAATACTCAAGGGGGTTATTCTACCAGATGCAAAAAACAAAACTACAGATAAAAGCTCTAAGAAAGTTACAATGCAAACAAGAATAATCAGTGACAGCAATAGCATAAAAGGGGAAGATAAAAATCTGCAATAGCAAAGGAGGATAAAGTGCAGCAGCATTCATAAGACAAAGGACTTTTGTATATAGGAAACTTTTTTTCTCAACCTAAGGGTAACCACTCACTAAAAAACCCCAAACTGAAATACATAGCTTAAAAAAAAAAGAAAAGAAATAAGAATCATGGAATACCACCAAACAAAAACAACTGACAGAAACACAAAGGAAAAGAATCAAAGAAAACACAGAGTTACCAGAAAATCAAACATAAAATGGCTAAAGAAAATTCTTATGTGTCAATAATTGTCCTAAATGCCAATGGACTGAATTCACTAATAAAAAGGCACAGAGTAGCAGATTGGATCAAATAGCAAAACCCAACCATAGGCTGCCTTCAGAAAATACATCTAATTGCAGGGATAAAAGTAGATTCAATGTGAAAGATTGGAGAATAATTCTCAAGGGAAATAAACCCCAAAGAAAAGTAGATGTAGCCATACTTATATCTGACAATATCAAATTCAAGATAACAAAGGTAACAACAGAAAGAGATGGAAATTTTATAATGGTTAAGGGGACACTGTATCAAGAAGATACCAAACTTCTTAATATATATGCACTGTATCAGGGAATGTCAAAATATATAAGACATTTACTAACAGAGCAAAAAGAAAAATAGACAAAAACACAATCATATTTGGAGATCCCAACACACCATCGACAGTTTAGATAGATCATCTAAACAGAAAATTAATAAAGAAATATAAGCCTTAAGTAATACACTACACTAATTGGACACAATAGACATTTGCAGAACATTTCATCTCAGAACACCAGATTATACATTTTTTTTTTAGTTTTCATGGAACATTTTCAAGGATAGACCATCTGTTGAGCCACAAAACTAACCTCAATGAATTCAAGAAGACTGAAATTATGCTGAGCATTTTTTTGTGACCATAACGTTTTGAAATTAGAATTCAACAGCAAAAATGGAAGTAAGAAAGCACACAAAAATGTAGAAATTAAACAACATACTTCTAAAAATGACTGGGTTAAAAAAGAAATAAATACAGAAATCAAAAGATATATACAGACAAATTAAAATGACAACATAATATATCAAAACTCTTGGGATGCAGCAAGAGCAGTATTAAGAGGGAAGTTTATATCATTACAGGCTTATATAAAGAAACATGAGAGATCCCAAGTAAAGTACCTAACATTACAGCTGAAAGAACTAGAAAAAATAGAACAAAAGCAACCCAAAGTGAGCAGAATAAAGAATAGTTAAAATTAGAACAGAACTAAATGAAATAGAGAACAAAAAAAACTATAGAAAAAAGTTCAGACAACAAAGAGCTGGTCCTTTGAAAAGATCAATGAAATTGACAAACACCTGACTAGCCTCACTAAGGTAAAAAGAGAAAGAACTCATATAAACAAAACCCAAAATGAAAGAGAAGTTACCACCAACATCATAGATAAACATAGAATAATATTAGAATGCCATAAAATATTCTAGTATTTTTCCAGAATTATTTCACAATCTAGAAAAAGTGGATAAATTATTAGAACTATATAATCTTTCTAGACTTGGTCACAAAGGAGTGGAAAACCTAAATAGACATGCAGCAGGGAGGAAATAGAAACAACAATAAAAAACCTCCCCAAAATGAAAGTCCAGGACCAGATGGCTACATTAGTGAATTCTACCAAATATTCAAAGAAGGTTTGGACCTATCCTTCTTAAAGTTCTCCAAAAATAAAAGTAGTACTCTCTAACACATTTTGTGAGGCCAATATAACCCTGATACAAAAACCTGGCAAGGACAACACACAAAAGAAAAAAACTACAGACCAATATCTTTAATGAATACAGATACAATAATCCTAAACAAAATACTAGCAAATTGAATACAACAACACATTAAAAAAGTAATACATCACGATCAAGTGAGATTGATTCCAGGAGCACAAATATGGCTCAACATATAAAAACCGATCAATGTAATACACCAAATCAACAAAACAAAAGACAAAAATCATATGACCCTATTAGTAGATGCAGAAAAAACATTCAAGAACATACAGCATTGATTTGTGTTTAAAACATTCTAAAATGTGTATAGAAGAAAAGTACCTCAACATAATAAAGGCCATATATGACAAACCATCAGTCAATATCCTTCTAAATGGTGAAAAACTGAAAGCTTATCTTCTAAAATCAGTAACAAGACAAGGCTACCCACTCTCTTCAATGTCATTCAACGTAGTTTTGGATGTTTTAACCAGAGCAATCAGGCAAGAGAAAGAAAAAAAAAGGCATTCGTATCAAGAAAAAAGTAAAGGTATCACTTTTTGCACATGTTATAATCCTGTATATGGAAAAATCCAGAGACTTCACTGAAAAACTATTAAAAACAATTAAAAAATACAGTGAGTTGGCAGGATACAAAATCAATATACAACAGTCTACCACTTTCCTATACACCAACAATAAAACTTCAGAAAATAAACTAAAAAAATTTCTTTTACAATTGCAACAAAAAAGTAAAATACCTAGAAATAGACATAACAAATGATGTGAAGGACATACACATTGCTTGAAAATTAAAAATCACTATTGGAAGAAATTTAAAAAGACAATGAAATAAAAATATATTCCATGTTCATGGATTGGAAGAATCAACATAGTTAAAATGGCCATAATTCCCAAAGCAATATACAAATTTAATGTTATCACCATTAAAATTTGAATGTCATTTTGAAAAGAAATAGAACATAAAAGTCACCAGATTGTATGGGACCATAAAAAACCCCAAATAGTCAAAGTAATGCTGAGAAAAAAGAATGGAGCTAGATGTATTGCACCTGACTTCAAATTATACTACATAGCCATGATAATAAAAACAACATGGTATTGGCAGAAAAAGAGATGTA
Source organism: Rhynchonycteris naso (assembly GCA_037038555.1). Taxonomy (NCBI): domain Eukaryota; kingdom Metazoa; phylum Chordata; class Mammalia; order Chiroptera; family Emballonuridae; genus Rhynchonycteris; species Rhynchonycteris naso. The sequence continues at coordinate 85,782,778 of CM073003.1, forward strand.
TGGATCATTGAAATAGAACTGATAACCCTGAAATAAAACCATATATATATAGACAAAAATCTTTGACAATGAAGCCAAAAACACACAATGAAAAAAAGAAAGCCTCTTCAGTAAATGGTGCTGGGAAAACCGAAAAGCCACATAATAAAGAATAAAATTTGACTGCACCTTGTCCCCTTGCACAGAAATTAATTCAAAGTAAATCAAAGACCTAAATATAATATCTGAAATAATAAATTATATAGAAGAAAACATAAAGAACATTTTATAAATTTGACCCCAAAGGCAAGGGAAGTAATAGCAAAAATAAATAAATGGGACTATATTAAACTAAAAAACTGCTGCACAGCAAAAGAAACCAACAACAAAACAAAATGGCAGCCAACCAAATGGGAGGGATATTTACAAACAACAGCTCTGATAAGGAGTTTATATCCAAAATATATAAATAACTCACAAAACTTAGCAAAAAACAAGCAAACAATCCAATAGACATGGGGAGAGAACCTGAGCAGACACTTCTCCCAAGAAGACAAACAAATGGACAACAGATGTTTGAAAAGATGCTCATCTTTGCTAGCTATTAGAGCAATGTAAATTAAAACTACAATAAAATACCATGCCATACCTATTAGATTGACTGTTATCAACACAACAGGTCACAACAAGTGTTGAAGAGGCTGTGGAGATAAAGAAACCCTCATTCACTGTTGGTGGGAATGTAAAGTAGTACAACCATTATGGAAGAAAGTATGGTGGTTCCTCAAAAAATTAAGAATAGAACTACCATATGACCCAGCAATTCTTCTACTGGGTATATACCCCTCAAATGAAAAACATTGGTATGTAAAGACACATGCAGCCCCATGTTCATTGCAGTATCATTCACAGTGGCCATGACATGGAAACAACCAGTGTCCCTTGATAAAGGATTGGATAAGAAGATGTGGTACATATATACTCAGCCATAAAAAACAATGACATAGTGACATTTATGACAACATGGATGGACCTTGAGAACATTATATCAGAAAAAGGTAAGAACTGTATGATTTCATACATAAGTGGGATATAGAAATAAGACTCCTAGATATAGATAAAACTGAAGTGTTTACCAAGGGAAGGGGGTGGCATGGGAGGGGGTATGGGGAGGGTTGTAAAGAGGAACAAATATAGAGTGAGAGAAAATGATTTGACTTTGGGTGACAGGCATACAACACAATCAACAGTTTAAATTCTATAGAAATATTTATCTGAAACCTATGTACACTTATTGCTCAATGTCATCCCATTAAATTGAATTTTCTAAAAAAAATATTGGCAAATGGATAATCACATAAGTCAAATATTTTTTAAAATTATCCAAGTCATTCTGATGTTTTTCTCTAGAAACTAGTCTAGATAATTTTGATGGCCCAAGGCCATTTTGAAAGCAGTATTGTATTAGTTTTTGATTGCTATATAACAAATTATCTCTAATTTAGCAGCTTAACAACAACACAAATTTATTATTTTACAGTTCTCATGTAGATGGAGTCTGGGCACAGCCTTACTGGGTCTCCTGCTCCGAGTTCCGTGGCCTACAATCAAGGTGTTGGTGGGAAGCAATCTTATCTGGAGCTAAGAGTCCACTTACAACCCAGCAGTTGGTAGAATTCAGGTTTTCATGACTATAAGACTGAGGCCCCCAGCTCCTGGAGTCTGCTCATTTTCTTAGGTTGTTCATGGCATGGCTGTGAAGTGCAGTAATCCCTAAACCCTGTCCATAAAACAAGTTTTGCAAGATTTACAGATGAGTAAATAAAAAGAGTTGTGTAAAGGCCATAAATGTTCCTAAATATCTCTGGCTGCCAAAAGAAAGCCCTCAGGATGCTGTCTTAACAACCATTGTAAAAGGTCAAGATAACTGAACAGATTCTTTTGCTTTTTGTAAAATGCTTTGCTGAACACTCTCTCCCTAGTTTGTTCCAAAGTTAACCAAAAGCTTTTGCTTCTGGTTATGTGCTCCCTCCCTCCCTTCACTTCTCTTTGCCTTTAAAAACAAACCCCTGAGTTAGTTTGGGGCCACATGATTTGGTAACTATCGTTCCTGTGCTGTTGCCAGCACTAAAATGAAGACTTCTTAATTTGTCTACTTAATTGTGTGGCAAAATGTTTGTTTCCTTGTTTTATAGATTTAACATTTTGGAGGCCCCAGCAAAATCATGTCCTCTGGACACATTTGGTTTTGCCACACACAGGCAACTGGCCTCCTCGGCCTGACTGCCAAGAATGGAAACTCAGCAGGGAAGGCACCACCTGAGATGTTCCAGGGCCCTGCTGGTCTTTTCTGTCTGGCTGACAGTCAGCCATGGACAATCAGCATGCCCATCCACCCATTTGGAGTAATTTGAAAAGCCTCAAGAGGTGAATAGAGCAAATTTGCAATTTGCTCAATTTGTAACTTGCTTGTTGCTAGCCGTCTTGCACCTATTGTGATTGAGGATCAGATGTGATCGCACTCATACAATAGGCTCTCCAGGGCCAAGATGTTGGTGGAGAGTTAGTATGTTTTCAGGGAAGACATTGCAGGGACTAAGTTAAGTCCCACCTCGGGCTTCCTGTGATACATTTGGATGTGCTCTCTTATATGTTTACCTTCTGCTTGTTCTGTTGCTTTTGTTTATTTTATAAGCTATCTTAGAGGACCTTTATTTTCAAGGGTCTCTCTCTGATTTTGCTCCTGTTGACGTCTCGTTCTTCACTTTTGCTTTGTTACTCTGTCTCTACACTGAAACCCCCTAAGTGAATGGTGTGTGAATGAGGAGCTCTGGTGCCTGCACCTGAGTTTCCAGTTTGTGGCGCCATGGTGAATAACCAGAAAGTCTGAATGGGCCTCAACCTGTGGTTCTGTGGCTATCTTCATATGACTTAGGGTGTTATCAGACACTCTCTGATCTGAGTTGGGGCTTTACACTGACCCACCAATGCTAAGAGGTGCCTAAGTTCCTGTGAGGGACACAGCCAGGTGAGCACCTAAGTGGCTTCTCACAGGGCACTCCCTTCCCTTGTTTTACAAACTTGTTTGAAAGTTCTTTGTCCTTTGATTCTCCGGGGATTAACTCAATGGGGGACATTTTGGAAAGCTGGCACAAACCCCGGTTCTTGACCCTTTCCATGATCTTGGGAAGCTCATTTGTGCTAATAATGTTTGTAACAATAGGGGAAGGGCAAACTAAGAGCCTTGAGTGTATGCTTAAAAATTTCAAAATTGTATTTTCTAATAATTGTAGTATAAAATTAAGCAGGGGAAGACTTCAAACTCTTTTTAAATTAGAGTAGCCCTACCCTTTGGAAAGGGTAGTCAACACAGGGCTCATTAGATCCTAGAGATGTCAGAGTTGTATAGAATATAATAGCTAAGCACCAGGGCCACTCATACTAGTTCCACGACATAGATCAGTAGAGGGCCCTGGTAGAAAATATCCCTCCCTAGAGAAAGGCTGTGCAATCAGAGACAGTCATCATGTTTTACTAGCAACAGCCCCAAGATCAAGAAAGAAGGTCCCTGTCTTACAGACTGTTGAGGAGGAATCTTAATGACTTCCTCCACACCCCTCTTCTCCATCGGCTCCACCTGCATCAGGGAGCCCAGAGCCACTGTCAAGGCGGACTAGGAGACAAGAAAAGAGAAAGCAAGCAGAGTCCCTCTTACCGTTGAGAGAAACCCCACCAGCAGAGGGAAGAGAAAGGAAAGAGCCTTTTCTTGTTTATGTCCCTTTCTCCTCTAGTGACTTGTATAATTGGAAGGCTCAGAATCTTCCTTTTTCAGAGAAACCTCAGGCTCTAACAGGACTGTTAAAATTTATACTGTATACACATTGCCCCATTTGGGACAGTTGTGAACAACTCCTAGGGGGAGTTGTTGCTTATTTACTGCTGAAGAGAGAAAAAGAATTAAATCAGAGGTGAGAAAAGCTGTTATGTTAGGAATAAATGGGTCTGAGGAGGATAACTAAGACCATCTCAAGAAAGTGTTTCCAGTTACCCGGACTAAGTGGGACTCTTAATACCACAGTGAGATAGGAAGCTTTGAACACTTTTCACCAGTTTCTATTAGTGGAAATCAGGGAGCTGCTAAGAAACACATGAATTTGTCTAAAGTGTTAGAAGTTATTCAAGGTCCTCAGGAGACTTCTACGGCTTTCTTAGAAAGACTGCAGGAAGCCTACAGGGTCTATACACCTCTAGACTCAAAGGCACCAGAAAATGCTAGGGTAGTTAACTTAGCTTTTGTGTCCCAGTAAGCTCCAGATATTGGAGTAAGCTACAAAAATTAGAAGACTTCCCAGGGATGGTAATTGTCCGGTAGCACCCCCGGGGCAGGGGCTGGAAAATCCCTCATGCCTTTGGCATTTCTGCAATTATTAACCTTTAGCACACACACCCTGTCCGAAAACACAATAGAAATTCCTCAACCATTAGCGTCCCTAGTTACGCAAACCAAATTCCCCAGCCAGCCTGAAGGGGTATAAAAATCTCGAGCCCCACCAGTTGGGCACGGCTTCTCTGGCTCACTACTCTCCAAGTCACGGAACCCACCCGAAGGTTCCAATAAAGTTGGACTTTTTAACTATTTGGTACTTTGTCTCATTTCATGCGGGTCGGACCTTACATTTGGTGCCGAAACCCGGGAGAGGGTTTGTGACCCGCCTTTAGGTCCAAGTGACTGGACCTAAAGCGAGCATCCCCCTCTCTCTTTCTCTCTCCTCCTTCCAGCCTGCATACTCCGGGACCTTTTTTGGACCAGGGAACCCCCTTTCTCGTTCAGCCAGGCCGTAAGTACGTTCCTTTCTTCTGGGACCTTTTCGCGGGTTGCCAACTGGGGTTCCTGTCCTAGACTCGGCCGAGCTGGGAACCCCTCCGCCGGCTCCAGGAGCCTTTAAAGGAGTGCGAGTGAGTGGGACGCCTCTCTCTCTCTCTCCAATACCGGAGACCGAGTCTCCTTCTGGAACTGGGACACCCGATTGGGACGCCTCTCTGTTGTCCCTTTTCCCAACCTGTGAAACCTCCCCGTACTTCTCCCTGAACGATGGGCAACTCTGGGTTCAAAGCTGATCCCCAAACAACCCTAGGGTGTTTATTGGCTAACTTCTCCAAATTGGGGTACACTCAAACCCTCCATCGGAAGAAACTCATTTTCCTGTCGCAGGTCGCATGGCCTCAATACAACCTGGACAATAGGTCCCACTGGCCTCCAATGGGCACTTTTGATTTTAACGTCCTCCAAGACCTGGACAATTTCTGCCAATGGACAGGAAAAGATTCTGAGGTCCCCTATGTCCAAGCTTTCTGGGACCTTCGTTCCCACCCCGACCTCTGTTCCCATTGTTCTACCCACCAAATTCTCCTAGCTCGAACCTCCTCTCCTCCCAAGGCTTCCTCCCAGGAACCCCCTTCTTACTCTCAACCCGATGACCTTCCCGACCACCTATCTCCCCCTCCGGCTCTCCCCCGTGAAAACCTCCCAGACCCGGGCCAGGCTCCGGCTCCTTCCGCCCCTCTGGTTCCTTCTGCCCCACCTCCTGCAGACCCCCTAACCTCTCCCGTTGCAGCCCATACCAGGTCACACGGCCCCCAATCGTCATCCGTTGTTCTCGCCCCTCTTTGTGAGGTGGCTGGGGCAGAAGGACTAGTTAGAGTACATGTCCCCTTCTCTCTCCAAGACCTCTCACAGATTGAGGAATGGCTAGGATCTTTCTCGGCTGATCCCTTAACCTACATTAAGGAATTCCGGTACCTGATTCAAACATATGACCTGACCTGGCATGACATTAAGGTAATCTGTACCTCTACTCTTACCCCTGAGGAACATGAATGCATTCTCACCGCCGCCCGACAGCAGGCAGACAGGGATCATCTAGTAAATGACCAGATCCCCCTTGGCACAGAGGCGGTACCCAGGGAGGACCCCAATTGGAGTTATCAGCCTGGCCAAGGGTCCAGCATCCCTCGTCGAAACCTTATGCTCCAATACTTAATCAGAGGTATGGATGCAGTTTCTAACAAGGTTGTAAATTATGATAAACTGAGGGAAATTACCCAACTCCCTGAAGAAAACCCAGCTCTTTTCCTGAACCGCCTTCAAGAGGCCCTAGTCCGTTATACCCGCTTAGACCCAGGGTCCCGCATGGGGCCACAGTCTTAGCCTCTCACTTTATCTCTCAGTCTGCCCCGGATATTAGAAAAAAACTAAAAAGGGCTGAAGAGGGCTCTGAGACCCCCATCCAAGACCTGGTAAAAATGGCTTTTAAAGTTTTTAACGCCCAAGAGGAAATGGCTGAAGCCACCCGCCAGGAACGGACCCAAGCCTTGGTAGCAGCCCTCCGGCCAGTAGGGGAACTGATAAAAAAAACCAGCCTCCAAGGGAGGGCAGCGCACACCACCGGGCGTTTGCTTTAAATGCGGCAAAGAGGGCCACTGGGCCAAAGCCTGTCCGCAACCAAGGCCCCCCACCCAGCCTTGCCCACAATGCAAACTAATGGGCCACTGGAAGTCGGACTGCCCAACCTTGGCTCAGCCTCTGGCACCTCAATGCCGGGGAACTGAGAACCAGGCATTTCTAGTCTCAGAACTGCTGGGCTTAATGGACGACAGAGGGGGCCCTGGCTCTTCGACTCCAGTTACCTTCACCGAGCCCATGGCTACGCTCCAGGTAGCGGGTAAGTCTGTTTCCTTTTTAATAGACACGGAGGCTACCTACTCTGTCCCTCCCTCTTATTCGGGCCTTACAGTTCCTTCCCAGGTCTCAGTCATGGGAATCAACGAATCACCCTCGACCCACGGCGGACGACCCTCCTTAATTGCCTATTTGAGGGTCACCCATTCTCTCACTCCTTCATAGTCATATCCTTCTGCCCAGTTCCCCTCCTGGGGAGAGACATTTTGTCCAAACTCCGGGCAAGTATTTCTTTTTCCCCCAAGCAGGTCTTTTTACTAGCATTAGTGCCAGGTCCCGATCCTGAGCCGGACTCGGACCGCAGGGTCCAGCTTTTACCCGGGGTAAACCCTGAGGTCTGGGATACGGGCACCCCCACTGTAGCCTCACACCACACTCCTGTCTTAATCAAACTTAAGGACCCATCTTCTTTTCCCAACCGCCCACAGTTTCCTATCTCACACACCCATAGGATGGGACTCTTGCCCATCATCACCAAACTTAAGACACAAGGCTTACTAATTCCCACCAACTCGCCTTGTAACACTCCAATACTTCCTGTTAAAAAGACTTCAGGATAATACCGCCTTGTACAAGATCTCCGCATCATCAATTCTGCGGTTGTCCCCATATCCCCAGTAGTCCTTTACCCATACACCCTTCTCTCACACATTCCCCCTAATACCACCCATTTCTCAGTCCTTGACCTCAAGGATGCTTTCTTCACCATACCTCTCCACCCAGATTCCTACTTTCTCTCTGCCTTCACCTGGGAGCACCCGGTCTCCAATACCGCCCAACAACTGACCGGGACGGTCCTCCCCCAGGGATTCCGGGACAGCCCTCATCTATTCGGGCAGGTGCTGGCAACAGACCTACTTGCTTGCAATATAGCTCCCTCCACTCTTTTACAATATGTAGATGATCTTCTAGTCTGCTCCCCAAGCGAGGCCGAATGCCTCAAAGCTACCACCCTCTTACTGAATTTCCTTTGCAACGGGGGTATCGGGTATCTGCCAAGAAGGCACAAATAGCCACCCCATCTGTCACTTACCTTGGCCTCTTGGTCACCCCGACCCACCGAGCCATCACCACCGACAGATTGCAGGCTCTTCAGGGCCTACAACCCCCTAACTTGGCAGCCGAAATCCAGTTGTTCCTAGGATTAGTAGGCTTCTTCCACCACTGGGTCCCAAATTTTGCCCTCCTGGCCAAGCCTCTCTACTTAGCGGCCAAAGAAGCACCAGAGGGACCTCTGACCTCTCCTGAGACTGTCTGCCAGACTTTTTTGGCTCTCCTGGGGGCCCTCCGCTCGGCCTCGGCCCTGGCCTTACCTAACCCCTCACATCCTTTTGTCCTTTATACTGAAGAAAGACAACACTTGGCTCTAGGAGTCCTGGCCCAGCCGGCGGGTCCAACTCTAGTCCCAATAGCCTATCTCTCCAGACAGTTAGATCCCACCACCCGTGGATGGCAACCCTGCCTACGAGCTCTTGCAGCCGCCACTGATCTCACCACCGAGGCTCTGAAGATTAATCTCCAACAGCCACTACAGGTTTTTTCCCCCCATTGCCTCACAGACCTCCTCTCACATCAGGCTTTGGCTCACCTTGGGCCTTCTCGACTCCAGCTGTACCACCTCCTCTTCATAGAAAACCCCTCCATCACTCTCTCTAATTGCAACTCTCTTAACCCAGCCACCCTCCTTCCCGTCTCTGACGCACCTCCCTCTACCCACTCTTGCATCGAAGTTTTAGAACATTCTAAATCTTGCTGCTCTGACCTTGCGGCTCATCTGTTGCCTAAGGCCCAACATACCCTTTACATTGATGGCAGTTCAATATCTGAACCTCCGGAGCCCCGGCGAGCCGCCTATGCCATCGTTTCTGACACCCAGGTCATTGAGGCAAACAGCTTCCCCCTGGGAACTACGTCCTAACAGGCTGAACTGGTTGCCCTAACCCGGGCCCTCATCTGGGCAAAGAATAAGGCAGTTAATATATACGTGGACTCTAAATATGCCTTTCTTATTGCCCACTCTCACTGTATGATCTGGAAGGAACGAGGCTTCCTCACAACTAAGGGAACACCTGTTCTAAATGGCAAGCTCATTTCTAAACTTATACAGGCCATCCAACTCCCTTCACAGATAGCTATTATACATTGTAAGGGCCACCAGACCTCCAATTCCCCCATAGCTAAGGGAAATGCCTTTGCTGACAAAACAGCATGTTCCATGGCATGCACACACCCAACCTCTACTATCTGCTTTCTCTCAAAAACATACAACCCCCAATACTCCTCCACAGGGCAAAATCTTTTCCAGTCTTCCCCTGAGGTCCAGACCAAGGATGGATGGGCTTTCAAAAATGACCTCCTCATCCTCCCATAGTGTCAGAGATACCAAATAATCGCTGACATTCACAAATCCTTACACATTGGACCTAAAGCCCCTTTTCATTTTCTATCTCCTCTATTCCATCACGACCATCTCCAGCAAACCATCCAGGACATTCATTCCTCTTGCTCCTCCTGTTCCAGGACAAACAGCCAAGGGATCTGCCACGTCCGTCGCCCACTCCACCAAATGCGGGGCCACCTGCCCAGGCAGGATTGGCAGGTCGACTTTACCCACATGCCCAGACACAAAAACCTTAAATACCTTTTAACTATGGTGGATACTTTTTTCAGGATGGATCGAGGCTTTCCCTACGACCTCTGAAACCGCGGGGACGGTAGCTGACCACCTAATCCGGGACATCATTCCTCGCTTCGGTTTGCCCTCCTCCATCCAGTCAGACAACGGGCCCGCCTTCATCTCCAAGACCACAGAGGCTGTCTCCACCTCCCTTGGCATACAGTGGAAACTGCATACAACCTACCACCCTCAATTGTCTGGTAAAAAGAGCCAACGGGCTCATCAAGGACCATCTGACCAAACTCAGTCTGGAGCTCCGTCAGTCTTGGCCTACCCTTCTCCCCCTGGCTCTGACCCGTCTAAGAGCTACCCCCAGAGGGCCTTCCCAACTTAGCCCCTTTGAACTTTTCTACGGCCGACCTTTCCTCCTGTCAACTCTGTCTTCTCCACACCCACCCCCTCTAGCTTCATACCTGCCCTACCTCTCCCTCCTCCGTTCTCTTCTTAGGGAACATGCCAACTCGGCCCTTTCTGAACCCAGTCCTGGTGCCGGACCAACAGAGCGGGTCACCCCAGGGGACAAGGTCTTTATAAAGACCCTTTCCCCTAAACCTCTTACTCCCAAGTAGGAAGGACCCTACACAGTGATCCTGACCACCCCATCAGCAGTAAAAGTCCTGGGAATTTCAGCGTGGGTCCACCTATCCAGAGTAAAAAAGGGTTCCCCACCAAACGAGGCCCAATGGACCTCTATACCGACAGGCCCTTTGAAACTCCGGCTGGCAAAACAACCATGTCTATTCTAATTCTTACACTCACACTGTCTCTTTGTCCACTATCCTTCTCAGCACCTCAAAAGACTCATAACACTCAGTCAGTCTGGCGTTTCTTCTTTGAGGAGACCACGGGTCCTTATTACGACCAGGGGACCCCTTCGGTCCTCGGGACTGCAGATTGTTCGATGGACGGCTGTCAGTCCCGAGTAACAATGACAATCAATACCAGGCGAATACAAGCCCTAAACACCACCCGGACCAAACGGTGAATGGCAGCACCGGTAGTCTGTTTTCTTGAAATTCAGGGATATCCAAACTGTAAGTCCATCCACCCTGCTTCAGGAGGGTGCTCTGGGGGTCCCACCACAGCCATGACCACCTGGGGGTGCTCCTCTCTCCGGTTACCATACCCTACCAATTTTGTTTTCCACATCGATAATCCCTGGACCAACAGGTGGGTCACAGGCCAACATGGGGCCACATTCCCAAGTCAACGGAAAATTCGTCCTACGGGATATATTAAAATATACCATAAATGGGTCCGGATTAAACCCCCCACTGCCGCCCTTGAGGAATTAACCAATACTATCCTCAATCATAAAAAAATCCTTCACTCTCAAGTCTCCCTCTCAGACTCTCCTACGAAAGCTGAAACCCCCTTTTCATGGGTAAAACTAATTCAACAAGGCATTCATATTCTAAATTTAACTTCTCTGCACAGCCCGTCAAACTGTTTTTTGTATGCTCTGCTGCAGCAAGCCCCTATAACGGCTGTTCCATTAACCTACTCTCTTTCTGGTTTGACCACAACCCCTGAACCCTTCTCCCTTCCGGGTGTTACTCTATTCCAACCCAATATTTCCCAACCTATACCTGTTTGTTACAGCGCCCAAAAACATCCTTGTTGTAATCAAACTATTTCCCTTACCCAATTTCCAGCCACCAGTCCTAACGGTACACACTTCTGGTGGAACGGCACCTTACTGAAAACCCTTACTCAACCTTCCTCTACCCCTTGCGTCCCAGTCATTATAGCTCTTCAACTCGTCTATTATAAGGAAGAAGAATTTGCTAACCACCTGTCCACCTCCCGAGCTAGACGGGTTATCTTCATTCCCGTAATACTAGGACTAACCCTAGCTACCTCCATCGCTGCACTAGGTATAGGAAGTGCAGGCCTTGGACATAGCCTGGTAGTTACTAACCAACTAAGAGCAGACCTAGAGCAGGCCCCTGAGAATTCAGCCACGTCTCTAGCCTCCCTCCAGAGACAGTTAACCTCCCTAGCTCAGGTATTCCTACAAAATCGCTGAGCCTTAGATCTCTTGACGGCCGAAAGGGGAGGCACCTGTCTGTTTTTATAGGAACAGTGTTGCTACTACATCAATGAATCCGGAGTCGTCGAGGAGAATATCCAGTCACTCCGAAAACTACAAGAAAAGCTACGAAAATACAACCAACAACAGGACACGTTTACCCCGGAGTGGTGGAAATCTCCTCTGTTCTCTATGCTGGCTCCTATCCTAGGACCTCTCCTAATAATCTGCATCTTACTCATGTTTGCTCCTTTACTTCTTAGGTTCATGCAGACCCGCCTTCGTGAAATCACACTCGTGGCAGTCCACCAGATGATGCTGTTACAGTACCAACCCCTGCCCACCATGGCGAATGCGGACTGCTCTGGCCCTTTCCTACCTCTCCCCAACTCCGCCCCCGTACAGCAGGAAGTAGCCAGATAAGACCACGTCGCCCCACTCCAACTAAGAGCAGACCTAGAGCAGGCCCCTGTATATTAATTTTGTATCCTGTGACCTTACTGTATTGGTTTATTGTATCTAGTAGTCTTTTTGTGGAGATTTTGGGGTTTTTGATGTATAAGATTATATCATCTGCAAATAGTGAAACTTTTACTTCCTTTTCAGTTTGAATGCCTTTTATTTCTTTTTCTTGTCTGATTGCTCTAGCTAGAACTTCCAGCACCAGGTCAAATAAGCATGGAGAGAGTGGACAGCCCTGTCTTGTTCCTGATTTAAGAGGAAAAGTCCTCAGTTTTATGCTATTTAATATGATGTTAGCTTATGGTTTTTCATAAATGGCCTTTATTATGTTGAGATATTTTCCTTCTACACCCATCTTGTTGAGTGTTTTAAAGATAAAATTGTGCTGTATTTTATCGAATGCCTTTTCTGCATCTATTAATAGGATCATGTGGTTTTTGTTTTTTGTTTTGTTGATATAGTGTATGATGTTAACCGTTTTACATATGTTGAACCACCCTTGTGATTCTGGAATGAATCTCACTTGATCATGATGTATTATTTTTTTAATATGTTGTTGTATTCAGTTTGCTAATATTTTGTTTAATATTTTAGCGTCTGTATTCATTAGAGATATTGGTCTGTAGTTTTCTTTTATGGGGTTGTCCTTGCCAGGTTTTGGTATGAGAGTTATGTTGGCCTCATAAAATATGTTTTTGAAAGTATTGCTTGTTCTTCAAGTTTTTATAAGACTTTGAGTAGAATAGGAACCGATTCTTCTTTGAATATTTGATAGAATTCACTAATATAGCCGCCTGGCCCTGGACTTTTATTTTTGGGGAGGTTTTTAATAGTTGTTTTTTTTTTTAATTTCCTCCCTGCTTATAGATCTATTTAGGCTTTCTGCTTCTTCATGACTCAGTCTAAGAAGATTGTATTGTTCTAGCAATTTATTCATTTCTTCTAGATTATTGAATTTGGTGGCATATTGTTTTTTATAGTATTCTACAATAATTCTTTGTATATCTGTGATATCTGCAGTGATTTCTCCTCTTTCATTTTGGATTTTGTTTATATGAGTCCTTTCTCTTTTTTTCTTGGTGAATCTTGCCAACGGTTTGTCAATTTTGTTGATCTTTTCAAAGAACCAGCTCTTTGTTTTATTAATTTTTTCTATAGTTTTTCTGTTCTCTATTTCATTTATTTCTGCTCTGATTTTTATTATTTCCTTTCTTCTGCTGGTTTTGAATTGTCTCTGTTTTTCTTTATCTAGTTCCTTAAGATGTGAAGTTAAGTGGTTTATTTGGGCTTTCTCTTGTTTGTTCATATATGCCTGTAGTGATATGAACTTTCCTCTTATTACTGCTTTTGCTGCATCCCAGATTTTCTGATATGTCATATTTTTATTTGTCTCTATGTGTCTTTTGATCTCTGTGCTTATCTCTTCAACCCACTCACTTTTTAGGAATATGTTGTTTAGTTTCCACATTTTTGTGGGTTTTTTTTTCCTTTTTTGCAGTTGAATTCTAGTTTCAAGGCTTTATGATCAGAAAATATGCTTGGTAAATTTCAATATTTCTGAATTTGCTGATGTTATTTTTGTGGCCCAATATATGGTCAATTCTTGAGAATGTTCTATGTACACTAGAGAAAAATGTATACTCTGGCACTTTGGGATAAAATTTCCTGTAGATGTCTATTGCATCCAATTGTTTTAGTGTTTCATTTAAAGCAATATTTTTTTTATTGATTTTCTGTTTGGATGAACAATCTAGAGCCGTCTGCAGTGTATTGAAGTCTCCAAGTATGATTGTATTTTTGTCAGGTTTTATTTTTAGGTCAGTCTGTAGCTGTCATATATTTTGGTGCTCCTTGGTTTGGTGCATATATATTAAGAAGTGTTATGTCTTCTTGATTTAATGTCCCCTAAATTATTATGAAATGACCATTTTTGTCTCTGATTACCTTTGCTGTCTTGTAGTCAGCATTGTTAGATATGAGTATTGCTACACCTGCTTTTTTATGGATGTTATTTGCTTGGAGTATTGTTTTCTAGCCTTTCACTTTGAATTTGTTTTTATCCTTGTAGCTTAGATATGTTTCTTGTAGGCAGCATACAGTTGGATTTTCTTTTTTAATCCATTTTGCTACTCTGTGTTTTTATTGGTGAGTTCAAACCATTTACATTTAGTGTAATTATTGACATTTGAGGGTTTCTTATTGTCACTTTAAATATTGTTTTTTATTTTAGTTTTGTATCTTGTTTGATTCTTCACTTTTGTTTTTCTATGATTTGTGTTTGTTTGGTTGTAATCCATACTTCTTTCCTCTTTTACTTGTTTTTACAAGTCATGTGCTTCTGTGGTGACTTTTTCAGAGGTGGTTAACCACTAAGTAATGGAAAGTGTACCTAACATGTTCATTGTAGTACACTATCTCATGGGTGCTTCTGCACTCTATCCTCCTTTGCTACTGTTAAACTTCATCCTCTCCCACCTTTTTGTTTTTGTTGTCATAGTTTAAATTTGATTTTATTGTGTTCTTGGTAGAGCTTTTACTTGTGGTTTTGTTTTGTTTTGTTCTTTATATCTGGTCAGAAAACACCCTTTAGTATTTCCTGAAGTGGGGGTTTTCTGGTGATAAATTCCCTCATCTTTTCTGTATCTGTAAATGTTTTTATTTCTCCTTCATATTTGAAGGATAGCTTTGATGGGTATAACATTCTTGGCTGAAAGTTCCTCTCTTTCAGAACTTTATATATTTGAGGTCCACTCTCTTCTAGCTTGTAGTGTTTCTGCTGAGAAATCTGGTGATAATATAAGCCTTCCTTTATAAGTTGTATTCTTCTTTTCCCTGGCTGCCTTGAGAATTTTTTCTTTGTTATTGGTTTGTGCCAATTTTATTATCATGTGCCTTGGAGTAGGTTTGTTGAGGTTAAGATAACTCAGAGTTCTGTTTGCTTCTTGAATTCGAGGCTTTAGTTATTTCCATAGGCTTGGGAAGTTCTCATCTATTATTTGTTTGAATATGTTCTGTATTCCATTTTCTCTCTCTTCTCCTGATATACCAATTATTCTTATGTTACTCTTCTTGATGGAGTCTGACAATTCCTATAGGGCTTTCTCATTTTTTTTTTAAATTTGTGAGTCTCCTCTTCTCTCTGTTGTTCCTCTAGTTGTCTGTCTTCTATGTCACTAATTCTCTCCTCTCTCTGGCCTGTTCTATTAGCTAAGCTTGTTACCTTGTTTTTCAGTTCATGAATTGAGTTTTTCATTTCTGTTTGATTTGTTTTCATAGTTTCAATTTTCTTGGTAATATATTTGTGTTTGTTGTTTTCTGAGCTCCCTAAATTGCCTTTCTGTGCTTTCTTGTATATCTTTGAGTATTTTTAGAATTTCTATTTTAAATTCTCTGTCATTTACCTTTAAGGTTTCCAATCTATTAAAAGTTTTTCTATAGATTTTCCTCATCTATCTGCTACATCTCTCTCTTTTGTATTTATGATATTCAATTTTCTTTTCCTTAATGGCATCTGAGGGTGGTTTTGTTAATAACACTAATGAGAATTAATAAAGAATAAAAAGTAAAAATAACACAATAAAAATATTAAACAAAAATTATTATTTTTTTCCTTCTTTGTGAAAATACCATGAAAAACTGAGAATTATATTGTGCTAAATGGAACAAAAACTACTTAGAACAGGGGGCCTGAGTTGTGGAGAAGTGACAAAGAGGCAAAAAACAAGGTAAGGACCCACAAAAAGCTACAAGAAAATAATTTGGAACAAGAATAAAATAATCTACTTGTAAATGAGGGTCAAATGAAAGATTTAGTGAAAGAGCAAAGAAGAAAACAGAAAAAGAAAATAGAAAATAATACTGTTGTATTAAGTGGAACAAAAATGACATAGAATGGAAAGCCGGGGTTGGGAGGAATGCTAATGTTTTAAAAAGCAAAGTAAAAAGTACAAAAAATGCCACAAAAAAATTTGAATCCAAAATAAAATAATTTGTTTGTGAGTGAGAATTGAATGAGAGGAAAAGTGAAAGAGAAAAGAAGAAATCAGAAGAGAGGGAGAAAGAAGAAAAAAAAAGAGAAAAGGAGAGAAATAAAAGAAAAAAAAGGGAGAGAGTTAAGGTTTTTGGAATGTAACCCTCATAGAGAGAAAGAAAGAAGACAAAAAAATAATGGAAAATGTAACACCTATGGGTAATAAAATTGAAAATAAAAAGAAAAGAATAAGATGGAAACAGGATAATAAGATCAAAGTGGGAGAAATAAAATAAAGATAAAAAATGAAAAAGAAAGGTGGAAAATTATAAAGACTGGATTATTCTTGATTTTGAGAGGTTATCTTTTTCCTTTTTCTTTCTTCTCTCTCTTTTTGGTCAGTGGCACTGTACCCCAGGTTCTGCCCTTGTGGCATGCTTAGGTAGAGATTTGCAGTTGATGTGTCACCTATGGTGATGGCATATACTAAGCCTTATTCTCGGTGGTAGTTGGGGCTTGTTAGCGTTTGTAGGCCCCAACAATGGGAGAGTTCGTTTTCCCAGAGCCTCTCTCCAAGTCTCTTCTTTCTGAACCAGCAGCCTGGTGACACAGCTGTGAAGTTATCCCTGCCACTGCCTGGATAAAAGGCCCTATGAGCTGCCAAATTTTCACTCTATCCCCACTCAATGCAGGGCTCTGGGTAAGGCTTTGTCAGCCAGGGCCAACAGCATAATCAGGCAGTGCTGGGAGCCAATTTCTCTCAAGGTGTCTATGAGCCTCCAGGCAGGTCTAGTATGACTCAGCACTCTGTGGAACCACTCTCCCTAGGCTTTTTGCACTTTGTAATATGTAGTGGCTGGCAGGAAGATGCCCTAGTCACTGCCTGCAGAAAAGGAGGTGTTGGGCAGATAAAATATATTATGCTCACTTTGTTAAAGATGGCGCTGCCCACATGAAAGTTCGTTGATATTAATGTGTGTTCTGGAACAGGCTGTCGGCAGGCCGGGTCATTATAGCCTAAGGCTTAGTTTTAAGAGTAAGCTCTTCTCCACACCCTTGACTGATTGGATGATGTAGGGTGGTGCATTCTCATGATGAATCCCATTGTGCCTCAGATGAGTGGCTTTGTATCAGAGACTTTCTTGTTTGTATAATTGGATTAAAGGTTTTGAATCTATGCTATAAAGTGGGCAGACCAGTAGCTAGTTCTCGCTTGGTTCCTGAGGTAGAAGAGAGGAAAGCAGATTAAGGCCACATGGAGGAGAGAAGCAGCCAAGATGGCAGAATGCTGAGGGAGAAGCCAGTTTGTTAAGAGTTTGTGCTGGAGAAGGAGATGGGAAACAGAGGTGAATAAGTCTGGTGAGCTAGAAACCTTTGATTCTAGGAAACTTGGATAAGTCAGTATCTTTGTGAGCACTGAATGCGTGGGTTTTGGAGCCCAGTGTGTGTTTTTGCTTGCCCGCCAGGTGCAAGCTAGAATTAAAGCTGATGGCTCACCAGTTCTTGGCTCCGTTGTTCTATTACCGACTGTTTGAATCTAATGCGAGCCTGCATTGGCCAGGCGGTTGTGATGGTGACCTCGGCTACTGGCTTTACAAGAGGTCTTAAAACAGTGGTTCTTAACCTGGGTTCTATTGAACCCTAGGGGTTCGATGAGTTGGTCTCAGGGGTTCGGAAAAGCCTCTGCCACGGAGGCCAGAATAAAATAATACCGTAATTTGTTGTCAGTTCATGCACTTTGTTGGTTTTGTTCTTTGAGCAAGGTGATGTTCATGCACGGCTCATTTTATGCACCAGTGAAAAAACATATACCTATGTCTTGAATTTGGAAAAATAGTCATATTTTATTTATCACTAAAGAAGGATTTGGTGAATGCGCATATGAAACTGGTGGGTTCGATACCTCAAAAAGGGTTAAGAACCACTGTCTTAAAAGCTGTCAAGTCCCTCCTCTAAGTACTTTCAGAGCACAGCCCTGAGTATCACAGCTCTGCCAACCAGAGCTACCAGCTTAAGCAGGTAGGAGGGCGAGTTGACTTCTATTCAGGCTCCTTTCTAAGGTTCCCCGAGTATGTCTAGTTAAATTTTCCTTAGCGTTCTGTGGGACTGCTCTCTGCAGGCTTCTCCCTTATTAAGAAGCCTATAGCCTAGCCTGCCCAACTTCTGTAGTGTTCTCTGAAGTCTGTTCCATAGAAATGTGTTTTTTACCCTGTATTGACTAGCAGGAAGTTGCCCCAGCCACTGCATGCAGAGCAAGAGGCCCTAAAAATATTACATCTCCCCATCGGATTCTGTTAGATCACAGACCTGAGAAAGACAACCTTGTCAGCCAGAGCAGCTGCCGGCATAAGCCAGCCGGGCAGTGAGCAGACTGGGGGCTAAACTAATTTTAGTGATTGGATTCATGGATCTGCTCCAGAGACTGTCTGCAAGCTTCCTGCTCACCCCTCCCCCACTTCCATATTTGTCTTCCTGGGTAATGTTCTTTGTTAGCCTGTATGGCTGGCGGAGGCGTCCGCCCAGAGAAGTCTGAGCGTAGGGAAGCCTGGTTACGGGCACTCCCCACATGCTATTGTTCCGGGCACAGGGATTACACTGAGACTCCGGATTCTGCCCACACAGAGGACTGCTGCTGACAGTCTCCAACCCTGCCCCTCTGTCTGGGAACGCAACATGAGTGCCCACGCCTGGGGCGCTAGGAGGAACCACTGGTACACTGTCTGCGCTTGCCAGGCAGGATATCGGGAGTAAACAAGGCAACTGCTTGCCCACCTCTGCCGGGTCTGCCGCTGGTGTTAGCTCCCGCTCCATATGGGTTGAGCCGCGGGCACACTCTTTCCTCTGCTTGAACGTCTCTGCCCTAGCCCTGCTTTTTTCCATGCCCCAGCCCTTGCTTTATCTCAGTTCCAAGTAAAAGCAGCCCTTGCTCAGGTCAGTGAGGAAGGTGGAGTGTTTCGTTCTCCATCTTATTTCCCTCAGAATGGATTATATATTTAGCTACCATTTCATCCAATCGTACCTTTGTTTGGTGTATGTGTACGTCAGATGCTCCTGGGATTGTTTTTCTGTCTCTAGTTGTTGAGTTTGTTGAAATTTTAGGGAGAGTTATTGGAAGCCCTCCTCATGGTGCCATTTCTCTGAAGTCACTCCCTCAATTTTTTAAAGTTTTTATGGGAGTGACTATCATAAACTTGACACATTGTATGTGTATACAGTAAGTAGGAAGTCCCAGGTTACGACAAGATAAATTCTGTAGGTTTGTTCTTGCATTAAATATTTTGTGGGTTGGATCAGGTACATTTACATACTAAATACAACTTAGATGTTTGTTTTAACCTAGAATTTTTTACCTTTATGTGCATGTAAATACTTAAAACATTTTCAAACCTACAGAACCTACCTTGTTCGTAATGGGACTGCCTGCCTAGTTTCCTGACAATTAGAAGATATTTAATGTTACTTTCCTTTCTTCCCACTTCACATAAAAATGCTGACTTTGCTGTAGTTGTTGAAAATTATTAATTAAATATAATTTTTTTATCCAGGATGAGTGGCAACTAAACTCATAATTCCAAGTTGGATGAAAAACCTAATATTATCCCAAATTTGTTTTTCTTTATTGCAAGTTCTTTCAAGTAGTTTTTGAAGTTTTAGGGAAAGGGAAATCTGTGAGCTTTAAAATTTTATCAGTTTTGCTTGGGGGTAGGTCTGAGTTTGTAGGTATATCCTTGGGTTTCAGATGCTGAGTTTGATTCTTGAGAGATAATGAAACCTTGAACTAATGTGCAAAATGTTTTGATTGAAATTCTACCATTAATCAGTCAATGGTGGCTGCCTGGAACATGTACAGAAAAGGATTCTGAGACCTACTCTGAACTTGCCAACAAAAAGAAGCAACATCTGCTCTGAGTGTGGGAGGTAGGTAAGTTCCATGTGACATGTTTTTGACAACCTACTGCAGCCCCATGCTATGTAGCATTCTAGAGTGAGAAATCCTCTTAGTGTGAAAACATGTTTTCAAGCTTCCACATGATAGAAAAGTTGTATTTTAATATTCATTAAATAATAAAAAAATAGGATGACCAGTAGTTTGGGTTTTTATAACTTATATGTCGTAAAAGGTCCTCTATGCAATATTTCTCAAAATTAGGCAAATTTGTGGATTTATTTATTTATATATATTTAAAATGCAAATTGATTTTAGAGAGAGAACGGGAGTGAACAAGAGGGAGAAACATCTACCTGTTCCTGTATGTGCCCTGACTGGGGATAGAACTGGCAACCTTTGTACTGTGGGACAATGCTCTAACCAACAGAGGTATCCTCCCAGGGAAGAAAATTTGTGGATTTTTTTAATAAATAAAAAAATAGAGGAAGGAGGTTATAAAAAGAGTTCATAGCATTATAATAATTACTGTATAGGAAACATGCATGCAAACTCACTCACTGAACAATATAAAGTTCAGGTTTGTTTCATAGTAACAAAGTTGATTTTGTGTCATAGAAAATGGACAGAATGAATATCACTAGGGGTATATAATTGATTGCAAAGTCTAAATATCTAAATTCCTACTTTCCTCCCTTTCACCAAACACTTAAATGATTCCTTTTCATTTAGTGTTCGGTATTCACACCCTGAAAGCATTGATCCTGCAGTGCCAGACTTTCAGCAAATTGATGGGGCACATTGTATAAAATCACACAGGATCAGTGGCACAGATCAAAAGAGGTCCTAAATGCCAACCTATAGAATCATGTTTTGTTACCAAGCTTATGTGCATAACCACTAGCAAGTTCCAGAAAACAAAGCAAGTTAGTCAATATGGACAGTTGAGCTTTCTTTCAATGTTATGATTTATAAATATGAAAATTTATGGGTTCTTTCACCTGAAACCTATGTATTCTTATTGATCAGTGTCACCCTATTAAATTCAATTTTTAAATAAAAATTTATATGGTCTTGGCTCTATGTGATAAGATGAAGAATATAATATATTTCTTTGTATATTTTAGGAGTTTTTGTGTTAACATCTCAGCACATTTTTAGATACTTAGATATATCTATGAAATATCCTTTTTCTGTTAGTTGGCAATATGAGGCAGAATTTTTAAAAACATTCCTCAATATCATCATTCTTTCCACACCAGCCTATTCTGAACTTAAACAAAAAAGAAGGCTGCCAAAGTCAGTAGACCTTGACGATAGAGAATAAATCTGCTAGAGATATTAGCTAGTGAACATTTTAGTAGTTACATTAAGCATCCTCAAATCTTCTGGGTTTCTTTTTGCAAAGGAGGAGGAGTAGCAAGAAGTCCTTGTTGACTCTAATTTTCTTTTAGTCATTTCACTCTTTGCCTGCACAATGAGGCCAAGTTTTTCAGTGAAGAACCAGATTTAGTGCAGTGCCTCAGCGGACTCATGGGATTTTTTACCCAGTCAAAAGCATCTATAATTCATGAGAACAATATTTGACCTGATAAAATTCTTGGTGCCCTTATTCAGCTATAATTTTAACTTAACACATCCTATTTTAATGCTGGCTTAGACTGTAACCTCCCTACTTCATTTACTTGTTGCTGTTTTTAATGGAGCGTTGCATGGTTTTTATATCTTAGTTTGATGCTTCTGATTTTAAGATTATTAGCCAGGAGTTTCTTTTTCTTAGAGTAAGAAATTATTTATAGAGCTGAAACATTCTGGATTTGAATAAATAATGCTTCTAAGAACTTCCAGGTGTACCAACTGCCTAATGATGCACAAGGCATTGTGCCTACCCTCTTAAGCCTTCTGTATGTCTGTCAAATGATGTCATTCAATTCAACACTGACTCATTGAGCATTTATTGTCAGTAGGATATTTTACAAGATTATATGAAATATTCTGTCCTTGCTCTCAAGATGATTAGGATCTTTTTTCTAAATACTTTGAGGTTTCTATTGAAGTAATAACAGACATACTATTACAAGTGTTTGTGGTTCTAAATGAGTACATTAATGCACATTCTTGTCTCATATTCTCAACTGGAAAGTATTTTAAGGCAATGACTATGTGGTGCTCATTTATTATAGTTTCAATGCCTAGCCTAATCCAGGCAGATATTCCCTGGGGATATATACCTAAGGAGCTTGCATGACAACTGTGAAAAATAGACATAAAAGTTTATTTTTAGTAAAGTGTAGTAAGTGCTATAATAAAGGTGTTATCAGTACCATAGTAGGATATGGAAGGAATAATAATCTGGAAAGAAATTAATAAATCCTAGTTGAATAAATAAAAATAATGTTAAATGAAGTTGTTTGAAATTTAAGAGCTTACATTATTACTTTTCATTATACCTTATTAAATAGTCTGAATATTCAAGTGCCATCACTTTTTGGAGCTAAGATAATTTTTTTTATCTACACTCAAATGATGTCTTTTAAATTAGAGGAGGAAAGATAGAGAGACAGACTCCCGCATACGCCCCAACCAGGATCCACCCTGCAACCCCCATATGGGGCTGATGCTTAAATCAACTGAGCCATCCTCACTCAGCACCTGAGGCTGGTACTTGGACCAACCAATCTGTTCTCAGTGCCTGAAGCCAACACACTGACCAACTGAGTTATCCGTGGCACCTGGGCCAGCACTCAAACCAATTGAGCCACTGGCTGTGGGAGAGTAGAGAGAGAGAAGGGGGAGATGGAAATAGTTGCTTCTGATGTGTGTCCCAAGACTTTGGCATGCCAGGTCAATGCTTTATCCACTGTGCCAAACTGGCCAGGGCTCAACCAATTTCTTAATGCTTGTATTTTGTTTTTCTTCAACCACAAGAATGATCGTTTGTCCCCAAACTGGAGAAAGCATAAAGTAACCCACAGAACCAAAGACATCATGTTTGAGACATGCTTTTGACTTGGAACTTGAAGAATTTTTGTTGGTGAAATTGCATTAAATAGAAATGTTTAGAGAATTCTAATCTGGCATTAATGGAACCAACAGAGGATGGTCATTCAGTAAATATGTATTATCTATTATGTAACAGACACTCTAGCAGACTCTTGTGAAAAACAGAAAGTAGTAATGCATTGGTTCTGGCCTTAGGAAGCTCAGAGTAAACTGACATATGAACGAGCCGGGAAAGAACAAACTTAAAATCTGGACATTTTGCTTTGTTATCATGCAAGCACTCCACTCTTTGAGCTGGTGGTCTGCAATCAATGGACCCTGGAACAGAAGCATTAGCCACCTTCTTTGTTAGGATACTGGAACAAGGATATCTTCATGATAAAAGGGCAAGAACTGAAGGTGACAAGGGCAAGAACTAAAGGTGACGACTAAGAATGGAAGAATAAAAAGACAATAATGGCCTGGGGGTTCTCAGTAGTATCTTTTAGAAGTTGAAACAATGCTTTCAAATAACCACATCTGACTTCTTTGGAGGAACAAAACAAATCTCTATTTTTTTTGTCTCTTTATTGATTTTAATTTATTGTGTTTACATAGATTCTAGTATTGCCCCCAATGCATTCCCCCTCCCCCATACTCCCCTCAACATCTCCCTTGCCTCCGTCCCTATAGCGCCCTCCCCTCTCCCCCCTCCCCTTCCATCCTATCATTCTCTTTCCTTCTGTCCTTTTTTTTCTCTGGTCCCTTTAATCTCTCCTCTGTCTCAATCCTTATTTTTTGAAGACAACATTGGTTTGCTTGCTGGGTATATGCAGCATAACATGTTTCTGGCAGCATGAAACATATGCTTCAAAAGTATTGTAAAGCTCACTTTAATTTAAGTCCAAAAGCAATAGTGACATTCCCAGAGGATATATGCCCAGTAGAGCTGGGCACTATTTTCCCACTAATCAGAGAGAGTGCTGTGTGAGCCTTATCTTGGCATGCAAAAGTGGTTCCATTGAAAAAGAATTTGGGTATTCTTCAGTCATGAGGTGCAAAATGATTTTTGGTTTTTTATGCCTGATGAGGATTTTAAACTTTTCAACATGGTAAAATTGCATGTTTATTTTATTCTATTTTCTTAGAAGTTTTCTTAACTTTGTTTTCTAACTCTTTGAGGTTTTATTTCAGCAATTTTTATTCTAATTTCTAAGATCTTTCTTTTTCTTTGGTTCTTTCTTCCTTTCTCTTTCTTTTTTCTCCTTGGTTCTTTCCAGATCTTCTTTAGACAATGTTTTATAAACAGGTATTTTTTTCTCTGTTCCCTAAAGTATTCTTATTTTCTCTGTGATGAGTTTTTAAACATAGAGTTGGTGTTCCTTGTTTTATTTAAGAAAG
The DNA here is from genome assembly GCA_037038555.1 of Rhynchonycteris naso. Lineage (NCBI taxonomy): Eukaryota > Metazoa > Chordata > Mammalia > Chiroptera > Emballonuridae > Rhynchonycteris > Rhynchonycteris naso. The sequence continues at coordinate 85,806,906 of CM073003.1, forward strand.
AACACCCAGAAGTCTGACAATAGCTAGTATGAGTTTCCTCTGCTGCTTAGTAAGGTCTTCTTTCCTTTGATCTTTATCTAAGAGGAGAATTATTAATCTCAAAGAATGTTGGGGCCTGACCAGGCGGTGGCACAGTGGATAGAGCATCGAACTGGGATGCAGAAGACCCAGGTTCGAGACCCCGAGCTCGCCAGATTGAGTGTGGGCCCATCTGGCTTGAACAAAAAGCTCGCCAGCTTAGACCCAAGGTCGCTGACTCCAGCAAGAGGTTGCTTGGTCCGCTGAAGGCCGCGGTCAAGGCACATGTGAAAAAGCAATCAATGAACAACTAAGGTGTTGCAAGGGCAACGAAAAACTGATGATGGATGGTTCTCACCTCTCTCCGTTCCTGTCTGTCTGTCCCATCTGTCCCTCTCTCTGACTCTCTCTCTGTCCCCGTAAAAAAAAAAGAAAAAAAAGAATGCTGGCTAGATTTCGAGTTTTGGCCCATAGAGGTCAGAGGTCAGGCCCTTCAAAAGTGCAAAAGAACAGGCCTTTACTCTGGAGCATCTATACTAAGAACTAGAACCCTAAGTGCTCTATAGGTAGTTAATCTGTTTCTTTAGAACAAGTTTCTTTCTTTTTGCTTGAGAGTAAACACTACATTCCAGTCACTCTGCTATAGAGACTGGAGAGAAATTGAACAAAGACAAAAGTTGCTCCTCCTCAGACACTCAGATTTACCTCACTCAAACACACACATTATGTCACCAACCTCTCACCATTGCCTCTCTTACACTCACTGCTTCTTATCCCAGAATCTCTCCAATGTTCCACCTTATAGACACCTTATGACTCATGTTTTCTCCTCATAGTGTAGTCTGGGCTGTGTTCCACCACTGTTTTTTTTGTTTTCTTTTTGTTTTCCTAATCAGTCCATAGAAATCTTCCATTCACTTTCCATTTTCCAGAAGATCGTTGAAATCATCCAGTTTATGGCAAACATTCCTACATTTCTCTTTATTATATACTATGACCTCACTCTTTCTTTTGCTTTTAACTTCTCTTGTAGCAAGGTCTCAGGCAAGATAGAAGAAAGGCCCATAATCAGCCCACAGTTTCTACCATAATTCTATTATTGTAAATATCATTCATTTCTCCTATCCTCTTACTTTATGTCCATACCAGCAGGTCTCCCCAAACGAGCTGCTCCAACCCTGGTCTGAGGAACATCCTTATCCTTCTGCCCTATTCTCCTAATTCTTTATTATAGAAGCTCAATATAATCACTCTTGCAATATGAAAGCCTTCTTTTGAGGATGGGTGGGAGTACTCAGAGGAAGAACCTAAGAATTAAACATCAAAACAAGAATCTCCTTTAGCCACCAGGGAAAATAGAAATTCTAATAACACTCATGTATTACAGTCATCCCTTGCTGTATCGCGATTCACTTTTCACAGTGTCACTGTATCGTGGATTTTTGAACTATATATTACTAATTTTGTATTGCAGATTTTTCACTATATTGTGAGATTTGCATATATAAATACTTTTATACATTTATTATTTTAATTATTTTTGTGGTAAAATAAGCATTTTCTAGCCTAAAAAATCAAAAACTATAAAAGTATTAATTAAAACATATTAAAATAATATAAAATCATTATTATCTTTATCATTCAAGTTGTAGTATATTCACTGGTGAGTACCCATATAATATTTTGTATGTTGTTAAAATTATGTAGGTTTAAGAGTGTAGAAAGTGTTTAAGAGCATTAGAAGTATTTATAAGAGTATGGGAAAGGTTTATAAGAGTTTGGGGAAGGTTTATAATGTCTTAAAGTATATGAATAATAAAATAAACATAAGGTTGTTGTGACCAGCACAGGGAAGTAGAGACCTGAGTGGGGGCAATGAAGGATGAAGGAAAATACAGAGATATAAATAAAGTTTGGGCCAGGTGAAACAGTGTGCTCTGATGGAGACACACTGCCTCCAAGCCTGTTTTCAGGTTGGCAATCTTTTGGGGCTTTGAACCAGAGTCCTTTTTTATCTCAGTCTGACATTCTATCCATTGTGTCACCACTGACCCTGCTTTGGGTGTCAATGTCACAAACAGCCTTCAAGTTGTTTTAGTGACCTGCCTTGCCAGGTCCCTCTCAAGGTTGAGCAGGGCCCTTCCTCTGCTCTCAACTGCATTCAGATGCAGTGGCTCTCTATATAAGGTCACAACTTTGTGGATTTTTGCCTATTGTGGGGGGTTCTGGAATTTAACCCCCATGATAGATGAGAAACCACTGTACTAATTTCACCCTGTTGTGCCTATTTTCTTTTCTTTCTTCACTAGCTTATATCCTTGAAAGAGATACTTAACTTACACACAACTGTGAACCTGTGACACTGAAGCTACTCAATGCACACAGAAAAAGAAAATGATTTATAGCATCTGTTTAATAAAATGATGAAAATTAAACCAGAGAGTTAAAGAAATTGGCATGAGGGAGATATCAAGATGTTGATTAGCCAAAAGGGACACAGAAAACTCTCAAGATACATATTCCTTGTAGCTTTTTAGTGCATAAAACAGACTGTTACTTACAGTCTTAAAGGCTAAATATTTAAAAACATGGACTTATCCCCTTTGATTTCTATAGTGTTAAGTTTTTCAGGCAACAGAATAATAAGACCAGACATACTATGTATAAGGCTACAGAGATGAGTGGTTAGGCCAGTGGTTCTCAAATATTTTGAAGTCAGGGCACATTTAAAATCTTACAAATAATTGTAGGCACACTATATTCAAAGTTCTATGATATATGTCATAATAACTAAGTCAAATATTAAAGAAAAAATATAAAGTCCAAGCATGCTTTGATGATAATTAAACAAAAGAAATATGACAAAATTAAATTTATTCTGACATTAAAAAACATTTTTATATTACATTTTTTGTTATGCTTTTTAGAAATTATAAGAATGAGGAGTTAAAAAATGACAAAAAGGTTTTATACACATACACACACACACACACACACACACACACACACACTCTTAGTAAGATTTAGTAAATATTGCAGGTTCCCGGCACAAATGTGTAAATTTTTTTCATTCTTGTATTTATGAGAAACATGAGCCTGATGTGTCCTAGTGATTTTTTCAATGTTTGGGTATTTATTTAAAACTCTCATTTCCTCGTCAATACATTGAAGAATTTCTCTCTTTTTACTCTTAATTGTGTTGAGGGTAGAAAATCCTAATTCACATAAATAGGATGTTGAAAATTGTAGTAAAATGTTCAAAACTTTTTTAGATATTGCCACATATTCTTCTTTTATAGAAATCCAAAAAGCTTCAAGAGACAATTTCTTATGTTGAATCATCAATCCAAAACCCCCATACAAATCATCTTAACTTGACACCAAACAAAGGATAGAAGAAACTTGCCTCCAGTCTTTCCAGGGAACATGGGGGGAGTGTAAACAATCCAGCACCACAGCTTAACAGCCTTTTGGAACCTAATCAGGCAAGTGAGGCGGGGGTTGGGCAGACTGTCAGTTTACAGCCAATTCCCCACACCTCTGTCCCCCAAAAATCTAAACTCCAAAAACACTGTTGGTTGTTTGGTCCCCAACAGGCACATATTTCTCTAGAATACCATAGGGCGCACATGGAAATCTTCTAGGGTGCACCAGTGCACCCTGCCACACAGTTTGAGAACCACTGGGTTAGGTGATTAAAAAAATTTGTGGCCTTTAATCTGAAGGTCTAGATGTTCAGGAAATGTACCGTGCACCAGCGGGACTGAGGCTGGAGAGTCCACATGGAAGAACTCTGTCCCTTCAGCCTACAGTCAAACAGAAGCACTCATTTCCTCCTGGGTGCTAGATGACACACTTGTTTCCACCCATGCTGAAACTCAAGAAGCTGCACCTTGGGAATGAGCAAATGAGACTTCCTGGAGGGAATCTCCCTGTTCAGTATCCCAGAGGCAATTGCCACTATTCTTTACTAGCTCTGGGGATAGTGAAGAGGGAGGGAGTAAAATCATAATCACAAACCTCCCCATGGTAGGCATTTTACCAGCAGTTGCAGTGACCCCTGCTTAACATTTCATGAAGGAATACACTCTATCAAACCCTGATAAAAATATGATGTCCTCATTTTTAAGAGAAGTCACAAACTCTCTAGAAAATTTAATGTAGCTCGGATAAAGTCACTAATTTATGATTAGTGATATAGATAGGTAATGCCTATTAGATAGGTCTACATAAGAAAATTTTGGCCTTACCATTTCAAAATACACCATATTTCCCTATGTATAAGATGCACCTTAATTTTGGGGCCCAAAATTTGAAAAAAAAAAAGGATTACATAAGGTTATTGAACTCAAGTTTTATTTATTATAAAATTTATACAACTCCTCATCACTGTCAAAATTCCCATCCATTAGCTTATCCTCTTCTGTGTTTGATGATGATATTCTCTTCATATACAGTGTGTCCGTAAAGTCATGGTGCACTTTTGACCAGTCACAGAAAAGCAACAAAAGACAATAGAAATGTGAAAATCTGCATCAAATAAAAGGAAAATCCTCCTAGTTTCTGTAGGATGATGTGGCAGTGTGTGCGCATGTGCAGATGATGACATAACACCGTGTATACAGCAGAGCAGCCCACTGCCATGCCAGTCGAGATGTGGACAGTACAGAGGAAAGTTCAGTGTGTTCTGTGGCTCGCTAAATTCAAATCTGTTACTAAAATGCAAAGTGAATATCAGCGCATTTATAACGAAGCACCACCACATAGGAATAACATTACTCGGTGAGATAAACAGTTGAAGGAAACCGGCAGTTTGGTGGAGAAACCTCGTTCTGGTAGGCCGTCAGTCAGTGACGAGTCTGTAGAAGCTATACGGGATAGTGACCTAAGGAGCCCTAAAAAATCTGTGCATGTGTGTGCTCGACAATTACACCTAAGCAAGACTACAGTTCATAAGGTATTAAAGAAACATTTCTATTTTACAGGGTACAAATTGCGGCTGTTGCACGCTATCAAACCAGTGAATAGACCCACACTATGTGAGTTTGCTATAGATATGTTTCATGAGATCGACAATGATGCAAGATTTTTGCAGATGATTGTGTTTAGCGATGAGGCGACCTTCTATATCTGTGGACATGTTCATCGCCATAACATCCAAATATGGGCTGCTGAACACCCTCATGCCTACATTGAAAATGAACATAACACCCCTAAAGTGAACATGTGGTGTGACCTGATGCATGATCAGGTGATAGGCCCATTGTTTTCACGGAGCAGTCTGTGACGGCAAACACCTATCTTGACATGTTGGATTTGTATGGAGTGCCACAATTTCCAGAAGGTGTCATCTTTCAACAGGACAACGCTCCTCCACACTACACCACCATTGTCCGTGAGTTTCTGGATAGAACATTCCCTTGGTGGTGGATAGGCAGTGGTTCTGTCAAGCCATGGCCACCACGATCCCTGGATCTGACGCCCTTAGACTTTTACTTTTGGGGTTATGTGAAGCAACATGTGTACATTGAATGTATCAATGACATTAATCACTTAAAACAGAGAATCACAGATGTTATTCACTCTGTTACACCAGACATCCTTACCCGTGTGTGGCAGGAACTTCACTATCGTTTGGATGCGTGTTGGGCAACAAATGGAGCCCACATCAAACTGCACTGAATAGGTATGAAACTGGGAGAGTTTTCCTTTTATTTGATGCAGATCTCACATTTCTATCGTCTTTTGTTGCTTTCCTGTGACCGGTCAAATGTGCACTATGACTTAACAGACACACTGTATTGCCTCATTCTCAGTTCCATCTATGGCATTTGAAATGCCACAACCACTGTATAAGATGCACCCAAGCCTGACCAGGCAGTGGCACAGAGGATAGAGCGTCGGACTGGGATGTGGAAGACCCAGGTTCGAGACCTCGAGCTCGCCAGCTTGAGCGCCAGCCCATCTGGCTCCAGCAAGGGGGTGCACGGTCTGCTGAAGGCGCATGGTCAAGGCACATGCGAGAAAGCAATCGATGAACAACTAAGGTGTTGCAACGGCAACGAAAAACTAATGATTGATGCTTCTCATCTCTCTCTGTTTCTGTCTGTCTGTCCCTATCTATCCCTCTCTCTGACTCTGTAAAAAAAAAAAAATATATATATATACATCCAGTTTTCAGATTCCAAAATTTTTGAAAAAGGGTATATCTTATATATGGAGAAATGCAGTATATAATTTTTAAATAGTTAATATCTTTCAGCACAACATTGGTTAACCAAATTTATATTTTGTTTTGGCCATAATTAACCACAATATAAGACGAAACACTTATTTAACTAATATTTACTGAATATCTACTTGGACCATTTTAGGTAGATATAAGCATAATGCAGGGATTCTGATTGTGCAGCACTGAACTTTTCTCTAGCCAGTAAAATTTATATGGAGTATCTCCTGTGTAGATAAAAACTTAATAATTTAGATTAAATTATCTTGAAGATTTAGTTTAAGAGTGCCTAGAAGCTGTCTCATGAACAGTATTTTGCTTATAGTTATGCCAACTTATTTCTTATAATATTTTCACCTTTTATCATTCATCAAAGTCCTTTAAGTTCCACTACCTAGAAAAATCTAGTGATTTATTCCTAACCTGCTTTTTCACAAATTATATCCAACAAGTCACACAGTAATAGTTACACATCAGAAATCCAACAATTTAAGAATGAACACGTTTAAAAAATAATCTATCTAAAATATACAAACAAGTTTTAAAACTCAACAAGAAAAAAAACGGTCTGGTTAAAAAAAAAAAAAAAGGCCTGACCAGGCGGTGGTGGAGTGGATAGAGTGTTGGACTGGAATGCGGAGGACCCAGGTTCGAGACCTCGAGGTTGCCAGCTTGAGTGCGGGCTAATCTGGCTTGAGCAAAAAACTCACCAACTTGGACTGGCTGAGCTAGGGGTTACTCGGTGTTGGGCAGATAAAATATATTATGCTCACTTTGTTAAAGATGGCGCTGCCCACATGCAAGTCCATTGATATTAATGTGTGTTCTGGAACAGGCTGTGGGTAGGCTGGGTAGTTGTAGCCTAAGGCTTAGTTTTAAGAGTAATCTCTTCTCCACACCCTTGACTGATTGGATGATGTAGGGTGGTGCCCTCTCCTGAGGAATCCCATTAAGCCTCAGATGGGTGACTTTGTATCAGAGACTTTCTTGTGTGTAGATTGGATTAAGGGTTTGGATTTCTACACTATAAAATGGGACAGACCAGTAGCTTGCTCTCTTGGTTCCTGCTATCACCATTGCAGGGGCCTCCCTGATCCATTGCCCTCCATGGGAAAAGCTGGTTTTCTGCTTTTCCCTTGTCTTCTCTTGTGGCTTGCCGGTCTTGGTGAGATACCAATAAACAGAATGGCCTACCATCCTCCGACTCTGCCATTTCTTCACCATCAGCCCAAATCCAATGGGAACCTGCATGTGAATGGCCACGATGGCGGCTCCTGGTCTTACAGCTAGTTTTCCAACACTGAGCGTAGCACATCTATAGCTACTTTTCTAAATAGCTCAATTGTAGGCATATTTATGAATAAAAACATAAAGACATTAAATGACCTTATTTATATTCTTACAGGGTGAGAAATTGTTATTTTATCTGGCTACTTATAGTGAATAGATCTAAGAAATTAAGTCGCAGGGATTGGAAAACTTCCTGGCAAGAAAAGGACTCAGCATGAATGAATTCCTTTCTCTTTCAGATTTCTTTTTTTCTTTCTTACCCCTGCCCTCACCCTCTTTCTATCTTTACTCTCTTCTTGCTCTCTCTCTTTAAGAAATACTATACTGGCCCTCAGTAATATGCAATTGAAGACAAATATAGAAGCAGTTAAATTCAATTCATACCTGTTAAAATAAGGCAATCTCTGGAAAATAGTCAACCATTTCTTCTGCTCTTCTTCTTGACAGACTCCCTGGGGATATGTAAATTATTGGTTCCATCTGGTTTACTGCCATCATGGATGCTTGAGTGTTTATTTTTGAAGGGAGATGTAAATAAAGCTAAGCTACTTTGCAGCAACTACTTTCCAGAAAAGCTGCAAAGTGAAGCTATAAATCTGAAGTGTAATTCTCCTCTTAGGATGTCATCCCCCACACACGTTTACAGAAGGAACACTGCCTTTCCAGGTCTGCTAAAGGAACTAGTTAAGGGGTAAATTACCGAGCTACAGGTGTAATCAACTATTCTAAAATAGTCCTTTTGAATGGCAAAGAAAAGTTGAATGCATTATAATTTCTTCTAGATTTATTTCTCCCTCTCTTTTTTCTTTTAATGGGGTGAGGGAAGTGGAGATAAATCATCGTTATTTCCATACAAAGTGTTTTTCCTGCATCTGCAGAGAATTGATTGTGAGGTGTTTTTTTTTCTTATACTAATGTTGTGCAGATAAAGTTATTTTTTCTCAATTTATTAAAGATGGCACTGCCCACATGGATGCCCATTGCCCAGGTGATAATATTAGTTTTCCTTCTTGCTTGTGATGGGTGTGATTATACTAATGTGTGTTGGGGGAGGGCTTTCGCACCAAAATGTTTCAAAAGGAGGAGTTAGGAGGACATTTGAGGGGAGACCACGTACTGGGGAAGAGTGATTATATTCTAAGAAGAACCCATGGAGGCAGGGCAGGGAAGCCACAGGGGGGAGGCAGCCAGAATGGTAGATTAGGAGAAGGAATGGGGAAGAGAGGTGAATAAGACTGGTGAGTAGAAAACTTTGATTCAAGGAAACTCGAATGAGTCAGTGGCTTTGGGAGCCCTGAATGGAAAGGGAAGAATTTCCCACTGTGTGTATTTCTTATCTGCTGGGTGAAAGTTTAGAATAAAGGACAATGGAACACCACCTTTCGCCTCAACTGTTTCATTATCGTCGGTCTGAATCAAATCTGAACCTGCGTTGACCAGGTGGCTTTGATGCCATCATCTGTGGATACTGGCTATACAACTACTTACATTTTCTTTCTCTGTTTAATATTCTTGCTCCCATTATCTGATATGAAGCCTATCTGCCTAAATATACCATTTCAAACTGTTGGTCAAATAAGTTTGTAAAATATAATTTTTATGTTTGCTCGCTTATAGTTTGCATTGGGGGCTGGGCAGCACCAGGTATCTGTGATATGTGAAATTGAAAATTACCTTCCAGCTTGGGAAGGGCCATTGTTTGCTAATGTTTGCTGGAGGAGAAGTTTTTGCACCAGAAAGTTTTGAGAAGAGAGAGCAGAAGGAGAAGAGGCAGAGAAGAGCCATGTTTGCAGAGTAAGATAAGAGAGAATGCAGGGTACTGAGGAAGAAGTCATGTTGGCAGAGAAGGGAAAAGGTGTACAGATGGGGAACCAGAGATGAGGCATTTTTGTGAGCTCCACACAGACTGGTGAGGCCTGTGATTCTAGAAGGAAACCCTTGAGTCAGAAAAGAATAGGATGTCACTAAATCCAATAAGAACAAACTGAAAATGCACATGAAATCCGTGGTGCTGCCCAATCAGAATAAAGAAGATAACACATGTAAGTGCATCGATATACCGTTCAGATGGTAAAATTAAACATTTGGAAGTATTTCATGAACTATTCAAGGGAATGTCATGATAGTGTCTAAGGGATGGAAAAGAAGACAGTGAAATGTCTTACAAAGTGTCAAAAAATGTAACACAAGGTGAGAATGAAAGCTGGAGGCATAGGTAGAAGATTTAGGCCATACGAACTCATCAGACTAAGTGTAACCTCTATAGGGGATGAGGATGGTAAGACCAACACCGTGGTAAATATGGAGTCCGATTAGTGAGCATATAAGCTTCAGAATTTTCCAATGTTGTCTTGTGAACAAGGGTTGGGGGGGGGGGAGGGGGGAGGAGAAAGAAACAGAAGGGTAGGGACAGAAAGCGCAGGGAAGGGAGGCAAGGAAAACCAACATTCCAGATCCCTGTCAAATCTTTCCTTAGTCGAGATGAAACGTACATTTTCAAATATGAAAATTTCAGTTTCCTTGCGAAGATATTACCGTTTCTTTATTAGGTAAATGTCTCTTATCAAGGGGTAACATGACGACGTAAATTACACATAAAGCATTAGTACGTTCTTTTATTTTTATAATTTGTTTCCTTTGGTAAATTAAAGGGCTACTTCTGTGCTGTATTTTATTAATTCTATTCTATTCTACTCTAACCTGTAATTTTTCATAAAATGTTTAGAGAAGTGTTGGCGACTAAACAAATAAATAAACAGGGTATTTTTGCAATCTGGTCAGAGGTGCTGAGCCCAAACCACACCTCATTTGCCTAGTTAACAAGGAGCCACACCCGGTTCTTATTTGCCTCACAGAAGCTCTCCGGGGGGGGCTGGAAGCTAGATTCTTATTAGTGGAAGGTTGATTTGAATGGTGAGGTAAGGGTTTTCTATGAGTTGCCTTGGAAACTTAACTGAATTGCTGATGGACCCCATTTTTTTTAGGAATAAAGGTGGAGGCTTGGGGAGGCCGGAGAGGTCATGGCTAAGGCACAGGGGACGCTTCCGTGGCGTCCGCCCGAACCCAACTACATCTCTAGATGTAGATGGGTTCGGGCGGACGCCACGGCAATGTGTCTATATATCTTTAAGACTCTGTCTACCGTTTACTTCCATTCCATACCTTTTTCCCCGTTTGACGACCCCGTAATAGAATCGTCGTGGCTGGGCTACGACAAAGAAGAAACAGAATTTAATTTGAAATTTTAGTTTGAAAATAAGAAGAATATTCAATTGTTTGAAAATAATCCGGAAATGATTTTAAAAATTTAGTATTTACTCTAATTAAAAATACAACTCAATAGATATAAAATGAATAAGAATTCATGAGAATGTTTTTTTTTCCTCTTTGTGTAGAAGAGTGTTTGCGACACTTTATTTATGTACATGAGTGTCAGGTGTCCATGGTCATACTTACTCAGGCGTGCTGTGGTCAGAGGAGGTAACATACTTCATGTACTTGGTTGTTCCTTTATAGCGCACAATTATGCTTCTGCATGTGCATATAGAGTGCTTTCAATGAAATATTTCCGTTCCAAATAAAAATGGTATATTTAAAATGAGAAACACTGGTGAAATATTTTGGGGAGTCTAATAATAATTTGGCAAATATTAATCAAGAGGGGGTTTTAAAGTGCTTGTTACATAGTTTTTGGATTTCCAATTAAAGACTAAGATTGTGAGTTGACATTCAAAGTTGAACGGGTAACTAGAGTTGAGTAGCAGGGACCAAAGACACTTTCCTGCCTGAAACCCTGGAAAAACCGGGTGAGCAACGTGAAACAACAGTTCTCAGAGACTGAGTGAGCATTATGCAATGAAGGACAGCAATCATTAAAAGATGGGAAACCAATGAGGTGAACCCTTGGATTCTTCCAGGTGACTTGCTCATTGTTATGGTCTGAATGGGATGTACACCGCTTTTGTACACCAAGGAGCTGTCCCTCAATATTGTAGCTTAAATCACTACGCTAACTGGCAGGAGATGGTTCCTGCAATTGAATTGCTTATGCCGTTCTGTTGAGAAATGGTACTAAGTATGTGTAGTAAGGATTTTGCCATCAGGTTAGCTTACTAAAGGGTGGTTCCTCTTATGAAATAGGAAGTAAGTTTGTTGTAAGAATGTATCCATGTTACGCATATAAAGCATTTCCTGGTTGCTTTGAACTGAGTGACACTTCAGTTAAGTATTGACCATTGGAAACAGTATGTAGTCAACATGGCATAATTGAACATCAGTAAATAACGAAACAGAAGACCAAGATACTAATGCCCTGAGTATAGAGCTTTGTGAAAAGTCTTTGAACCCTGTTGGGGTTCCTTTACTGAAACTATCCAATGGATTTAATATCAAACTAAACCGGAGTTAAATGACTTGAGTATGTTAAGGTCCTCCTTTTTTGCTTTTCTCCATTATACAACGGAGGCAATTTAATTGATGATTGGTAAGTGTTCAATAGAAACAAACCATAAATATTCGTGCAATGTTTATTTGCCATAAGAGAACTTGATAAACCGCCTAGTGCAAACAGAGATCTGGTTAGTTCACACATATGTTTTCTTCCATAAATAAATATTGTTTTCTGAAATTTATTGTGTAGTTTCTTGAGCATCTGCTAGTGTTATCATTTTAGTGTAGTAATTCCCTTGAGTCAGAAAAGAGTAGGATGTCACTAGATCCAATAAGAACTAACTTAAAATGCACATGAAATCCGTGGTGCTGCCCAATCAGAATAAAGAAGATAACACATGTAAGTGAATCGATATACCGTTCAGATGGTAAAATTAAACATTTGGAAGTATTTCATGAACTATTCAAGGGAATGTCATGATAGTGTCTAAGGGATGGAAAAGAAGACAGTGAAATGTCTTACAAAGTGTCAAAAAATGTAACACAAGGTGAGAATGAAAGCTGGAGGCATAGGTAGAAGATGTAGGCCATACGAACTCATCAGACTAAGTGTAACCTCTATAGGGGATGTGGATGGTAAGACCAACACCGTGGTAAATATGGAGTCCGATTAGTGAGCATATAAGCTTCAGAATTTTCCAATGTTGTCTTGTGAGCAAGGGTTGGGGGGGGGCGGGGGGAGGAGAAAAAAACAGAAGGGTAGGGACAGAAAGCGCAGGGAAGGGAGGCAAGGAAAACCAACATTCCAGATCCCTGTCAAATCTTTCCTTAGTCGAGATGAAACGTACATTTTCAAATATGAAAATTTCAGTTTCCTTGCGAAGATATTACCGTTTCTTTATTAGGTAAATGTCTCTTATCAAGGGGTAACATGACGACGTAAATTACACATAAAGCATTAGTACGTTTTTTTATTTTTTTAATTTGTTTCCTTTGGTAAATTAAAGGGCTACTTCTATACTGTATTTTATTAATTCTATTCTATTCTACTCTAACCTGTAATTTTTCATAAAATGTTTAGAGAAGTGTTGGCGACTAAACAAATAAATAAACAGGGTATTTTCGCAATCTGGTCAGAGGTGCTGAGCTCAAACCACACCTCATTTGCCTAGTTAACAAGGAGCCACACCCGGTTTTTATTTGCCTCACAGAAGCTCTCCAGAGGGGGCTGGAAGCTAGATTCTTATTAGTGGAAGGTTGATTTGAATGGTGAGGTAAGGGTTTTCTATGAGTTGCCTTGGAAACTTAACTGAATTGCTGATGGACCCCATTTTTTCTAGGAATAAAGGTGGAGGCTTGGGGAGGCCGGAGAGGTCATGGCTAAGGCACAGCGGACGCTTCCGTGGTGTCCGCCCGAACCCATCTACATCTCTAGATGTAGATAGGTTCGGGCAACCCATCTACATCTCTAGATGTAGATGGGTTCGGGCAACCCATCTAAATCTCTAGATGTAGATGGGTTCGGGCGGACGCCACGGCAACGTGTCTATATATCTTTAAGACTCTGTCTACCGTTCACTTCCATTCCATACCTTTTTCCCCGTTTGACGACCCCGTAATAGAATCGTCGTGGCTGGGCTACGACAAAGAAGAAACAGAATTTAATTTGAAATTTTAGTTTGAAAATAAGAAGAATATTCAATTGTTTGAAAATAATCCGGAAATGATTATAAAAATTTAGTATTTACTCTAATTAAAAATACAACTCAATAGATATAAAATGAATAAGAATTCATGAGAATGTTTTCTTTTTCCCTTTTGTGTAGAAGAGTGTTTGCGACACTTTATTTATGTACATGAGTGTCAGGTGTCCATGGTCATACTTACTCAGGCGTGCTGTGGTCAGAGGAGGTAACATACTTCATGTACTTGGTTGTTCCTTTAGAGCGCCCAACTATGCTTCTGCATGTGCATATAGAGTGCTTTCAATGAAATGTTTCCGTTCCAAATAAAAATGGTATATTTAAAATGAGAAACACTGGTGAAATATTTTGGGGAGTCTAATAATAATTTGGCAAATATTCATCAAGAGGGGGTTTTAAAGTGCTTGTTACATAGTTTTTGTGTTTACAATTAAAGACTAAGATTGTGAGTTGACATTCAAAGTTGAACGGGTAACTAGAGTTGAGTAGCAGGAACCAAAGACACTTTCCTGCCTGAAACCCTGGAAAAACCGGGTGAGCAACGTGATACAACAGTTCTCAGAGACTGAGTGAGCATTATGCAATGAAGGACAGCAATCATTAAAAGATGGGAAACCAATGAGGTGAACCCTTGGATTCTTCCAGGTGACTTGCTCATTGTTATGGTCTGAATGGGATGTACACCGCTTTTGTACACCAAGGAGCTGTCCCTCAATATTGTAGCTTAAATCACTACGCTAACTGGCAGGAGATGGTTCCTGCAATTGAATTGCTTATGCCGTTCTGTTGAGAAATGGTACTAAGTATGTGTAGTAAGGATTTTGCCATCAGGTTAGCTTACTAAAGGGTGGTTCCTCTTATGAAATAGGAAGTAAGTTTGTTGTAAGAATGTATCCATGTTATGCATATAAAGCATTTCCTGGTTGCTTTGAACTGAGTGACACTTCAGTTAAGTATTGACCATTGGAAACAGTATGTAGTCAACATGGCATAATTGAACATCAGTAAATAACGAAACAGAAGACCAAGATACTAATGCCCTGAGTATAGAGCTTTGTGAAAAGTCTTTAAACCCTGTTGGGGTTCCTTTACTGAAACTATCCAATGGATTTAATATCAAACTAAACCGGAGTTAAATGACTTGAGTATGTTAAGGTCCTCCTTTTTTGCTTTTCTCCATTATACAACGGAGGCAATTTAATTGATGATTGGTAAGTGTTCAATAGAAACAAACCATAAATATTCGTGCAATGTTTATTTGCCATAAGAGAACTTGATAAACCGCCTAGTGCAAACAGAGATCTGGTTAGTTCACACATATGTTTTCTTCCATAACTAAATATTGTTTTCTGAAATTTATTGTGTAGTTTCTTGAGCATCTGCTAGTGTTATCATTTTAGTGTAGTAATTCCCTTGAGTCAGAAAAGAGTAGGATGTCACTAGATCCAATAAGAACTAACTTAAAATGCACATGAAATCCGTGGTGCTGCACAATCAGAATAAAGAAGATAACACATGTAAGTGCATCGATATACCGTTCAGATGGTAAAATTAAACATTTGGAAGTATTTCATGAACAATTCAAGGGAATGTCATGATAGTGTCTAAGGGATGGAAAAGAAGACAGTGAAATGTCTTACAAAGTGTCAAAAAATGTAACACAAGGTGAGAATGAAAGCTGGAGGCATAGGTAGAAGATGTAGGCCATACGAACTCATCAGACTAAGTGTAACCTCTATAGGGGATGAGGATGGTAAGACCAACACCGTGGTAAATATGGAGTCCGATTAGTGAGCATATAAGCTTCAGAATTTTCCAATTTTGTCTTGTGAGCAAGGGTTGAAGGAGGGGGGGGGGGAGAAAGAAACAGAAGGGTAGGGACAGAAAGCGCAGGGAAGGGAGGCAAGGAAAACCAACATTCCAGATCCCTGTCAAATCTTTCCTTAGTCGAGATGAAACGTACATTTTCAAATATGAAAATTTCAGTTTCCTTGCGAAGATATTACCGTTTCTTTATTAGGTAAATGTCTCTTATCAAGAGGTAACATGACGACGTAAATTACACATAAAGCATTAGTACGTTTTTTTATTTTTTTAATTTGTTTCCTTTGGTAAATTAAAGGGCTACCTCTGTACTGTATTTTATTAATTCTATTCTATTCTACTCTAACCTGTAATTTTTCATAAAATGTTTAGAGAAGTGTTGGCGACTAAACAAATAAATAAACAGGGTATTTTTGCAATCTGGTCAGAGGTGCTGAGCCCAAACCACACCTCACTTGCCTAGTTAACAAGGAGCCACACCCGGTTCTTATTTGCCTCACAGAAGCTCTCCGGAGAGGGCTGGAAGCTAGATTCTTATTAGTGGAAGGTTGATGTGAATGGTGAGGTAAGGGTTTTCTATGAGTTGCCTTGGAAACTTAACTGAATTGCTGATGGACCCCATTATTTCTAGGAATAAAGGTGGAGGTTTGGGGAGGCCGGAGAGGTCATGGCTAAGGCACAGCGGACACTTCCGTGGCGTCCGCCCGAACCCAGAGATGTAGATGGGTTCGGGCGGATGCCACGGCAACGTGTCTATATATCTTTAAGACTCTGTCTACCGTTCACTTCCATTCCATACCTTTTATTCCCGTTTGACGACCCCGTAATAGAATCGTCGTGGCTGGGCTACGACAAAGAAGAAACAGAATTTAATTTGAAATTTTAGTTTGAAAATAAGAAGAATATTCAATTGTTTGAAAATAATCCGGAAATGATTATAAAAATTTAGTATTTACTCTAATTAAAAATACAACTCAATAGATATAAAATGAATAACAATTCATGAGAATGTTTTCTTTTTCCCTTTTGTGTAGAAGAGTGTTTGCGACACTTTATTTATGTACATGAGTGTCAGGTGTCCATGGTCATACTTACTCAGGCGTGCTGAGGTCAGAGGAGGTAACATACTTCATGTACTTGGTTGTTCCTTTAGAGCGCCCAACTATGCTTCTGCATGTGCATATAGAGTGCTTTCAATGAAATGTTTCCGTTCCAAATAAAAATGGTATATTTAAAATGAGAAACACTGGTGAAATATTTTGGGGAGTCTAATAATAATTTGGCAAATATTCATCAAGAGGGTGTTTTAAAGTGCTTGTTACATAGTTTTTGGGTTTACAATTAAAGACTAAGATTGTGAGTTGACATTCAAAGTTGAACGGGTAACTAGAGTTGAGTAGCAGGGACCAAAGACACTTTCCTGCCTAAAACCCTGGAAAAACCGGGTGAGCAACGTGAAACAACAGTTCTCAGAGACTGAGTGAGCATTATGCAATGAAGGACAGCAATCATTAAAAGATGGGAAACCAATGAGGTGAACCCTTGGATTCTTCCAGGTGACTTGCTCATTGTTATGGTCTGAATGGGATGTACACCGCTTTTGTACACCAAGGAGCTGTCCCTCAATATTGTAGCTTAAATCACTACGCTAACTGGCAGGAGATGGTTCCTGCAATTGAATTGCTTATGCCGTTCTGTTGAGAAATGGTACTAAGTATGTGTAGTAAGGATTTTGCCATCAGGTTAGCTTACTAAAGGGTGGTTCCTCTTATGAAATAGGAAGTAAGTTTGTTGTAAGAATGTATCCATGTTACGCATATAAAGCATTTCCTGGTTGCTTTGAACTGAGTGACACTTCAGTTAAGTATTGACCATTGGAAACAGTATGTAGTCAACATGGCATAATTGAACATCAGTAAATAACGAAACAGAAGACCAAGATACTAATGCCCTGAGTATAGAGCTTTGTGAAAAGTCTTTGAACCCTGTTGGGGTTCCTTTACTGAAACTATCCAATGGATTTAATATCAAACTAAACCGGAGTTAAATGACTTGAGTATGTTAAGGTCCTCCTTTTTTGCTTTTCTCCATTATACAACGGAGGCAATTTAATTGATGATTGGTAAGTGTTCAATAGAAACAAACCATAAATATTCGTGCAATGTTTATTTGCCATAAGAGAACTTGATAAACCGCCTAGTGCAAACAGAGATCTGGTTAGTTCACACATATGTTTTCTTCCATAAATAAATATTGTTTTCTGAAATTTATTGTGTAGTTTCTTGAGCATCTGCTAGTGTTATCATTTTAGTGTAGTAATTCCCTTGAATCAGAAAAGAGTAGGATGTCACTAGATCCAATAAGAACTAACTTAAAATGCACATGAAATCCGTGGTGCTGCCCAATCAGAATAAAGAAGATAACACATGTAAGTGCATCGATATACCGTTCAGATGGTAAAATTAAACATTTGGAAGTATTTCATGAACTATTCAAGGGAATGTCATGATAGTGTCTAAGGGATGGAAAAGAAGACAGTGAAATGTCTTACAAAGTGTCAAAAAATGTAACACAAGGTGAGAATGAAAGCTGGAGGCATAGGTAGAAGATGTAGGCCATACGAACTCATCAGACTAAGTGTAACCTCTATAGGGGATGAGGATGGTAAGACCAACACCGTGGTAAATATGGAGTCCGATTAGTGAGCATATAAGCTTCAGAATTTTCCAATGTTGTCTTGTGAGCAAGGGTTGGGGGGGGCGGGGGGAGGAGAAAAAAACAGAAGGGTAGGGACAGAAAGCGCAGGGAAGGGAGGCAAGGAAAACCAACATTCCAGATCCCTGTCAAATCTTTCCTTAGTCGAGATGAAACGTACATTTTCAAATATGAAAATTTCAGTTTCCTTGCGAAGATATTACCGTTTCTTTATTAGGTAAATGTCTCTTATCAAGGGGTAACATGACGACGTAAATTACACATAAAGCATTAGTACGTTTTTTTATTTTTTTAATTTGTTTCCTTTGGTAAATTAAAGGGCTACTTCTATACTGTATTTTATTAATTCTATTCTATTCTACTCTAACCTGTAATTTTTCATAAAATGTTTAGAGAAGTGTTGGCGACTAAACAAATAAATAAACAGGGTATTTTCGCAATCCGGTCAGAGGTGCTGAGCTCAAACCACACCTCATTTGCCTAGTTAACAAGGAGCCACACCCGGTTTTTATTTGCCTAACAGAAGCTCTCCGGAGGGGGCTGGAAGCTAGATTCTTATTAGTGGAAGGTTGATTTGAATGGTGAGGTAAGGGTTTTCTATGAGTTGCCTTGGAAACTTAACTGAATTGCTGATGGACCCCATTTTTTCTAGGAATAAAGGTGGAGGCTTGGGGAGGCCGGAGAGGTCATGGCTAAGGCACAGCGGACGCTTCCGTGGTGTCCGCCCGAACCCATCTACATCTCTAGATGTAGATAGGTTCGGGCAACCCATCTACATCTCTAGATGTAGATGGGTTCGGGCAACCCATCTAAATCTCTAGATGTAGATGGGTTCGGGCGGACGCCACGGCAACGTGTCTATATATCTTTAAGACTCTGTCTACCGTTCACTTCCATTCCATACCTTTTTCCCCGTTTGACGACCCCGTAATAGAATCGTCGTGGCTGGGCTACGACAAAGAAGAAACAGAATTTAATTTGAAATTTTAGTTTGAAAATAAGAAGAATATTCAATTGTTTGAAAATAATCCGGAAATGATTATAAAAATTTAGTATTTACTCTAATTAAAAATTCAACTCAATAGATATAAAATGAATAAGAATTCATGAGAATGTTTTCTTTTTCCCTTTTGTGTAGAAGAGTGTTTGCGACACTTTATTTATGTACATGAGTGTCAGGTGTCCATGGTCATACTTACTCAGGCGTGCTGTGGTCAGAGGAGGTAACATACTTCATGTACTTGGTTGTTCCTTTAGAGCGCCCAACTATGCTTCTGCATGTGCATATAGAGTGCTTTCAATGAAATGTTTCCGTTCCAAATAAAAATGGTATATTTAAAATGAGAAACACTGGTGAAATATTTTGGGGAGTCTAATAATAATTTGGCAAATATTCATCAAGAGGGGGTTTTAAAGTGCTTGTTACATAGTTTTTGGGTTTACAATTAAAGACTAAGATTGTGAGTTGACATTCAAAGTTGAACGGGTAACTAGAGTTGAGTAGCAGGGACCAAAGACACTTTCCTGCCTGAAACCCTGGAAAAACCGGGTGAGCAACGTGAAACAACAGTTCTCAGAGACTGAGTGAGCATTATGCAATGAAGGACAGCAATCATTAAAAGATGGGAAACCAATGAGGTGAACCCTTGGATTCTTCCAGGTGACTTGCTCATTGTTATGGTCTGAATGGGATGTACACCGCTTTTGTACACCAAGGAGCTGTCCCTCAATATTGTAGCTTAAATCACTACGCTAACTGGCAGGAGATGGTTCCTGCAATTGAATTGCTTATGCCGTTCTGTTGAGAAATGGTACTAAGTATGTGTAGTAAGGATTTTGCCATCAGGTTAGCTTACTAAAGGGTGGTTCCTCTTATGAAATAGGAAGTAAGTTTGTTGTAAGAATGTATCCATGTTACGCATATAAAGCATTTCCTGGTTGCTTTGAACTGAGTGACACTTCAGTTAAGTATTGACCATTGGAAACAGTATGTAGTCAACATGGCATAATTGAACATCAGTAAATAACGAAACAGAAGACCAAGATACTAATGCCCTGAGTATAGAGCTTTGTGAAAAGTCTTTGAACCCTGTTGGGGTTCCTTTACTGAAACTATCCAATGGATTTAATATCAAACTAAACCGGAGTTAAATGACTTGAGTATGTTAAGGTCCTCCTTTTTTGCTTTTCTCCATTATACAACGGAGGCAATTTAATTGATGATTGGTAAGTGTTCAATAGAAACAAACCATAAATATTCGTGCAATGTTTATTTGCCATAAGAGAACTTGATAAACCGCCTAGTGCAAACAGAGATCTGGTTAGTTCACACATATGTTTTCTTCCATAACTAAATATTGTTTTCTGAAATTTATTGTGTAGTTTCTTGAGCATCTGCTAGTGTTATCATTTTAGTGTAGTAATTCCCTTGAGTCAGAAAAGAGTAGGATGTCACTAGATCCAATAAGAACTAACTTAAAATGCACATGAAATCCGTGGTGCTGCCCAATCAGAATAAAGAAGATAACACATGTAAGTGCATCGATATACCGTTCAGATGGTAAAATTAAACATTTGGAAGTATTTCATGAACTATTCAAGGGAATGTCATGATAGTGTCTAAGGGATGGAAAAGAAGACAGTGAAATGTCTTACAAAGTGTCAAAAAATGTAACACGAGGTGAGAATGAAAGCTGGAGGCATAGGTAGAAGATGTAGGCCATACGAACTCATCAGACTAAGTGTAACCTCTATAGGGGATGAGGATGGTAAGACCAACACCGTGGTAAATATGGAGTCCGATTAGTGAGCATATAAGCTTCAGAATTTTCCAATTTTGTCTTGTGAGCAAGGGTTGGGGGAGGGGAAGGGGGGGGGGAGAAAGAAACAGAAGGGTAGGGACAGAAAGCGCAGGGAAGGGAGGCAAGGAAAACCAACATTCCAGATCCCTGTCAAATCTTTCCTTAGTCGAGATGAAACGTACATTTTCAAATATGAAAATTTCAGTTTCCTTGCGAAGATATTACCGTTTCTTTATTAGGTAAATGTCTCTTATCAAGGGGTAACATGACGACGTAAATTACACATAAAGCATTAGTACGTTTTTTTATTTTTTTAATTTGTTTCCTTTGGTAAATTAAAGGGCTACCTCTGTACTGTATTTTATTAATTCTATTCTATTCTACTCTAACCTGTAATTTTTCATAAAATGTTTAGAGAAGTGTTGGCGACTAAACAAATAAATAAACAGGGTATTTTTGCAATCTGGTCAGAGGTGCTGAGCCCAAACCACACCTCATTTGCCTAGTTAACAAGGAGCCACACCCGGTTCTTATTTGCCTCACAGAAGCTCTCCGGAGGGGGGCTGGAAGCTAGATTCTTATTAGTGGAAGGTTGATTTGAATGGTGAGGTAAGGGTTTTCTATGAGTTGCCTTGGAAACTTAACTGAATTGCTGATGGACCCCATTTTTTCTAGGAATAAAGGTGGAGGCCTGGGGAGGCCGGAGAGGTCATGGCTAAGGCACAGCGGACACTTCCGTGGCGTCCGCCCGAACCCATCTACATCTCAAGATGTAGATGGGTTCGGGCGGACGCCACGGCAACGTGTCTATATATCTTTAAGACTCTGTCTACCGTTCACTTCCATTCCATACCTTTTTCCCCGTTTGACGACCCCGTAATAGAATCGTCGTGGCTGGGCTACGACAAAGAAGAAACAGAATTTAATTTGAAATTTTAGTTTGAAAATAAGACGAATATTCAATTGTTTGAAAATAATCCGGAAATGATTATAAAAATTTAGTATTTACTCTAATTACAAATTCAACTCAATAGATATAAAATGAATAAGAATTCATGAGAATGTTTTCTTTTTCCCTTTTGTGTAGAAGAGTGTTTGCGACACTTTATTTATGTACATGAGTGTCAGGTGTCCATGGTCATACTTACTCAGGCGTGCTGTGGTCAGAGGAGGTAACATACTTCATGTACTTGGTTGTTCCTTTAGAGCGCCCAACTATGCTTCTGCATGTGCATATAGAGTGCTTTCAATGAAATGTTTCCGTTCCAAATAAAAATGGTATATTTAAAATGAGAAACACTGGTGAAATATTTTGGGGAGTCTAATAATAATTTGGCAAATATTCATCAAGAGGGGGTTTTAAAGTGCTTGTTACATAGTTTTTGGGTTTACAATTAAAGACTAAGATTGTGAGTTGACATTCAAAGTTGAACGGGTAACTAGAGTTGAGTAGCAGGGACCAAAGACACTTTCCTGCCTGAAACCCTGGAAAAACCGGGTGAGCAACGTGAAACAACAGTTCTCAGAGACTGAGTGAGCATTATGCAATGAAGGACAGCAATCATTAAAAGATGGGAAACCAATGAGGTGAACCCTTGGATTCTTCCAGGTGACTTGCTCATTGTTATGGTCTGAATGGGATGTACACCGCTTTTGTACACCAAGGAGCTGTCCCTCAATATTGTAGCTTAAATCACTACGCTAACTGGCAGGAGATGGTTCCTGCAATTGAATTGCTTATGCCGTTCTGTTGAGAAATGGTACTAAGTATGTGTAGTAAGGATTTTGCCATCAGGTTAGCTTACTAAAGGGTGGTTCCTCTTATGAAATAGGAAGTAAGTTTGTTGTAAGAATGTATCCATGTTACGCATATAAAGCATTTCCTGGTTGCTTTGAACTGAGTGACACTTCAGTTAAGTATTGACCATTGGAAACAGTATGTAGTCAACATGGCATAATTGAACATCAGTAAATAACGAAACAGAAGACCAAGATACTAATGCCCTGAGTATAGAGCTTTGTGAAAAGTCTTTGAACCCTGTTGGGGTTCCTTTACTGAAACTATCCAATGGATTTAATATCAAACTAAACCGGAGTTAAATGACTTGAGTATGTTAAGGTCCTCCTTTTTTGCTTTTCTCCATTATACAACGGAGGCAATTTAATTGATGATTGGTAAGTGTTCAATAGAAACAAACCATAAATATTCGTGCAATGTTTATTTGCCATAAGAGAACTTGATAAACCGCCTAGTGCAAACAGAGATCTGGTTAGTTCACACATATGTTTTCTTCCATAAATAAATATTGTTTTCTGAAATTTATTGTGTAGTTTCTTGAGCATCTGCTAGTGTTATCATTTTAGTGTAGTAATTCCCTTGAGTCAGAAAAGAGTAGGATGTCACTAGATCCAATAAGAACTAACTTAAAATGCACATGAAATCCGTGGTGCTGCCCAATCAGAATAAAGAAGATAACACATGTAAGTGCATCGATATACCGTTCAGATGGTAAAATTAAACATTTGGAAGTATTTCATGAACTATTCAAGGGAATGTCATGATAGTGTCTAAGGGATGGAAAAGAAGACAGTGAAATGTCTTACAAAGTGTCAAAAAATGTAACACGAGGTGAGAATGAAAGCTGGAGGCATAGGTAGAAGATGTAGGCCATACGAACTCATCAGACTAAGTGTAACCTCTATAGGGGATGAGGATGGTAAGACCAACACCGTGGTAAATATGGAGTCCGATTAGTGAGCATATAAGCTTCAGAATTTTCCAATTTTGTCTTGTGAGCAAGGGTTGGGGGAGGGGAAGGGGGGGGGGGGAGAAAGAAACAGAAGGGTAGGGACAGAAAGCGCAGGGAAGGGAGGCAAGGAAAACCAACATTCCAGATCCCTGTCAAATCTTTCCTTAGTCGAGATGAAACGTACATTTTCAAATATGAAAATTTCAGTTTCCTTGCGAAGATATTACCGTTTCTTTATTAGGTAAATGTCTCTTATCAAGGGGTAACATGACGACGTAAATTACACATAAAGCATTAGTACGTTTTTTTATTTTTTTAATTTGTTTCCTTTGGTAAATTAAAGGGCTACCTCTGTACTGTATTTTATTAATTCTATTCTATTCTACTCTAACCTGTAATTTTTCATAAAATGTTTAGAGAAGTGTTGGCGACTAAACAAATAAATAAACAGGGTATTTTTGCAATCTGGTCAGAGGTGCTGAGCCCAAACCACACCTCATTTGCCTAGTTAACAAGGAGCCACACCCGGTTCTTATTTGCCTCACAGAAGCTCTCCGGAGGGGGGCTGGAAGCTAGATTCTTATTAGTGGAAGGTTGATTTGAATGGTGAGGTAAGGGTTTTCTATGAGTTGCCTTGGAAACTTAACTGAATTGCTGATGGACCCCATTTTTTCTAGGAATAAAGGTGGAGGCCTGGGGAGGCCGGAGAGGTCATGGCTAAGGCACAGCGGACACTTCCGTGGCGTCCGCCCGAACCCATCTACATCTCAAGATGTAGATGGGTTCGGGCGGACGCCACGGCAACGTGTCTATATATCTTTAAGACTCTGTCTACCGTTCACTTCCATTCCATACCTTTTTCCCCGTTTGACGACCCCGTAATAGAATCGTCGTGGCTGGGCTACGACAAAGAAGAAACAGAATTTAATTTGAAATTTTAGTTTGAAAATAAGACGAATATTCAATTGTTTGAAAATAATCCGGAAATGATTATAAAAATTTAGTATTTACTCTAATTAAAAATTCAACTCAATAGATATAAAATGAATAAGAATTCATGAGAATGTTTTCTTTTTCCCTTTTGTGTAGAAGAGTGTTTGCGACACTTTATTTATGTACATGAGTGTCAGGTGTCCATGGTCATACTTACTCAGGCGTGCTGTGGTCAGAGGAGGTAACATACTTCATGTACTTGGTTGTTCCTTTAGAGCGCCCAACTATGCTTCTGCATGTGCATATAGAGTGCTTTCAATGAAATGTTTCCGTTCCAAATAAAAATGGTATATTTAAAATGAGAAACACTGGTGAAATATTTTGGGGAGTCTAATAATAATTTGGCAAATATTCATCAAGAGGGGGTTTTAAAGTGCTTGTTACATAGTTTTTGGGTTTACAATTAAAGACTAAGATTGTGAGTTGACATTCAAAGTTGAACGGGTAACTAGAGTTGAGTAGCAGGGACCAAAGACACTTTCCTGCCTGAAACCCTGGAAAAACCGGGTGAGCAACGTGAAACAACAGTTCTCAGAGACTGAGTGAGCATTATGCAATGAAGGACAGCAATCATTAAAAGATGGGAAACCAATGAGGTGAACCCTTGGATTCTTCCAGGTGACTTGCTCATTGTTATGGTCTGAATGGGATGTACACCGCTTTTGTACACCAAGGAGCTGTCCCTCAATATTGTAGCTTAAATCACTACGCTAACTGGCAGGAGATGGTTCCTGCAATTGAATTGCTTATGCCGTTCTGTTGAGAAATGGTACTAAGTATGTGTAGTAAGGATTTTGCCATCAGGTTAGCTTACTAAAGGGTGGTTCCTCTTATGAAATAGGAAGTAAGTTTGTTGTAAGAATGTATCCATGTTACGCATATAAAGCATTTCCTGGTTGCTTTGAACTGAGTGACACTTCAGTTAAGTATTGACCATTGGAAACAGTATGTAGTCAACATGGCATAATTGAACATCAGTAAATAACGAAACAGAAGACCAAGATACTAATGCCCTGAGTATAGAGCTTTGTGAAAAGTCTTTGAACCCTGTTGGGGTTCCTTTACTGAAACTATCCAATGGATTTAATATCAAACTAAACCGGAGTTAAATGACTTGAGTATGTTAAGGTCCTCCTTTTTTGCTTTTCTCCATTATACAACGGAGGCAATTTAATTGATGATTGGTAAGTGTTCAATAGAAACAAACCATAAATATTCGTGCAATGTTTATTTGCCATAAGAGAACTTGATAAACCGCCTAGTGCAAACAGAGATCTGGTTAGTTCACACATATGTTTTCTTCCATAAATAAATATTGTTTTCTGAAATTTATTGTGTAGTTTCTTGAGCATCTGCTAGTGTTATCATTTTAGTGTAGTAATTCCCTTGAGTCAGAAAAGAGTAGGATGTCACTAGATCCAATAAGAACTAACTTAAAATGCACATGAAATCCGTGGTGCTGCCCAATCAGAATAAAGAAGATAACACATGTAAGTGCATCGATATACCGTTCAGATGGTAAAATTAAACATTTGGAAGTATTTCATGAACTATTCAAGGGAATGTCATGATAGTGTCTAAGGGATGGAAAAGAAGACAGTGAAATGTCTTACAAAGTGTCAAAAAATGTAACACGAGGTGAGAATGAAAGCTGGAGGCATAGGTAGAAGATGTAGGCCATACGAACTCATCAGACTAAGTGTAACCTCTATAGGGGATGAGGATGGTAAGACCAACACCGTGGTAAATATGGAGTCCGATTAGTGAGCATATAAGCTTCAGAATTTTCCAATTTTGTCTTGTGAGCAAGGGTTGGGGGAGGGGAAGGGGGGGGGGGAGAAAGAAACAGAAGGGTAGGGACAGAAAGCGCAGGGAAGGGAGGCAAGGAAAACCAACATTCCAGATCCCTGTCAAATCTTTCCTTAGTCGAGATGAAACGTACATTTTCAAATATGAAAATTTCAGTTTCCTTGCGAAGATATTACCGTTTCTTTATTAGGTAAATGTCTCTTATCAAGGGGTAACATGACGACGTAAATTACACATAAAGCATTAGTACGTTTTTTTATTTTTTTAATTTGTTTCCTTTGGTAAATTAAAGGGCTACCTCTGTACTGTATTTTATTAATTCTATTCTATTCTACTCTAACCTGTAATTTTTCATAAAATGTTTAGAGAAGTGTTGGCGACTAAACAAATAAATAAACAGGGTATTTTTGCAATCTGGTCAGAGGTGCTGAGCCCAAACCACACCTCATTTGCCTAGTTAACAAGGAGCCACACCCGGTTCTTATTTGCCTCACAGAAGCTCTCCGGAGGGGGGCTGGAAGCTAGATTCTTATTAGTGGAAGGTTGATTTGAATGGTGAGGTAAGGGTTTTCTATGAGTTGCCTTGGAAACTTAACTGAATTGCTGATGGACCCCATTTTTTCTAGGAATAAAGGTGGAGGCCTGGGGAGGCCGGAGAGGTCATGGCTAAGGCACAGCGGACACTTCCGTGGCGTCCGCCCGAACCCATCTACATCTCAAGATGTAGATGGGTTCGGGCGGACGCCACGGCAACGTGTCTATATATCTTTAAGACTCTGTCTACCGTTCACTTCCATTCCATACCTTTTTCCCCGTTTGACGACCCCGTAATAGAATCGTCGTGGCTGGGCTACGACAAAGAAGAAACAGAATTTAATTTGAAATTTTAGTTTGAAAATAAGAAGAATATTCAATTGTTTGAAAATAATCCGGAAATGATTATAAAAATTTAGTATTTACTCTAATTACAAATTCAACTCAATAGATATAAAATGAATAAGAATTCATGAGAATGTTTTCTTTTTCCCTTTTGTGTAGAAGAGTGTTTGCGACACTTTATTTATGTACATGAGTGTCAGGTGTCCATGGTCATACTTACTCAGGCGTGCTGTGGTCAGAGGAGGTAACATACTTCATGTACTTGGTTGTTCCTTTAGAGCGCCCAACTATGCTTCTGCATGTGCATATAGAGTGCTTTCAATGAAATGTTTCCGTTCCAAATAAAAATGGTATATTTAAAATGAGAAACACTGGTGAAATATTTTGGGGAGTCTAATAATAATTTGGCAAATATTCATCAAGAGGGGGTTTTAAAGTGCTTGTTACATAGTTTTTGGGTTTACAATTAAAGACTAAGATTGTGAGTTGACATTCAAAGTTGAACGGGTAACTAGAGTTGAGTAGCAGGGACCAAAGACACTTTCCTGCCTGAAACCCTGGAAAAACCGGGTGAGCAACGTGAAACAACAGTTCTCAGAGACTGAGTGAGCATTATGCAATGAAGGACAGCAATCATTAAAAGATGGGAAACCAATGAGGTGAACCCTTGGATTCTTCCAGGTGACTTGCTCATTGTTATGGTCTGAATGGGATGTACACCGCTTTTGTACACCAAGGAGCTGTCCCTCAATATTGTAGCTTAAATCACTACGCTAACTGGCAGGAGATGGTTCCTGCAATTGAATTGCTTATGCCGTTCTGTTGAGAAATGGTACTAAGTATGTGTAGTAAGGATTTTGCCATCAGGTTAGCTTACTAAAGGGTGGTTCCTCTTATGAAATAGGAAGTAAGTTTGTTGTAAGAATGTATCCATGTTACGCATATAAAGCATTTCCTGGTTGCTTTGAACTGAGTGACACTTCAGTTAAGTATTGACCATTGGAAACAGTATGTAGTCAACATGGCATAATTGAACATCAGTAAATAACGAAACAGAAGACCAAGATACTAATGCCCTGAGTATAGAGCTTTGTGAAAAGTCTTTGAACCCTGTTGGGGTTCCTTTACTGAAACTATCCAATGGATTTAATATCAAACTAAACCGGAGTTAAATGACTTGAGTATGTTAAGGTCCTCCTTTTTTGCTTTTCTCCATTATACAACGGAGGCAATTTAATTGATGATTGGTAAGTGTTCAATAGAAACAAACCATAAATATTCGTGCAATGTTTATTTGCCATAAGAGAACTTGATAAACCGCCTAGTGCAAACAGAGATCTGGTTAGTTCACACATATGTTTTCTTCCATAAATAAATATTGTTTTCTGAAATTTATTGTGTAGTTTCTTGAGCATCTGCTAGTGTTATCATTTTAGTGTAGTAATTCCCTTGAGTCAGAAAAGAGTAGGATGTCACTAGATCCAATAAGAACTAACTTAAAATGCACATGAAATCCGTGGTGCTGCCCAATCAGAATAAAGAAGATAACACATGTAAGTGCATCGATATACCGTTCAGATGGTAAAATTAAACATTTGGAAGTATTTCATGAACTATTCAAGGGAATGTCATGATAGTGTCTAAGGGATGGAAAAGAAGACAGTGAAATGTCTTACAAAGTGTCAAAAAATGTAACACGAGGTGAGAATGAAAGCTGGAGGCATAGGTAGAAGATGTAGGCCATACGAACTCATCAGACTAAGTGTAACCTCTATAGGGGATGAGGATGGTAAGACCAACACCGTGGTAAATATGGAGTCCGATTAGTGAGCATATAAGCTTCAGAATTTTCCAATTTTGTCTTGTGAGCAAGGGTTGGGGGAGGGGAAGGGGGGGGGGGAGAAAGAAACAGAAGGGTAGGGACAGAAAGCGCAGGGAAGGGAGGCAAGGAAAACCAACATTCCAGATCCCTGTCAAATCTTTCCTTAGTCGAGATGAAACGTACATTTTCAAATATGAAAATTTCAGTTTCCTTGCGAAGATATTACCGTTTCTTTATTAGGTAAATGTCTCTTATCAAGGGGTAACATGACGACGTAAATTACACATAAAGCATTAGTACGTTTTTTTATTTTTTTAATTTGTTTCCTTTGGTAAATTAAAGGGCTACCTCTGTACTGTATTTTATTAATTCTATTCTATTCTACTCTAACCTGTAATTTTTCATAAAATGTTTAGAGAAGTGTTGGCGACTAAACAAATAAATAAACAGGGTATTTTTGCAATCTGGTCAGAGGTGCTGAGCCCAAACCACACCTCATTTGCCTAGTTAACAAGGAGCCACACCCGGTTCTTATTTGCCTCACAGAAGCTCTCCGGAGGGGGGCTGGAAGCTAGATTCTTATTAGTGGAAGGTTGATTTGAATGGTGAGGTAAGGGTTTTCTATGAGTTGCCTTGGAAACTTAACTGAATTGCTGATGGACCCCATTTTTTCTAGGAATAAAGGTGGAGGCCTGGGGAGGCCGGAGAGGTCATGGCTAAGGCACAGCGGACACTTCCGTGGCGTCCGCCCGAACCCATCTACATCTCAAGATGTAGATGGGTTCGGGCGGACGCCACGGCAACGTGTCTATATATCTTTAAGACTCTGTCTACCGTTCACTTCCATTCCATACCTTTTTCCCCGTTTGACGACCCCGTAATAGAATCGTCGTGGCTGGGCTACGACAAAGAAGAAACAGAATTTAATTTGAAATTTTAGTTTGAAAATAAGAAGAATATTCAATTGTTTGAAAATAATCCGGAAATGATTATAAAAATTTAGTATTTACTCTAATTAAAAATTCAACTCAATAGATATAAAATGAATAAGAATTCATGAGAATGTTTTCTTTTTCCCTTTTGTGTAGAAGAGTGTTTGCGACACTTTATTTATGTACATGAGTGTCAGGTGTCCATGGTCATACTTACTCAGGCGTGCTGTGGTCAGAGGAGGTAACATACTTCATGTACTTGGTTGTTCCTTTAGAGCGCCCAACTATGCTTCTGCATGTGCATATAGAGTGCTTTCAATGAAATGTTTCCGTTCCAAATAAAAATGGTATATTTAAAATGAGAAACACTGGTGAAATATTTTGGGGAGTCTAATAATAATTTGGCAAATATTCATCAAGAGGGGGTTTTAAAGTGCTTGTTACATAGTTTTTGGGTTTACAATTAAAGACTAAGATTGTGAGTTGACATTCAAAGTTGAACGGGTAACTAGAGTTGAGTAGCAGGGACCAAAGACACTTTCCTGCCTGAAACCCTGGAAAAACCGGGTGAGCAACGTGAAACAACAGTTCTCAGAGACTGAGTGAGCATTATGCAATGAAGGACAGCAATCATTAAAAGATGGGAAACCAATGAGGTGAACCCTTGGATTCTTCCAGGTGACTTGCTCATTGTTATGGTCTGAATGGGATGTACACCGCTTTTGTACACCAAGGAGCTGTCCCTCAATATTGTAGCTTAAATCACTACGCTAACTGGCAGGAGATGGTTCCTGCAATTGAATTGCTTATGCCGTTCTGTTGAGAAATGGTACTAAGTATGTGTAGTAAGGATTTTGCCATCAGGTTAGCTTACTAAAGGGTGGTTCCTCTTATGAAATAGGAAGTAAGTTTGTTGTAAGAATGTATCCATGTTACGCATATAAAGCATTTCCTGGTTGCTTTGAACTGAGTGACACTTCAGTTAAGTATTGACCATTGGAAACAGTATGTAGTCAACATGGCATAATTGAACATCAGTAAATAACGAAACAGAAGACCAAGATACTAATGCCCTGAGTATAGAGCTTTGTGAAAAGTCTTTGAACCCTGTTGGGGTTCCTTTACTGAAACTATCCAATGGATTTAATATCAAACTAAACCGGAGTTAAATGACTTGAGTATGTTAAGGTCCTCCTTTTTTGCTTTTCTCCATTATACAACGGAGGCAATTTAATTGATGATTGGTAAGTGTTCAATAGAAACAAACCATAAATATTCGTGCAATGTTTATTTGCCATAAGAGAACTTGATAAACCGCCTAGTGCAAACAGAGATCTGGTTAGTTCACACATATGTTTTCTTCCATAAATAAATATTGTTTTCTGAAATTTATTGTGTAGTTTCTTGAGCATCTGCTAGTGTTATCATTTTAGTGTAGTAATTCCCTTGAGTCAGAAAAGAGTAGGATGTCACTAGATCCAATAAGAACTAACTTAAAATGCACATGAAATCCGTGGTGCTGCCCAATCAGAATAAAGAAGATAACACATGTAAGTGCATCGATATACCGTTCAGATGGTAAAATTAAACATTTGGAAGTATTTCATGAACTATTCAAGGGAATGTCATGATAGTGTCTAAGGGATGGAAAAGAAGACAGTGAAATGTCTTACAAAGTGTCAAAAAATGTAACACGAGGTGAGAATGAAAGCTGGAGGCATAGGTAGAAGATGTAGGCCATACGAACTCATCAGACTAAGTGTAACCTCTATAGGGGATGAGGATGGTAAGACCAACACCGTGGTAAATATGGAGTCCGATTAGTGAGCATATAAGCTTCAGAATTTTCCAATTTTGTCTTGTGAGCAAGGGTTGGGGGAGGGGAAGGGGGGGGGGAGAAAGAAACAGAAGGGTAGGGACAGAAAGCGCAGGGAAGGGAGGCAAGGAAAACCAACATTCCAGATCCCTGTCAAATCTTTCCTTAGTCGAGATGAAACGTACATTTTCAAATATGAAAATTTCAGTTTCCTTGCGAAGATATTACCGTTTCTTTATTAGGTAAATGTCTCTTATCAAGGGGTAACATGACGACGTAAATTACACATAAAGCATTAGTACGTTTTTTTATTTTTTTAATTTGTTTCCTTTGGTAAATTAAAGGGCTACCTCTGTACTGTATTTTATTAATTCTATTCTATTCTACTCTAACCTGTAATTTTTCATAAAATGTTTAGAGAAGTGTTGGCGACTAAACAAATAAATAAACAGGGTATTTTTGCAATCTGGTCAGAGGTGCTGAGCCCAAACCACACCTCATTTGCCTAGTTAACAAGGAGCCACACCCGGTTCTTATTTGCCTCACAGAAGCTCTCCGGAGGGGGGCTGGAAGCTAGATTCTTATTAGTGGAAGGTTGATTTGAATGGTGAGGTAAGGGTTTTCTATGAGTTGCCTTGGAAACTTAACTGAATTGCTGATGGACCCCATTTTTTCTAGGAATAAAGGTGGAGGCCTGGGGAGGCCGGAGAGGTCATGGCTAAGGCACAGCGGACACTTCCGTGGCGTCCGCCCGAACCCATCTACATCTCAAGATGTAGATGGGTTCGGGCGGACGCCACGGCAACGTGTCTATATATCTTTAAGACTCTGTCTACCGTTCACTTCCATTCCATACCTTTTTCCCCGTTTGACGACCCCGTAATAGAATCGTCGTGGCTGGGCTACGACAAAGAAGAAACAGAATTTAATTTGAAATTTTAGTTTGAAAATAAGAAGAATATTCAATTGTTTGAAAATAATCCGGAAATGATTATAAAAATTTAGTATTTACTCTAATTAAAAATTCAACTCAATAGATATAAAATGAATAAGAATTCATGAGAATGTTTTCTTTTTCCCTTTTGTGTAGAAGAGTGTTTGCGACACTTTATTTATGTACATGAGTGTCAGGTGTCCATGGTCATACTTACTCAGGCGTGCTGTGGTCAGAGGAGGTAACATACTTCATGTACTTGGTTGTTCCTTTAGAGCGCCCAACTATGCTTCTGCATGTGCATATAGAGTGCTTTCAATGAAATGTTTCCGTTCCAAATAAAAATGGTATATTTAAAATGAGAAACACTGGTGAAATATTTTGGGGAGTCTAATAATAATTTGGCAAATATTCATCAAGAGGGGGTTTTAAAGTGCTTGTTACATAGTTTTTGGGTTTACAATTAAAGACTAAGATTGTGAGTTGACATTCAAAGTTGAACGGGTAACTAGAGTTGAGTAGCAGGGACCAAAGACACTTTCCTGCCTGAAACCCTGGAAAAACCGGGTGAGCAACGTGAAACAACAGTTCTCAGAGACTGAGTGAGCATTATGCAATGAAGGACAGCAATCATTAAAAGATGGGAAACCAATGAGGTGAACCCTTGGATTCTTCCAGGTGACTTGCTCATTGTTATGGTCTGAATGGGATGTACACCGCTTTTGTACACCAAGGAGCTGTCCCTCAATATTGTAGCTTAAATCACTACGCTAACTGGCAGGAGATGGTTCCTGCAATTGAATTGCTTATGCCGTTCTGTTGAGAAATGGTACTAAGTATGTGTAGTAAGGATTTTGCCATCAGGTTAGCTTACTAAAGGGTGGTTCCTCTTATGAAATAGGAAGTAAGTTTGTTGTAAGAATGTATCCATGTTACGCATATAAAGCATTTCCTGGTTGCTTTGAACTGAGTGACACTTCAGTTAAGTATTGACCATTGGAAACAGTATGTAGTCAACATGGCATAATTGAACATCAGTAAATAACGAAACAGAAGACCAAGATACTAATGCCCTGAGTATAGAGCTTTGTGAAAAGTCTTTGAACCCTGTTGGGGTTCCTTTACTGAAACTATCCAATGGATTTAATATCAAACTAAACCGGAGTTAAATGACTTGAGTATGTTAAGGTCCTCCTTTTTTGCTTTTCTCCATTATACAACGGAGGCAATTTAATTGATGATTGGTAAGTGTTCAATAGAAACAAACCATAAATATTCGTGCAATGTTTATTTGCCATAAGAGAACTTGATAAACCGCCTAGTGCAAACAGAGATCTGGTTAGTTCACACATATGTTTTCTTCCATAAATAAATATTGTTTTCTGAAATTTATTGTGTAGTTTCTTGAGCATCTGCTAGTGTTATCATTTTAGTGTAGTAATTCCCTTGAGTCAGAAAAGAGTAGGATGTCACTAGATCCAATAAGAACTAACTTAAAATGCACATGAAATCCGTGGTGCTGCCCAATCAGAATAAAGAAGATAACACATGTAAGTGCATCGATATACCGTTCAGATGGTAAAATTAAACATTTGGAAGTATTTCATGAACTATTCAAGGGAATGTCATGATAGTGTCTAAGGGATGGAAAAGAAGACAGTGAAATGTCTTACAAAGTGTCAAAAAATGTAACACGAGGTGAGAATGAAAGCTGGAGGCATAGGTAGAAGATGTAGGCCATACGAACTCATCAGACTAAGTGTAACCTCTATAGGGGATGAGGATGGTAAGACCAACACCGTGGTAAATATGGAGTCCGATTAGTGAGCATATAAGCTTCAGAATTTTCCAATTTTGTCTTGTGAGCAAGGGTTGGGGGAGGGGAAGGGGGGGGGGAGAAAGAAACAGAAGGGTAGGGACAGAAAGCGCAGGGAAGGGAGGCAAGGAAAACCAACATTCCAGATCCCTGTCAAATCTTTCCTTAGTCGAGATGAAACGTACATTTTCAAATATGAAAATTTCAGTTTCCTTGCGAAGATATTACCGTTTCTTTATTAGGTAAATGTCTCTTATCAAGGGGTAACATGACGACGTAAATTACACATAAAGCATTAGTACGTTTTTTTATTTTTTTAATTTGTTTCCTTTGGTAAATTAAAGGGCTACCTCTGTACTGTATTTTATTAATTCTATTCTATTCTACTCTAACCTGTAATTTTTCATAAAATGTTTAGAGAAGTGTTGGCGACTAAACAAATAAATAAACAGGGTATTTTTGCAATCTGGTCAGAGGTGCTGAGCCCAAACCACACCTCATTTGCCTAGTTAACAAGGAGCCACACCCGGTTCTTATTTGCCTCACAGAAGCTCTCCGGAGGGGGGCTGGAAGCTAGATTCTTATTAGTGGAAGGTTGATTTGAATGGTGAGGTAAGGGTTTTCTATGAGTTGCCTTGGAAACTTAACTGAATTGCTGATGGACCCCATTTTTTCTAGGAATAAAGGTGGAGGCCTGGGGAGGCCGGAGAGGTCATGGCTAAGGCACAGCGGACACTTCCGTGGCGTCCGCCCGAACCCATCTACATCTCAAGATGTAGATGGGTTCGGGCGGACGCCACGGCAACGTGTCTATATATCTTTAAGACTCTGTCTACCGTTCACTTCCATTCCATACCTTTTTCCCCGTTTGACGACCCCGTAATAGAATCGTCGTGGCTGGGCTACGACAAAGAAGAAACAGAATTTAATTTGAAATTTTAGTTTGAAAATAAGAAGAATATTCAATTGTTTGAAAATAATCCGGAAATGATTATAAAAATTTAGTATTTACTCTAATTAAAAATTCAACTCAATAGATATAAAATGAATAAGAATTCATGAGAATGTTTTCTTTTTCCCTTTTGTGTAGAAGAGTGTTTGCGACACTTTATTTATGTACATGAGTGTCAGGTGTCCATGGTCATACTTACTCAGGCGTGCTGTGGTCAGAGGAGGTAACATACTTCATGTACTTGGTTGTTCCTTTAGAGCGCCCAACTATGCTTCTGCATGTGCATATAGAGTGCTTTCAATGAAATGTTTCCGTTCCAAATAAAAATGGTATATTTAAAATGAGAAACACTGGTGAAATATTTTGGGGAGTCTAATAATAATTTGGCAAATATTCATCAAGAGGGGGTTTTAAAGTGCTTGTTACATAGTTTTTGGGTTTACAATTAAAGACTAAGATTGTGAGTTGACATTCAAAGTTGAACGGGTAACTAGAGTTGAGTAGCAGGGACCAAAGACACTTTCCTGCCTGAAACCCTGGAAAAACCGGGTGAGCAACGTGAAACAACAGTTCTCAGAGACTGAGTGAGCATTATGCAATGAAGGACAGCAATCATTAAAAGATGGGAAACCAATGAGGTGAACCCTTGGATTCTTCCAGGTGACTTGCTCATTGTTATGGTCTGAATGGGATGTACACCGCTTTTGTACACCAAGGAGCTGTCCCTCAATATTGTAGCTTAAATCACTACGCTAACTGGCAGGAGATGGTTCCTGCAATTGAATTGCTTATGCCGTTCTGTTGAGAAATGGTACTAAGTATGTGTAGTAAGGATTTTGCCATCAGGTTAGCTTACTAAAGGGTGGTTCCTCTTATGAAATAGGAAGTAAGTTTGTTGTAAGAATGTATCCATGTTACGCATATAAAGCATTTCCTGGTTGCTTTGAACTGAGTGACACTTCAGTTAAGTATTGACCATTGGAAACAGTATGTAGTCAACATGGCATAATTGAACATCAGTAAATAACGAAACAGAAGACCAAGATACTAATGCCCTGAGTATAGAGCTTTGTGAAAAGTCTTTGAACCCTGTTGGGGTTCCTTTACTGAAACTATCCAATGGATTTAATATCAAACTAAACCGGAGTTAAATGACTTGAGTATGTTAAGGTCCTCCTTTTTTGCTTTTCTCCATTATACAACGGAGGCAATTTAATTGATGATTGGTAAGTGTTCAATAGAAACAAACCATAAATATTCGTGCAATGTTTATTTGCCATAAGAGAACTTGATAAACCGCCTAGTGCAAACAGAGATCTGGTTAGTTCACACATATGTTTTCTTCCATAAATAAATATTGTTTTCTGAAATTTATTGTGTAGTTTCTTGAGCATCTGCTAGTGTTATCATTTTAGTGTAGTAATTCCCTTGAGTCAGAAAAGAGTAGGATGTCACTAGATCCAATAAGAACTAACTTAAAATGCACATGAAATCCGTGGTGCTGCCCAATCAGAATAAAGAAGATAACACATGTAAGTGCATCGATATACCGTTCAGATGGTAAAATTAAACATTTGGAAGTATTTCATGAACTATTCAAGGGAATGTCATGATAGTGTCTAAGGGATGGAAAAGAAGACAGTGAAATGTCTTACAAAGTGTCAAAAAATGTAACACGAGGTGAGAATGAAAGCTGGAGGCATAGGTAGAAGATGTAGGCCATACGAACTCATCAGACTAAGTGTAACCTCTATAGGGGATGAGGATGGTAAGACCAACACCGTGGTA
The DNA here is from genome assembly GCA_037038555.1 of Rhynchonycteris naso. Lineage (NCBI taxonomy): Eukaryota > Metazoa > Chordata > Mammalia > Chiroptera > Emballonuridae > Rhynchonycteris > Rhynchonycteris naso. The sequence continues at coordinate 85,844,366 of CM073003.1, forward strand.
AATATGGAGTCCGATTAGTGAGCATATAAGCTTCAGAATTTTCCAATTTTGTCTTGTGAGCAAGGGTTGGGGGAGGGGAAGGGGGGGGGGGAGAAAGAAACAGAAGGGTAGGGACAGAAAGCGCAGGGAAGGGAGGCAAGGAAAACCAACATTCCAGATCCCTGTCAAATCTTTCCTTAGTCGAGATGAAACGTACATTTTCAAATATGAAAATTTCAGTTTCCTTGCGAAGATATTACCGTTTCTTTATTAGGTAAATGTCTCTTATCAAGGGGTAACATGACGACGTAAATTACACATAAAGCATTAGTACGTTTTTTTATTTTTTTAATTTGTTTCCTTTGGTAAATTAAAGGGCTACCTCTGTACTGTATTTTATTAATTCTATTCTATTCTACTCTAACCTGTAATTTTTCATAAAATGTTTAGAGAAGTGTTGGCGACTAAACAAATAAATAAACAGGGTATTTTTGCAATCTGGTCAGAGGTGCTGAGCCCAAACCACACCTCATTTGCCTAGTTAACAAGGAGCCACACCCGGTTCTTATTTGCCTCACAGAAGCTCTCCGGAGGGGGGCTGGAAGCTAGATTCTTATTAGTGGAAGGTTGATTTGAATGGTGAGGTAAGGGTTTTCTATGAGTTGCCTTGGAAACTTAACTGAATTGCTGATGGACCCCATTTTTTCTAGGAATAAAGGTGGAGGCCTGGGGAGGCCGGAGAGGTCATGGCTAAGGCACAGCGGACACTTCCGTGGCGTCCGCCCGAACCCATCTACATCTCAAGATGTAGATGGGTTCGGGCGGACGCCACGGCAACGTGTCTATATATCTTTAAGACTCTGTCTACCGTTCACTTCCATTCCATACCTTTTTCCCCGTTTGACGACCCCGTAATAGAATCGTCGTGGCTGGGCTACGACAAAGAAGAAACAGAATTTAATTTGAAATTTTAGTTTGAAAATAAGAAGAATATTCAATTGTTTGAAAATAATCCGGAAATGATTATAAAAATTTAGTATTTACTCTAATTACAAATTCAACTCAATAGATATAAAATGAATAAGAATTCATGAGAATGTTTTCTTTTTCCCTTTTGTGTAGAAGAGTGTTTGCGACACTTTATTTATGTACATGAGTGTCAGGTGTCCATGGTCATACTTACTCAGGCGTGCTGTGGTCAGAGGAGGTAACATACTTCATGTACTTGGTTGTTCCTTTAGAGCGCCCAACTATGCTTCTGCATGTGCATATAGAGTGCTTTCAATGAAATGTTTCCGTTCCAAATAAAAATGGTATATTTAAAATGAGAAACACTGGTGAAATATTTTGGGGAGTCTAATAATAATTTGGCAAATATTCATCAAGAGGGGGTTTTAAAGTGCTTGTTACATAGTTTTTGGGTTTACAATTAAAGACTAAGATTGTGAGTTGACATTCAAAGTTGAACGGGTAACTAGAGTTGAGTAGCAGGGACCAAAGACACTTTCCTGCCTGAAACCCTGGAAAAACCGGGTGAGCAACGTGAAACAACAGTTCTCAGAGACTGAGTGAGCATTATGCAATGAAGGACAGCAATCATTAAAAGATGGGAAACCAATGAGGTGAACCCTTGGATTCTTCCAGGTGACTTGCTCATTGTTATGGTCTGAATGGGATGTACACCGCTTTTGTACACCAAGGAGCTGTCCCTCAATATTGTAGCTTAAATCACTACGCTAACTGGCAGGAGATGGTTCCTGCAATTGAATTGCTTATGCCGTTCTGTTGAGAAATGGTACTAAGTATGTGTAGTAAGGATTTTGCCATCAGGTTAGCTTACTAAAGGGTGGTTCCTCTTATGAAATAGGAAGTAAGTTTGTTGTAAGAATGTATCCATGTTACGCATATAAAGCATTTCCTGGTTGCTTTGAACTGAGTGACACTTCAGTTAAGTATTGACCATTGGAAACAGTATGTAGTCAACATGGCATAATTGAACATCAGTAAATAACGAAACAGAAGACCAAGATACTAATGCCCTGAGTATAGAGCTTTGTGAAAAGTCTTTGAACCCTGTTGGGGTTCCTTTACTGAAACTATCCAATGGATTTAATATCAAACTAAACCGGAGTTAAATGACTTGAGTATGTTAAGGTCCTCCTTTTTTGCTTTTCTCCATTATACAACGGAGGCAATTTAATTGATGATTGGTAAGTGTTCAATAGAAACAAACCATAAATATTCGTGCAATGTTTATTTGCCATAAGAGAACTTGATAAACCGCCTAGTGCAAACAGAGATCTGGTTAGTTCACACATATGTTTTCTTCCATAAATAAATATTGTTTTCTGAAATTTATTGTGTAGTTTCTTGAGCATCTGCTAGTGTTATCATTTTAGTGTAGTAATTCCCTTGAGTCAGAAAAGAGTAGGATGTCACTAGATCCAATAAGAACTAACTTAAAATGCACATGAAATCCGTGGTGCTGCCCAATCAGAATAAAGAAGATAACACATGTAAGTGCATCGATATACCGTTCAGATGGTAAAATTAAACATTTGGAAGTATTTCATGAACTATTCAAGGGAATGTCATGATAGTGTCTAAGGGATGGAAAAGAAGACAGTGAAATGTCTTACAAAGTGTCAAAAAATGTAACACAAGGTGAGAATGAAAGCTGGAGGCATAGGTAGAAGATGTAGGCCATACGAACTCATCAGACTAAGTGTAACCTCTATAGGGGATGAGGATGGTAAGACCAACACCGTGGTAAATATGGAGTCCGATTAGTGAGCATATAAGCTTCAGAATTTTCCAATTTTGTCTTGTGAGCAAGGGTTGGGGGAGGGGAAGGGGGGGGAGAAAGAAACAGAAGGGTAGGGACAGAAAGCGCAGGGAAGGGAGGCAAGGAAAACCAACATTCCAGATCCCTGTCAAATCTTTCCTTAGTCGAGATGAAACGTACATTTTCAAATATGAAAATTTCAGTTTCCTTGCGAAGATATTACCGTTTCTTTATTAGGTAAATGTCTCTTATCAAGGGGTAACATGACGACGTAAATTACACATAAAGCATTAGTACGTTTTTTTATTTTTTTAATTTGTTTCCTTTGGTAAATTAAAGGGCTACCTCTGTACTGTATTTTATTAATTCTATTCTATTCTACTCTAACCTGTAATTTTTCATAAAATGTTTAGAGAAGTGTTGGCGACTAAACAAATAAATAAACAGGGTATTTTTGCAATCTGGTCAGAGGTGCTGAGCCCAAACCACACCTCATTTGCCTAGTTAACAAGGAGCCACACCCGGTTCTTATTTGCCTCACAGAAGCTCTCCGGAGGGGGGCTGGAAGCTAGATTCTTATTAGTGGAAGGTTGATTTGAATGGTGAGGTAAGGGTTTTCTATGAGTTGCCTTGGAAACTTAACTGAATTGCTGATGGACCCCATTTTTTCTAGGAATAAAGGTGGAGGCCTGGGGAGGCCGGAGAGGTCATGGCTAAGGCACAGCGGACACTTCCGTGGCGTCCGCCCGAACCCATCTACATCTCAAGATGTAGATGGGTTCGGGCGGACGCCACGGCAACGTGTCTATATATCTTTAAGACTCTGTCTACCGTTCACTTCCATTCCATACCTTTTTCCCCGTTTGACGACCCCGTAATAGAATCGTCGTGGCTGGGCTACGACAAAGAAGAAACAGAATTTAATTTGAAATTTTAGTTTGAAAATAAGAAGAATATTCAATTGTTTGAAAATAATCCGGAAATGATTATAAAAATTTAGTATTTACTCTAATTACAAATTCAACTCAATAGATATAAAATGAATAAGAATTCATGAGAATGTTTTCTTTTTCCCTTTTGTGTAGAAGAGTGTTTGCGACACTTTATTTATGTACATGAGTGTCAGGTGTCCATGGTCATACTTACTCAGGCGTGCTGTGGTCAGAGGAGGTAACATACTTCATGTACTTGGTTGTTCCTTTAGAGCGCCCAACTATGCTTCTGCATGTGCATATAGAGTGCTTTCAATGAAATGTTTCCGTTCCAAATAAAAATGGTATATTTAAAATGAGAAACACTGGTGAAATATTTTGGGGAGTCTAATAATAATTTGGCAAATATTCATCAAGAGGGGGTTTTAAAGTGCTTGTTACATAGTTTTTGGGTTTACAATTAAAGACTAAGATTGTGAGTTGACATTCAAAGTTGAACGGGTAACTAGAGTTGAGTAGCAGGGACCAAAGACACTTTCCTGCCTGAAACCCTGGAAAAACCGGGTGAGCAACGTGAAACAACAGTTCTCAGAGACTGAGTGAGCATTATGCAATGAAGGACAGCAATCATTAAAAGATGGGAAACCAATGAGGTGAACCCTTGGATTCTTCCAGGTGACTTGCTCATTGTTATGGTCTGAATGGGATGTACACCGCTTTTGTACACCAAGGAGCTGTCCCTCAATATTGTAGCTTAAATCACTACGCTAACTGGCAGGAGATGGTTCCTGCAATTGAATTGCTTATGCCGTTCTGTTGAGAAATGGTACTAAGTATGTGTAGTAAGGATTTTGCCATCAGGTTAGCTTACTAAAGGGTGGTTCCTCTTATGAAATAGGAAGTAAGTTTGTTGTAAGAATGTATCCATGTTACGCATATAAAGCATTTCCTGGTTGCTTTGAACTGAGTGACACTTCAGTTAAGTATTGACCATTGGAAACAGTATGTAGTCAACATGGCATAATTGAACATCAGTAAATAACGAAACAGAAGACCAAGATACTAATGCCCTGAGTATAGAGCTTTGTGAAAAGTCTTTGAACCCTGTTGGGGTTCCTTTACTGAAACTATCCAATGGATTTAATATCAAACTAAACCGGAGTTAAATGACTTGAGTATGTTAAGGTCCTCCTTTTTTGCTTTTCTCCATTATACAACGGAGGCAATTTAATTGATGATTGGTAAGTGTTCAATAGAAACAAACCATAAATATTCGTGCAATGTTTATTTGCCATAAGAGAACTTGATAAACCGCCTAGTGCAAACAGAGATCTGGTTAGTTCACACATATGTTTTCTTCCATAAATAAATATTGTTTTCTGAAATTTATTGTGTAGTTTCTTGAGCATCTGCTAGTGTTATCATTTTAGTGTAGTAATTCCCTTGAGTCAGAAAAGAGTAGGATGTCACTAGATCCAATAAGAACTAACTTAAAATGCACATGAAATCCGTGGTGCTGCCCAATCAGAATAAAGAAGATAACACATGTAAGTGCATCGATATACCGTTCAGATGGTAAAATTAAACATTTGGAAGTATTTCATGAACTATTCAAGGGAATGTCATGATAGTGTCTAAGGGATGGAAAAGAAGACAGTGAAATGTCTTACAAAGTGTCAAAAAATGTAACACAAGGTGAGAATGAAAGCTGGAGGCATAGGTAGAAGATGTAGGCCATACGAACTCATCAGACTAAGTGTAACCTCTATAGGGGATGAGGATGGTAAGACCAACACCGTGGTAAATATGGAGTCCGATTAGTGAGCATATAAGCTTCAGAATTTTCCAATTTTGTCTTGTGAGCAAGGGTTGGGGGAGGGGAAGGGGGGGGGGAGAAAGAAACAGAAGGGTAGGGACAGAAAGCGCAGGGAAGGGAGGCAAGGAAAACCAACATTCCAGATCCCTGTCAAATCTTTCCTTAGTCGAGATGAAACGTACATTTTCAAATATGAAAATTTCAGTTTCCTTGCGAAGATATTACCGTTTCTTTATTAGGTAAATGTCTCTTATCAAGGGGTAACATGACGACGTAAATTACACATAAAGCATTAGTACGTTTTTTTATTTTTATATTTGTTTCCTTTGGTAAATTAAAGGGCTACCTCTGTACTGTATTTTATTAATTCTATTCTATTCTACTCTAACCTGTAATTTTTCATAAAATGTTTAGAGAAGTGTTGGCGACTAAACAAATAAATAAACAGGGTATTTTTGCAATCTGGTCAGAGGTGCTGAGCCCAAACCACACCTCATTTGCCTAGTTAACAAGGAGCCACACCCGGTTCTTATTTGCCTCACAGAAGCTCTCCGGAGGGGGGCTGGAAGCTAGATTCTTATTAGTGGAAGGTTGATTTGAATGGTGAGGTAAGGGTTTTCTATGAGTTGCCTTGGAAACTTAACTGAATTGCTGATGGACCCCATTTTTTCTAGGAATAAAGGTGGAGGCCTGGGGAGGCCGGAGAGGTCATGGCTAAGGCACAGCGGACACTTCCGTGGCGTCCGCCCGAACCCATCTACATCTCAAGATGTAGATGGGTTCGGGCGGACGCCACGGCAACGTGTCTATATATCTTTAAGACTCTGTCTACCGTTCACTTCCATTCCATACCTTTTTCCCCGTTTGACGACCCCGTAATAGAATCGTCGTGGCTGGGCTACGACAAAGAAGAAACAGAATTTAATTTGAAATTTTAGTTTGAAAATAAGAAGAATATTCAATTGTTTGAAAATAATCCGGAAATGATTATAAAAATTTAGTATTTACTCTAATTACAAATTCAACTCAATAGATATAAAATGAATAAGAATTCATGAGAATGTTTTCTTTTTCCCTTTTGTGTAGAAGAGTGTTTGCGACACTTTATTTATGTACATGAGTGTCAGGTGTCCATGGTCATACTTACTCAGGCGTGCTGTGGTCAGAGGAGGTAACATACTTCATGTACTTGGTTGTTCCTTTAGAGCGCCCAACTATGCTTCTGCATGTGCATATAGAGTGCTTTCAATGAAATGTTTCCGTTCCAAATAAAAATGGTATATTTAAAATGAGAAACACTGGTGAAATATTTTGGGGAGTCTAATAATAATTTGGCAAATATTCATCAAGAGGGGGTTTTAAAGTGCTTGTTACATAGTTTTTGGGTTTACAATTAAAGACTAAGATTGTGAGTTGACATTCAAAGTTGAACGGGTAACTAGAGTTGAGTAGCAGGGACCAAAGACACTTTCCTGCCTGAAACCCTGGAAAAACCGGGTGAGCAACGTGAAACAACAGTTCTCAGAGACTGAGTGAGCATTATGCAATGAAGGACAGCAATCATTAAAAGATGGGAAACCAATGAGGTGAACCCTTGGATTCTTCCAGGTGACTTGCTCATTGTTATGGTCTGAATGGGATGTACACCGCTTTTGTACACCAAGGAGCTGTCCCTCAATATTGTAGCTTAAATCACTACGCTAACTGGCAGGAGATGGTTCCTGCAATTGAATTGCTTATGCCGTTCTGTTGAGAAATGGTACTAAGTATGTGTAGTAAGGATTTTGCCATCAGGTTAGCTTACTAAAGGGTGGTTCCTCTTATGAAATAGGAAGTAAGTTTGTTGTAAGAATGTATCCATGTTACGCATATAAAGCATTTCCTGGTTGCTTTGAACTGAGTGACACTTCAGTTAAGTATTGACCATTGGAAACAGTATGTAGTCAACATGGCATAATTGAACATCAGTAAATAACGAAACAGAAGACCAAGATACTAATGCCCTGAGTATAGAGCTTTGTGAAAAGTCTTTGAACCCTGTTGGGGTTCCTTTACTGAAACTATCCAATGGATTTAATATCAAACTAAACCGGAGTTAAATGACTTGAGTATGTTAAGGTCCTCCTTTTTTGCTTTTCTCCATTATACAACGGAGGCAATTTAATTGATGATTGGTAAGTGTTCAATAGAAACAAACCATAAATATTCGTGCAATGTTTATTTGCCATAAGAGAACTTGATAAACCGCCTAGTGCAAACAGAGATCTGGTTAGTTCACACATATGTTTTCTTCCATAACTAAATATTGTTTTCTGAAATTTATTGTGTAGTTTCTTGAGCATCTGCTAGTGTTATCATTTTAGTGTAGTAATTCCCTTGAGTCAGAAAAGAGTAGGATGTCACTAGATCCAATAAGAACTAACTTAAAATGCACATGAAATCCGTGGTGCTGCCCAATCAGAATAAAGAAGATAACACATGTAAGTGCATCGATATACCGTTCAGATGGTAAAATTAAACATTTGGAAGTATTTCATGAACTATTCAAGGGAATGTCATGATAGTGTCTAAGGGATGGAAAAGAAGACAGTGAAATGTCTTACAAAGTGTCAAAAAATGTAACACGAGGTGAGAATGAAAGCTGGAGGCATAGGTAGAAGATGTAGGCCATACGAACTCATCAGACTAAGTGTAACCTCTATAGGGGATGAGGATGGTAAGACCAACACCGTGGTAAATATGGAGTCCGATTAGTGAGCATATAAGCTTCAGAATTTTCCAATTTTGTCTTGTGAGCAAGGGTTGGGGGAGGGGAAGGGGGGGGGGAGAAAGAAACAGAAGGGTAGGGACAGAAAGCGCAGGGAAGGGAGGCAAGGAAAACCAACATTCCAGATCCCTGTCAAATCTTTCCTTAGTCGAGATGAAACGTACATTTTCAAATATGAAAATTTCAGTTTCCTTGCGAAGATATTACCGTTTCTTTATTAGGTAAATGTCTCTTATCAAGGGGTAACATGACGACGTAAATTACACATAAAGCATTAGTACGTTTTTTTATTTTTTTAATTTGTTTCCTTTGGTAAATTAAAGGGCTACCTCTGTACTGTATTTTATTAATTCTATTCTATTCTACTCTAACCTGTAATTTTTCATAAAATGTTTAGAGAAGTGTTGGCGACTAAACAAATAAATAAACAGGGTATTTTTGCAATCTGGTCAGAGGTGCTGAGCCCAAACCACACCTCATTTGCCTAGTTAACAAGGAGCCACACCCGGTTCTTATTTGCCTCACAGAAGCTCTCCGGAGGGGGGCTGGAAGCTAGATTCTTATTAGTGGAAGGTTGATTTGAATGGTGAGGTAAGGGTTTTCTATGAGTTGCCTTGGAAACTTAACTGAATTGCTGATGGACCCCATTTTTTCTAGGAATAAAGGTGGAGGCCTGGGGAGGCCGGAGAGGTCATGGCTAAGGCACAGCGGACACTTCCGTGGCGTCCGCCCGAACCCATCTACATCTCAAGATGTAGATGGGTTCGGGCGGACGCCACGGCAACGTGTCTATATATCTTTAAGACTCTGTCTACCGTTCACTTCCATTCCATACCTTTTTCCCCGTTTGACGACCCCGTAATAGAATCGTCGTGGCTGGGCTACGACAAAGAAGAAACAGAATTTAATTTGAAATTTTAGTTTGAAAATAAGAAGAATATTCAATTGTTTGAAAATAATCCGGAAATGATTATAAAAATTTAGTATTTACTCTAATTACAAATTCAACTCAATAGATATAAAATGAATAAGAATTCATGAGAATGTTTTCTTTTTCCCTTTTGTGTAGAAGAGTGTTTGCGACACTTTATTTATGTACATGAGTGTCAGGTGTCCATGGTCATACTTACTCAGGCGTGCTGTGGTCAGAGGAGGTAACATACTTCATGTACTTGGTTGTTCCTTTAGAGCGCCCAACTATGCTTCTGCATGTGCATATAGAGTGCTTTCAATGAAATGTTTCCGTTCCAAATAAAAATGGTATATTTAAAATGAGAAACACTGGTGAAATATTTTGGGGAGTCTAATAATAATTTGGCAAATATTCATCAAGAGGGGGTTTTAAAGTGCTTGTTACATAGTTTTTGGGTTTACAATTAAAGACTAAGATTGTGAGTTGACATTCAAAGTTGAACGGGTAACTAGAGTTGAGTAGCAGGGACCAAAGACACTTTCCTGCCTGAAACCCTGGAAAAACCGGGTGAGCAACGTGAAACAACAGTTCTCAGAGACTGAGTGAGCATTATGCAATGAAGGACAGCAATCATTAAAAGATGGGAAACCAATGAGGTGAACCCTTGGATTCTTCCAGGTGACTTGCTCATTGTTATGGTCTGAATGGGATGTACACCGCTTTTGTACACCAAGGAGCTGTCCCTCAATATTGTAGCTTAAATCACTACGCTAACTGGCAGGAGATGGTTCCTGCAATTGAATTGCTTATGCCGTTCTGTTGAGAAATGGTACTAAGTATGTGTAGTAAGGATTTTGCCATCAGGTTAGCTTACTAAAGGGTGGTTCCTCTTATGAAATAGGAAGTAAGTTTGTTGTAAGAATGTATCCATGTTACGCATATAAAGCATTTCCTGGTTGCTTTGAACTGAGTGACACTTCAGTTAAGTATTGACCATTGGAAACAGTATGTAGTCAACATGGCATAATTGAACATCAGTAAATAACGAAACAGAAGACCAAGATACTAATGCCCTGAGTATAGAGCTTTGTGAAAAGTCTTTGAACCCTGTTGGGGTTCCTTTACTGAAACTATCCAATGGATTTAATATCAAACTAAACCGGAGTTAAATGACTTGAGTATGTTAAGGTCCTCCTTTTTTGCTTTTCTCCATTATACAACGGAGGCAATTTAATTGATGATTGGTAAGTGTTCAATAGAAACAAACCATAAATATTCGTGCAATGTTTATTTGCCATAAGAGAACTTGATAAACCGCCTAGTGCAAACAGAGATCTGGTTAGTTCACACATATGTTTTCTTCCATAACTAAATATTGTTTTCTGAAATTTATTGTGTAGTTTCTTGAGCATCTGCTAGTGTTATCATTTTAGTGTAGTAATTCCCTTGAGTCAGAAAAGAGTAGGATGTCACTAGATCCAATAAGAACTAACTTAAAATGCACATGAAATCCGTGGTGCTGCCCAATCAGAATAAAGAAGATAACACATGTAAGTGCATCGATATACCGTTCAGATGGTAAAATTAAACATTTGGAAGTATTTCATGAACTATTCAAGGGAATGTCATGATAGTGTCTAAGGGATGGAAAAGAAGACAGTGAAATGTCTTACAAAGTGTCAAAAAATGTAACACGAGGTGAGAATGAAAGCTGGAGGCATAGGTAGAAGATGTAGGCCATACGAACTCATCAGACTAAGTGTAACCTCTATAGGGGATGAGGATGGTAAGACCAACACCGTGGTAAATATGGAGTCCGATTAGTGAGCATATAAGCTTCAGAATTTTCCAATTTTGTCTTGTGAGCAAGGGTTGGGGGAGGGGAAGGGGGGGGGGGAGAAAGAAACAGAAGGGTAGGGACAGAAAGCGCAGGGAAGGGAGGCAAGGAAAACCAACATTCCAGATCCCTGTCAAATCTTTCCTTAGTCGAGATGAAACGTACATTTTCAAATATGAAAATTTCAGTTTCCTTGCGAAGATATTACCGTTTCTTTATTAGGTAAATGTCTCTTATCAAGGGGTAACATGACGACGTAAATTACACATAAAGCATTAGTACGTTTTTTTATTTTTTTAATTTGTTTCCTTTGGTAAATTAAAGGGCTACCTCTGTACTGTATTTTATTAATTCTATTCTATTCTACTCTAACCTGTAATTTTTCATAAAATGTTTAGAGAAGTGTTGGCGACTAAACAAATAAATAAACAGGGTATTTTTGCAATCTGGTCAGAGGTGCTGAGCCCAAACCACACCTCATTTGCCTAGTTAACAAGGAGCCACACCCGGTTCTTATTTGCCTCACAGAAGCTCTCCGGAGGGGGGCTGGAAGCTAGATTCTTATTAGTGGAAGGTTGATTTGAATGGTGAGGTAAGGGTTTTCTATGAGTTGCCTTGGAAACTTAACTGAATTGCTGATGGACCCCATTTTTTCTAGGAATAAAGGTGGAGGCCTGGGGAGGCCGGAGAGGTCATGGCTAAGGCACAGCGGACACTTCCGTGGCGTCCGCCCGAACCCATCTACATCTCAAGATGTAGATGGGTTCGGGCGGACGCCACGGCAACGTGTCTATATATCTTTAAGACTCTGTCTACCGTTCACTTCCATTCCATACCTTTTTCCCCGTTTGACGACCCCGTAATAGAATCGTCGTGGCTGGGCTACGACAAAGAAGAAACAGAATTTAATTTGAAATTTTAGTTTGAAAATAAGAAGAATATTCAATTGTTTGAAAATAATCCGGAAATGATTATAAAAATTTAGTATTTACTCTAATTACAAATTCAACTCAATAGATATAAAATGAATAAGAATTCATGAGAATGTTTTCTTTTTCCCTTTTGTGTAGAAGAGTGTTTGCGACACTTTATTTATGTACATGAGTGTCAGGTGTCCATGGTCATACTTACTCAGGCGTGCTGTGGTCAGAGGAGGTAACATACTTCATGTACTTGGTTGTTCCTTTAGAGCGCCCAACTATGCTTCTGCATGTGCATATAGAGTGCTTTCAATGAAATGTTTCCGTTCCAAATAAAAATGGTATATTTAAAATGAGAAACACTGGTGAAATATTTTGGGGAGTCTAATAATAATTTGGCAAATATTCATCAAGAGGGGGTTTTAAAGTGCTTGTTACATAGTTTTTGGGTTTACAATTAAAGACTAAGATTGTGAGTTGACATTCAAAGTTGAACGGGTAACTAGAGTTGAGTAGCAGGGACCAAAGACACTTTCCTGCCTGAAACCCTGGAAAAACCGGGTGAGCAACGTGAAACAACAGTTCTCAGAGACTGAGTGAGCATTATGCAATGAAGGACAGCAATCATTAAAAGATGGGAAACCAATGAGGTGAACCCTTGGATTCTTCCAGGTGACTTGCTCATTGTTATGGTCTGAATGGGATGTACACCGCTTTTGTACACCAAGGAGCTGTCCCTCAATATTGTAGCTTAAATCACTACGCTAACTGGCAGGAGATGGTTCCTGCAATTGAATTGCTTATGCCGTTCTGTTGAGAAATGGTACTAAGTATGTGTAGTAAGGATTTTGCCATCAGGTTAGCTTACTAAAGGGTGGTTCCTCTTATGAAATAGGAAGTAAGTTTGTTGTAAGAATGTATCCATGTTACGCATATAAAGCATTTCCTGGTTGCTTTGAACTGAGTGACACTTCAGTTAAGTATTGACCATTGGAAACAGTATGTAGTCAACATGGCATAATTGAACATCAGTAAATAACGAAACAGAAGACCAAGATACTAATGCCCTGAGTATAGAGCTTTGTGAAAAGTCTTTGAACCCTGTTGGGGTTCCTTTACTGAAACTATCCAATGGATTTAATATCAAACTAAACCGGAGTTAAATGACTTGAGTATGTTAAGGTCCTCCTTTTTTGCTTTTCTCCATTATACAACGGAGGCAATTTAATTGATGATTGGTAAGTGTTCAATAGAAACAAACCATAAATATTCGTGCAATGTTTATTTGCCATAAGAGAACTTGATAAACCGCCTAGTGCAAACAGAGATCTGGTTAGTTCACACATATGTTTTCTTCCATAAATAAATATTGTTTTCTGAAATTTATTGTGTAGTTTCTTGAGCATCTGCTAGTGTTATCATTTTAGTGTAGTAATTCCCTTGAGTCAGAAAAGAGTAGGATGTCACTAGATCCAATAAGAACTAACTTAAAATGCACATGAAATCCGTGGTGCTGCCCAATCAGAATAAAGAAGATAACACATGTAAGTGCATCGATATACCGTTCAGATGGTAAAATTAAACATTTGGAAGTATTTCATGAACTATTCAAGGGAATGTCATGATAGTGTCTAAGGGATGGAAAAGAAGACAGTGAAATGTCTTACAAAGTGTCAAAAAATGTAACACGAGGTGAGAATGAAAGCTGGAGGCATAGGTAGAAGATGTAGGCCATACGAACTCATCAGACTAAGTGTAACCTCTATAGGGGATGAGGATGGTAAGACCAACACCGTGGTAAATATGGAGTCCGATTAGTGAGCATATAAGCTTCAGAATTTTCCAATTTTGTCTTGTGAGCAAGGGTTGGGGGAGGGGAAGGGGGGGGGGGAGAAAGAAACAGAAGGGTAGGGACAGAAAGCGCAGGGAAGGGAGGCAAGGAAAACCAACATTCCAGATCCCTGTCAAATCTTTCCTTAGTCGAGATGAAACGTACATTTTCAAATATGAAAATTTCAGTTTCCTTGCGAAGATATTACCGTTTCTTTATTAGGTAAATGTCTCTTATCAAGGGGTAACATGACGACGTAAATTACACATAAAGCATTAGTACGTTTTTTTATTTTTTTAATTTGTTTCCTTTGGTAAATTAAAGGGCTACCTCTGTACTGTATTTTATTAATTCTATTCTATTCTACTCTAACCTGTAATTTTTCATAAAATGTTTAGAGAAGTGTTGGCGACTAAACAAATAAATAAACAGGGTATTTTTGCAATCTGGTCAGAGGTGCTGAGCCCAAACCACACCTCATTTGCCTAGTTAACAAGGAGCCACACCCGGTTCTTATTTGCCTCACAGAAGCTCTCCGGAGGGGGGCTGGAAGCTAGATTCTTATTAGTGGAAGGTTGATTTGAATGGTGAGGTAAGGGTTTTCTATGAGTTGCCTTGGAAACTTAACTGAATTGCTGATGGACCCCATTTTTTCTAGGAATAAAGGTGGAGGCCTGGGGAGGCCGGAGAGGTCATGGCTAAGGCACAGCGGACACTTCCGTGGCGTCCGCCCGAACCCATCTACATCTCAAGATGTAGATGGGTTCGGGCGGACGCCACGGCAACGTGTCTATATATCTTTAAGACTCTGTCTACCGTTCACTTCCATTCCATACCTTTTTCCCCGTTTGACGACCCCGTAATAGAATCGTCGTGGCTGGGCTACGACAAAGAAGAAACAGAATTTAATTTGAAATTTTAGTTTGAAAATAAGAAGAATATTCAATTGTTTGAAAATAATCCGGAAATGATTATAAAAATTTAGTATTTACTCTAATTAAAAATTCAACTCAATAGATATAAAATGAATAAGAATTCATGAGAATGTTTTCTTTTTCCCTTTTGTGTAGAAGAGTGTTTGCGACACTTTATTTATGTACATGAGTGTCAGGTGTCCATGGTCATACTTACTCAGGCGTGCTGTGGTCAGAGGAGGTAACATACTTCATGTACTTGGTTGTTCCTTTAGAGCGCCCAACTATGCTTCTGCATGTGCATATAGAGTGCTTTCAATGAAATGTTTCCGTTCCAAATAAAAATGGTATATTTAAAATGAGAAACACTGGTGAAATATTTTGGGGAGTCTAATAATAATTTGGCAAATATTCATCAAGAGGGGGTTTTAAAGTGCTTGTTACATAGTTTTTGGGTTTACAATTAAAGACTAAGATTGTGAGTTGACATTCAAAGTTGAACGGGTAACTAGAGTTGAGTAGCAGGGACCAAAGACACTTTCCTGCCTGAAACCCTGGAAAAACCGGGTGAGCAACGTGAAACAACAGTTCTCAGAGACTGAGTGAGCATTATGCAATGAAGGACAGCAATCATTAAAAGATGGGAAACCAATGAGGTGAACCCTTGGATTCTTCCAGGTGACTTGCTCATTGTTATGGTCTGAATGGGATGTACACCGCTTTTGTACACCAAGGAGCTGTCCCTCAATATTGTAGCTTAAATCACTACGCTAACTGGCAGGAGATGGTTCCTGCAATTGAATTGCTTATGCCGTTCTGTTGAGAAATGGTACTAAGTATGTGTAGTAAGGATTTTGCCATCAGGTTAGCTTACTAAAGGGTGGTTCCTCTTATGAAATAGGAAGTAAGTTTGTTGTAAGAATGTATCCATGTTACGCATATAAAGCATTTCCTGGTTGCTTTGAACTGAGTGACACTTCAGTTAAGTATTGACCATTGGAAACAGTATGTAGTCAACATGGCATAATTGAACATCAGTAAATAACGAAACAGAAGACCAAGATACTAATGCCCTGAGTATAGAGCTTTGTGAAAAGTCTTTGAACCCTGTTGGGGTTCCTTTACTGAAACTATCCAATGGATTTAATATCAAACTAAACCGGAGTTAAATGACTTGAGTATGTTAAGGTCCTCCTTTTTTGCTTTTCTCCATTATACAACGGAGGCAATTTAATTGATGATTGGTAAGTGTTCAATAGAAACAAACCATAAATATTCGTGCAATGTTTATTTGCCATAAGAGAACTTGATAAACCGCCTAGTGCAAACAGAGATCTGGTTAGTTCACACATATGTTTTCTTCCATAAATAAATATTGTTTTCTGAAATTTATTGTGTAGTTTCTTGAGCATCTGCTAGTGTTATCATTTTAGTGTAGTAATTCCCTTGAGTCAGAAAAGAGTAGGATGTCACTAGATCCAATAAGAACTAACTTAAAATGCACATGAAATCCGTGGTGCTGCCCAATCAGAATAAAGAAGATAACACATGTAAGTGCATCGATATACCGTTCAGATGGTAAAATTAAACATTTGGAAGTATTTCATGAACTATTCAAGGGAATGTCATGATAGTGTCTAAGGGATGGAAAAGAAGACAGTGAAATGTCTTACAAAGTGTCAAAAAATGTAACACGAGGTGAGAATGAAAGCTGGAGGCATAGGTAGAAGATGTAGGCCATACGAACTCATCAGACTAAGTGTAACCTCTATAGGGGATGAGGATGGTAAGACCAACACCGTGGTAAATATGGAGTCCGATTAGTGAGCATATAAGCTTCAGAATTTTCCAATTTTGTCTTGTGAGCAAGGGTTGGGGGAGGGGAAGGGGGGGGGGAGAAAGAAACAGAAGGGTAGGGACAGAAAGCGCAGGGAAGGGAGGCAAGGAAAACCAACATTCCAGATCCCTGTCAAATCTTTCCTTAGTCGAGATGAAACGTACATTTTCAAATATGAAAATTTCAGTTTCCTTGCGAAGATATTACCGTTTCTTTATTAGGTAAATGTCTCTTATCAAGGGGTAACATGACGACGTAAATTACACATAAAGCATTAGTACGTTTTTTTATTTTTTTAATTTGTTTCCTTTGGTAAATTAAAGGGCTACCTCTGTACTGTATTTTATTAATTCTATTCTATTCTACTCTAACCTGTAATTTTTCATAAAATGTTTAGAGAAGTGTTGGCGACTAAACAAATAAATAAACAGGGTATTTTTGCAATCTGGTCAGAGGTGCTGAGCCCAAACCACACCTCATTTGCCTAGTTAACAAGGAGCCACACCCGGTTCTTATTTGCCTCACAGAAGCTCTCCGGAGGGGGGCTGGAAGCTAGATTCTTATTAGTGGAAGGTTGATTTGAATGGTGAGGTAAGGGTTTTCTATGAGTTGCCTTGGAAACTTAACTGAATTGCTGATGGACCCCATTTTTTCTAGGAATAAAGGTGGAGGCCTGGGGAGGCCGGAGAGGTCATGGCTAAGGCACAGCGGACACTTCCGTGGCGTCCGCCCGAACCCATCTACATCTCAAGATGTAGATGGGTTCGGGCGGACGCCACGGCAACGTGTCTATATATCTTTAAGACTCTGTCTACCGTTCACTTCCATTCCATACCTTTTTCCCCGTTTGACGACCCCGTAATAGAATCGTCGTGGCTGGGCTACGACAAAGAAGAAACAGAATTTAATTTGAAATTTTAGTTTGAAAATAAGAAGAATATTCAATTGTTTGAAAATAATCCGGAAATGATTATAAAAATTTAGTATTTACTCTAATTAAAAATTCAACTCAATAGATATAAAATGAATAAGAATTCATGAGAATGTTTTCTTTTTCCCTTTTGTGTAGAAGAGTGTTTGCGACACTTTATTTATGTACATGAGTGTCAGGTGTCCATGGTCATACTTACTCAGGCGTGCTGTGGTCAGAGGAGGTAACATACTTCATGTACTTGGTTGTTCCTTTAGAGCGCCCAACTATGCTTCTGCATGTGCATATAGAGTGCTTTCAATGAAATGTTTCCGTTCCAAATAAAAATGGTATATTTAAAATGAGAAACACTGGTGAAATATTTTGGGGAGTCTAATAATAATTTGGCAAATATTCATCAAGAGGGGGTTTTAAAGTGCTTGTTACATAGTTTTTGGGTTTACAATTAAAGACTAAGATTGTGAGTTGACATTCAAAGTTGAACGGGTAACTAGAGTTGAGTAGCAGGGACCAAAGACACTTTCCTGCCTGAAACCCTGGAAAAACCGGGTGAGCAACGTGAAACAACAGTTCTCAGAGACTGAGTGAGCATTATGCAATGAAGGACAGCAATCATTAAAAGATGGGAAACCAATGAGGTGAACCCTTGGATTCTTCCAGGTGACTTGCTCATTGTTATGGTCTGAATGGGATGTACACCGCTTTTGTACACCAAGGAGCTGTCCCTCAATATTGTAGCTTAAATCACTACGCTAACTGGCAGGAGATGGTTCCTGCAATTGAATTGCTTATGCCGTTCTGTTGAGAAATGGTACTAAGTATGTGTAGTAAGGATTTTGCCATCAGGTTAGCTTACTAAAGGGTGGTTCCTCTTATGAAATAGGAAGTAAGTTTGTTGTAAGAATGTATCCATGTTACGCATATAAAGCATTTCCTGGTTGCTTTGAACTGAGTGACACTTCAGTTAAGTATTGACCATTGGAAACAGTATGTAGTCAACATGGCAAAATTGAACATCAGTAAATAACGAAACAGAAGACCAAGATACTAATGCCCTGAGTATAGAGCTTTGTGAAAAGTCTTTGAACCCTGTTGGGGTTCCTTTACTGAAACTATCCAATGGATTTAATATCAAACTAAACCGGAGTTAAATGACTTGAGTATGTTAAGGTCCTCCTTTTTTGCTTTTCTCCATTATACAACGGAGGCAATTTAATTGATGATTGGTAAGTGTTCAATAGAAACAAACCATAAATATTCGTGCAATGTTTATTTGCCATAAGAGAACTTGATAAACCGCCTAGTGCAAACAGAGATCTGGTTAGTTCACACATATGTTTTCTTCCATAAATAAATATTGTTTTCTGAAATTTATTGTGTAGTTTCTTGAGCATCTGCTAGTGTTATCATTTTAGTGTAGTAATTCCCTTGAGTCAGAAAAGAGTAGGATGTCACTAGATCCAATAAGAACTAACTTAAAATGCACATGAAATCCGTGGTGCTGCCCAATCAGAATAAAGAAGATAACACATGTAAGTGCATCGATATACCGTTCAGATGGTAAAATTAAACATTTGGAAGTATTTCATGAACTATTCAAGGGAATGTCATGATAGTGTCTAAGGGATGGAAAAGAAGACAGTGAAATGTCTTACAAAGTGTCAAAAAATGTAACACGAGGTGAGAATGAATGCTGGAGGCATAGGTAGAAGATGTAGGCCATACGAACTCATCAGACTAAGTGTAACCTCTATAGGGGATGAGGATGGTAAGACCAACACCGTGGTAAATATGGAGTCCGATTAGTGAGCATATAAGCTTCAGAATTTTCCAATTTTGTCTTGTGAGCAAGGGTTGGGGGAGGGGAAGGGGGGGGGGGAGAAAGAAACAGAAGGGTAGGGACAGAAAGCGCAGGGAAGGGAGGCAAGGAAAACCAACATTCCAGATCCCTGTCAAATCTTTCCTTAGTCGAGATGAAACGTACATTTTCAAATATGAAAATTTCAGTTTCCTTGCGAAGATATTACCGTTTCTTTATTAGGTAAATGTCTCTTATCAAGGGGTAACATGACGACGTAAATTACACATAAAGCATTAGTACGTTTTTTTATTTTTTTAATTTGTTTCCTTTGGTAAATTAAAGGGCTACCTCTGTACTGTATTTTATTAATTCTATTCTATTCTACTCTAACCTGTAATTTTTCATAAAATGTTTAGAGAAGTGTTGGCGACTAAACAAATAAATAAACAGGGTATTTTTGCAATCTGGTCAGAGGTGCTGAGCCCAAACCACACCTCATTTGCCTAGTTAACAAGGAGCCACACCCGGTTCTTATTTGCCTCACAGAAGCTCTCCGGAGGGGGGCTGGAAGCTAGATTCTTATTAGTGGAAGGTTGATTTGAATGGTGAGGTAAGGGTTTTCTATGAGTTGCCTTGGAAACTTAACTGAATTGCTGATGGACCCCATTTTTTCTAGGAATAAAGGTGGAGGCCTGGGGAGGCCGGAGAGGTCATGGCTAAGGCACAGCGGACACTTCCGTGGCGTCCGCCCGAACCCATCTACATCTCAAGATGTAGATGGGTTCGGGCGGACGCCACGGCAACGTGTCTATATATCTTTAAGACTCTGTCTACCGTTCACTTCCATTCCATACCTTTTTCCCCGTTTGACGACCCCGTAATAGAATCGTCGTGGCTGGGCTACGACAAAGAAGAAACAGAATTTAATTTGAAATTTTAGTTTGAAAATAAGAAGAATATTCAATTGTTTGAAAATAATCCGGAAATGATTATAAAAATTTAGTATTTACTCTAATTACAAATTCAACTCAATAGATATAAAATGAATAAGAATTCATGAGAATGTTTTCTTTTTCCCTTTTGTGTAGAAGAGTGTTTGCGACACTTTATTTATGTACATGAGTGTCAGGTGTCCATGGTCATACTTACTCAGGCGTGCTGTGGTCAGAGGAGGTAACATACTTCATGTACTTGGTTGTTCCTTTAGAGCGCCCAACTATGCTTCTGCATGTGCATATAGAGTGCTTTCAATGAAATGTTTCCGTTCCAAATAAAAATGGTATATTTAAAATGAGAAACACTGGTGAAATATTTTGGGGAGTCTAATAATAATTTGGCAAATATTCATCAAGAGGGGGTTTTAAAGTGCTTGTTACATAGTTTTTGGGTTTACAATTAAAGACTAAGATTGTGAGTTGACATTCAAAGTTGAACGGGTAACTAGAGTTGAGTAGCAGGGACCAAAGACACTTTCCTGCCTGAAACCCTGGAAAAACCGGGTGAGCAACGTGAAACAACAGTTCTCAGAGACTGAGTGAGCATTATGCAATGAAGGACAGCAATCATTAAAAGATGGGAAACCAATGAGGTGAACCCTTGGATTCTTCCAGGTGACTTGCTCATTGTTATGGTCTGAATGGGATGTACACCGCTTTTGTACACCAAGGAGCTGTCCCTCAATATTGTAGCTTAAATCACTACGCTAACTGGCAGGAGATGGTTCCTGCAATTGAATTGCTTATGCCGTTCTGTTGAGAAATGGTACTAAGTATGTGTAGTAAGGATTTTGCCATCAGGTTAGCTTACTAAAGGGTGGTTCCTCTTATGAAATAGGAAGTAAGTTTGTTGTAAGAATGTATCCATGTTACGCATATAAAGCATTTCCTGGTTGCTTTGAACTGAGTGACACTTCAGTTAAGTATTGACCATTGGAAACAGTATGTAGTCAACATGGCAAAATTGAACATCAGTAAATAACGAAACAGAAGACCAAGATACTAATGCCCTGAGTATAGAGCTTTGTGAAAAGTCTTTGAACCCTGTTGGGGTTCCTTTACTGAAACTATCCAATGGATTTAATATCAAACTAAACCGGAGTTAAATGACTTGAGTATGTTAAGGTCCTCCTTTTTTGCTTTTCTCCATTATACAACGGAGGCAATTTAATTGATGATTGGTAAGTGTTCAATAGAAACAAACCATAAATATTCGTGCAATGTTTATTTGCCATAAGAGAACTTGATAAACCGCCTAGTGCAAACAGAGATCTGGTTAGTTCACACATATGTTTTCTTCCATAAATAAATATTGTTTTCTGAAATTTATTGTGTAGTTTCTTGAGCATCTGCTAGTGTTATCATTTTAGTGTAGTAATTCCCTTGAGTCAGAAAAGAGTAGGATGTCACTAGATCCAATAAGAACTAACTTAAAATGCACATGAAATCCGTGGTGCTGCCCAATCAGAATAAAGAAGATAACACATGTAAGTGCATCGATATACCGTTCAGATGGTAAAATTAAACATTTGGAAGTATTTCATGAACTATTCAAGGGAATGTCATGATAGTGTCTAAGGGATGGAAAAGAAGACAGTGAAATGTCTTACAAAGTGTCAAAAAATGTAACACGAGGTGAGAATGAAAGCTGGAGGCATAGGTAGAAGATGTAGGCCATACGAACTCATCAGACTAAGTGTAACCTCTATAGGGGATGAGGATGGTAAGACCAACACCGTGGTAAATATGGAGTCCGATTAGTGAGCATATAAGCTTCAGAATTTTCCAATTTTGTCTTGTGAGCAAGGGTTGGGGGAGGGGAAGGGGGGGGGGAGAAAGAAACAGAAGGGTAGGGACAGAAAGCGCAGGGAAGGGAGGCAAGGAAAACCAACATTCCAGATCCCTGTCAAATCTTTCCTTAGTCGAGATGAAACGTACATTTTCAAATATGAAAATTTCAGTTTCCTTGCGAAGATATTACCGTTTCTTTATTAGGTAAATGTCTCTTATCAAGGGGTAACATGACGACGTAAATTACACATAAAGCATTAGTACGTTTTTTTATTTTTTTAATTTGTTTCCTTTGGTAAATTAAAGGGCTACCTCTGTACTGTATTTTATTAATTCTATTCTATTCTACTCTAACCGGTAATTTTTCATAAAATGTTTAGAGAAGTGTTGGCGACTAAACAAATAAATAAACAGGGTATTTTTGCAATCTGGTCAGAGGTGCTGAGCCCAAACCACACCTCATTTGCCTAGTTAACAAGGAGCCACACCCGGTTCTTATTTGCCTCACAGAAGCTCTCCGGAGGGGGGCTGGAAGCTAGATTCTTATTAGTGGAAGGTTGATTTGAATGGTGAGGTAAGGGTTTTCTATGAGTTGCCTTGGAAACTTAACTGAATTGCTGATGGACCCCATTTTTTCTAGGAATAAAGGTGGAGGCCTGGGGAGGCCGGAGAGGTCATGGCTAAGGCACAGCGGACACTTCCGTGGCGTCCGCCCGAACCCATCTACATCTCAAGATGTAGATGGGTTCGGGCGGACGCCACGGCAACGTGTCTATATATCTTTAAGACTCTGTCTACCGTTCACTTCCATTCCATACCTTTTTCCCCGTTTGACGACCCCGTAATAGAATCGTCGTGGCTGGGCTACGACAAAGAAGAAACAGAATTTAATTTGAAATTTTAGTTTGAAAATAAGACGAATATTCAATTGTTTGAAAATAATCCGGAAATGATTATAAAAATTTAGTATTTACTCTAATTAAAAATTCAACTCAATAGATATAAAATGAATAAGAATTCATGAGAATGTTTTCTTTTTCCCTTTTGTGTAGAAGAGTGTTTGCGACACTTTATTTATGTACATGAGTGTCAGGTGTCCATGGTCATACTTACTCAGGCGTGCTGTGGTCAGAGGAGGTAACATACTTCATGTACTTGGTTGTTCCTTTAGAGCGCCCAACTATGCTTCTGCATGTGCATATAGAGTGCTTTCAATGAAATGTTTCCGTTCCAAATAAAAATGGTATATTTAAAATGAGAAACACTGGTGAAATATTTTGGGGAGTCTAATAATAATTTGGCAAATATTCATCAAGAGGGGGTTTTAAAGTGCTTGTTACATAGTTTTTGGGTTTACAATTAAAGACTAAGATTGTGAGTTGACATTCAAAGTTGAACGGGTAACTAGAGTTGAGTAGCAGGGACCAAAGACACTTTCCTGCCTGAAACCCTGGAAAAACCGGGTGAGCAACGTGAAACAACAGTTCTCAGAGACTGAGTGAGCATTATGCAATGAAGGACAGCAATCATTAAAAGATGGGAAACCAATGAGGTGAACCCTTGGATTCTTCCAGGTGACTTGCTCATTGTTATGGTCTGAATGGGATGTACACCGCTTTTGTACACCAAGGAGCTGTCCCTCAATATTGTAGCTTAAATCACTACGCTAACTGGCAGGAGATGGTTCCTGCAATTGAATTGCTTATGCCGTTCTGTTGAGAAATGGTACTAAGTATGTGTAGTAAGGATTTTGCCATCAGGTTAGCTTACTAAAGGGTGGTTCCTCTTATGAAATAGGAAGTAAGTTTGTTGTAAGAATGTATCCATGTTACGCATATAAAGCATTTCCTGGTTGCTTTGAACTGAGTGACACTTCAGTTAAGTATTGACCATTGGAAACAGTATGTAGTCAACATGGCATAATTGAACATCAGTAAATAACGAAACAGAAGACCAAGATACTAATGCCCTGAGTATAGAGCTTTGTGAAAAGTCTTTGAACCCTGTTGGGGTTCCTTTACTGAAACTATCCAATGGATTTAATATCAAACTAAACCGGAGTTAAATGACTTGAGTATGTTAAGGTCCTCCTTTTTTGCTTTTCTCCATTATACAACGGAGGCAATTCAATTGATGATTGGTAAGTGTTCAATAGAAACAAACCATAAATATTCGTGCAATGTTTATTTGCCATAAGAGAACTTGATAAACCGCCTAGTGCAAACAGAGATCTGGTTAGTTCACACATATGTTTTCTTCCATAAATAAATATTGTTTTCTGAAATTTATTGTGTAGTTTCTTGAGCATCTGCTAGTGTTATCATTTTAGTGTAGTAATTCCCTTGAGTCAGAAAAGAGTAGGATGTCACTAGATCCAATAAGAACTAACTTAAAATGCACATGAAATCCGTGGTGCTGCCCAATCAGAATAAAGAAGATAACACATGTAAGTGCATCGATATACCGTTCAGATGGTAAAATTAAACATTTGGAAGTATTTCATGAACTATTCAAGGGAATGTCATGATAGTGTCTAAGGGATGGAAAAGAAGACAGTGAAATGTCTTACAAAGTGTCAAAAAATGTAACACAAGGTGAGAATGAAAGCTGGAGGCATAGGTAGAAGATGTAGGCCATACGAACTCATCAGACTAAGTGTAACCTCTATAGGGGATGAGGATGGTAAGACCAACACCGTGGTAAATATGGAGTCCGATTAGTGAGCATATAAGCTTCACAATTTTCCAATTTTGTCTTGTGAGCAAGGGTTGGGGGAGGGGAAGGGGGGGGGGAGAAAGAAACAGAAGGGTAGGGACAGAAAGCGCAGGGAAGGGAGGCAAGGAAAACCAACATTCCAGATCCCTGTCAAATCTTTCCTTAGTCGAGATGAAACGTACATTTTCAAATATGAAAATTTCAGTTTCCTTGCGAAGATATTACCGTTTCTTTATTAGGTAAATGTCTCTTATCAAGGGGTAACATGACGACGTAAATTACACATAAAGCATTAGTACGTTTTTTTATTTTTTTAATTTGTTTCCTTTGGTAAATTAAAGGGCTACCTCTGTACTGTATTTTATTAATTCTATTCTATTCTACTCTAACCGGTAATTTTTCATAAAATGTTTAGAGAAGTGTTGGCGACTAAACAAATAAATAAACAGGGTATTTTTGCAATCTGGTCAGAGGTGCTGAGCCCAAACCACACCTCATTTGCCTAGTTAACAAGGAGCCACACCCGGTTCTTATTTGCCTCACAGAAGCTCTCCGGAGGGGGGCTGGAAGCTAGATTCTTATTAGTGGAAGGTTGATTTGAATGGTGAGGTAAGGGTTTTCTATGAGTTGCCTTGGAAACTTAACTGAATTGCTGATGGACCCCATTTTTTCTAGGAATAAAGGTGGAGGCCTGGGGAGGCCGGAGAGGTCATGGCTAACGCACAGCGGACACTTCCGTGGCGTCCGCCCGAACCCATCTACATCTCAATGACTTGAGTATGTTAAGGTCCTCCTTTTTTGCTTTTCTCCATTATACATCTTGAGATGTAGAAAGGTTCGGGCGGACGCCACGGCAACGTGTCTATATATCTTTAAGACTCTGTCTACCGTTCACTTCCATTCCATACCTTTTTCCCCGTTTGACGACCCCGTAATAGAATCGTCGTGGCTGGGCTACGACAAAGAAGAAACAGAATTTAATTTGAAATTTTAGTTTGAAAATAAGAAGAATATTCAATTGTTTGAAAATAATCCGGAAATGATTATAAAAATTTAGTATTTACTCTAATTACAAATTCAACTCAATAGATATAAAATGAATAAGAATTCATGAGAATGTTTTCTTTTTCCCTTTTGTGTAGAAGAGTGTTTGCGACACTTTATTTATGTACATGAGTGTCAGGTGTCCATGGTCATACTTACTCAGGCGTGCTGTGGTCAGAGGAGGTAACATACTTCATGTACTTGGTTGTTCCTTTAGAGCGCCCAACTATGCTTCTGCATGTGCATATAGAGTGCTTTCAATGAAATGTTTCCGTTCCAAATAAAAATGGTATATTTAAAATGAGAAACACTGGTGAAATATTTTGGGGAGTCTAATAATAATTTGGCAAATATTCATCAAGAGGGGGTTTTAAAGTGCTTGTTACATAGTTTTTGGGTTTACAATTAAAGACTAAGATTGTGAGTTGACATTCAAAGTTGAACGGGTAACTAGAGTTGAGTAGCAGGGACCAAAGACACTTTCCTGCCTGAAACCCTGGAAAAACCGGGTGAGCAACGTGAAACAACAGTTCTCAGAGACTGAGTGAGCATTATGCAATGAAGGACAGCAATCATTAAAAGATGGGAAACCAATGAGGTGAACCCTTGGATTCTTCCAGGTGACTTGCTCATTGTTATGGTCTGAATGGGATGTACACCGCTTTTGTACACCAAGGAGCTGTCCCTCAATATTGTAGCTTAAATCACTACGCTAACTGGCAGGAGATGGTTCCTGCAATTGAATTGCTTATGCCGTTCTGTTGAGAAATGGTACTAAGTATGTGTAGTAAGGATTTTGCCATCAGGTTAGCTTACTAAAGGGTGGTTCCTCTTATGAAATAGGAAGTAAGTTTGTTGTAAGAATGTATCCATGTTACGCATATAAAGCATTTCCTGGTTGCTTTGAACTGAGTGACACTTCAGTTAAGTATTGACCATTGGAAACAGTATGTAGTCAACATGGCATAATTGAACATCAGTAAATAACGAAACAGAAGACCAAGATACTAATGCCCTGAGTATAGAGCTTTGTGAAAAGTCTTTGAACCCTGTTGGGGTTCCTTTACTGAAACTATCCAATGGATTTAATATCAAACTAAACCGGAGTTAAATGACTTGAGTATGTTAAGGTCCTCCTTTTTTGCTTTTCTCCATTATACAACGGAGGCAATTCAATTGATGATTGGTAAGTGTTCAATAGAAACAAACCATAAATATTCGTGCAATGTTTATTTGCCATAAGAGAACTTGATAAACCGCCTAGTGCAAACAGAGATCTGGTTAGTTCACACATATGTTTTCTTCCATAAATAAATATTGTTTTCTGAAATTTATTGTGTAGTTTCTTGAGCATCTGCTAGTGTTATCATTTTAGTGTAGTAATTCCCTTGAGTCAGAAAAGAGTAGGATGTCACTAGATCCAATAAGAACTAACTTAAAATGCACATGAAATCCGTGGTGCTGCCCAATCAGAATAAAGAAGATAACACATGTAAGTGCATCGATATACCGTTCAGATGGTAAAATTAAACATTTGGAAGTATTTCATGAACTATTCAAGGGAATGTCATGATAGTGTCTAAGGGATGGAAAAGAAGACAGTGAAATGTCTTACAAAGTGTCAAAAAATGTAACACAAGGTGAGAATGAAAGCTGGAGGCATAGGTAGAAGATGTAGGCCATACGAACTCATCAGACTAAGTGTAACCTCTATAGGGGATGAGGATGGTAAGACCAACACCGTGGTAAATATGGAGTCCGATTAGTGAGCATATAAGCTTCAGAATTTTCCAATTTTGTCTTGTGAGCAAGGGTTGGGGGAGGGGAAGGGGGGGGGGAGAAAGAAACAGAAGGGTAGGGACAGAAAGCGCAGGGAAGGGAGGCAAGGAAAACCAACATTCCAGATCCCTGTCAAATCTTTCCTTAGTCGAGATGAAACGTACATTTTCAAATATGAAAATTTCAGTTTCCTTGCGAAGATATTACCGTTTCTTTATTAGGTAAATGTCTCTTATCAAGGGGTAACATGACGACGTAAATTACACATAAAGCATTAGTACGTTTTTTTATTTTTTTAATTTGTTTTTTTGGTAAATTAAAGGGCTACCTCTGTACTGTATTTTATTAATTCTATTCTATTCTACTCTAACCTGTAATTTTTCATAAAATGTTTAGAGAAGTGTTGGCGACTAAACAAATAAATAAACAGGGTATTTTTGCAATCTGGTCAGAGGTGCTGAGCCCAAACCACACCTCATTTGCCTAGTTAACAAGGAGCCACACCCGGTTCTTATTTGCCTCACAGAAGCTCTCCGGAGGGGGGCTGGAAGCTAGATTCTTATTAGTGGAAGGTTGATTTGAATGGTGAGGTAAGGGTTTTCTATGAGTTGCCTTGGAAACTTAACTGAATTGCTGATGGACCCCATTTTTTCTAGGAATAAAGGTGGAGGCCTGGGGAGGCCGGAGAGGTCATGGCTAAGGCACAGCGGACACTTCCGTGGCGTCCGCCCGAACCCATCTACATCTCAAGATGTAGATGGGTTCGGGCGGACGCCACGGCAACGTGTCTATATATCTTTAAGACTCTGTCTACCGTTCACTTCCATTCCATACCTTTTTCCCCGTTTGACGACCCCGTAATAGAATCGTCGTGGCTGGGCTACGACAAAGAAGAAACAGAATTTAATTTGAAATTTTAGTTTGAAAATAAGAAGAATATTCAATTGTTTGAAAATAATCCGGAAATGATTATAAAAATCTAGTATTTACTCTAATTAAAAATTCAACTCAATAGATATAAAATGAATAAGAATTCATGAGAATGTTTTCTTTTTCCCTTTTGTGTAGAAGAGTGTTTGCGACACTTTATTTATGTACATGAGTGTCAGGTGTCCATGGTCATACTTACTCAGGCGTGCTGTGGTCAGAGGAGGTAACATACTTCATGTACTTGGTTGTTCCTTTAGAGCGCCCAACTATGCTTCTGCATGTGCATATAGAGTGCTTTCAATGAAATGTTTCCGTTCCAAATAAAAATGGTATATTTAAAATGAGAAACACTGGTGAAATATTTTGGGGAGTCTAATAATAATTTGGCAAATATTCATCAAGAGGGGGTTTTAAAGTGCTTGTTACATAGTTTTTGGGTTTACAATTAAAGACTAAGATTGTGAGTTGACATTCAAAGTTGAACGGGTAACTAGAGTTGAGTAGCAGGGACCAAAGACACTTTCCTGCCTGAAACCCTGGAAAAACCGGGTGAGCAACGTGAAACAACAGTTCTCAGAGACTGAGTGAGCATTATGCAATGAAGGACAGCAATCATTAAAAGATGGGAAACCAATGAGGTGAACCCTTGGATTCTTCCAGGTGACTTGCTCATTGTTATGGTCTGAATGGGATGTACACCGCTTTTGTACACCAAGGAGCTGTCCCTCAATATTGTAGCTTAAGTCACTACGCTAACTGGCAGGAGATGGTTCCTGCAATTGAATTGCTTATGCCGTTCTGTTGAGAAATGGTACTAAGTATGTGTAGTAAGGATTTTGCCATCAGGTTAGCTTACTAAAGGGTGGTTCCTCTTATGAAATAGGAAGTAAGTTTGTTGTAAGAATGTATCCATGTTACGCATATAAAGCATTTCCTGGTTGCTTTGAACTGAGTGACACTTCAGTTAAGTATTGACCATTGGAAACAGTATGTAGTCAACATGGCATAATTGAACATCAGTAAATAACGAAACAGAAGACCAAGATACTAATGCCCTGAGTATAGAGCTTTGTGAAAAGTCTTTGAACCCTGTTGGGGTTCCTTTACTGAAACTATCCAATGGATTTAATATCAAACTAAACCGGAGTTAAATGACTTGAGTATGTTAAGGTCCTCCTTTTTTGCTTTTCTCCATTATACAACGGAGGCAATTCAATTGATGATTGGTAAGTGTTCAATAGAAACAAACCATAAATATTCGTGCAATGTTTATTTGCCATAAGAGAACTTGATAAACCGCCTAGTGCAAACAGAGATCTGGTTAGTTCACACATATGTTTTCTTCCATAAATAAATATTGTTTTCTGAAATTTATTGTGTAGTTTCTTGAGCATCTGCTAGTGTTATCATTTTAGTGTAGTAATTCCCTTGAGTCAGAAAAGAGTAGGATGTCACTAGATCCAATAAGAACTAACTTAAAATGCACATGAAATCCGTGGTGCTGCCCAATCAGAATAAAGAAGATAACACATGTAAGTGCATCGATATACCGTTCAGATGGTAAAATTAAACATTTGGAAGTATTTCATGAACTATTCAAGGGAATGTCATGATAGTGTCTAAGGGATGGAAAAGAAGACAGTGAAATGTCTTACAAAGTGTCAAAAAATGTAACACAAGGTGAGAATGAAAGCTGGAGGCATAGGTAGAAGATGTAGGCCATACGAACTCATCAGACTAAGTGTAACCTCTATAGGGGATGAGGATGGTAAGACCAACACCGTGGTAAATATGGAGTCCGATTAGTGAGCATATAAGCTTCAGAATTTTCCAATTTTGTCTTGTGAGCAAGGGTTGGGGGAGGGGAAGGGGGGGGGGAGAAAGAAACAGAAGGGTAGGGACAGAAAGCGCAGGGAAGGGAGGCAAGGAAAACCAACATTCCAGATCCCTGTCAAATCTTTCCTTAGTCGAGATGAAACGTACATTTTCAAATATGAAAATTTCAGTTTCCTTGCGAAGATATTACCGTTTCTTTATTAGGTAAATGTCTCTTATCAAGGGGTAACATGACGACGTAAATTACACATAAAGCATTAGTACGTTTTTTTATTTTTTTAATTTGTTTCCTTTGGTAAATTAAAGGGCTACCTCTGTACTGTATTTTATTAATTCTATTCTATTCTACTCTAACCTGTAATTTTTCATAAAATGTTTAGAGAAGTGTTGGCGACTAAACAAATAAATAAACAGGGTATTTTTGCAATCTGGTCAGAGGTGCTGAGCCCAAACCACACCTCATTTGCCTAGTTAACAAGGAGCCACACCCGGTTCTTATTTGCCTCACAGAAGCTCTCCGGAGGGGGGCTGGAAGCTAGATTCTTATTAGTGGAAGGTTGATTTGAATGGTGAGGTAAGGGTTTTCTATGAGTTGCCTTGGAAACTTAACTGAATTGCTGATGGACCCCATTTTTTCTAGGAATAAAGGTGGAGGCCTGGGGAGGCCGGAGAGGTCATGGCTAAGGCACAGCGGACACTTCCGTGGCGTCCGCCCGAACCCATCTACATCTCAAGATGTAGATGGGTTCGGGCGGACGCCACGGCAACGTGTCTATATATCTTTAAGACTCTGTCTACCGTTCACTTCCATTCCATACCTTTTTCCCCGTTTGACGACCCCGTAATAGAATCGTCGTGGCTGGGCTACGACAAAGAAGAAACAGAATTTAATTTGAAATTTTAGTTTGAAAATAAGAAGAATATTCAATTGTTTGAAAATAATCCGGAAATGATTATAAAAATTTAGTATTTACTCTAATTAAAAATTCAACTCAATAGATATAAAATGAATAAGAATTCATGAGAATGTTTTCTTTTTCCCTTTTGTGTAGAAGAGTGTTTGCGACACTTTATTTATGTACATGAGTGTCAGGTGTCCATGGTCATACTTACTCAGGCGTGCTGTGGTCAGAGGAGGTAACATACTTCATGTACTTGGTTGTTCCTTTAGAGCGCCCAACTATGCTTCTGCATGTGCATATAGAGTGCTTTCAATGAAATGTTTCCGTTCCAAATAAAAATGGTATATTTAAAATGAGAAACACTGGTGAAATATTTTGGGGAGTCTAATAATAATTTGGCAAATATTCATCAAGAGGGGGTTTTAAAGTGCTTGTTACATAGTTTTTGGGTTTACAATTAAAGACTAAGATTGTGAGTTGACATTCAAAGTTGAACGGGTAACTAGAGTTGAGTAGCAGGGACCAAAGACACTTTCCTGCCTGAAACCCTGGAAAAACCGGGTGAGCAACGTGAAACAACAGTTCTCAGAGACTGAGTGAGCATTATGCAATGAAGGACAGCAATCATTAAAAGATGGGAAACCAATGAGGTGAACCCTTGGATTCTTCCAGGTGACTTGCTCATTGTTATGGTCTGAATGGGATGTACACCGCTTTTGTACACCAAGGAGCTGTCCCTCAATATTGTAGCTTAAATCACTACGCTAACTGGCAGGAGATGGTTCCTGCAATTGAATTGCTTATGCCGTTCTGTTGAGAAATGGTACTAAGTATGTGTAGTAAGGATTTTGCCATCAGGTTAGCTTACTAAAGGGTGGTTCCTCTTATGAAATAGGAAGTAAGTTTGTTGTAAGAATGTATCCATGTTACGCATATAAAGCATTTCCTGGTTGCTTTGAACTGAGTGACACTTCAGTTAAGTATTGACCATTGGAAACAGTATGTAGTCAACATGGCATAATTGAACATCAGTAAATAACGAAACAGAAGACCAAGATACTAATGCCCTGAGTATAGAGCTTTGTGAAAAGTCTTTGAACCCTGTTGGGGTTCCTTTACTGAAACTATCCAATGGATTTAATATCAAACTAAACCGGAGTTAAATGACTTGAGTATGTTAAGGTCCTCCTTTTTTGCTTTTCTCCATTATACAACGGAGGCAATTCAATTGATGATTGGTAAGTGTTCAATAGAAACAAACCATAAATATTCGTGCAATGTTTATTTGCCATAAGAGAACTTGATAAACCGCCTAGTGCAAACAGAGATCTGGTTAGTTCACACATATGTTTTCTTCCATAAATAAATATTGTTTTCTGAAATTTATTGTGTAGTTTCTTGAGCATCTGCTAGTGTTATCATTTTAGTGTAGTAATTCCCTTGAGTCAGAAAAGAGTAGGATGTCACTAGATCCAATAAGAACTAACTTAAAATGCACATGAAATCCGTGGTGCTGCCCAATCAGAATAAAGAAGATAACACATGTAAGTGCATCGATATACCGTTCAGATGGTAAAATTAAACATTTGGAAGTATTTCATGAACTATTCAAGGGAATGTCATGATAGTGTCTAAGGGATGGAAAAGAAGACAGTGAAATGTCTTACAAAGTGTCAAAAAATGTAACACAAGGTGAGAATGAAAGCTGGAGGCATAGGTAGAAGATGTAGGCCATACGAACTCATCAGACTAAGTGTAACCTCTATAGGGGATGAGGATGGTAAGACCAACACCGTGGTAAATATGGAGTCCGATTAGTGAGCATATAAGCTTCACAATTTTCCAATTTTGTCTTGTGAGCAAGGGTTGGGGGAGGGGAAGGGGGGGGGGAGAAAGAAACAGAAGGGTAGGGACAGAAAGCGCAGGGAAGGGAGGCAAGGAAAACCAACATTCCAGATCCCTGTCAAATCTTTCCTTAGTCGAGATGAAACGTACATTTTCAAATATGAAAATTTCAGTTTCCTTGCGAAGATATTACCGTTTCTTTATTAGGTAAATGTCTCTTATCAAGGGGTAACATGACGACGTAAATTACACATAAAGCATTAGTACGTTTTTTTATTTTTTTAAATTGTTTCCTTTGGTAAATTAAAGGGCTACCTCTGTACTGTATTTTATTAATTCTATTCTATTCTACTCTAACCGGTAATTTTTCATAAAATGTTTAGAGAAGTGTTGGCGACTAAACAAATAAATAAACAGGGTATTTTTGCAATCTGGTCAGAGGTGCTGAGCCCAAACCACACCTCATTTGCCTAGTTAACAAGGAGCCACACCCGGTTCTTATTTGCCTCACAGAAGCTCTCCGGAGGGGGGCTGGAAGCTAGATTCTTATTAGTGGAAGGTTGATTTGAATGGTGAGGTAAGGGTTTTCTATGAGTTGCCTTGGAAACTTAACTGAATTGCTGATGGACCCCATTTTTTCTAGGAATAAAGGTGGAGGCCTGGGGAGGCCGGAGAGGTCATGGCTAACGCACAGCGGACACTTCCGTGGCGTCCGCCCGAACCCATCTACATCTCAATGACTTGAGTATGTTAAGGTCCTCCTTTTTTGCTTTTCTCCATTATACATCTTGAGATGTAGAAAGGTTCGGGCGGACGCCACGGCAACGTGTCTATATATCTTTAAGACTCTGTCTACCGTTCACTTCCATTCCATACCTTTTTCCCCGTTTGACGACCCCGTAATAGAATCGTCGTGGCTGGGCTACGACAAAGAAGAAACAGAATTTAATTTGAAATTTTAGTTTGAAAATAAGAAGAATATTCAATTGTTTGAAAATAATCCGGAAATGATTATAAAAATTTAGTATTTACTCTAATTACAAATTCAACTCAATAGATATAAAATGAATAAGAATTCATGAGAATGTTTTCTTTTTCCCTTTTGTGTAGAAGAGTGTTTGCGACACTTTATTTATGTACATGAGTGTCAGGTGTCCATGGTCATACTTACTCAGGCGTGCTGTGGTCAGAGGAGGTAACATACTTCATGTACTTGGTTGTTCCTTTAGAGCGCCCAACTATGCTTCTGCATGTGCATATAGAGTGCTTTCAATGAAATGTTTCCGTTCCAAATAAAAATGGTATATTTAAAATGAGAAACACTGGTGAAATATTTTGGGGAGTCTAATAATAATTTGGCAAATATTCATCAAGAGGGGGTTTTAAAGTGCTTGTTACATAGTTTTTGGGTTTACAATTAAAGACTAAGATTGTGAGTTGACATTCAAAGTTGAACGGGTAACTAGAGTTGAGTAGCAGGGACCAAAGACACTTTCCTGCCTGAAACCCTGGAAAAACCGGGTGAGCAACGTGAAACAACAGTTCTCAGAGACTGAGTGAGCATTATGCAATGAAGGACAGCAATCATTAAAAGATGGGAAACCAATGAGGTGAACCCTTGGATTCTTCCAGGTGACTTGCTCATTGTTATGGTCTGAATGGGATGTACACCGCTTTTGTACACCAAGGAGCTGTCCCTCAATATTGTAGCTTAAATCACTACGCTAACTGGCAGGAGATGGTTCCTGCAATTGAATTGCTTATGCCGTTCTGTTGAGAAATGGTACTAAGTATGTGTAGTAAGGATTTTGCCATCAGGTTAGCTTACTAAAGGGTGGTTCCTCTTATGAAATAGGAAGTAAGTTTGTTGTAAGAATGTATCCATGTTACGCATATAAAGCATTTCCTGGTTGCTTTGAACTGAGTGACACTTCAGTTAAGTATTGACCATTGGAAACAGTATGTAGTCAACATGGCATAATTGAACATCAGTAAATAACGAAACAGAAGACCAAGATACTAATGCCCTGAGTATAGAGCTTTGTGAAAAGTCTTTGAACCCTGTTGGGGTTCCTTTACTGAAACTATCCAATGGATTTAATATCAAACTAAACCGGAGTTAAATGACTTGAGTATGTTAAGGTCCTCCTTTTTTGCTTTTCTCCATTATACAACGGAGGCAATTCAATTGATGATTGGTAAGTGTTCAATAGAAACAAACCATAAATATTCGTGCAATGTTTATTTGCCATAAGAGAACTTGATAAACCGCCTAGTGCAAACAGAGATCTGGTTAGTTCACACATATGTTTTCTTCCATAAATAAATATTGTTTTCTGAAATTTATTGTGTAGTTTCTTGAGCATCTGCTAGTGTTATCATTTTAGTGTAGTAATTCCCTTGAGTCAGAAAAGAGTAGGATGTCACTAGATCCAATAAGAACTAACTTAAAATGCACATGAAATCCGTGGTGCTGCCCAATCAGAATAAAGAAGATAACACATGTAAGTGCATCGATATACCGTTCAGATGGTAAAATTAAACATTTGGAAGTATTTCATGAACTATTCAAGGGAATGTCATGATAGTGTCTAAGGGATGGAAAAGAAGACAGTGAAATGTCTTACAAAGTGTCAAAAAATGTAACACAAGGTGAGAATGAAAGCTGGAGGCATAGGTAGAAGATGTAGGCCATACGAACTCATCAGACTAAGTGTAACCTCTATAGGGGATGAGGATGGTAAGACCAACACCGTGGTAAATATGGAGTCCGATTAGTGAGCATATAAGCTTCAGAATTTTCCAATTTTGTCTTGTGAGCAAGGGTTGGGGGAGGGGAAGGGGGGGGGGAGAAAGAAACAGAAGGGTAGGGACAGAAAGCGCAGGGAAGGGAGGCAAGGAAAACCAACATTCCAGATCCCTGTCAAATCTTTCCTTAGTCGAGATGAAACGTACATTTTCAAATATGAAAATTTCAGTTTCCTTGCGAAGATATTACCGTTTCTTTATTAGGTAAATGTCTCTTATCAAGGGGTAACATGACGACGTAAATTACACATAAAGCATTAGTACGTTTTTTTATTTTTTTAATTTGTTTTTTTGGTAAATTAAAGGGCTACCTCTGTACTGTATTTTATTAATTCTATTCTATTCTACTCTAACCTGTAATTTTTCATAAAATGTTTAGAGAAGTGTTGGCGACTAAACAAATAAATAAACAGGGTATTTTTGCAATCTGGTCAGAGGTGCTGAGCCCAAACCACACCTCATTTGCCTAGTTAACAAGGAGCCACACCCGGTTCTTATTTGCCTCACAGAAGCTCTCCGGAGGGGGGCTGGAAGCTAGATTCTTATTAGTGGAAGGTTGATTTGAATGGTGAGGTAAGGGTTTTCTATGAGTTGCCTTGGAAACTTAACTGAATTGCTGATGGACCCCATTTTTTCTAGGAATAAAGGTGGAGGCCTGGGGAGGCCGGAGAGGTCATGGCTAAGGCACAGCGGACACTTCCGTGGCGTCCGCCCGAACCCATCTACATCTCAAGATGTAGATGGGTTCGGGCGGACGCCACGGCAACGTGTCTATATATCTTTAAGACTCTGTCTACCGTTCACTTCCATTCCATACCTTTTTCCCCGTTTGACGACCCCGTAATAGAATCGTCGTGGCTGGGCTACGACAAAGAAGAAACAGAATTTAATTTGAAATTTTAGTTTGAAAATAAGAAGAATATTCAATTGTTTGAAAATAATCCGGAAATGATTATAAAAATCTAGTATTTACTCTAATTAAAAATTCAACTCAATAGATATAAAATGAATAAGAATTCATGAGAATGTTTTCTTTTTCCCTTTTGTGTAGAAGAGTGTTTGCGACACTTTATTTATGTACATGAGTGTCAGGTGTCCATGGTCATACTTACTCAGGCGTGCTGTGGTCAGAGGAGGTAACATACTTCATGTACTTGGTTGTTCCTTTAGAGCGCCCAACTATGCTTCTGCATGTGCATATAGAGTGCTTTCAATGAAATGTTTCCGTTCCAAATAAAAATGGTATATTTAAAATGAGAAACACTGGTGAAATATTTTGGGGAGTCTAATAATAATTTGGCAAATATTCATCAAGAGGGGGTTTTAAAGTGCTTGTTACATAGTTTTTGGGTTTACAATTAAAGACTAAGATTGTGAGTTGACATTCAAAGTTGAACGGGTAACTAGAGTTGAGTAGCAGGGACCAAAGACACTTTCCTGCCTGAAACCCTGGAAAAACCGGGTGAGCAACGTGAAACAACAGTTCTCAGAGACTGAGTGAGCATTATGCAATGAAGGACAGCAATCATTAAAAGATGGGAAACCAATGAGGTGAACCCTTGGATTCTTCCAGGTGACTTGCTCATTGTTATGGTCTGAATGGGATGTACACCGCTTTTGTACACCAAGGAGCTGTCCCTCAATATTGTAGCTTAAGTCACTACGCTAACTGGCAGGAGATGGTTCCTGCAATTGAATTGCTTATGCCGTTCTGTTGAGAAATGGTACTAAGTATGTGTAGTAAGGATTTTGCCATCAGGTTAGCTTACTAAAGGGTGGTTCCTCTTATGAAATAGGAAGTAAGTTTGTTGTAAGAATGTATCCATGTTACGCATATAAAGCATTTCCTGGTTGCTTTGAACTGAGTGACACTTCAGTTAAGTATTGACCATTGGAAACAGTATGTAGTCAACATGGCATAATTGAACATCAGTAAATAACGAAACAGAAGACCAAGATACTAATGCCCTGAGTATAGAGCTTTGTGAAAAGTCTTTGAACCCTGTTGGGGTTCCTTTACTGAAACTATCCAATGGATTTAATATCAAACTAAACCGGAGTTAAATGACTTGAGTATGTTAAGGTCCTCCTTTTTTGCTTTTCTCCATTATACAACGGAGGCAATTCAATTGATGATTGGTAAGTGTTCAATAGAAACAAACCATAAATATTCGTGCAATGTTTATTTGCCATAAGAGAACTTGATAAACCGCCTAGTGCAAACAGAGATCTGGTTAGTTCACACATATGTTTTCTTCCATAAATAAATATTGTTTTCTGAAATTTATTGTGTAGTTTCTTGAGCATCTGCTAGTGTTATCATTTTAGTGTAGTAATTCCCTTGAGTCAGAAAAGAGTAGGATGTCACTAGATCCAATAAGAACTAACTTAAAATGCACATGAAATCCGTGGTGCTGCCCAATCAGAATAAAGAAGATAACACATGTAAGTGCATCGATATACCGTTCAGATGGTAAAATTAAACATTTGGAAGTATTTCATGAACTATTCAAGGGAATGTCATGATAGTGTCTAAGGGATGGAAAAGAAGACAGTGAAATGTCTTACAAAGTGTCAAAAAATGTAACACAAGGTGAGAATGAAAGCTGGAGGCATAGGTAGAAGATGTAGGCCATACGAACTCATCAGACTAAGTGTAACCTCTATAGGGGATGAGGATGGTAAGACCAACACCGTGGTAAATATGGAGTCCGATTAGTGAGCATATAAGCTTCAGAATTTTCCAATTTTGTCTTGTGAGCAAGGGTTGGGGGAGGGGAAGGGGGGGGGGAGAAAGAAACAGAAGGGTAGGGACAGAAAGCGCAGGGAAGGGAGGCAAGGAAAACCAACATTCCAGATCCCTGTCAAATCTTTCCTTAGTCGAGATGAAACGTACATTTTCAAATATGAAAATTTCAGTTTCCTTGCGAAGATATTACCGTTTCTTTATTAGGTAAATGTCTCTTATCAAGGGGTAACATGACGACGTAAATTACACATAAAGCATTAGTACGTTTTTTTATTTTTTTAATTTGTTTCCTTTGGTAAATTAAAGGGCTACCTCTGTACTGTATTTTATTAATTCTATTCTATTCTACTCTAACCTGTAATTTTTCATAAAATGTTTAGAGAAGTGTTGGCGACTAAACAAATAAATAAACAGGGTATTTTTGCAATCTGGTCAGAGGTGCTGAGCCCAAACCACACCTCATTTGCCTAGTTAACAAGGAGCCACACCCGGTTCTTATTTGCCTCACAGAAGCTCTCCGGAGGGGGGCTGGAAGCTAGATTCTTATTAGTGGAAGGTTGATTTGAATGGTGAGGTAAGGGTTTTCTATGAGTTGCCTTGGAAACTTAACTGAATTGCTGATGGACCCCATTTTTTCTAGGAATAAAGGTGGAGGCCTGGGGAGGCCGGAGAGGTCATGGCTAAGGCACAGCGGACACTTCCGTGGCGTCCGCCCGAACCCATCTACATCTCAAGATGTAGATGGGTTCGGGCGGACGCCACGGCAACGTGTCTATATATCTTTAAGACTCTGTCTACCGTTCACTTCCATTCCATACCTTTTTCCCCGTTTGACGACCCCGTAATAGAATCGTCGTGGCTGGGCTACGACAAAGAAGAAACAGAATTTAATTTGAAATTTTAGTTTGAAAATAAGAAGAATATTCAATTGTTTGAAAATAATCCGGAAATGATTATAAAAATTTAGTATTTACTCTAATTAAAAATTCAACTCAATAGATATAAAATGAATAAGAATTCATGAGAATGTTTTCTTTTTCCCTTTTGTGTAGAAGAGTGTTTGCGACACTTTATTTATGTACATGAGTGTCAGGTGTCCATGGTCATACTTACTCAGGCGTGCTGTGGTCAGAGGAGGTAACATACTTCATGTACTTGGTTGTTCCTTTAGAGCGCCCAACTATGCTTCTGCATGTGCATATAGAGTGCTTTCAATGAAATGTTTCCGTTCCAAATAAAAATGGTATATTTAAAATGAGAAACACTGGTGAAATATTTTGGGGAGTCTAATAATAATTTGGCAAATATTCATCAAGAGGGGGTTTTAAAGTGCTTGTTACATAGTTTTTGGGTTTACAATTAAAGACTAAGATTGTGAGTTGACATTCAAAGTTGAACGGGTAACTAGAGTTGAGTAGCAGGGACCAAAGACACTTTCCTGCCTGAAACCCTGGAAAAACCGGGTGAGCAACGTGAAACAACAGTTCTCAGAGACTGAGTGAGCATTATGCAATGAAGGACAGCAATCATTAAAAGATGGGAAACCAATGAGGTGAACCCTTGGATTCTTCCAGGTGACTTGCTCATTGTTATGGTCTGAATGGGATGTACACCGCTT
Source organism: Rhynchonycteris naso (assembly GCA_037038555.1). NCBI lineage: Eukaryota > Metazoa > Chordata > Mammalia > Chiroptera > Emballonuridae > Rhynchonycteris > Rhynchonycteris naso. Next base: position 85,884,641 of record CM073003.1, read on the forward strand.
TTGTACACCAAGGAGCTGTCCCTCAATATTGTAGCTTAAATCACTACGCTAACTGGCAGGAGATGGTTCCTGCAATTGAATTGCTTATGCCGTTCTGTTGAGAAATGGTACTAAGTATGTGTAGTAAGGATTTTGCCATCAGGTTAGCTTACTAAAGGGTGGTTCCTCTTATGAAATAGGAAGTAAGTTTGTTGTAAGAATGTATCCATGTTACGCATATAAAGCATTTCCTGGTTGCTTTGAACTGAGTGACACTTCAGTTAAGTATTGACCATTGGAAACAGTATGTAGTCAACATGGCATAATTGAACATCAGTAAATAACGAAACAGAAGACCAAGATACTAATGCCCTGAGTATAGAGCTTTGTGAAAAGTCTTTGAACCCTGTTGGGGTTCCTTTACTGAAACTATCCAATGGATTTAATATCAAACTAAACCGGAGTTAAATGACTTGAGTATGTTAAGGTCCTCCTTTTTTGCTTTTCTCCATTATACAACGGAGGCAATTCAATTGATGATTGGTAAGTGTTCAATAGAAACAAACCATAAATATTCGTGCAATGTTTATTTGCCATAAGAGAACTTGATAAACCGCCTAGTGCAAACAGAGATCTGGTTAGTTCACACATATGTTTTCTTCCATAAATAAATATTGTTTTCTGAAATTTATTGTGTAGTTTCTTGAGCATCTGCTAGTGTTATCATTTTAGTGTAGTAATTCCCTTGAGTCAGAAAAGAGTAGGATGTCACTAGATCCAATAAGAACTAACTTAAAATGCACATGAAATCCGTGGTGCTGCCCAATCAGAATAAAGAAGATAACACATGTAAGTGCATCGATATACCGTTCAGATGGTAAAATTAAACATTTGGAAGTATTTCATGAACTATTCAAGGGAATGTCATGATAGTGTCTAAGGGATGGAAAAGAAGACAGTGAAATGTCTTACAAAGTGTCAAAAAATGTAACACGAGGTGAGAATGAAAGCTGGAGGCATAGGTAGAAGATGTAGGCCATACGAACTCATCAGACTAAGTGTAACCTCTATAGGGGATGAGGATGGTAAGACCAACACCGTGGTAAATATGGAGTCCGATTAGTGAGCATATAAGCTTCAGAATTTTCCAATTTTGTCTTGTGAGCAAGGGTTGGGGGAGGGGAAGGGGGGGGGAGAAAGAAACAGAAGGGTAGGGACAGAAAGCGCAGGGAAGGGAGGCAAGGAAAACCAACATTCCAGATCCCTGTCAAATCTTTCCTTAGTCGAGATGAAACGTACATTTTCAAATATGAAAATTTCAGTTTCCTTGCGAAGATATTACCGTTTCTTTATTAGGTAAATGTCTCTTATCAAGGGGTAACATGACGACGTAAATTACACATAAAGCATTAGTACGTTTTTTTATTTTTTTAATTTGTTTCCTTTGGTAAATTAAAGGGCTACCTCTGTACTGTATTTTATTAATTTTATTCTATTCTACTCTAACCTGTAATTTTTCATAAAATGTTTAGAGAAGTGTTGGCGACTAAACAAATAAATAAACAGGGTATTTTTGCAATCTGGTCAGAGGTGCTGAGCCCAAACCACACCTCATTTGCCTAGTTAACAAGGAGCCACACCCGGTTCTTATTTGCCTCACAGAAGCTCTCCGGAGGGGGGCTGGAAGCTAGATTCTTATTAGTGGAAGGTTGATTTGAATGGTGAGGTAAGGGTTTTCTATGAGTTGCCTTGGAAACTTAACTGAATTGCTGATGGACCCCATTTTTTCTAGGAATAAAGGTGGAGGCCTGGGGAGGCCGGAGAGGTCATGGCTAAGGCACAGCGGACACTTCCGTGGCGTCCGCCCGAACCCATCTACATCTCAAGATGTAGATGGGTTCGGGCGGACGCCACGGCAACGTGTCTATATATCTTTAAGACTCTGTCTACCGTTCACTTCCATTCCATACCTTTTTCCCCGTTTGACGACCCCGTAATAGAATCGTCGTGGCTGGGCTACGACAAAGAAGAAACAGAATTTAATTTGAAATTTTAGTTTGAAAATAAGAAGAATATTCAATTGTTTGAAAATAATCCGGAAATGATTATAAAAATTTAGTATTTACTCTAATTAAAAATTCAACTCAATAGATATAAAATGAATAAGAATTCATGAGAATGTTTTCTTTTTCCCTTTTGTGTAGAAGAGTGTTTGCGACACTTTATTTATGTACATGAGTGTCAGGTGTCCATGGTCATACTTACTCAGGCGTGCTGTGGTCAGAGGAGGTAACATACTTCATGTACTTGGTTGTTCCTTTAGAGCGCCCAACTATGCTTCTGCATGTGCATATAGAGTGCTTTCAATGAAATGTTTCCGTTCCAAATAAAAATGGTATATTTAAAATGAGAAACACTGGTGAAATATTTTGGGGAGTCTAATAATAATTTGGCAAATATTCATCAAGAGGGGGTTTTAAAGTGCTTGTTACATAGTTTTTGGGTTTACAATTAAAGACTAAGATTGTGAGTTGACATTCAAAGTTGAACGGGTAACTAGAGTTGAGTAGCAGGGACCAAAGACACTTTCCTGCCTGAAACCCTGGAAAAACCGGGTGAGCAACGTGAAACAACAGTTCTCAGAGACTGAGTGAGCATTATGCAATGAAGGACAGCAATCATTAAAAGATGGGAAACCAATGAGGTGAACCCTTGGATTCTTCCAGGTGACTTGCTCATTGTTATGGTCTGAATGGGATGTACACCGCTTTTGTACACCAAGGAGCTGTCCCTCAATATTGTAGCTTAAATCACTACGCTAACTGGCAGGAGATGGTTCCTGCAATTGAATTGCTTATGCCGTTCTGTTGAGAAATGGTACTAAGTATGTGTAGTAAGGATTTTGCCATCAGGTTAGCTTACTAAAGGGTGGTTCCTCTTATGAAATAGGAAGTAAGTTTGTTGTAAGAATGTATCCATGTTACGCATATAAAGCATTTCCTGGTTGCTTTGAACTGAGTGACACTTCAGTTAAGTATTGACCATTGGAAACAGTATGTAGTCAACATGGCATAATTGAACATCAGTAAATAACGAAACAGAAGACCAAGATACTAATGCCCTGAGTATAGAGCTTTGTGAAAAGTCTTTGAACCCTGTTGGGGTTCCTTTACTGAAACTATCCAATGGATTTAATATCAAACTAAACCGGAGTTAAATGACTTGAGTATGTTAAGGTCCTCCTTTTTTGCTTTTCTCCATTATACAACGGAGGCAATTCAATTGATGATTGGTAAGTGTTCAATAGAAACAAACCATAAATATTCGTGCAATGTTTATTTGCCATAAGAGAACTTGATAAACCGCCTAGTGCAAACAGAGATCTGGTTAGTTCACACATATGTTTTCTTCCATAAATAAATATTGTTTTCTGAAATTTATTGTGTGGTTTCTTGAGCATCTGCTAGTGTTATCATTTTAGTGTAGTAATTCCCTTGAGTCAGAAAAGAGTAGGATGTCACTAGATCCAATAAGAACTAACTTAAAATGCACATGAAATCCGTGGTGCTGCCCAATCAGAATAAAGAAGATAACACATGTAAGTGCATCGATATACCGTTCAGATGGTAAAATTAAACATTTGGAAGTATTTCATGAACTATTCAAGGGAATGTCATGATAGTGTCTAAGGGATGGAAAAGAAGACAGTGAAATGTCTTACAAAGTGTCAAAAAATGTAACACAAGGTGAGAATGAAAGCTGGAGGCATAGGTAGAAGATGTAGGCCATACGAACTCATCAGACTAAGTGTAACCTCTATAGGGGATGAGGATGGTAAGACCAACACCGTGGTAAATATGGAGTCCGATTAGTGAGCATATAAGCTTCAGAATTTTCCAATTTTGTCTTGTGAGCAAGGGTTGGGGGAGGGGAAGGGGGGGGGGGAGAAAGAAACAGAAGGGTAGGGACAGAAAGCGCAGGGAAGGGAGGCAAGGAAAACCAACATTCCAGATCCCTGTCAAATCTTTCCTTAGTCGAGATGAAACGTACATTTTCAAATATGAAAATTTCAGTTTCCTTGCGAAGATATTACCGTTTCTTTATTAGGTAAATGTCTCTTATCAAGGGGTAACATGACGACGTAAATTACACATAAAGCATTAGTACGTTTTTTTATTTTTTTAATTTGTTTCCTTTGGTAAATTAAAGGGCTACCTCTGTACTGTATTTTATTAATTCTATTCTATTCTACTCTAACCTGTAATTTTTCATAAAATGTTTAGAGAAGTGTTGGCGACTAAACAAATAAATAAACAGGGTATTTTTGCAATCTGGTCAGAGGTGCTGAGCCCAAACCACACCTCATTTGCCCAGTTAACAAGGAGCCACACCCGGTTCTTATTTGCCTCACAGAAGCTCTCCGGAGGGGGGCTGGAAGCTAGATTCTTATTAGTGGAAGGTTGATTTGAATGGTGAGGTAAGGGTTTTCTATGAGTTGCCTTGGAAACTTAACTGAATTGCTGATGGACCCCATTTTTTCTAGGAATAAAGGTGGAGGCCTGGGGAGGCCGGAGAGGTCATGGCTAAGGCACAGCGGACACTTCCGTGGCGTCCGCCCGAACCCATCTACATCTCAAGATGTAGATGGGTTCGGGCGGACGCCACGGCAACGTGTCTATATATCTTTAAGACTCTGTCTACCGTTCACTTCCATTCCATACCTTTTTCCCCGTTTGACGACCCCGTAATAGAATCGTCGTGGCTGGGCTACGACAAAGAAGAAACAGAATTTAATTTGAAATTTTAGTTTGAAAATAAGAAGAATATTCAATTGTTTGAAAATAATCCGGAAATGATTATAAAAATTTAGTATTTACTCTAATTAAAAATTCAACTCAATAGATATAAAATGAATAAGAATTCATGAGAATGTTTTCTTTTTCCCTTTTGTGTAGAAGAGTGTTTGCGACACTTTATTTATGTACATGAGTGTCAGGTGTCCATGGTCATACTTACTCAGGCGTGCTGTGGTCAGAGGAGGTAACATACTTCATGTACTTGGTTGTTCCTTTAGAGCGCCCAACTATGCTTCTGCATGTGCATATAGAGTGCTTTCAATGAAATGTTTCCGTTCCAAATAAAAATGGTATATTTAAAATGAGAAACACTGGTGAAATATTTTGGGGAGTCTAATAATAATTTGGCAAATATTCATCAAGAGGGGGTTTTAAAGTGCTTGTTACATAGTTTTTGGGTTTACAATTAAAGACTAAGATTGTGAGTTGACATTCAAAGTTGAACGGGTAACTAGAGTTGAGTAGCAGGGACCAAAGACACTTTCCTGCCTGAAACCCTGGAAAAACCGGGTGAGCAACGTGAAACAACAGTTCTCAGAGACTGAGTGAGCATTATGCAATGAAGGACAGCAATCATTAAAAGATGGGAAACCAATGAGGTGAACCCTTGGATTCTTCCAGGTGACTTGCTCATTGTTATGGTCTGAATGGGATGTACACCGCTTTTGTACACCAAGGAGCTGTCCCTCAATATTGTAGCTTAAATCACTACGCTAACTGGCAGGAGATGGTTCCTGCAATTGAATTGCTTATGCCGTTCTGTTGAGAAATGGTACTAAGTATGTGTAGTAAGGATTTTGCCATCAGGTTAGCTTACTAAAGGGTGGTTCCTCTTATGAAATAGGAAGTAAGTGTGTTGTAAGAATGTATCCATGTTACGCATATAAAGCATTTCCTGGTTGCTTTGAACTGAGTGACACTTCAGTTAAGTATTGACCATTGGAAACAGTATGTAGTCAACATGGCATAATTGAACATCAGTAAATAACGAAACAGAAGACCAAGATACTAATGCCCTGAGTATAGAGCTTTGTGAAAAGTCTTTGAACCCTGTTGGGGTTCCTTTACTGAAACTATCCAATGGATTTAATATCAAACTAAACCGGAGTTAAATGACTTGAGTATGTTAAGGTCCTCCTTTTTTGCTTTTCTCCATTATACAACGGAGGCAATTCAATTGATGATTGGTAAGTGTTCAATAGAAACAAACCATAAATATTCGTGCAATGTTTATTTGCCATAAGAGAACTTGATAAACCGCCTAGTGCAAACAGAGATCTGGTTAGTTCACACATATGTTTTCTTCCATAAATAAATATTGTTTTCTGAAATTTATTGTGTGGTTTCTTGAGCATCTGCTAGTGTTATCATTTTAGTGTAGTAATTCCCTTGAGTCAGAAAAGAGTAGGATGTCACTAGATCCAATAAGAACTAACTTAAAATGCACATGAAATCCGTGGTGCTGCCCAATCAGAATAAAGAAGATAACACATGTAAGTGCATCGATATACCGTTCAGATGGTAAAATTAAACATTTGGAAGTATTTCATGAACTATTCAAGGGAATGTCATGATAGTGTCTAAGGGATGGAAAAGAAGACAGTGAAATGTCTTACAAAGTGTCAAAAAATGTAACACGAGGTGAGAATGAAAGCTGGAGGCATAGGTAGAAGATGTAGGCCATACGAACTCATCAGACTAAGTGTAACCTCTATAGGGGATGAGGATGGTAAGACCAACACCGTGGTAAATATGGAGTCCGATTAGTGAGCATATAAGCTTCAGAATTTTCCAATTTTGTCTTGTGAGCAAGGGTTGGGGGAGGGGAAGGGGGGGGGGAGAAAGAAACAGAAGGGTAGGGACAGAAAGCGCAGGGAAGGGAGGCAAGGAAAACCAACATTCCAGATCCCTGTCAAATCTTTCCTTAGTCGAGATGAAACGTACATTTTCAAATATGAAAATTTCAGTTTCCTTGCGAAGATATTACCGTTTCTTTATTAGGTAAATGTCTCTTATCAAGGGGTAACATGACGACGTAAATTACACATAAAGCATTAGTACGTTTTTTTATTTTTTTAATTTGTTTCCTTTGGTAAATTAAAGGGCTACCTCTGTACTGTATTTTATTAATTCTATTCTATTCTACTCTAACCTGTAATTTTTCATAAAATGTTTAGAGAAGTGTTGGCGACTAAACAAATAAATAAACAGGGTATTTTTGCAATCTGGTCAGAGGTGCTGAGCCCAAACCACACCTCATTTGCCTAGTTAACAAGGAGCCACACCCGGTTCTTATTTGCCTCACAGAAGCTCTCCGGAGGGGGGCTGGAAGCTAGATTCTTATTAGTGGAAGGTTGATTTGAATGGTGAGGTAAGGGTTTTCTATGAGTTGCCTTGGAAACTTAACTGAATTGCTGATGGACCCCATTTTTTCTAGGAATAAAGGTGGAGGCCTGGGGAGGCCGGAGAGGTCATGGCTAAGGCACAGCGGACACTTCCGTGGCGTCCGCCCGAACCCATCTACATCTCAAGATGTAGATGGGTTCGGGCGGACGCCACGGCAACGTGTCTATATATCTTTAAGACTCTGTCTACCGTTCACTTCCATTCCATACCTTTTTCCCCGTTTGACGACCCCGTAATAGAATCGTCGTGGCTGGGCTACGACAAAGAAGAAACAGAATTTAATTTGAAATTTTAGTTTGAAAATAAGAAGAATATTCAATTGTTTGAAAATAATCCGGAAATGATTATAAAAATTTAGTATTTACTCTAATTAAAAATTCAACTCAATAGATATAAAATGAATAAGAATTCATGAGAATGTTTTCTTTTTCCCTTTTGTGTAGAAGAGTGTTTGCGACACTTTATTTATGTACATGAGTGTCAGGTGTCCATGGTCATACTTACTCAGGCGTGCTGTGGTCAGAGGAGGTAACATACTTCATGTACTTGGTTGTTCCTTTAGAGCGCCCAACTATGCTTCTGCATGTGCATATAGAGTGCTTTCAATGAAATGTTTCCGTTCCAAATAAAAATGGTATATTTAAAATGAGAAACACTGGTGAAATATTTTGGGGAGTCTAATAATAATTTGGCAAATATTCATCAAGAGGGGGTTTTAAAGTGCTTGTTACATAGTTTTTGGGTTTACAATTAAAGACTAAGATTGTGAGTTGACATTCAAAGTTGAACGGGTAACTAGAGTTGAGTAGCAGGGACCAAAGACACTTTCCTGCCTGAAACCCTGGAAAAACCGGGTGAGCAACGTGAAACAACAGTTCTCAGAGACTGAGTGAGCATTATGCAATGAAGGACAGCAATCATTAAAAGATGGGAAACCAATGAGGTGAACCCTTGGATTCTTCCAGGTGACTTGCTCATTGTTATGGTCTGAATGGGATGTACACCGCTTTTGTACACCAAGGAGCTGTCCCTCAATATTGTAGCTTAAATCACTACGCTAACTGGCAGGAGATGGTTCCTGCAATTGAATTGCTTATGCCGTTCTGTTGAGAAATGGTACTAAGTATGTGTAGTAAGGATTTTGCCATCAGGTTAGCTTACTAAAGGGTGGTTCCTCTTATGAAATAGGAAGTAAGTTTGTTGTAAGAATGTATCCATGTTACGCATATAAAGCATTTCCTGGTTGCTTTGAACTGAGTGACACTTCAGTTAAGTATTGACCATTGGAAACAGTATGTAGTCAACATGGCATAATTGAACATCAGTAAATAACGAAACAGAAGACCAAGATACTAATGCCCTGAGTATAGAGCTTTGTGAAAAGTCTTTGAACCCTGTTGGGGTTCCTTTACTGAAACTATCCAATGGATTTAATATCAAACTAAACCGGAGTTAAATGACTTGAGTATGTTAAGGTCCTCCTTTTTTGCTTTTCTCCATTATACAACGGAGGCAATTCAATTGATGATTGGTAAGTGTTCAATAGAAACAAACCATAAATATTCGTGCAATGTTTATTTGCCATAAGAGAACTTGATAAACCGCCTAGTGCAAACAGAGATCTGGTTAGTTCACACATATGTTTTCTTCCATAAATAAATATTGTTTTCTGAAATTTATTGTGTGGTTTCTTGAGCATCTGCTAGTGTTATCATTTTAGTGTAGTAATTCCCTTGAGTCAGAAAAGAGTAGGATGTCACTAGATCCAATAAGAACTAACTTAAAATGCACATGAAATCCGTGGTGCTGCCCAATCAGAATAAAGAAGATAACACATGTAAGTGCATCGATATACCGTTCAGATGGTAAAATTAAACATTTGGAAGTATTTCATGAACTATTCAAGGGAATGTCATGATAGTGTCTAAGGGATGGAAAAGAAGACAGTGAAATGTCTTACAAAGTGTCAAAAAATGTAACACAAGGTGAGAATGAAAGCTGGAGGCATAGGTAGAAGATGTAGGCCATACGAACTCATCAGACTAAGTGTAACCTCTATAGGGGATGAGGATGGTAAGACCAACACCGTGGTAAATATGGAGTCCGATTAGTGAGCATATAAGCTTCAGAATTTTCCAATTTTGTCTTGTGAGCAAGGGTTGGGGGAGGGGAAGGGGGGGGGGGAGAAAGAAACAGAAGGGTAGGGACAGAAAGCGCAGGGAAGGGAGGCAAGGAAAACCAACATTCCAGATCCCTGTCAAATCTTTCCTTAGTCGAGATGAAACGTACATTTTCAAATATGAAAATTTCAGTTTCCTTGCGAAGATATTACCGTTTCTTTATTAGGTAAATGTCTCTTATCAAGGGGTAACATGACGACGTAAATTACACATAAAGCATTAGTACGTTTTTTTATTTTTTTAATTTGTTTCCTTTGGTAAATTAAAGGGCTACCTCTGTACTGTATTTTATTAATTCTATTCTATTCTACTCTAACCTGTAATTTTTCATAAAATGTTTAGAGAAGTGTTGGCGACTAAACAAATAAATAAACAGGGTATTTTTGCAATCTGGTCAGAGGTGCTGAGCCCAAACCACACCTCATTTGCCCAGTTAACAAGGAGCCACACCCGGTTCTTATTTGCCTCACAGAAGCTCTCCGGAGGGGGGCTGGAAGCTAGATTCTTATTAGTGGAAGGTTGATTTGAATGGTGAGGTAAGGGTTTTCTATGAGTTGCCTTGGAAACTTAACTGAATTGCTGATGGACCCCATTTTTTCTAGGAATAAAGGTGGAGGCCTGGGGAGGCCGGAGAGGTCATGGCTAAGGCACAGCGGACACTTCCGTGGCGTCCGCCCGAACCCATCTACATCTCAAGATGTAGATGGGTTCGGGCGGACGCCACGGCAACGTGTCTATATATCTTTAAGACTCTGTCTACCGTTCACTTCCATTCCATACCTTTTTCCCCGTTTGACGACCCCGTAATAGAATCGTCGTGGCTGGGCTACGACAAAGAAGAAACAGAATTTAATTTGAAATTTTAGTTTGAAAATAAGAAGAATATTCAATTGTTTGAAAATAATCCGGAAATGATTATAAAAATTTAGTATTTACTCTAATTAAAAATTCAACTCAATAGATATAAAATGAATAAGAATTCATGAGAATGTTTTCTTTTTCCCTTTTGTGTAGAAGAGTGTTTGCGACACTTTATTTATGTACATGAGTGTCAGGTGTCCATGGTCATACTTACTCAGGCGTGCTGTGGTCAGAGGAGGTAACATACTTCATGTACTTGGTTGTTCCTTTAGAGCGCCCAACTATGCTTCTGCATGTGCATATAGAGTGCTTTCAATGAAATGTTTCCGTTCCAAATAAAAATGGTATATTTAAAATGAGAAACACTGGTGAAATATTTTGGGGAGTCTAATAATAATTTGGCAAATATTCATCAAGAGGGGGTTTTAAAGTGCTTGTTACATAGTTTTTGGGTTTACAATTAAAGACTAAGATTGTGAGTTGACATTCAAAGTTGAACGGGTAACTAGAGTTGAGTAGCAGGGACCAAAGACACTTTCCTGCCTGAAACCCTGGAAAAACCGGGTGAGCAACGTGAAACAACAGTTCTCAGAGACTGAGTGAGCATTATGCAATGAAGGACAGCAATCATTAAAAGATGGGAAACCAATGAGGTGAACCCTTGGATTCTTCCAGGTGACTTGCTCATTGTTATGGTCTGAATGGGATGTACACCGCTTTTGTACACCAAGGAGCTGTCCCTCAATATTGTAGCTTAAATCACTACGCTAACTGGCAGGAGATGGTTCCTGCAATTGAATTGCTTATGCCGTTCTGTTGAGAAATGGTACTAAGTATGTGTAGTAAGGATTTTGCCATCAGGTTAGCTTACTAAAGGGTGGTTCCTCTTATGAAATAGGAAGTAAGTTTGTTGTAAGAATGTATCCATGTTACGCATATAAAGCATTTCCTGGTTGCTTTGAACTGAGTGACACTTCAGTTAAGTATTGACCATTGGAAACAGTATGTAGTCAACATGGCATAATTGAACATCAGTAAATAACGAAACAGAAGACCAAGATACTAATGCCCTGAGTATAGAGCTTTGTGAAAAGTCTTTGAACCCTGTTGGGGTTCCTTTACTGAAACTATCCAATGGATTTAATATCAAACTAAACCGGAGTTAAATGACTTGAGTATGTTAAGGTCCTCCTTTTTTGCTTTTCTCCATTATACAACGGAGGCAATTCAATTGATGATTGGTAAGTGTTCAATAGAAACAAACCATAAATATTCGTGCAATGTTTATTTGCCATAAGAGAACTTGATAAACCGCCTAGTGCAAACAGAGATCTGGTTAGTTCACACATATGTTTTCTTCCATAAATAAATATTGTTTTCTGAAATTTATTGTGTGGTTTCTTGAGCATCTGCTAGTGTTATCATTTTAGTGTAGTAATTCCCTTGAGTCAGAAAAGAGTAGGATGTCACTAGATCCAATAAGAACTAACTTAAAATGCACATGAAATCCGTGGTGCTGCCCAATCAGAATAAAGAAGATAACACATGTAAGTGCATCGATATACCGTTCAGATGGTAAAATTAAACATTTGGAAGTATTTCATGAACTATTCAAGGGAATGTCATGATAGTGTCTAAGGGATGGAAAAGAAGACAGTGAAATGTCTTACAAAGTGTCAAAAAATGTAACACAAGGTGAGAATGAAAGCTGGAGGCATAGGTAGAAGATGTAGGCCATACGAACTCATCAGACTAAGTGTAACCTCTATAGGGGATGAGGATGGTAAGACCAACACCGTGGTAAATATGGAGTCCGATTAGTGAGCATATAAGCTTCAGAATTTTCCAATTTTGTCTTGTGAGCAAGGGTTGGGGGAGGGGAAGGGGGGGGGGAGAAAGAAACAGAAGGGTAGGGACAGAAAGCGCAGGGAAGGGAGGCAAGGAAAACCAACATTCCAGATCCCTGTCAAATCTTTCCTTAGTCGAGATGAAACGTACATTTTCAAATATGAAAATTTCAGTTTCCTTGCGAAGATATTACCGTTTCTTTATTAGGTAAATGTCTCTTATCAAGGGGTAACATGACGACGTAAATTACACATAAAGCATTAGTACGTTTTTTTATTTTTTTAATTTGTTTCCTTTGGTAAATTAAAGGGCTACCTCTGTACTGTATTTTATTAATTCTATTCTATTCTACTCTAACCTGTAATTTTTCATAAAATGTTTAGAGAAGTGTTGGCGACTAAACAAATAAATAAACAGGGTATTTTTGCAATCTGGTCAGAGGTGCTGAGCCCAAACCACACCTCATTTGCCTAGTTAACAAGGAGCCACACCCGGTTCTTATTTGCCTCACAGAAGCTCTCCGGAGGGGGGCTGGAAGCTAGATTCTTATTAGTGGAAGGTTGATTTGAATGGTGAGGTAAGGGTTTTCTATGAGTTGCCTTGGAAACTTAACTGAATTGCTGATGGACCCCATTTTTTCTAGGAATAAAGGTGGAGGCCTGGGGAGGCCGGAGAGGTCATGGCTAAGGCACAGCGGACACTTCCGTGGCGTCCGCCCGAACCCATCTACATCTCAAGATGTAGATGGGTTCGGGCGGACGCCACGGCAACGTGTCTATATATCTTTAAGACTCTGTCTACCGTTCACTTCCATTCCATACCTTTTTCCCCGTTTGACGACCCCGTAATAGAATCGTCGTGGCTGGGCTACGACAAAGAAGAAACAGAATTTAATTTGAAATTTTAGTTTGAAAATAAGAAGAATATTCAATTGTTTGAAAATAATCCGGAAATGATTATAAAAATTTAGTATTTACTCTAATTAAAAATTCAACTCAATAGATATAAAATGAATAAGAATTCATGAGAATGTTTTCTTTTTCCCTTTTGTGTAGAAGAGTGTTTGCGACACTTTATTTATGTACATGAGTGTCAGGTGTCCATGGTCATACTTACTCAGGCGTGCTGTGGTCAGAGGAGGTAACATACTTCATGTACTTGGTTGTTCCTTTAGAGCGCCCAACTATGCTTCTGCATGTGCATATAGAGTGCTTTCAATGAAATGTTTCCGTTCCAAATAAAAATGGTATATTTAAAATGAGAAACACTGGTGAAATATTTTGGGGAGTCTAATAATAATTTGGCAAATATTCATCAAGAGGGGGTTTTAAAGTGCTTGTTACATAGTTTTTGGGTTTACAATTAAAGACTAAGATTGTGAGTTGACATTCAAAGTTGAACGGGTAACTAGAGTTGAGTAGCAGGGACCAAAGACACTTTCCTGCCTGAAACCCTGGAAAAACCGGGTGAGCAACGTGAAACAACAGTTCTCAGAGACTGAGTGAGCATTATGCAATGAAGGACAGCAATCATTAAAAGATGGGAAACCAATGAGGTGAACCCTTGGATTCTTCCAGGTGACTTGCTCATTGTTATGGTCTGAATGGGATGTACACCGCTTTTGTACACCAAGGAGCTGTCCCTCAATATTGTAGCTTAAATCACTACGCTAACTGGCAGGAGATGGTTCCTGCAATTGAATTGCTTATGCCGTTCTGTTGAGAAATGGTACTAAGTATGTGTAGTAAGGATTTTGCCATCAGGTTAGCTTACTAAAGGGTGGTTCCTCTTATGAAATAGGAAGTAAGTTTGTTGTAAGAATGTATCCATGTTACGCATATAAAGCATTTCCTGGTTGCTTTGAACTGAGTGACACTTCAGTTAAGTATTGACCATTGGAAACAGTATGTAGTCAACATGGCATAATTGAACATCAGTAAATAACGAAACAGAAGACCAAGATACTAATGCCCTGAGTATAGAGCTTTGTGAAAAGTCTTTGAACCCTGTTGGGGTTCCTTTACTGAAACTATCCAATGGATTTAATATCAAACTAAACCGGAGTTAAATGACTTGAGTATGTTAAGGTCCTCCTTTTTTGCTTTTCTCCATTATACAACGGAGGCAATTCAATTGATGATTGGTAAGTGTTCAATAGAAACAAACCATAAATATTCGTGCAATGTTTATTTGCCATAAGAGAACTTGATAAACCGCCTAGTGCAAACAGAGATCTGGTTAGTTCACACATATGTTTTCTTCCATAAATAAATATTGTTTTCTGAAATTTATTGTGTGGTTTCTTGAGCATCTGCTAGTGTTATCATTTTAGTGTAGTAATTCCCTTGAGTCAGAAAAGAGTAGGATGTCACTAGATCCAATAAGAACTAACTTAAAATGCACATGAAATCCGTGGTGCTGCCCAATCAGAATAAAGAAGATAACACATGTAAGTGCATCGATATACCGTTCAGATGGTAAAATTAAACATTTGGAAGTATTTCATGAACTATTCAAGGGAATGTCATGATAGTGTCTAAGGGATGGAAAAGAAGACAGTGAAATGTCTTACAAAGTGTCAAAAAATGTAACACAAGGTGAGAATGAAAGCTGGAGGCATAGGTAGAAGATGTAGGCCATACGAACTCATCAGACTAAGTGTAACCTCTATAGGGGATGAGGATGGTAAGACCAACACCGTGGTAAATATGGAGTCCGATTAGTGAGCATATAAGCTTCAGAATTTTCCAATTTTGTCTTGTGAGCAAGGGTTGGGGGAGGGGAAGGGGGGGGGGGGAGAAAGAAACAGAAGGGTAGGGACAGAAAGCGCAGGGAAGGGAGGCAAGGAAAACCAACATTCCAGATCCCTGTCAAATCTTTCCTTAGTCGAGATGAAACGTACATTTTCAAATATGAAAATTTCAGTTTCCTTGCGAAGATATTACCGTTTCTTTATTAGGTAAATGTCTCTTATCAAGGGGTAACATGACGACGTAAATTACACATAAAGCATTAGTACGTTTTTTTATTTTTTTAATTTGTTTCCTTTGGTAAATTAAAGGGCTACCTCTGTACTGTATTTTATTAATTCTATTCTATTCTACTCTAACCTGTAATTTTTCATAAAATGTTTAGAGAAGTGTTGGCGACTAAACAAATAAATAAACAGGGTATTTTTGCAATCTGGTCAGAGGTGCTGAGCCCAAACCACACCTCATTTGCCCAGTTAACAAGGAGCCACACCCGGTTCTTATTTGCCTCACAGAAGCTCTCCGGAGGGGGGCTGGAAGCTAGATTCTTATTAGTGGAAGGTTGATTTGAATGGTGAGGTAAGGGTTTTCTATGAGTTGCCTTGGAAACTTAACTGAATTGCTGATGGACCCCATTTTTTCTAGGAATAAAGGTGGAGGCCTGGGGAGGCCGGAGAGGTCATGGCTAAGGCACAGCGGACACTTCCGTGGCGTCCGCCCGAACCCATCTACATCTCAAGATGTAGATGGGTTCGGGCGGACGCCACGGCAACGTGTCTATATATCTTTAAGACTCTGTCTACCGTTCACTTCCATTCCATACCTTTTTCCCCGTTTGACGACCCCGTAATAGAATCGTCGTGGCTGGGCTACGACAAAGAAGAAACAGAATTTAATTTGAAATTTTAGTTTGAAAATAAGAAGAATATTCAATTGTTTGAAAATAATCCGGAAATGATTATAAAAATTTAGTATTTACTCTAATTAAAAATTCAACTCAATAGATATAAAATGAATAAGAATTCATGAGAATGTTTTCTTTTTCCCTTTTGTGTAGAAGAGTGTTTGCGACACTTTATTTATGTACATGAGTGTCAGGTGTCCATGGTCATACTTACTCAGGCGTGCTGTGGTCAGAGGAGGTAACATACTTCATGTACTTGGTTGTTCCTTTAGAGCGCCCAACTATGCTTCTGCATGTGCATATAGAGTGCTTTCAATGAAATGTTTCCGTTCCAAATAAAAATGGTATATTTAAAATGAGAAACACTGGTGAAATATTTTGGGGAGTCTAATAATAATTTGGCAAATATTCATCAAGAGGGGGTTTTAAAGTGCTTGTTACATAGTTTTTGGGTTTACAATTAAAGACTAAGATTGTGAGTTGACATTCAAAGTTGAACGGGTAACTAGAGTTGAGTAGCAGGGACCAAAGACACTTTCCTGCCTGAAACCCTGGAAAAACCGGGTGAGCAACGTGAAACAACAGTTCTCAGAGACTGAGTGAGCATTATGCAATGAAGGACAGCAATCATTAAAAGATGGGAAACCAATGAGGTGAACCCTTGGATTCTTCCAGGTGACTTGCTCATTGTTATGGTCTGAATGGGATGTACACCGCTTTTGTACACCAAGGAGCTGTCCCTCAATATTGTAGCTTAAATCACTACGCTAACTGGCAGGAGATGGTTCCTGCAATTGAATTGCTTATGCCGTTCTGTTGAGAAATGGTACTAAGTATGTGTAGTAAGGATTTTGCCATCAGGTTAGCTTACTAAAGGGTGGTTCCTCTTATGAAATAGGAAGTAAGTTTGTTGTAAGAATGTATCCATGTTACGCATATAAAGCATTTCCTGGTTGCTTTGAACTGAGTGACACTTCAGTTAAGTATTGACCATTGGAAACAGTATGTAGTCAACATGGCATAATTGAACATCAGTAAATAACGAAACAGAAGACCAAGATACTAATGCCCTGAGTATAGAGCTTTGTGAAAAGTCTTTGAACCCTGTTGGGGTTCCTTTACTGAAACTATCCAATGGATTTAATATCAAACTAAACCGGAGTTAAATGACTTGAGTATGTTAAGGTCCTCCTTTTTTGCTTTTCTCCATTATACAACGGAGGCAATTCAATTGATGATTGGTAAGTGTTCAATAGAAACAAACCATAAATATTCGTGCAATGTTTATTTGCCATAAGAGAACTTGATAAACCGCCTAGTGCAAACAGAGATCTGGTTAGTTCACACATATGTTTTCTTCCATAAATAAATATTGTTTTCTGAAATTTATTGTGTGGTTTCTTGAGCATCTGCTAGTGTTATCATTTTAGTGTAGTAATTCCCTTGAGTCAGAAAAGAGTAGGATGTCACTAGATCCAATAAGAACTAACTTAAAATGCACATGAAATCCGTGGTGCTGCCCAATCAGAATAAAGAAGATAACACATGTAAGTGCATCGATATACCGTTCAGATGGTAAAATTAAACATTTGGAAGTATTTCATGAACTATTCAAGGGAATGTCATGATAGTGTCTAAGGGATGGAAAAGAAGACAGTGAAATGTCTTACAAAGTGTCAAAAAATGTAACACAAGGTGAGAATGAAAGCTGGAGGCATAGGTAGAAGATGTAGGCCATACGAACTCATCAGACTAAGTGTAACCTCTATAGGGGATGAGGATGGTAAGACCAACACCGTGGTAAATATGGAGTCCGATTAGTGAGCATATAAGCTTCAGAATTTTCCAATTTTGTCTTGTGAGCAAGGGTTGGGGGAGGGGAAGGGGGGGGGGAGAAAGAAACAGAAGGGTAGGGACAGAAAGCGCAGGGAAGGGAGGCAAGGAAAACCAACATTCCAGATCCCTGTCAAATCTTTCCTTAGTCGAGATGAAACGTACATTTTCAAATATGAAAATTTCAGTTTCCTTGCGAAGATATTACCGTTTCTTTATTAGGTAAATGTCTCTTATCAAGGGGTAACATGACGACGTAAATTACACATAAAGCATTAGTACGTTTTTTTATTTTTTTAATTTGTTTCCTTTGGTAAATTAAAGGGCTACCTCTGTACTGTATTTTATTAATTCTATTCTATTCTACTCTAACCTGTAATTTTTCATAAAATGTTTAGAGAAGTGTTGGCGACTAAACAAATAAATAAACAGGGTATTTTTGCAATCTGGTCAGAGGTGCTGAGCCCAAACCACACCTCATTTGCCTAGTTAACAAGGAGCCACACCCGGTTCTTATTTGCCTCACAGAAGCTCTCCGGAGGGGGGCTGGAAGCTAGATTCTTATTAGTGGAAGGTTGATTTGAATGGTGAGGTAAGGGTTTTCTATGAGTTGCCTTGGAAACTTAACTGAATTGCTGATGGACCCCATTTTTTCTAGGAATAAAGGTGGAGGCCTGGGGAGGCCGGAGAGGTCATGGCTAAGGCACAGCGGACACTTCCGTGGCGTCCGCCCGAACCCATCTACATCTCAAGATGTAGATGGGTTCGGGCGGACGCCACGGCAACGTGTCTATATATCTTTAAGACTCTGTCTACCGTTCACTTCCATTCCATACCTTTTTCCCCGTTTGACGACCCCGTAATAGAATCGTCGTGGCTGGGCTACGACAAAGAAGAAACAGAATTTAATTTGAAATTTTAGTTTGAAAATAAGAAGAATATTCAATTGTTTGAAAATAATCCGGAAATGATTATAAAAATTTAGTATTTACTCTAATTAAAAATTCAACTCAATAGATATAAAATGAATAAGAATTCATGAGAATGTTTTCTTTTTCCCTTTTGTGTAGAAGAGTGTTTGCGACACTTTATTTATGTACATGAGTGTCAGGTGTCCATGGTCATACTTACTCAGGCGTGCTGTGGTCAGAGGAGGTAACATACTTCATGTACTTGGTTGTTCCTTTAGAGCGCCCAACTATGCTTCTGCATGTGCATATAGAGTGCTTTCAATGAAATGTTTCCGTTCCAAATAAAAATGGTATATTTAAAATGAGAAACACTGGTGAAATATTTTGGGGAGTCTAATAATAATTTGGCAAATATTCATCAAGAGGGGGTTTTAAAGTGCTTGTTACATAGTTTTTGGGTTTACAATTAAAGACTAAGATTGTGAGTTGACATTCAAAGTTGAACGGGTAACTAGAGTTGAGTAGCAGGGACCAAAGACACTTTCCTGCCTGAAACCCTGGAAAAACCGGGTGAGCAACGTGAAACAACAGTTCTCAGAGACTGAGTGAGCATTATGCAATGAAGGACAGCAATCATTAAAAGATGGGAAACCAATGAGGTGAACCCTTGGATTCTTCCAGGTGACTTGCTCATTGTTATGGTCTGAATGGGATGTACACCGCTTTTGTACACCAAGGAGCTGTCCCTCAATATTGTAGCTTAAATCACTACGCTAACTGGCAGGAGATGGTTCCTGCAATTGAATTGCTTATGCCGTTCTGTTGAGAAATGGTACTAAGTATGTGTAGTAAGGATTTTGCCATCAGGTTAGCTTACTAAAGGGTGGTTCCTCTTATGAAATAGGAAGTAAGTTTGTTGTAAGAATGTATCCATGTTACGCATATAAAGCATTTCCTGGTTGCTTTGAACTGAGTGACACTTCAGTTAAGTATTGACCATTGGAAACAGTATGTAGTCAACATGGCATAATTGAACATCAGTAAATAACGAAACAGAAGACCAAGATACTAATGCCCTGAGTATAGAGCTTTGTGAAAAGTCTTTGAACCCTGTTGGGGTTCCTTTACTGAAACTATCCAATGGATTTAATATCAAACTAAACCGGAGTTAAATGACTTGAGTATGTTAAGGTCCTCCTTTTTTGCTTTTCTCCATTATACAACGGAGGCAATTCAATTGATGATTGGTAAGTGTTCAATAGAAACAAACCATAAATATTCGTGCAATGTTTATTTGCCATAAGAGAACTTGATAAACCGCCTAGTGCAAACAGAGATCTGGTTAGTTCACACATATGTTTTCTTCCATAAATAAATATTGTTTTCTGAAATTTATTGTGTAGTTTCTTGAGCATCTGCTAGTGTTATCATTTTAGTGTAGTAATTCCCTTGAGTCAGAAAAGAGTAGGATGTCACTAGATCCAATAAGAACTAACTTAAAATGCACATGAAATCCGTGGTGCTGCCCAATCAGAATAAAGAAGATAACACATGTAAGTGCATCGATATACCGTTCAGATGGTAAAATTAAACATTTGGAAGTATTTCATGAACTATTCAAGGGAATGTCATGATAGTGTCTAAGGGATGGAAAAGAAGACAGTGAAATGTCTTACAAAGTGTCAAAAAATGTAACACAAGGTGAGAATGAAAGCTGGAGGCATAGGTAGAAGATGTAGGCCATACGAACTCATCAGACTAAGTGTAACCTCTATAGGGGATGAGGATGGTAAGACCAACACCGTGGTAAATATGGAGTCCGATTAGTGAGCATATAAGCTTCAGAATTTTCCAATTTTGTCTTGTGAGCAAGGGTTGGGGGAGGGGAAGGGGGGGGGGAGAAAGAAACAGAAGGGTAGGGACAGAAAGCGCAGGGAAGGGAGGCAAGGAAAACCAACATTCCAGATCCCTGTCAAATCTTTCCTTAGTCGAGATGAAACGTACATTTTCAAATATGAAAATTTCAGTTTCCTTGCGAAGATATTACCGTTTCTTTATTAGGTAAATGTCTCTTATCAAGGGGTAACATGACGACGTAAATTACACATAAAGCATTAGTACGTTTTTTTATTTTTTTAATTTGTTTCCTTTGGTAAATTAAAGGGCTACCTCTGTACTGTATTTTATTAATTCTATTCTATTCTACTCTAACCTGTAATTTTTCATAAAATGTTTAGAGAAGTGTTGGCGACTAAACAAATAAATAAACAGGGTATTTTTGCAATCTGGTCAGAGGTGCTGAGCCCAAACCACACCTCATTTGCCTAGTTAACAAGGAGCCACACCCGGTTCTTATTTGCCTCACAGAAGCTCTCCGGAGGGGGGCTGGAAGCTAGATTCTTATTAGTGGAAGGTTGATTTGAATGGTGAGGTAAGGGTTTTCTATGAGTTGCCTTGGAAACTTAACTGAATTGCTGATGGACCCCATTTTTTCTAGGAATAAAGGTGGAGGCCTGGGGAGGCCGGAGAGGTCATGGCTAAGGCACAGCGGACACTTCCGTGGCGTCCGCCCGAACCCATCTACATCTCAAGATGTAGATGGGTTCGGGCGGACGCCACGGCAACGTGTCTATATATCTTTAAGACTCTGTCTACCGTTCACTTCCATTCCATACCTTTTTCCCCGTTTGACGACCCCGTAATAGAATCGTCGTGGCTGGGCTACGACAAAGAAGAAACAGAATTTAATTTGAAATTTTAGTTTGAAAATAAGAAGAATATTCAATTGTTTGAAAATAATCCGGAAATGATTATAAAAATTTAGTATTTACTCTAATTAAAAATTCAACTCAATAGATATAAAATGAATAAGAATTCATGAGAATGTTTTCTTTTTCCCTTTTGTGTAGAAGAGTGTTTGCGACACTTTATTTATGTACATGAGTGTCAGGTGTCCATGGTCATACTTACTCAGGCGTGCTGTGGTCAGAGGAGGTAACATACTTCATGTACTTGGTTGTTCCTTTAGAGCGCCCAACTATGCTTCTGCATGTGCATATAGAGTGCTTTCAATGAAATGTTTCCGTTCCAAATAAAAATGGTATATTTAAAATGAGAAACACTGGTGAAATATTTTGGGGAGTCTAATAATAATTTGGCAAATATTCATCAAGAGGGGGTTTTAAAGTGCTTGTTACATAGTTTTTGGGTTTACAATTAAAGACTAAGATTGTGAGTTGACATTCAAAGTTGAACGGGTAACTAGAGTTGAGTAGCAGGGACCAAAGACACTTTCCTGCCTGAAACCCTGGAAAAACCGGGTGAGCAACGTGAAACAACAGTTCTCAGAGACTGAGTGAGCATTATGCAATGAAGGACAGCAATCATTAAAAGATGGGAAACCAATGAGGTGAACCCTTGGATTCTTCCAGGTGACTTGCTCATTGTTATGGTCTGAATGGGATGTACACCGCTTTTGTACACCAAGGAGCTGTCCCTCAATATTGTAGCTTAAATCACTACGCTAACTGGCAGGAGATGGTTCCTGCAATTGAATTGCTTATGCCGTTCTGTTGAGAAATGGTACTAAGTATGTGTAGTAAGGATTTTGCCATCAGGTTAGCTTACTAAAGGGTGGTTCCTCTTATGAAATAGGAAGTAAGTTTGTTGTAAGAATGTATCCATGTTACGCATATAAAGCATTTCCTGGTTGCTTTGAACTGAGTGACACTTCAGTTAAGTATTGACCATTGGAAACAGTATGTAGTCAACATGGCATAATTGAACATCAGTAAATAACGAAACAGAAGACCAAGATACTAATGCCCTGAGTATAGAGCTTTGTGAAAAGTCTTTGAACCCTGTTGGGGTTCCTTTACTGAAACTATCCAATGGATTTAATATCAAACTAAACCGGAGTTAAATGACTTGAGTATGTTAAGGTCCTCCTTTTTTGCTTTTCTCCATTATACAACGGAGGCAATTCAATTGATGATTGGTAAGTGTTCAATAGAAACAAACCATAAATATTCGTGCAATGTTTATTTGCCATAAGAGAACTTGATAAACCGCCTAGTGCAAACAGAGATCTGGTTAGTTCACACATATGTTTTCTTCCATAAATAAATATTGTTTTCTGAAATTTATTGTGTAGTTTCTTGAGCATCTGCTAGTGTTATCATTTTAGTGTAGTAATTCCCTTGAGTCAGAAAAGAGTAGGATGTCACTAGATCCAATAAGAACTAACTTAAAATGCACATGAAATCCGTGGTGCTGCCCAATCAGAATAAAGAAGATAACACATGTAAGTGCATCGATATACCGTTCAGATGGTAAAATTAAACATTTGGAAGTATTTCATGAACTATTCAAGGGAATGTCATGATAGTGTCTAAGGGATGGAAAAGAAGACAGTGAAATGTCTTACAAAGTGTCAAAAAATGTAACACAAGGTGAGAATGAAAGCTGGAGGCATAGGTAGAAGATGTAGGCCATACGAACTCATCAGACTAAGTGTAACCTCTATAGGGGATGAGGATGGTAAGACCAACACCGTGGTAAATATGGAGTCCGATTAGTGAGCATATAAGCTTCAGAATTTTCCAATTTTGTCTTGTGAGCAAGGGTTGGGGGAGGGGAAGGGGGGGGGGAGAAAGAAACAGAAGGGTAGGGACAGAAAGCGCAGGGAAGGGAGGCAAGGAAAACCAACATTCCAGATCCCTGTCAAATCTTTCCTTAGTCGAGATGAAACGTACATTTTCAAATATGAAAATTTCAGTTTCCTTGCGAAGATATTACCGTTTCTTTATTAGGTAAATGTCTCTTATCAAGGGGTAACATGACGACGTAAATTACACATAAAGCATTAGTACGTTTTTTTATTTTTTTAATTTGTTGCCTTTGGTAAATTAAAAGGATACCTCTGTACTGTATTTTATTAATTCTATTCTATTCTACTCTAACCTGTAATTTTTCATAAAATGTTTAGAGAAGTGTTGGCGACTAAACAAATAAATAAACAGGGTATTTTTGCAATCTGGTCAGAGGTGCTGAGCCCAAACCACACCTCATTTGCCTAGTTAACAAGGAGCCACACCCGGTTCTTATTTGCCTCACAGAAGCTCTCCGGAGGGGGGCTGGAAGCTAGATTCTTATTAGTGGAAGGTTGATTTGAATGGTGAGGTAAGGGTTTTCTATGAGTTGCCTTGGAAACTTAACTGAATTGCTGATGGACCCCATTTTTTCTAGGAATAAAGGTGGAGGCCTGGGGAGGCCGGAGAGGTCATGGCTAAGGCACAGCGGACACTTCCGTGGCGTCCGCCCGAACCCATCTACATCTCAAGATGTAGATGGGTTCGGGCGGACGCCACGGCAACGTGTCTATATATCTTTAAGACTCTGTCTACCGTTCACTTCCATTCCATACCTTTTTCCCCGTTTGACGACCCCGTAATAGAATCGTCGTGGCTGGGCTACGACAAAGAAGAAACAGAATTTAATTTGAAATTTTAGTTTGAAAATAAGAAGAATATTCAATTGTTTGAAAATAATCCGGAAATGATTATAAAAATTTAGTATTTACTCTAATTAAAAATTCAACTCAATAGATATAAAATGAATAAGAATTCATGAGAATGTTTTCTTTTTCCCTTTTGTGTAGAAGAGTGTTTGCGACACTTTATTTATGTACATGAGTGTCAGGTGTCCATGGTCATACTTACTCAGGCGTGCTGTGGTCAGAGGAGGTAACATACTTCATGTACTTGGTTGTTCCTTTAGAGCGCCCAACTATGCTTCTGCATGTGCATATAGAGTGCTTTCAATGAAATGTTTCCGTTCCAAATAAAAATGGTATATTTAAAATGAGAAACACTGGTGAAATATTTTGGGGAGTCTAATAATAATTTGGCAAATATTCATCAAGAGGGGGTTTTAAAGTGCTTGTTACATAGTTTTTGGGTTTACAATTAAAGACTAAGATTGTGAGTTGACATTCAAAGTTGAACGGGTAACTAGAGTTGAGTAGCAGGGACCAAAGACACTTTCCTGCCTGAAACCCTGGAAAAACCGGGTGAGCAACGTGAAACAACAGTTCTCAGAGACTGAGTGAGCATTATGCAATGAAGGACAGCAATCATTAAAAGATGGGAAACCAATGAGGTGAACCCTTGGATTCTTCCAGGTGACTTGCTCATTGTTATGGTCTGAATGGGATGTACACCGCTTTTGTACACCAAGGAGCTGTCCCTCAATATTGTAGCTTAAGTCACTACGCTAACTGGCAGGAGATGGTTCCTGCAATTGAATTGCTTATGCCGTTCTGTTGAGAAATGGTACTAAGTATGTGTAGTAAGGATTTTGCCATCAGGTTAGCTTACTAAAGGGTGGTTCCTCTTATGAAATAGGAAGTAAGTTTGTTGTAAGAATGTATCCATGTTACGCATATAAAGCATTTCCTGGTTGCTTTGAACTGAGTGACACTTCAGTTAAGTATTGACCATTGGAAACAGTATGTAGTCAACATGGCATAATTGAACATCAGTAAATAACGAAACAGAAGACCAAGATACTAATGCCCTGAGTATAGAGCTTTGTGAAAAGTCTTTGAACCCTGTTGGGGTTCCTTTACTGAAACTATCCAATGGATTTAATATCAAACTAAACCGGAGTTAAATGACTTGAGTATGTTAAGGTCCTCCTTTTTTGCTTTTCTCCATTATACAACGGAGGCAATTCAATTGATGATTGGTAAGTGTTCAATAGAAACAAACCATAAATATTCGTGCAATGTTTATTTGCCATAAGAGAACTTGATAAACCGCCTAGTGCAAACAGAGATCTGGTTAGTTCACACATATGTTTTCTTCCATAAATAAATATTGTTTTCTGAAATTTATTGTGTAGTTTCTTGAGCATCTGCTAGTGTTATCATTTTAGTGTAGTAATTCCCTTGAGTCAGAAAAGAGTAGGATGTCACTAGATCCAATAAGAACTAACTTAAAATGCACATGAAATCCGTGGTGCTGCCCAATCAGAATAAAGAAGATAACACATGTAAGTGCATCGATATACCGTTCAGATGGTAAAATTAAACATTTGGAAGTATTTCATGAACTATTCAAGGGAATGTCATGATAGTGTCTAAG
This sequence comes from Rhynchonycteris naso, assembly GCA_037038555.1. NCBI lineage: Eukaryota > Metazoa > Chordata > Mammalia > Chiroptera > Emballonuridae > Rhynchonycteris > Rhynchonycteris naso. The sequence goes on from CM073003.1 coordinate 85,910,314, forward strand.
GGATGGAAAAGAAGACAGTGAAATGTCTTACAAAGTGTCAAAAAATGTAACACAAGGTGAGAATGAAAGCTGGAGGCATAGGTAGAAGATGTAGGCCATACGAACTCATCAGACTAAGTGTAACCTCTATAGGGGATGAGGATGGTAAGACCAACACCGTGGTAAATATGGAGTCCGATTAGTGAGCATATAAGCTTCAGAATTTTCCAATTTTGTCTTGTGAGCAAGGGTTGGGGGAGGGGAAGGGGGGGGGGGAGAAAGAAACAGAAGGGTAGGGACAGAAAGCGCAGGGAAGGGAGGCAAGGAAAACCAACATTCCAGATCCCTGTCAAATCTTTCCTTAGTCGAGATGAAACGTACATTTTCAAATATGAAAATTTCAGTTTCCTTGCGAAGATATTACCGTTTCTTTATTAGGTAAATGTCTCTTATCAAGGGGTAACATGACGACGTAAATTACACATAAAGCATTAGTACGTTTTTTTATTTTTTTAATTTGTTTCCTTTGGTAAATTAAAGGGCTACCTCTGTACTGTATTTTATTAATTCTATTCTATTCTACTCTAACCTGTAATTTTTCATAAAATGTTTAGAGAAGTGTTGGCGACTAAACAAATAAATAAACAGGGTATTTTTGCAATCTGGTCAGAGGTGCTGAGCCCAAACCACACCTCATTTGCCTAGTTAACAAGGAGCCACACCCGGTTCTTATTTGCCTCACAGAAGCTCTCCGGAGGGGGGCTGGAAGCTAGATTCTTATTAGTGGAAGGTTGATTTGAATGGTGAGGTAAGGGTTTTCTATGAGTTGCCTTGGAAACTTAACTGAATTGCTGATGGACCCCATTTTTTCTAGGAATAAAGGTGGAGGCCTGGGGAGGCCGGAGAGGTCATGGCTAAGGCACAGCGGACACTTCCGTGGCGTCCGCCCGAACCCATCTACATCTCAAGATGTAGATGGGTTCGGGCGGACGCCACGGCAACGTGTCTATATATCTTTAAGACTCTGTCTACCGTTCACTTCCATTCCATACCTTTTTCCCCGTTTGACGACCCCGTAATAGAATCGTCGTGGCTGGGCTACGACAAAGAAGAAACAGAATTTAATTTGAAATTTTAGTTTGAAAATAAGAAGAATATTCAATTGTTTGAAAATAATCCGGAAATGATTATAAAAATTTAGTATTTACTCTAATTAAAAATTCAACTCAATAGATATAAAATGAATAAGAATTCATGAGAATGTTTTCTTTTTCCCTTTTGTGTAGAAGAGTGTTTGCGACACTTTATTTATGTACATGAGTGTCAGGTGTCCATGGTCATACTTACTCAGGCGTGCTGTGGTCAGAGGAGGTAACATACTTCATGTACTTGGTTGTTCCTTTAGAGCGCCCAACTATGCTTCTGCATGTGCATATAGAGTGCTTTCAATGAAATGTTTCCGTTCCAAATAAAAATGGTATATTTAAAATGAGAAACACTGGTGAAATATTTTGGGGAGTCTAATAATAATTTGGCAAATATTCATCAAGAGGGGGTTTTAAAGTGCTTATTACATAGTTTTTGGGTTTACAATTAAAGACTAAGATTGTGAGTTGACATTCAAAGTTGAACGGGTAACTAGAGTTGAGTAGCAGGGACCAAAGACACTTTCCTGCCTGAAACCCTGGAAAAACCGGGTGAGCAACGTGAAACAACAGTTCTCAGAGACTGAGTGAGCATTATGCAATGAAGGACAGCAATCATTAAAAGATGGGAAACCAATGAGGTGAACCCTTGGATTCTTCCAGGTGACTTGCTCATTGTTATGGTCTGAATGGGATGTACACCGCTTTTGTACACCAAGGAGCTGTCCCTCAATATTGTAGCTTAAATCACTACGCTAACTGGCAGGAGATGGTTCCTGCAATTGAATTGCTTATGCCGTTCTGTTGAGAAATGGTACTAAGTATGTGTAGTAAGGATTTTGCCATCAGGTTAGCTTACTAAAGGGTGGTTCCTCTTATGAAATAGGAAGTAAGTTTGTTGTAAGAATGTATCCATGTTACGCATATAAAGCATTTCCTGGTTGCTTTGAACTGAGTGACACTTCAGTTAAGTATTGACCATTGGAAACAGTATGTAGTCAACATGGCATAATTGAACATCAGTAAATAACGAAACAGAAGACCAAGATACTAATGCCCTGAGTATAGAGCTTTGTGAAAAGTCTTTGAACCCTGTTGGGGTTCCTTTACTGAAACTATCCAATGGATTTAATATCAAACTAAACCGGAGTTAAATGACTTGAGTATGTTAAGGTCCTCCTTTTTTGCTTTTCTCCATTATACAACGGAGGCAATTCAATTGATGATTGGTAAGTGTTCAATAGAAACAAACCATAAATATTCGTGCAATGTTTATTTGCCATAAGAGAACTTGATAAACCGCCTAGTGCAAACAGAGATCTGGTTAGTTCACACATATGTTTTCTTCCATAAATAAATATTGTTTTCTGAAATTTATTGTGTAGTTTCTTGAGCATCTGCTAGTGTTATCATTTTAGTGTAGTAATTCCCTTGAGTCAGAAAAGAGTAGGATGTCACTAGATCCAATAAGAACTAACTTAAAATGCACATGAAATCCGTGGTGCTGCCCAATCAGAATAAAGAAGATAACACATGTAAGTGCATCGATATACCGTTCAGATGGTAAAATTAAACATTTGGAAGTATTTCATGAACTATTCAAGGGAATGTCATGATAGTGTCTAAGGGATGGAAAAGAAGACAGTGAAATGTCTTACAAAGTGTCAAAAAATGTAACACAAGGTGAGAATGAAAGCTGGAGGCATAGGTAGAAGATGTAGGCCATACGAACTCATCAGACTAAGTGTAACCTCTATAGGGGATGAGGATGGTAAGACCAACACCGTGGTAAATATGGAGTCCGATTAGTGAGCATATAAGCTTCAGAATTTTCCAATTTTGTCTTGTGAGCAAGGGTTGGGGGAGGGGAAGGGGGGGGGGGGGAGAAAGAAACAGAAGGGTAGGGACAGAAAGCGCAGGGAAGGGAGGCAAGGAAAACCAACATTCCAGATCCCTGTCAAATCTTTCCTTAGTCGAGATGAAACGTACATTTTCAAATATGAAAATTTCAGTTTCCTTGCGAAGATATTACCGTTTCTTTATTAGGTAAATGTCTCTTATCAAGGGGTAACATGACGACGTAAATTACACATAAAGCATTAGTACGTTTTTTTATTTTTTTAATTTGTTTCCTTTGGTAAATTAAAGGGCTACCTCTGTACTGTATTTTATTAATTCTATTCTATTCTACTCTAACCTGTAATTTTTCATAAAATGTTTAGAGAAGTGTTGGCGACTAAACAAATAAATAAACAGGGTATTTTTGCAATCTGGTCAGAGGTGCTGAGCCCAAACCACACCTCATTTGCCTAGTTAACAAGGAGCCACACCCGGTTCTTATTTGCCTCACAGAAGCTCTCCGGAGGGGGGCTGGAAGCTAGATTCTTATTAGTGGAAGGTTGATTTGAATGGTGAGGTAAGGGTTTTCTATGAGTTGCCTTGGAAACTTAACTGAATTGCTGATGGACCCCATTTTTTCTAGGAATAAAGGTGGAGGCCTGGGGAGGCCGGAGAGGTCATGGCTAAGGCACAGCGGACACTTCCGTGGCGTCCGCCCGAACCCATCTACATCTCAAGATGTAGATGGGTTCGGGCGGACGCCACGGCAACGTGTCTATATATCTTTAAGACTCTGTCTACCGTTCACTTCCATTCCATACCTTTTTCCCCGTTTGACGACCCCGTAATAGAATCGTCGTGGCTGGGCTACGACAAAGAAGAAACAGAATTTAATTTGAAATTTTAGTTTGAAAATAAGAAGAATATTCAATTGTTTGAAAATAATCCGGAAATGATTATAAAAATTTAGTATTTACTCTAATTAAAAATTCAACTCAATAGATATAAAATGAATAAGAATTCATGAGAATGTTTTCTTTTTCCCTTTTGTGTAGAAGAGTGTTTGCGACACTTTATTTATGTACATGAGTGTCAGGTGTCCATGGTCATACTTACTCAGGCGTGCTGTGGTCAGAGGAGGTAACATACTTCATGTACTTGGTTGTTCCTTTAGAGCGCCCAACTATGCTTCTGCATGTGCATATAGAGTGCTTTCAATGAAATGTTTCCGTTCCAAATAAAAATGGTATATTTAAAATGAGAAACACTGGTGAAATATTTTGGGGAGTCTAATAATAATTTGGCAAATATTCATCAAGAGGGGGTTTTAAAGTGCTTGTTACATAGTTTTTGGGTTTACAATTAAAGACTAAGATTGTGAGTTGACATTCAAAGTTGAACGGGTAACTAGAGTTGAGTAGCAGGGACCAAAGACACTTTCCTGCCTGAAACCCTGGAAAAACCGGGTGAGCAACGTGAAACAACAGTTCTCAGAGACTGAGTGAGCATTATGCAATGAAGGACAGCAATCATTAAAAGATGGGAAACCAATGAGGTGAACCCTTGGATTCTTCCAGGTGACTTGCTCATTGTTATGGTCTGAATGGGATGTACACCGCTTTTGTACACCAAGGAGCTGTCCCTCAATATTGTAGCTTAAATCACTACGCTAACTGGCAGGAGATGGTTCCTGCAATTGAATTGCTTATGCCGTTCTGTTGAGAAATGGTACTAAGTATGTGTAGTAAGGATTTTGCCATCAGGTTAGCTTACTAAAGGGTGGTTCCTCTTATGAAATAGGAAGTAAGTTTGTTGTAAGAATGTATCCATGTTACGCATATAAAGCATTTCCTGGTTGCTTTGAACTGAGTGACACTTCAGTTAAGTATTGACCATTGGAAACAGTATGTAGTCAACATGGCATAATTGAACATCAGTAAATAACGAAACAGAAGACCAAGATACTAATGCCCTGAGTATAGAGCTTTGTGAAAAGTCTTTGAACCCTGTTGGGGTTCCTTTACTGAAACTATCCAATGGATTTAATATCAAACTAAACCGGAGTTAAATGACTTGAGTATGTTAAGGTCCTCCTTTTTTGCTTTTCTCCATTATACAACGGAGGCAATTCAATTGATGATTGGTAAGTGTTCAATAGAAACAAACCATAAATATTCGTGCAATGTTTATTTGCCATAAGAGAACTTGATAAACCGCCTAGTGCAAACAGAGATCTGGTTAGTTCACACATATGTTTTCTTCCATAAATAAATATTGTTTTCTGAAATTTATTGTGTGGTTTCTTGAGCATCTGCTAGTGTTATCATTTTAGTGTAGTAATTCCCTTGAGTCAGAAAAGAGTAGGATGTCACTAGATCCAATAAGAACTAACTTAAAATGCACATGAAATCCGTGGTGCTGCCCAATCAGAATAAAGAAGATAACACATGTAAGTGCATCGATATACCGTTCAGATGGTAAAATTAAACATTTGGAAGTATTTCATGAACTATTCAAGGGAATGTCATGATAGTGTCTAAGGGATGGAAAAGAAGACAGTGAAATGTCTTACAAAGTGTCAAAAAATGTAACACAAGGTGAGAATGAAAGCTGGAGGCATAGGTAGAAGATGTAGGCCATACGAACTCATCAGACTAAGTGTAACCTCTATAGGGGATGAGGATGGTAAGACCAACACCGTGGTAAATATGGAGTCCGATTAGTGAGCATATAAGCTTCAGAATTTTCCAATTTTGTCTTGTGAGCAAGGGTTGGGGGAGGGGAAGGGGGGGGGGAGAAAGAAACAGAAGGGTAGGGACAGAAAGCGCAGGGAAGGGAGGCAAGGAAAACCAACATTCCAGATCCCTGTCAAATCTTTCCTTAGTCGAGATGAAACGTACATTTTCAAATATGAAAATTTCAGTTTCCTTGCGAAGATATTACCGTTTCTTTATTAGGTAAATGTCTCTTATCAAGGGGTAACATGACGACGTAAATTACACATAAAGCATTAGTACGTTTTTTTATTTTTTTAATTTGTTTCCTTTGGTAAATTAAAGGGCTACCTCTGTACTGTATTTTATTAATTCTATTCTATTCTACTCTAACCTGTAATTTTTCATAAAATGTTTAGAGAAGTGTTGGCGACTAAACAAATAAATAAACAGGGTATTTTTGCAATCTGGTCAGAGGTGCTGAGCCCAAACCACACCTCATTTGCCTAGTTAACAAGGAGCCACACCCGGTTCTTATTTGCCTCACAGAAGCTCTCCGGAGGGGGGCTGGAAGCTAGATTCTTATTAGTGGAAGGTTGATTTGAATGGTGAGGTAAGGGTTTTCTATGAGTTGCCTTGGAAACTTAACTGAATTGCTGATGGACCCCATTTTTTCTAGGAATAAAGGTGGAGGCCTGGGGAGGCCGGAGAGGTCATGGCTAAGGCACAGCGGACACTTCCGTGGCGTCCGCCCGAACCCATCTACATCTCAAGATGTAGATGGGTTCGGGCGGACGCCACGGCAACGTGTCTATATATCTTTAAGACTCTGTCTACCGTTCACTTCCATTCCATACCTTTTTCCCCGTTTGACGACCCCGTAATAGAATCGTCGTGGCTGGGCTACGACAAAGAAGAAACAGAATTTAATTTGAAATTTTAGTTTGAAAATAAGAAGAATATTCAATTGTTTGAAAATAATCCGGAAATGATTATAAAAATTTAGTATTTACTCTAATTAAAAATTCAACTCAATAGATATAAAATGAATAAGAATTCATGAGAATGTTTTCTTTTTCCCTTTTGTGTAGAAGAGTGTTTGCGACACTTTATTTATGTACATGAGTGTCAGGTGTCCATGGTCATACTTACTCAGGCGTGCTGTGGTCAGAGGAGGTAACATACTTCATGTACTTGGTTGTTCCTTTAGAGCGCCCAACTATGCTTCTGCATGTGCATATAGAGTGCTTTCAATGAAATGTTTCCGTTCCAAATAAAAATGGTATATTTAAAATGAGAAACACTGGTGAAATATTTTGGGGAGTCTAATAATAATTTGGCAAATATTCATCAAGAGGGGGTTTTAAAGTGCTTGTTACATAGTTTTTGGGTTTACAATTAAAGACTAAGATTGTGAGTTGACATTCAAAGTTGAACGGGTAACTAGAGTTGAGTAGCAGGGACCAAAGACACTTTCCTGCCTGAAACCCTGGAAAAACCGGGTGAGCAACGTGAAACAACAGTTCTCAGAGACTGAGTGAGCATTATGCAATGAAGGACAGCAATCATTAAAAGATGGGAAACCAATGAGGTGAACCCTTGGATTCTTCCAGGTGACTTGCTCATTGTTATGGTCTGAATGGGATGTACACCGCTTTTGTACACCAAGGAGCTGTCCCTCAATATTGTAGCTTAAATCACTACGCTAACTGGCAGGAGATGGTTCCTGCAATTGAATTGCTTATGCCGTTCTGTTGAGAAATGGTACTAAGTATGTGTAGTAAGGATTTTGCCATCAGGTTAGCTTACTAAAGGGTGGTTCCTCTTATGAAATAGGAAGTAAGTTTGTTGTAAGAATGTATCCATGTTACGCATATAAAGCATTTCCTGGTTGCTTTGAACTGAGTGACACTTCAGTTAAGTATTGACCATTGGAAACAGTATGTAGTCAACATGGCATAATTGAACATCAGTAAATAACGAAACAGAAGACCAAGATACTAATGCCCTGAGTATAGAGCTTTGTGAAAAGTCTTTGAACCCTGTTGGGGTTCCTTTACTGAAACTATCCAATGGATTTAATATCAAACTAAACCGGAGTTAAATGACTTGAGTATGTTAAGGTCCTCCTTTTTTGCTTTTCTCCATTATACAACGGAGGCAATTCAATTGATGATTGGTAAGTGTTCAATAGAAACAAACCATAAATATTCGTGCAATGTTTATTTGCCATAAGAGAACTTGATAAACCGCCTAGTGCAAACAGAGATCTGGTTAGTTCACACATATGTTTTCTTCCATAAATAAATATTGTTTTCTGAAATTTATTGTGTAGTTTCTTGAGCATCTGCTAGTGTTATCATTTTAGTGTAGTAATTCCCTTGAGTCAGAAAAGAGTAGGATGTCACTAGATCCAATAAGAACTAACTTAAAATGCACATGAAATCCGTGGTGCTGCCCAATCAGAATAAAGAAGATAACACATGTAAGTGCATCGATATACCGTTCAGATGGTAAAATTAAACATTTGGAAGTATTTCATGAACTATTCAAGGGAATGTCATGATAGTGTCTAAGGGATGGAAAAGAAGACAGTGAAATGTCTTACAAAGTGTCAAAAAATGTAACACAAGGTGAGAATGAAAGCTGGAGGCATAGGTAGAAGATGTAGGCCATACGAACTCATCAGACTAAGTGTAACCTCTATAGGGGATGAGGATGGTAAGACCAACACCGTGGTAAATATGGAGTCCGATTAGTGAGCATATAAGCTTCAGAATTTTCCAATTTTGTCTTGTGAGCAAGGGTTGGGGGAGGGGAAGGGGGGGGGGAGAAAGAAACAGAAGGGTAGGGACAGAAAGCGCAGGGAAGGGAGGCAAGGAAAACCAACATTCCAGATCCCTGTCAAATCTTTCCTTAGTCGAGATGAAACGTACATTTTCAAATATGAAAATTTCAGTTTCCTTGCGAAGATATTACCGTTTCTTTATTAGGTAAATGTCTCTTATCAAGGGGTAACATGACGACGTAAATTACACATAAAGCATTAGTACGTTTTTTTATTTTTTTAATTTGTTTCCTTTGGTAAATTAAAGGGCTACCTCTGTACTGTATTTTATTAATTCTATTCTATTCTACTCTAACCTGTAATTTTTCATAAAATGTTTAGAGAAGTGTTGGCGACTAAACAAATAAATAAACAGGGTATTTTTGCAATCTGGTCAGAGGTGCTGAGCCCAAACCACACCTCATTTGCCTAGTTAACAAGGAGCCACACCCGGTTCTTATTTGCCTCACAGAAGCTCTCCGGAGGGGGGCTGGAAGCTAGATTCTTATTAGTGGAAGGTTGATTTGAATGGTGAGGTAAGGGTTTTCTATGAGTTGCCTTGGAAACTTAACTGAATTGCTGATGGACCCCATTTTTTCTAGGAATAAAGGTGGAGGCCTGGGGAGGCCGGAGAGGTCATGGCTAAGGCACAGCGGACACTTCCGTGGCGTCCGCCCGAACCCATCTACATCTCAAGATGTAGATGGGTTCGGGCGGACGCCACGGCAACGTGTCTATATATCTTTAAGACTCTGTCTACCGTTCACTTCCATTCCATACCTTTTTCCCCGTTTGACGACCCCGTAATAGAATCGTCGTGGCTGGGCTACGACAAAGAAGAAACAGAATTTAATTTGAAATTTTAGTTTGAAAATAAGAAGAATATTCAATTGTTTGAAAATAATCCGGAAATGATTATAAAAATTTAGTATTTACTCTAATTAAAAATTCAACTCAATAGATATAAAATGAATAAGAATTCATGAGAATGTTTTCTTTTTCCCTTTTGTGTAGAAGAGTGTTTGCGACACTTTATTTATGTACATGAGTGTCAGGTGTCCATGGTCATACTTACTCAGGCGTGCTGTGGTCAGAGGAGGTAACATACTTCATGTACTTGGTTGTTCCTTTAGAGCGCCCAACTATGCTTCTGCATGTGCATATAGAGTGCTTTCAATGAAATGTTTCCGTTCCAAATAAAAATGGTATATTTAAAATGAGAAACACTGGTGAAATATTTTGGGGAGTCTAATAATAATTTGGCAAATATTCATCAAGAGGGGGTTTTAAAGTGCTTGTTACATAGTTTTTGGGTTTACAATTAAAGACTAAGATTGTGAGTTGACATTCAAAGTTGAACGGGTAACTAGAGTTGAGTAGCAGGGACCAAAGACACTTTCCTGCCTGAAACCCTGGAAAAACCGGGTGAGCAACGTGAAACAACAGTTCTCAGAGACTGAGTGAGCATTATGCAATGAAGGACAGCAATCATTAAAAGATGGGAAACCAATGAGGTGAACCCTTGGATTCTTCCAGGTGACTTGCTCATTGTTATGGTCTGAATGGGATGTACACCGCTTTTGTACACCAAGGAGCTGTCCCTCAATATTGTAGCTTAAATCACTACGCTAACTGGCAGGAGATGGTTCCTGCAATTGAATTGCTTATGCCGTTCTGTTGAGAAATGGTACTAAGTATGTGTAGTAAGGATTTTGCCATCAGGTTAGCTTACTAAAGGGTGGTTCCTCTTATGAAATAGGAAGTAAGTTTGTTGTAAGAATGTATCCATGTTACGCATATAAAGCATTTCCTGGTTGCTTTGAACTGAGTGACACTTCAGTTAAGTATTGACCATTGGAAACAGTATGTAGTCAACATGGCATAATTGAACATCAGTAAATAACGAAACAGAAGACCAAGATACTAATGCCCTGAGTATAGAGCTTTGTGAAAAGTCTTTGAACCCTGTTGGGGTTCCTTTACTGAAACTATCCAATGGATTTAATATCAAACTAAACCGGAGTTAAATGACTTGAGTATGTTAAGGTCCTCCTTTTTTGCTTTTCTCCATTATACAACGGAGGCAATTCAATTGATGATTGGTAAGTGTTCAATAGAAACAAACCATAAATATTCGTGCAATGTTTATTTGCCATAAGAGAACTTGATAAACCGCCTAGTGCAAACAGAGATCTGGTTAGTTCACACATATGTTTTCTTCCATAAATAAATATTGTTTTCTGAAATTTATTGTGTAGTTTCTTGAGCATCTGCTAGTGTTATCATTTTAGTGTAGTAATTCCCTTGAGTCAGAAAAGAGTAGGATGTCACTAGATCCAATAAGAACTAACTTAAAATGCACATGAAATCCGTGGTGCTGCCCAATCAGAATAAAGAAGATAACACATGTAAGTGCATCGATATACCGTTCAGATGGTAAAATTAAACATTTGGAAGTATTTCATGAACTATTCAAGGGAATGTCATGATAGTGTCTAAGGGATGGAAAAGAAGACAGTGAAATGTCTTACAAAGTGTCAAAAAATGTAACACAAGGTGAGAATGAAAGCTGGAGGCATAGGTAGAAGATGTAGGCCATACGAACTCATCAGACTAAGTGTAACCTCTATAGGGGATGAGGATGGTAAGACCAACACCGTGGTAAATATGGAGTCCGATTAGTGAGCATATAAGCTTCAGAATTTTCCAATTTTGTCTTGTGAGCAAGGGTTGGGGGAGGGGAAGGGGGGGGGGAGAAAGAAACAGAAGGGTAGGGACAGAAAGCGCAGGGAAGGGAGGCAAGGAAAACCAACATTCCAGATCCCTGTCAAATCTTTCCTTAGTCGAGATGAAACGTACATTTTCAAATATGAAAATTTCAGTTTCCTTGCGAAGATATTACCGTTTCTTTATTAGGTAAATGTCTCTTATCAAGGGGTAACATGACGACGTAAATTACACATAAAGCATTAGTACGTTTTTTTATTTTTTTAATTTGTTGCCTTTGGTAAATTAAAAGGATACCTCTGTACTGTATTTTATTAATTCTATTCTATTCTACTCTAACCTGTAATTTTTCATAAAATGTTTAGAGAAGTGTTGGCGACTAAACAAATAAATAAACAGGGTATTTTTGCAATCTGGTCAGAGGTGCTGAGCCCAAACCACACCTCATTTGCCTAGTTAACAAGGAGCCACACCCGGTTCTTATTTGCCTCACAGAAGCTCTCCGGAGGGGGGCTGGAAGCTAGATTCTTATTAGTGGAAGGTTGATTTGAATGGTGAGGTAAGGGTTTTCTATGAGTTGCCTTGGAAACTTAACTGAATTGCTGATGGACCCCATTTTTTCTAGGAATAAAGGTGGAGGCCTGGGGAGGCCGGAGAGGTCATGGCTAAGGCACAGCGGACACTTCCGTGGCGTCCGCCCGAACCCATCTACATCTCAAGATGTAGATGGGTTCGGGCGGACGCCACGGCAACGTGTCTATATATCTTTAAGACTCTGTCTACCGTTCACTTCCATTCCATACCTTTTTCCCCGTTTGACGACCCCGTAATAGAATCGTCGTGGCTGGGCTACGACAAAGAAGAAACAGAATTTAATTTGAAATTTTAGTTTGAAAATAAGAAGAATATTCAATTGTTTGAAAATAATCCGGAAATGATTATAAAAATTTAGTATTTACTCTAATTAAAAATTCAACTCAATAGATATAAAATGAATAAGAATTCATGAGAATGTTTTCTTTTTCCCTTTTGTGTAGAAGAGTGTTTGCGACACTTTATTTATGTACATGAGTGTCAGGTGTCCATGGTCATACTTACTCAGGCGTGCTGTGGTCAGAGGAGGTAACATACTTCATGTACTTGGTTGTTCCTTTAGAGCGCCCAACTATGCTTCTGCATGTGCATATAGAGTGCTTTCAATGAAATGTTTCCGTTCCAAATAAAAATGGTATATTTAAAATGAGAAACACTGGTGAAATATTTTGGGGAGTCTAATAATAATTTGGCAAATATTCATCAAGAGGGGGTTTTAAAGTGCTTGTTACATAGTTTTTGGGTTTACAATTAAAGACTAAGATTGTGAGTTGACATTCAAAGTTGAACGGGTAACTAGAGTTGAGTAGCAGGGACCAAAGACACTTTCCTGCCTGAAACCCTGGAAAAACCGGGTGAGCAACGTGAAACAACAGTTCTCAGAGACTGAGTGAGCATTATGCAATGAAGGACAGCAATCATTAAAAGATGGGAAACCAATGAGGTGAACCCTTGGATTCTTCCAGGTGACTTGCTCATTGTTATGGTCTGAATGGGATGTACACCGCTTTTGTACACCAAGGAGCTGTCCCTCAATATTGTAGCTTAAGTCACTACGCTAACTGGCAGGAGATGGTTCCTGCAATTGAATTGCTTATGCCGTTCTGTTGAGAAATGGTACTAAGTATGTGTAGTAAGGATTTTGCCATCAGGTTAGCTTACTAAAGGGTGGTTCCTCTTATGAAATAGGAAGTAAGTTTGTTGTAAGAATGTATCCATGTTACGCATATAAAGCATTTCCTGGTTGCTTTGAACTGAGTGACACTTCAGTTAAGTATTGACCATTGGAAACAGTATGTAGTCAACATGGCATAATTGAACATCAGTAAATAACGAAACAGAAGACCAAGATACTAATGCCCTGAGTATAGAGCTTTGTGAAAAGTCTTTGAACCCTGTTGGGGTTCCTTTACTGAAACTATCCAATGGATTTAATATCAAACTAAACCGGAGTTAAATGACTTGAGTATGTTAAGGTCCTCCTTTTTTGCTTTTCTCCATTATACAACGGAGGCAATTCAATTGATGATTGGTAAGTGTTCAATAGAAACAAACCATAAATATTCGTGCAATGTTTATTTGCCATAAGAGAACTTGATAAACCGCCTAGTGCAAACAGAGATCTGGTTAGTTCACACATATGTTTTCTTCCATAAATAAATATTGTTTTCTGAAATTTATTGTGTAGTTTCTTGAGCATCTGCTAGTGTTATCATTTTAGTGTAGTAATTCCCTTGAGTCAGAAAAGAGTAGGATGTCACTAGATCCAATAAGAACTAACTTAAAATGCACATGAAATCCGTGGTGCTGCCCAATCAGAATAAAGAAGATAACACATGTAAGTGCATCGATATACCGTTCAGATGGTAAAATTAAACATTTGGAAGTATTTCATGAACTATTCAAGGGAATGTCATGATAGTGTCTAAGGGATGGAAAAGAAGACAGTGAAATGTCTTACAAAGTGTCAAAAAATGTAACACAAGGTGAGAATGAAAGCTGGAGGCATAGGTAGAAGATGTAGGCCATACGAACTCATCAGACTAAGTGTAACCTCTATAGGGGATGAGGATGGTAAGACCAACACCGTGGTAAATATGGAGTCCGATTAGTGAGCATATAAGCTTCAGAATTTTCCAATTTTGTCTTGTGAGCAAGGGTTGGGGGAGGGGAAGGGGGGGGGGGAGAAAGAAACAGAAGGGTAGGGACAGAAAGCGCAGGGAAGGGAGGCAAGGAAAACCAACATTCCAGATCCCTGTCAAATCTTTCCTTAGTCGAGATGAAACGTACATTTTCAAATATGAAAATTTCAGTTTCCTTGCGAAGATATTACCGTTTCTTTATTAGGTAAATGTCTCTTATCAAGGGGTAACATGACGACGTAAATTACACATAAAGCATTAGTACGTTTTTTTATTTTTTTAATTTGTTTCCTTTGGTAAATTAAAGGGCTACCTCTGTACTGTATTTTATTAATTCTATTCTATTCTACTCTAACCTGTAATTTTTCATAAAATGTTTAGAGAAGTGTTGGCGACTAAACAAATAAATAAACAGGGTATTTTTGCAATCTGGTCAGAGGTGCTGAGCCCAAACCACACCTCATTTGCCTAGTTAACAAGGAGCCACACCCGGTTCTTATTTGCCTCACAGAAGCTCTCCGGAGGGGGGCTGGAAGCTAGATTCTTATTAGTGGAAGGTTGATTTGAATGGTGAGGTAAGGGTTTTCTATGAGTTGCCTTGGAAACTTAACTGAATTGCTGATGGACCCCATTTTTTCTAGGAATAAAGGTGGAGGCCTGGGGAGGCCGGAGAGGTCATGGCTAAGGCACAGCGGACACTTCCGTGGCGTCCGCCCGAACCCATCTACATCTCAAGATGTAGATGGGTTCGGGCGGACGCCACGGCAACGTGTCTATATATCTTTAAGACTCTGTCTACCGTTCACTTCCATTCCATACCTTTTTCCCCGTTTGACGACCCCGTAATAGAATCGTCGTGGCTGGGCTACGACAAAGAAGAAACAGAATTTAATTTGAAATTTTAGTTTGAAAATAAGAAGAATATTCAATTGTTTGAAAATAATCCGGAAATGATTATAAAAATTTAGTATTTACTCTAATTAAAAATTCAACTCAATAGATATAAAATGAATAAGAATTCATGAGAATGTTTTCTTTTTCCCTTTTGTGTAGAAGAGTGTTTGCGACACTTTATTTATGTACATGAGTGTCAGGTGTCCATGGTCATACTTACTCAGGCGTGCTGTGGTCAGAGGAGGTAACATACTTCATGTACTTGGTTGTTCCTTTAGAGCGCCCAACTATGCTTCTGCATGTGCATATAGAGTGCTTTCAATGAAATGTTTCCGTTCCAAATAAAAATGGTATATTTAAAATGAGAAACACTGGTGAAATATTTTGGGGAGTCTAATAATAATTTGGCAAATATTCATCAAGAGGGGGTTTTAAAGTGCTTATTACATAGTTTTTGGGTTTACAATTAAAGACTAAGATTGTGAGTTGACATTCAAAGTTGAACGGGTAACTAGAGTTGAGTAGCAGGGACCAAAGACACTTTCCTGCCTGAAACCCTGGAAAAACCGGGTGAGCAACGTGAAACAACAGTTCTCAGAGACTGAGTGAGCATTATGCAATGAAGGACAGCAATCATTAAAAGATGGGAAACCAATGAGGTGAACCCTTGGATTCTTCCAGGTGACTTGCTCATTGTTATGGTCTGAATGGGATGTACACCGCTTTTGTACACCAAGGAGCTGTCCCTCAATATTGTAGCTTAAATCACTACGCTAACTGGCAGGAGATGGTTCCTGCAATTGAATTGCTTATGCCGTTCTGTTGAGAAATGGTACTAAGTATGTGTAGTAAGGATTTTGCCATCAGGTTAGCTTACTAAAGGGTGGTTCCTCTTATGAAATAGGAAGTAAGTTTGTTGTAAGAATGTATCCATGTTACGCATATAAAGCATTTCCTGGTTGCTTTGAACTGAGTGACACTTCAGTTAAGTATTGACCATTGGAAA
The DNA here is from genome assembly GCA_037038555.1 of Rhynchonycteris naso. NCBI lineage: Eukaryota > Metazoa > Chordata > Mammalia > Chiroptera > Emballonuridae > Rhynchonycteris > Rhynchonycteris naso. The sequence goes on from CM073003.1 coordinate 85,926,180, forward strand.
CAGTATGTAGTCAACATGGCATAATTGAACATCAGTAAATAACGAAACAGAAGACCAAGATACTAATGCCCTGAGTATAGAGCTTTGTGAAAAGTCTTTGAACCCTGTTGGGGTTCCTTTACTGAAACTATCCAATGGATTTAATATCAAACTAAACCGGAGTTAAATGACTTGAGTATGTTAAGGTCCTCCTTTTTTGCTTTTCTCCATTATACAACGGAGGCAATTCAATTGATGATTGGTAAGTGTTCAATAGAAACAAACCATAAATATTCGTGCAATGTTTATTTGCCATAAGAGAACTTGATAAACCGCCTAGTGCAAACAGAGATCTGGTTAGTTCACACATATGTTTTCTTCCATAAATAAATATTGTTTTCTGAAATTTATTGTGTAGTTTCTTGAGCATCTGCTAGTGTTATCATTTTAGTGTAGTAATTCCCTTGAGTCAGAAAAGAGTAGGATGTCACTAGATCCAATAAGAACTAACTTAAAATGCACATGAAATCCGTGGTGCTGCCCAATCAGAATAAAGAAGATAACACATGTAAGTGCATCGATATACCGTTCAGATGGTAAAATTAAACATTTGGAAGTATTTCATGAACTATTCAAGGGAATGTCATGATAGTGTCTAAGGGATGGAAAAGAAGACAGTGAAATGTCTTACAAAGTGTCAAAAAATGTAACACAAGGTGAGAATGAAAGCTGGAGGCATAGGTAGAAGATGTAGGCCATACGAACTCATCAGACTAAGTGTAACCTCTATAGGGGATGAGGATGGTAAGACCAACACCGTGGTAAATATGGAGTCCGATTAGTGAGCATATAAGCTTCAGAATTTTCCAATTTTGTCTTGTGAGCAAGGGTTGGGGGAGGGGAAGGGGGGGGGGGGAGAAAGAAACAGAAGGGTAGGGACAGAAAGCGCAGGGAAGGGAGGCAAGGAAAACCAACATTCCAGATCCCTGTCAAATCTTTCCTTAGTCGAGATGAAACGTACATTTTCAAATATGAAAATTTCAGTTTCCTTGCGAAGATATTACCGTTTCTTTATTAGGTAAATGTCTCTTATCAAGGGGTAACATGACGACGTAAATTACACATAAAGCATTAGTACGTTTTTTTATTTTTTTAATTTGTTTCCTTTGGTAAATTAAAGGGCTACCTCTGTACTGTATTTTATTAATTCTATTCTATTCTACTCTAACCTGTAATTTTTCATAAAATGTTTAGAGAAGTGTTGGCGACTAAACAAATAAATAAACAGGGTATTTTTGCAATCTGGTCAGAGGTGCTGAGCCCAAACCACACCTCATTTGCCTAGTTAACAAGGAGCCACACCCGGTTCTTATTTGCCTCACAGAAGCTCTCCGGAGGGGGGCTGGAAGCTAGATTCTTATTAGTGGAAGGTTGATTTGAATGGTGAGGTAAGGGTTTTCTATGAGTTGCCTTGGAAACTTAACTGAATTGCTGATGGACCCCATTTTTTCTAGGAATAAAGGTGGAGGCCTGGGGAGGCCGGAGAGGTCATGGCTAAGGCACAGCGGACACTTCCGTGGCGTCCGCCCGAACCCATCTACATCTCAAGATGTAGATGGGTTCGGGCGGACGCCACGGCAACGTGTCTATATATCTTTAAGACTCTGTCTACCGTTCACTTCCATTCCATACCTTTTTCCCCGTTTGACGACCCCGTAATAGAATCGTCGTGGCTGGGCTACGACAAAGAAGAAACAGAATTTAATTTGAAATTTTAGTTTGAAAATAAGAAGAATATTCAATTGTTTGAAAATAATCCGGAAATGATTATAAAAATTTAGTATTTACTCTAATTAAAAATTCAACTCAATAGATATAAAATGAATAAGAATTCATGAGAATGTTTTCTTTTTCCCTTTTGTGTAGAAGAGTGTTTGCGACACTTTATTTATGTACATGAGTGTCAGGTGTCCATGGTCATACTTACTCAGGCGTGCTGTGGTCAGAGGAGGTAACATACTTCATGTACTTGGTTGTTCCTTTAGAGCGCCCAACTATGCTTCTGCATGTGCATATAGAGTGCTTTCAATGAAATGTTTCCGTTCCAAATAAAAATGGTATATTTAAAATGAGAAACACTGGTGAAATATTTTGGGGAGTCTAATAATAATTTGGCAAATATTCATCAAGAGGGGGTTTTAAAGTGCTTGTTACATAGTTTTTGGGTTTACAATTAAAGACTAAGATTGTGAGTTGACATTCAAAGTTGAACGGGTAACTAGAGTTGAGTAGCAGGGACCAAAGACACTTTCCTGCCTGAAACCCTGGAAAAACCGGGTGAGCAACGTGAAACAACAGTTCTCAGAGACTGAGTGAGCATTATGCAATGAAGGACAGCAATCATTAAAAGATGGGAAACCAATGAGGTGAACCCTTGGATTCTTCCAGGTGACTTGCTCATTGTTATGGTCTGAATGGGATGTACACCGCTTTTGTACACCAAGGAGCTGTCCCTCAATATTGTAGCTTAAATCACTACGCTAACTGGCAGGAGATGGTTCCTGCAATTGAATTGCTTATGCCGTTCTGTTGAGAAATGGTACTAAGTATGTGTAGTAAGGATTTTGCCATCAGGTTAGCTTACTAAAGGGTGGTTCCTCTTATGAAATAGGAAGTAAGTTTGTTGTAAGAATGTATCCATGTTACGCATATAAAGCATTTCCTGGTTGCTTTGAACTGAGTGACACTTCAGTTAAGTATTGACCATTGGAAACAGTATGTAGTCAACATGGCATAATTGAACATCAGTAAATAACGAAACAGAAGACCAAGATACTAATGCCCTGAGTATAGAGCTTTGTGAAAAGTCTTTGAACCCTGTTGGGGTTCCTTTACTGAAACTATCCAATGGATTTAATATCAAACTAAACCGGAGTTAAATGACTTGAGTATGTTAAGGTCCTCCTTTTTTGCTTTTCTCCATTATACAACGGAGGCAATTCAATTGATGATTGGTAAGTGTTCAATAGAAACAAACCATAAATATTCGTGCAATGTTTATTTGCCATAAGAGAACTTGATAAACCGCCTAGTGCAAACAGAGATCTGGTTAGTCCACACATATGTTTTCTTCCATAAATAAATATTGTTTTCTGAAATTTATTGTGTAGTTTCTTGAGCATCTGCTAGTGTTATCATTTTAGTGTAGTAATTCCCTTGAGTCAGAAAAGAGTAGGATGTCACTAGATCCAATAAGAACTAACTTAAAATGCACATGAAATCCGTGGTGCTGCCCAATCAGAATAAAGAAGATAACACATGTAAGTGCATCGATATACCGTTCAGATGGTAAAATTAAACATTTGGAAGTATTTCATGAACTATTCAAGGGAATGTCATGATAGTGTCTAAGGGATGGAAAAGAAGACAGTGAAATGTCTTACAAAGTGTCAAAAAATGTAACACAAGGTGAGAATGAAAGCTGGAGGCATAGGTAGAAGATGTAGGCCATACGAACTCATCAGACTAAGTGTAACCTCTATAGGGGATGAGGATGGTAAGACCAACACCGTGGTAAATATGGAGTCCGATTAGTGAGCATATAAGCTTCAGAATTTTCCAATTTTGTCTTGTGAGCAAGGGTTGGGGGAGGGGAAGGGGGGGGGGGAGAAAGAAACAGAAGGGTAGGGACAGAAAGCGCAGGGAAGGGAGGCAAGGAAAACCAACATTCCAGATCCCTGTCAAATCTTTCCTTAGTCGAGATGAAACGTACATTTTCAAATATGAAAATTTCAGTTTCCTTGCGAAGATATTACCGTTTCTTTATTAGGTAAATGTCTCTTATCAAGGGGTAACATGACGACGTAAATTACACATAAAGCATTAGTACGTTTTTTTATTTTTTTAATTTGTTGCCTTTGGTAAATTAAAGGGCTACCTCTGTACTGTATTTTATTAATTCTATTCTATTCTACTCTAACCTGTAATTTTTCATAAAATGTTTAGAGAAGTGTTGGCGACTAAACAAATAAATAAACAGGGTATTTTTGCAATCTGGTCAGAGGTGCTGAGCCCAAACCACACCTCATTTGCCTAGTTAACAAGGAGCCACACCCGGTTCTTATTTGCCTCACAGAAGCTCTCCGGAGGGGGGCTGGAAGCTAGATTCTTATTAGTGGAAGGTTGATTTGAATGGTGAGGTAAGGGTTTTCTATGAGTTGCCTTGGAAACTTAACTGAATTGCTGATGGACCCCATTTTTTCTAGGAATAAAGGTGGAGGCCTGGGGAGGCCGGAGAGGTCATGGCTAAGGCACAGCGGACACTTCCGTGGCGTCCGCCCGAACCCATCTACATCTCAAGATGTAGATGGGTTCGGGCGGACGCCACGGCAACGTGTCTATATATCTTTAAGACTCTGTCTACCGTTCACTTCCATTCCATACCTTTTTCCCCGTTTGACGACCCCGTAATAGAATCGTCGTGGCTGGGCTACGACAAAGAAGAAACAGAATTTAATTTGAAATTTTAGTTTGAAAATAAGAAGAATATTCAATTGTTTGAAAATAATCCGGAAATGATTATAAAAATTTAGTATTTACTCTAATTAAAAATTCAACTCAATAGATATAAAATGAATAAGAATTCATGAGAATGTTTTCTTTTTCCCTTTTGTGTAGAAGAGTGTTTGCGACACTTTATTTATGTACATGAGTGTCAGGTGTCCATGGTCATACTTACTCAGGCGTGCTGTGGTCAGAGGAGGTAACATACTTCATGTACTTGGTTGTTCCTTTAGAGCGCCCAACTATGCTTCTGCATGTGCATATAGAGTGCTTTCAATGAAATGTTTCCGTTCCAAATAAAAATGGTATATTTAAAATGAGAAACACTGGTGAAATATTTTGGGGAGTCTAATAATAATTTGGCAAATATTCATCAAGAGGGGGTTTTAAAGTGCTTGTTACATAGTTTTTGGGTTTACAATTAAAGACTAAGATTGTGAGTTGACATTCAAAGTTGAACGGGTAACTAGAGTTGAGTAGCAGGGACCAAAGACACTTTCCTGCCTGAAACCCTGGAAAAACCGGGTGAGCAACGTGAAACAACAGTTCTCAGAGACTGAGTGAGCATTATGCAATGAAGGACAGCAATCATTAAAAGATGGGAAACCAATGAGGTGAACCCTTGGATTCTTCCAGGTGACTTGCTCATTGTTATGGTCTGAATGGGATGTACACCGCTTTTGTACACCAAGGAGCTGTCCCTCAATATTGTAGCTTAAGTCACTACGCTAACTGGCAGGAGATGGTTCCTGCAATTGAATTGCTTATGCCGTTCTGTTGAGAAATGGTACTAAGTATGTGTAGTAAGGATTTTGCCATCAGGTTAGCTTACTAAAGGGTGGTTCCTCTTATGAAATAGGAAGTAAGTTTGTTGTAAGAATGTATCCATGTTACGCATATAAAGCATTTCCTGGTTGCTTTGAACTGAGTGACACTTCAGTTAAGTATTGACCATTGGAAACAGTATGTAGTCAACATGGCATAATTGAACATCAGTAAATAACGAAACAGAAGACCAAGATACTAATGCCCTGAGTATAGAGCTTTGTGAAAAGTCTTTGAACCCTGTTGGGGTTCCTTTACTGAAACTATCCAATGGATTTAATATCAAACTAAACCGGAGTTAAATGACTTGAGTATGTTAAGGTCCTCCTTTTTTGCTTTTCTCCATTATACAACGGAGGCAATTCAATTGATGATTGGTAAGTGTTCAATAGAAACAAACCATAAATATTCGTGCAATGTTTATTTGCCATAAGAGAACTTGATAAACCGCCTAGTGCAAACAGAGATCTGGTTAGTTCACACATATGTTTTCTTCCATAAATAAATATTGTTTTCTGAAATTTATTGTGTAGTTTCTTGAGCATCTGCTAGTGTTATCATTTTAGTGTAGTAATTCCCTTGAGTCAGAAAAGAGTAGGATGTCACTAGATCCAATAAGAACTAACTTAAAATGCACATGAAATCCGTGGTGCTGCCCAATCAGAATAAAGAAGATAACACATGTAAGTGCATCGATATACCGTTCAGATGGTAAAATTAAACATTTGGAAGTATTTCATGAACTATTCAAGGGAATGTCATGATAGTGTCTAAGGGATGGAAAAGAAGACAGTGAAATGTCTTACAAAGTGTCAAAAAATGTAACACAAGGTGAGAATGAAAGCTGGAGGCATAGGTAGAAGATGTAGGCCATACGAACTCATCAGACTAAGTGTAACCTCTATAGGGGATGAGGATGGTAAGACCAACACCGTGGTAAATATGGAGTCCGATTAGTGAGCATATAAGCTTCAGAATTTTCCAATTTTGTCTTGTGAGCAAGGGTTGGGGGAGGGGAAGGGGGGGGGGGAGAAAGAAACAGAAGGGTAGGGACAGAAAGCGCAGGGAAGGGAGGCAAGGAAAACCAACATTCCAGATCCCTGTCAAATCTTTCCTTAGTCGAGATGAAACGTACATTTTCAAATATGAAAATTTCAGTTTCCTTGCGAAGATATTACCGTTTCTTTATTAGGTAAATGTCTCTTATCAAGGGGTAACATGACGACGTAAATTACACATAAAGCATTAGTACGTTTTTTTATTTTTTTAATTTGTTTCCTTTGGTAAATTAAAGGGCTACCTCTGTACTGTATTTTATTAATTCTATTCTATTCTACTCTAACCTGTAATTTTTCATAAAATGTTTAGAGAAGTGTTGGCGACTAAACAAATAAATAAACAGGGTATTTTTGCAATCTGGTCAGAGGTGCTGAGCCCAAACCACACCTCATTTGCCTAGTTAACAAGGAGCCACACCCGGTTCTTATTTGCCTCACAGAAGCTCTCCGGAGGGGGGCTGGAAGCTAGATTCTTATTAGTGGAAGGTTGATTTGAATGGTGAGGTAAGGGTTTTCTATGAGTTGCCTTGGAAACTTAACTGAATTGCTGATGGACCCCATTTTTTCTAGGAATAAAGGTGGAGGCCTGGGGAGGCCGGAGAGGTCATGGCTAAGGCACAGCGGACACTTCCGTGGCGTCCGCCCGAACCCATCTACATCTCAAGATGTAGATGGGTTCGGGCGGACGCCACGGCAACGTGTCTATATATCTTTAAGACTCTGTCTACCGTTCACTTCCATTCCATACCTTTTTCCCCGTTTGACGACCCCGTAATAGAATCGTCGTGGCTGGGCTACGACAAAGAAGAAACAGAATTTAATTTGAAATTTTAGTTTGAAAATAAGAAGAATATTCAATTGTTTGAAAATAATCCGGAAATGATTATAAAAATTTAGTATTTACTCTAATTAAAAATTCAACTCAATAGATATAAAATGAATAAGAATTCATGAGAATGTTTTCTTTTTCCCTTTTGTGTAGAAGAGTGTTTGCGACACTTTATTTATGTACATGAGTGTCAGGTGTCCATGGTCATACTTACTCAGGCGTGCTGTGGTCAGAGGAGGTAACATACTTCATGTACTTGGTTGTTCCTTTAGAGCGCCCAACTATGCTTCTGCATGTGCATATAGAGTGCTTTCAATGAAATGTTTCCGTTCCAAATAAAAATGGTATATTTAAAATGAGAAACACTGGTGAAATATTTTGGGGAGTCTAATAATAATTTGGCAAATATTCATCAAGAGGGGGTTTTAAAGTGCTTGTTACATAGTTTTTGGGTTTACAATTAAAGACTAAGATTGTGAGTTGACATTCAAAGTTGAACGGGTAACTAGAGTTGAGTAGCAGGGACCAAAGACACTTTCCTGCCTGAAACCCTGGAAAAACCGGGTGAGCAACGTGAAACAACAGTTCTCAGAGACTGAGTGAGCATTATGCAATGAAGGACAGCAATCATTAAAAGATGGGAAACCAATGAGGTGAACCCTTGGATTCTTCCAGGTGACTTGCTCATTGTTATGGTCTGAATGGGATGTACACCGCTTTTGTACACCAAGGAGCTGTCCCTCAATATTGTAGCTTAAATCACTACGCTAACTGGCAGGAGATGGTTCCTGCAATTGAATTGCTTATGCCGTTCTGTTGAGAAATGGTACTAAGTATGTGTAGTAAGGATTTTGCCATCAGGTTAGCTTACTAAAGGGTGGTTCCTCTTATGAAATAGGAAGTAAGTTTGTTGTAAGAATGTATCCATGTTACGCATATAAAGCATTTCCTGGTTGCTTTGAACTGAGTGACACTTCAGTTAAGTATTGACCATTGGAAACAGTATGTAGTCAACATGGCATAATTGAACATCAGTAAATAACGAAACAGAAGACCAAGATACTAATGCCCTGAGTATAGAGCTTTGTGAAAAGTCTTTGAACCCTGTTGGGGTTCCTTTACTGAAACTATCCAATGGATTTAATATCAAACTAAACCGGAGTTAAATGACTTGAGTATGTTAAGGTCCTCCTTTTTTGCTTTTCTCCATTATACAACGGAGGCAATTCAATTGATGATTGGTAAGTGTTCAATAGAAACAAACCATAAATATTCGTGCAATGTTTATTTGCCATAAGAGAACTTGATAAACCGCCTAGTGCAAACAGAGATCTGGTTAGTCCACACATATGTTTTCTTCCATAAATAAATATTGTTTTCTGAAATTTATTGTGTAGTTTCTTGAGCATCTGCTAGTGTTATCATTTTAGTGTAGTAATTCCCTTGAGTCAGAAAAGAGTAGGATGTCACTAGATCCAATAAGAACTAACTTAAAATGCACATGAAATCCGTGGTGCTGCCCAATCAGAATAAAGAAGATAACACATGTAAGTGCATCGATATACCGTTCAGATGGTAAAATTAAACATTTGGAAGTATTTCATGAACTATTCAAGGGAATGTCATGATAGTGTCTAAGGGATGGAAAAGAAGACAGTGAAATGTCTTACAAAGTGTCAAAAAATGTAACACAAGGTGAGAATGAAAGCTGGAGGCATAGGTAGAAGATGTAGGCCATACGAACTCATCAGACTAAGTGTAACCTCTATAGGGGATGAGGATGGTAAGACCAACACCGTGGTAAATATGGAGTCCGATTAGTGAGCATATAAGCTTCAGAATTTTCCAATTTTGTCTTGTGAGCAAGGGTTGGGGGAGGGGAAGGGGGGGGGGGAGAAAGAAACAGAAGGGTAGGGACAGAAAGCGCAGGGAAGGGAGGCAAGGAAAACCAACATTCCAGATCCCTGTCAAATCTTTCCTTAGTCGAGATGAAACGTACATTTTCAAATATGAAAATTTCAGTTTCCTTGCGAAGATATTACCGTTTCTTTATTAGGTAAATGTCTCTTATCAAGGGGTAACATGACGACGTAAATTACACATAAAGCATTAGTACGTTTTTTTATTTTTTTAATTTGTTTCCTTTGGTAAATTAAAGGGCTACCTCTGTACTGTATTTTATTAATTCTATTCTATTCTACTCTAACCTGTAATTTTTCATAAAATGTTTAGAGAAGTGTTGGCGACTAAACAAATAAATAAACAGGGTATTTTTGCAATCTGGTCAGAGGTGCTGAGCCCAAACCACACCTCATTTGCCTAGTTAACAAGGAGCCACACCCGGTTCTTATTTGCCTCACAGAAGCTCTCCGGAGGGGGGCTGGAAGCTAGATTCTTATTAGTGGAAGGTTGATTTGAATGGTGAGGTAAGGGTTTTCTATGAGTTGCCTTGGAAACTTAACTGAATTGCTGATGGACCCCATTTTTTCTAGGAATAAAGGTGGAGGCCTGGGGAGGCCGGAGAGGTCATGGCTAAGGCACAGCGGACACTTCCGTGGCGTCCGCCCGAACCCATCTACATCTCAAGATGTAGATGGGTTCGGGCGGACGCCACGGCAACGTGTCTATATATCTTTAAGACTCTGTCTACCGTTCACTTCCATTCCATACCTTTTTCCCCGTTTGACGACCCCGTAATAGAATCGTCGTGGCTGGGCTACGACAAAGAAGAAACAGAATTTAATTTGAAATTTTAGTTTGAAAATAAGAAGAATATTCAATTGTTTGAAAATAATCCGGAAATGATTATAAAAATTTAGTATTTACTCTAATTAAAAATTCAACTCAATAGATATAAAATGAATAAGAATTCATGAGAATGTTTTCTTTTTCCCTTTTGTGTAGAAGAGTGTTTGCGACACTTTATTTATGTACATGAGTGTCAGGTGTCCATGGTCATACTTACTCAGGCGTGCTGTGGTCAGAGGAGGTAACATACTTCATGTACTTGGTTGTTCCTTTAGAGCGCCCAACTATGCTTCTGCATGTGCATATAGAGTGCTTTCAATGAAATGTTTCCGTTCCAAATAAAAATGGTATATTTAAAATGAGAAACACTGGTGAAATATTTTGGGGAGTCTAATAATAATT